>OZ038003.1:17466217-17571217 GCA_964035705.1 Porites rus | reverse complement strand
GTTGTTTTGTTTTCGGAGAAAGGGGTTTGGGGAACGAAAAATCAATTTCCTGAATGGAGTCTCAGAAGCGACGTCGCGGGAGACCAGCAACAAGACGTTCTCAAGAGTCTTTGGAGACAGAGAAGCTTAGCCGATCGATATGGTATGGTTCTAGGAGTAGTCTGTGGTTTACGAAAAGAATACACCACACTTGGAAAGTGGTAAAAGGTATGTGTTTGTTCAACTCTGATTTGACTTATGACTATACCTTGTATACCGAAAAGTACGCAACAGGCTACGCGTCTTCACCGATCTGGTACACTTGAAATGTTCCTTTTATCTTTGCTGTATGATCGTATATGTTTAAGAATTGATGTTTTTAAAATACATTATTACCTGAATATTCCGTTTATAATCTGGTTTCTTTATCAATGCGAAGGCTATTAAGCAATTGAATTTTTTGCTCAATTTAGGATAATCTTTATACTCATACGCTGTGTTTTTGTCACCGGTCGGGCGCTATTTGCAGATATCTCTAGGTTTATATAAGGCGAACAGAAAGATCAGAAATAGAAGGTTTGTTTACAAATTTTGTTTGCCAATCGGTGACTGCTTTGTTAGCGTGGGTACGTAAAAGACCGTAAAAATACGCGTTGGTAAATGTTTGTTTCAAAGCAGGACGGGGCTGTAAATCTTATTCTTATCGGCTAGAACATAATTATATCTAAGGAATAGCAAAGAATAAGTATGAATTAGGGGAATATATAAAATCAAACCAAATGTCCGGAAATACTCCCGGGTCGCAAACAATAAATCTGAATTGTGTAAATTTCCTTGAGTGCATCTAACTCGCTTCCGATTGGTTTAAAAACAATCAGCTGCTGTCAGAACTCACACATGCGTAGTATCGTGAACCTGTCCTTTTAAGGGGCAGCTCTACACAGCTCTAACCCATGTTTGACCTGTTGGGGGATCATGGGTTGGTGTATGTGTGCCCCTTGCTTTAAGGTGGCTCGACTGGATTTTTTTGAGGGGATACCTCCTAAGTTTGAGCGTTAACTACGTCGCAACGAGTAAAGACATGGGAAAAAGATTACCACAACTGTATTATGTAAAGATGAAAATTTCTTTTGATCTGGGTTTTATTGCAATCGGAGTCGCCATGGCAACGTAACAACTTCATTACGTATTTTATTTATCTTGGTGTTTCTCTGTACCAAGAGTTTTTTTGAGAAATCGCTTGAGAGAGTTTGTACCTGCCATAATTGCCTCGATTATGGCAAAGTTTGAACAAATTCTATGTGTGCGTTTTCGAGATATTTTGAAACGAAGTTTTAAGCATCATAAAAACAGTGAAATAGCATGCCATCCACACAATTGGCTAATTTTTTAAGGAAATGATAAGCTTTGGAAACGTGGCGTCATCTCATAGTGGTTTGATTCCTTTGAAAACTGCCCACAGAAAAAAAAAGGAGAATTGCTCCGGGCGATCGCGAGTAAGAAGAATTCTATTAACTTGCATTCAGCTGCTTTTGTTACAGTTTTTGCACGTAATTTGGTCCATGGCTACAATTTTGGCATTTTTCAAAAAACCGCTCGATAATTTTTTTTCATAAATTTAACAATCTCGAGATCAGTTGCCAATAAATATACCCTGCAAGTTTCAAGAACATTGAAAACAGAAAAGGCTTTCAAATAGGGCCTCAAATATAACAAATTTTCCCCCCATGTTTTGTGTTTACAAGTGAGCGTCCTCATTATTCACTGGCCTTGTTTTCAAGTTTCATATGCACGTGCACATTTAGCAAAAAGAAATAAATTTGCATCAAAAAGAACTCTCGATTACTTTCGGAAGAAATTTCCGGAATATGCTAATAATTGGCTTGTGTCACAGATAGCAGTGAGAGCCGAGACGGTGAACGTCACGGCTCATCGTTTAGGATGCAATACTTTAATAGTTATGTTACTCGGGCTTGGGTTATAACGTCACAGAAACTCTTACAAAGAGTTGCTGTGATGTTATAATATATCACTAATTTCTTTACCCGGTTATTAGCATATTCGGGTGATTTAACCGAGGGTTCGAGTTTGTCTTTTGAAAATAGTGAACTTAACTGTTCTATTGCATAAATAATTTGAAGTCCCGACTTTACATAGCAAATTTTTCGAGATGTTGAAGTTCGTATCTTTGTCCGAAGTTGCGCACATGTCATGTTGCGTAAAATTTAGTGGTCTTACAACTGATAAGCCAATTTAGAATCCTCGAGAAAATCGTATTTAAGTCCGCGAATATCCAACGTATTGATTCATATTTGGTCTCTTTTTAAAATTAAATAAGATTTATGGTGCGCCGATGAAGCCTTCCGAATAATTTTGCTTCCAAGACACAATCAATTTTACGGCGTCGTTTTTTTTCTTAGCGGCAGACAAAAAAAACTTCTATCTCGTACTATGCAAATAAATATCCATCCGACGATTGGTTGAAGACGGGATGAGCACGGGACTCACAAACACGCACATGGCTCGTGGAGTCTCTGATCTGTATCACATGTTCGCTCGAAAGCGATGCATTCTCTCTTCTGCATTACGTCAAAAATGTTGCCTTACATTACTATGGTTGTCTTTACACTAGGTTGTTAAGTAAGACTTAGGAACTGCTAAGTTTTACTTAACCAAAAATTCGTGTGTGAAGTAAAATCTCAAGTAACTTTACTTTGCATCTCATTAAAGTCGGAAAGTTGAAACAATTCAAGAAAGTTTCAAGCGACTTGAAAACCATCCTTAAAACCGACTTAGCTGACTTGCGGTTACTTAAGGTTTCTTGAGCTTTGAGAAAAGCGAAACATTTCAATCAATCTTAATTATGTTGCGTGGGAAAATAGCCTTAAGTTAACCTGAAGTAAAAATGAAGCGGTTGTGTGTGAGGCTTTATTTTACTTGAAGTAATCAAAATTTACTTGTCTTGAAATATTTCTTACCTTATTTAGACTCTAGTGTAAAGACTACCTATATTTCCTAAATGTTACATCGATTCGAGATTTTTTCTGCCTCTGGAACAATGGCGCACGACTCTATTAGGCTGCCTATCTATCTATCTCTATCTTGAGAGAAATTTCTGTAATTTCATGATCTTCGTAATAAACTTGATGAAGAATGGTATTCGCCAGTCTAAATATCGCAACTCTAGTCTTTTGACGTTGTTAGATCATTCCTTGCAGTTGTCTCTTTGACAATAATTTATTAAATTTGACTGATCGCGATCTTTTTTGATCCAACGTTGAGAGCAAGTTTGATCGTACACGGTTTTTTGCTGTGGTCTTGCACCTGAACTTTTCGTCACCTCCAGTTAGAGTTTCTCCAAAATTTGTGCTTCCATCGTACGTTCAAAGTGTGAACGAATGTTTTTTCATTCCTGCAGATATTCCTCAAGAAGCGGTTTATCGTGAGTTAGCAAGTATTTCTGCTATTTTTTCTTTGCATATCCGTGAACTCTTTCGCTTTTTCTAGGGTTCTACACTCACGACAGCTAAGCTTCCGCTCCGCTGTCTTTTGCGACGTCAATGCTATATCGCATACTCATTTATTGACGTCAAAGAGACTTACGTCATTGATGGTATAATCTAAGCATTGCCAAATTTGTTCAGCGCTAGCGGGTTATAAAGAAGTAGTCGTGGGATTTAAAGTCAATCAGAAACAGAGAAATGTCTTGGGTAAATAATAATATATCCCTATGAGATAAATAGCCAATATGGCCCCGTGCTATACTTTGGATCCATTTTAAGAAATGATTTAAAGGTTCTTTTTCCCGGTTTTTGTTAGTAAGCATTTTCGTTCCTTTGAAAAAGCTTTTTTGGTTTATTTAATTACTATTAAACAACAGAAAAAAACTACCAGACAGTGCGATACGTCACCGTGTCAGTGACTAAGGGAATCATCTTCGATTTTTAGCGACTTTGCCTGTTGAAGTTTTATTTCTAATCGGAGAAGATATATTGCTTATTTACATTTCACACTCACCATTAAGGCAAGGGTCCTGTTCACAAGCTCGAGTTTCAGAACAAATTCCATTTATGCAGGGTCTATTGCGTGACTGTGTTCCAGAGCCACAAGTAACACTACACTGACTCCATTCGGACCACTGTGGATTTCCATGGGTCGATATCAGGTCGCCTATAGTAAGAAATAAATAATAATTATAATGATAATGATAATAATAATAATAATAGAAATAGTAATAATAAGGATAGACCCCTGAAGCTGATTCTGAACTCAAAGCTTCTCCTAACCCCGCCTGCCAGAGATTATAACTTGAAAATCACACCGACAAAGTTAATAACAAAGGCATGCAAGACTCTATTTTCTAATTGCAGTAATAACGATGACGATATAGTATAATGATACAGTGATGATGATGATGATGTGAAAGCTGATGACGCTGATGATGATGATGATAACGGTGATGGTGATAAAATAATAATCTTAATCATAATCATAACTATAATAATCATAACCATGAACTAGAAGTGAAATCAATTATAAGGAAGGCAACTGACTTGAGGAAATATTGACTTACTGCAAATTATGTTCTTTATTGGATCGACATAAGGTGCATATCCTAAGGTTTTGTCTTCATACATGATCAAAACATTGTCTCCTCCTATTTCCTTAAGCACTGTTGTATTAATCTGAGCTTCTATTCCGTAACCGACAGCAAAAATACTAACGTTTTGCGCCTGCGAAAAAAAAAACACTGGTAATTAGAAGTGGTGCCTTCAATTTTTACTATTCACTCTGCATAATCACAAAAAGGAGGTATGATTCTCACCTGAGCGGGGGGAGGCACTAAACATAGTTTGATACTTGCAGGCTACGCCCTAAAGTCTACCCCTTTTCTCTTGACATACAACTAATGGCAATAACGTTGTCTTAGAAAAATGAAGAAAAGCCAAATAGGAATTAAATAGGCTAATAAGCCTAATGAATTCATTTGCAGCATCTGCACCTGGACGTCGTATTTGCCTGTTGGAATTTGCTATTGTTTTAAAGCTGAAAATTCCAGCGGAGAAATGTAACGCCTGCAAATGAATCCACCATGAAATGTGGCTAAATTAGCCGAATTAATTCCTATTTGGCTTTTTCCTTTTTTCATTTTTCTATGACAACGTTTTTGCAATTGGGTGTATCCCTTTTAACAGAACAGTTATCCCTTTGGTATACCTTCTAATGACAAATTTCACATACATCGCTAAACCAGAAGGTTTTTTTTTGGCACTTTTTGACAGTCATAAAAAGCTTTTAGTCATTTTAGGTCCTCTAACAAATCTAAAAACTTTTTTAAATAGAGACATTGTAATAGGCCATTTGCCATAAGAGGTCATGTGACATTGTCTTTATGACAATGAAAGCTACATGATTTTGCTTTCGTAAAACGATTAATGGGTCATATCTTAAACAAAATAATAGTGATTTGGTTTTTCAAACCTGCACCATTTTCTCAAAATGAGTAAGTTCGTAGCCGGTCACTTAGCCAAAATTGTAAAATTATGAATTGCCTCTTTCTGAACACAAATTTTGCACTTAAACTTCAAGGAAAATGATGTGGCAACGTTTACAACACATCTGAGCGTAACTATCAAACGTTTAACAGGATATAAACAAAAAGTGGTTTTGGCCGCCATGTTGGAGGGCAAGAGTATGACCTCCAACATGGCGGCCCATACAAATCATAATACTTTGCTGAAAAATCAAAGTGTCATAAAATATCTCCCTAAAGTGCGTTTCCTCTCAAACTTCGGGTGTAAGATACATTTTATATGCTCTGTCAATTTTTGGCATCTTTAAGATTCCAACTCATTGTTTAAAGGAAGCATTGGTCACGTGACCTCTTAGTGCAAGTGGCCTATTTATATGTTTTGAGATTAGTTTGTTGACGTAATGCGGCTGGTTAGTTGGTTGGTTGGTTGGTTTCTTTCGAGAGGAAAAATCACATCTCTTACCCTTAAAAAAGGTAAAGATTTGTTGAAAAGAAGGAACGTTTCTGGTGGAAAAGGTCTCCCATCCGTGAACACGAGTAACACATTTTGCTTATCTTCTCTGTCTCCTGCACTTAAAGTAAACAGCTCGTTTTTGGCTTGTAGCAGGGCTAGGTCGATTCTTGTCATGAACTGTCTAACTGGTTCAATAGTACTGACGTTTTCTGCTAACGTGAACCTCAAACGACTGTATTTGTCGAAGGTTATCAAACCAAACTGGGTTTTTTGCGCTGATATTTCGAATTTGGCATAGAATGGCTTTAAAAACGTTTCCAAAAAAACCTCAAGTTTCCTTTGAGGAATACTTAGTGACGTGTCGATAAGGATTCCAATGTCTTTGTTACAAGGGGTTGAATCAGCTGAAATAGAACAGAAATTAAGATTAATTGTCGTATTCCCTATTTAGAACTTGTGCAAGATAATGTGAGTAGTATAGTAAGGACCAGTTGAACCCCATATTTTGCGCAGGAATCTTACTAACTTGCGCAAGAATAATTAACCCTTTCACTGCCAAAAGTGGCCAAAGTCAAATTTCAACAAAATCTCCAATTGTATTTTTATTTATTTATTTATAGATTCGTACAATGTACAGGGGAGAGAATAATAGGACACGTAGTCCCCTACTTGGTTCACCCTCCTAATCCAACCCCATAAAATGTAGAAAAACCAACCCCTTACCCCAAAAAACTAGAATTAAATATTAATAACATACTATAGAGATCAACCTAAGAAGTAGAAAGAAAACATGGAAAAGGTAAAATGGTAAAATGCTGTAAAATCAGATTAATAATACAATGTGAAAGTACTGACAGAGAGGTTCCATTTGAATGGTCACACCGCAGGATTTCGTTCTCAGATTCGAAAGTTAAAACCAGTTTACGAGACTCCTTCTTTTATCCTGGCAGTGAAAGGGTTAACGCATGTAGCGTCACGGCCCCTTGTCTTTATCCCGAGAATACAATGCGGTGGAATCTCATTTACATAAGTTATATATAGGTCTATTCCATCGTTAGACTAAAAACTTACAAAAGTATTTATTTGTTGATTGTAGAAGGAATAACCGCTAACTCAACTGTGACTTAAAATTCAATGAGCCGTAAGATAATCATGCAAGTTCTATATCTTGCCGATTCCATTGTCCATCGCAGACAATCTATGATTGTCATACAAAGGGCCGTGACGTCATCGGCGTTAATATAGTCGTGTGCAAGTTGATGAGAATCTTGCGTAAAAAAGGGATCCAACTGTTTCCTACTATACTACATGCGCAAAAATGTCGCTTATCACACAGTAATTTTTAAGGAGTTATAATAACTCATCTACTGGGGTTAATTTAACTCCTTACAGTGGAGTTATTTTTTGGGAGTCATTTTAACTCCAAGGAGTTTAAAGAACTCTTTTTCAGGAGTACAAAAGACCCCAGATATCGAGGAGTTAAAATAACCCCAAAAGAGGAGTTATCCTGTACCTAAAATTTTTACCCCACTTTCAGAGTTAAAGTAATTCCAAAAAAAGTAAGAACAACCCATGTAACGAGTAAAAATAACACCATTTATGCAGTTATTTTAACTCCAGACTGGGAGTAAAAAGAACTCTTTTTGAGAAGTAAAAATTACCCCAAAATTTGGAGTTAAATTAGGAGTTAAAGTAACCCCCAAAAAGGGGTTATCCTGTACCTAAAATTTTTACTCCATTTTTGGAGTTATAATAACTCCCTTAAAATTACTGGGCAGATTTTGTATATGAAAAAGACAAGAATTAGACTTAAATTAATAAAACGTATTTAGAAACGTCATAGAATTGGACTTTTTCTTACCATTAGTACTGATGATGTAAAGTAAAGTGAAAAGGATAAAGATCTTCAGCATGATCCTGATTTTCTGCAAAAAGTAAATAGCATTTAGCTTCTCAGAAATTAATTTTGAGGAAATGAAGATGTTTTAGAGGTGAGGTTGAAGTGCTTTTTCCCACATTGAAAACCTTTAGTGCTTTTTGGAGGACTCAGGAAGCTTATTCATTAAATAATGACCATTTGTGAAAAAGATGACAAGAAAATAGAAACCGTTCTTAATATCGGCTGTTCACTTAACTTCTCATTTGTTTGCTTTTATATTCGGAGAGAATGGACGTTCAGTTGTGGAAACCCCAAAAATGTGGGCAAAGATTAAACTTTGTCAGAAAAATTATGCTTTCCTTCCTATGGTTTGACCCATGACTAAAGATGGCTCCAAAGGGGAAAAGGAAGGTTGCTCTTGTGTACTGCAAGCATATCGATACATGTGTTTCCTAAAAAGCCACAGTTGATCGAAGGGTACAAATTCTTGCTGGATCTAACTTTTGCCCTGGATTTTTTTCCTTGCAATTTTAAGGAAGGTCGCTAATTTTAATTTTGGTGGTAAAATAAGTGCCTATCAATCAACTTAGGGAGCGTCCAAATAGAACTGTTTATTTCTAGTGAAGGGATGACTGTTATCTTAAAATCATGCCAATATCATTTCCCTTTCACCGGTGAAAGCTTGCAAACAAAAATGTTAAGAATAATATGTTTAGTTTCCTGTTCTACTGTTCAAAAAACCCAAGCTCACTTATCATCGACCTCCCTACCGCGTTTTGCGTCCCTAATTCACGATTAAAATTTTCATGGAGCTTTTAGAGAAATATTCTCACTAAGTATTATCTTCCACATAGCAGACTTGGAGATAGGCGATCTGATTTCAAACACAGTCGTTTGGACTTAGACATATAAGCCAGCTCATCTTTTACCCAACGAGTTCTAATATCGGGACAAAATGTTTGCGTCCAGTTCTCAATCGTATAACTTTTTTGACAGATAATTTTATACATAATTATTCCATTTCCTTTATGCTCGTCTGGCGTTTTGCTAGCCTGCCAAAACCGCTCCGGTGGGGATGTTTTGCGAAGACGACCGTCTTCGACTCAGCGAAAAAAATTTCATACTGATGACGTAAATGATTGTTTAATAAATCCGGTAGTCGTGGGGTTCCAAATGCAAATTTGTTCCATTTTACGTTTTTTTACTGGTCGATTTTGGTAAAGTGTTGTGTTCATCTGTGAACGAGCACCGGCAAAACACAAATGCTTCTTCTAGAGAAGACTATATTCCACAGTCATTGACTGTTTTGTTATAGATTCATCGCGTTTACATTTGACCTTTTTAGCCTTTTGTCTGTCATTCGTAAACAATAGCTAAAACAATATAACTACTCCGTCTGCTAATCAGCGCTTCCTACCGGATCCCAGACAGATTTTAGTTCATCAGTATCGAATTTCTGTCGCTAAGTCGCAGAAGATCCTCCTCGCGAAAAGTCCCCAGCGGCGAGGAGCGGGGAGAAACGGTTCTTTTCGCAGGCTAGCGTTTGGCAAGCGACCAGAGGAGCCCGCAATCCTAATCTCCATGTTCTAGTGCAATTACGCATGCTTGGCACGTACATAGCCAGCATTTAATTGAATGGATAGAACGCAAGATCTCATCACGTGCCTTTGGACCTTCTATCTGATCATTCACTTAAATCACGTGAAACGGAAAGCACCGACTTTGGAGCAAGAGCGTTTTGACCTTCGATCAAAGGCCTGAAACTAGTTTTAAGAACACAGATGCCATACTGTCGCTTTCGTAACGCTCTTTTAGTTGAAGGAATGCACCAATATTCTATCAGTTGTTTTTCAGTGCTTCCACACGAATCTTACATCCGCCAAATCTTTTTCCTTAAATTGGCGCTCTTTAGAAGAAGGAAAGAACAATTTTTTTTTTTTTGAAGTTGCGTTATTATTTACCGCAGCAAGTCATTTTGGGGATCGATGCAATTATGCGGTAATACGTCATAAATGCCTATGAAATAAAGGCTGATTCATTCATTCAATTTCCACCGATCAACAAAACAAATTTTTCATTTCGCGAGTACTTAATATATGTTCTTAAGTTTAGGTCTTAGCAGACAACCATGTTGAAAGTTTTACATCGTCATCAATAAATTCTGTTGATTGGTAGGGGGTACAGTTTTAAAGGAAAACTAAGTTGAAGTAAACCAGCTATACCAACAGTGTGATTTTTTATGGTCTTGTTTAGCTATGAGTCGGTATATGTTTTTGAAGAAAAAGGTTCTTAAAACGCCTAAACCAGCTCGCTAACGCATGGCTTTCGGAAAAGTTTGAAAGTGGCGATTAGCTGTCATGGTGAGTGTTCTAGACCTCAACTGGGTGGACTATATGGGTAGCTTGTATGGTTCTGATGTTTCCCACTGTTTTTCCATGCGGATAAATTGGATTGAATTATATTAGATTGTATTAAATACATGCTGTAAACGCTTTGTAATTGTTTACAAATTAAGGCGCGTTTGAATCTAACTTCGTTGAGAAGAATTGAGGTATTTTTCAGCGAACAAATCGCGGTTTTGCGACAGTTAGTGTTCTTCTAATATTAAAGCGATGAAAGGCAAACCGTAACCATACAATTTCTCTTGACTTACCAGTCTTTGAGGGTCCGCTCGTATTCAATCTACAAGTAAGCTTTGTAGACCTCTCCGTAGAACAGGGCGTTAACAAATGATAAGAGAACAGACTTTCTGTCATATTAAACCAGGGTAAAAAAAAAAGCAGACAGACGCTTTTTACATTAAATGTAATATGTGCATGGTGAAAACGTTATGAGTTGCATAAGCCAATCAGGCTTTTTAACTTTCTTGACAGCAAAGTTGACGAGACACGAAACGCATAATGCATTCATTATAATTCTCTGACTGAAACGGGCGCGTGGCCAAAGCAATAAGCTAGCGGGCATGACAACCCGATTTTGTCTCGAAAATAGAGTCATTACATGTATTCGTTGTGCTGAACACTTTGGGTTGTTTGTTTGTCTTTCTAATCAAAATAGTACTGGATCGGAACTTGTGGAACTTGTGGAACAAAATATTTCTTCCTAATAGTTTTTCGCTTTGGAGGAAAAAACCTAATGGTCATTGTTAAATTGTAAGCCACATGCATCACATTTAAAGAAAAACTGGTTATTTGTAAAATAAATTAAACATAAAGTCTTGTTTTGCTGAACCTTTTTAGTTAAGTGGCCATAACCAAAAAATATTGGGGGGTCACTTAATATCATATGTAACATGTAAATTAGAAAACACTAGCGAAGAAAAAAGAGCTTAAGAGCGAGAAACTGGTCATTGATGGTCAGATCAAAAAATAATGTTTTTCATATTCTAAACTAATTCTAAACTTATTTTACCTTTTTTCACGTTATGGGCATCAATATCGTGGAATATCTGCAAAAATCTTGCCCTGTGTACAGCCGCCCCCTCCTCCCAAAAAAATATATCGGAACTCGGATTTTTTCTAGGGGCGGGGGGGTGGGGGGTGGTGTGAGGGGCGGCTTTACACAGTCAAAATCCTAGTCATCCGAGTAAAAAAATGAATATTAAACAGATAAAAATAAATATAAACATAACTTTTAGCTTCCATACCAGTAGTACTGAGGATGTAAAGTGAAGTGAAAAGGAAATAGATCTTCTGCGTGATCCTACCTTTCTGCAAAAAGTCGCAAACATTGAAGTGGAATTGTTTGGGAGATTTTTCCATTTGAAACTTTAGGTTTAAGTTTCTAACAGAAGTGTTTTTACCTGAGTGAAAGGCTGAGGTTGAGTGAGGGAGCCATTCTTATTGTCACCATCCACTTATTATACTGCGAAGAATCCCCAGACCAGCTAAATTCCTGTCAGGGGAGGGGCTAGTGTTCTGCCGTTTTTGCCGTTGCATTACTTTGTGATGCATACATGACGTAAAAAATAACGAACGGTCAAGGAGTCCTGGAACAAGTTTGAAAAACATGGCGGCAGAATGAGTCTGTTTACAGCTCTCTAAGACGTTTTCGGGAAATTTTCTCCGCGCAGTCCCAGCCTAACGGGTTCAGGTTGAATTCAAAGGAAACCAAAAACCCTACGTTTTAAAATACGTGATGGTTTTCCTGCCACGAAGAACAGATGCCACGATATCAGTTGTTGCTCTCTCAATCCAAGCACTCGCACGTGGTTATGCATTAAAAATTGCGAGTTGTAGGTGGGGAAAAATCCGAGAGATCCTGGCCATAATCTAAGGTAAGATCTTGAAAATGATGTTTCTTGTGATTTATTTTCCACTGGTATCCATATAGAAATTGTTATGTCACAAGTCACAACATATATCAAAAGGGCAAAGATCCACGCAAAAGTAGCGGAAATCCTATGATCCTGCTATATTTTTAGGACCTCGTCGTGGCTCATATGCAGCCGTAGCCTGTTGGCAGAATTGTGATTACATATATTAAGCCAAAATGAATGTAATAGATAGAAACTTCCAAATAATCATTTATACCCATAGGCGAATCTTTGCTAACGTCATTGTTTACAATTTTCCTCATTAGCATACGACTTAACTCATAGAAGCCGTGGCCGTATATACGAACTAAATGCAAAAGTTGAAAGAGCTGATTAATTTGAGCAATTTGTTCAATTTTCAGCCCTTTGCAAGCAATATTGAAGGAAATATGAGCCATCAAAAACTCTGAAATTGCTGTGTGGCAAAAAAGTTAATGAGCCATACATTCTCTGTAAAATTTCGAGTTTCTAGAAGAGAATTTCTGCGAAACCATTCGGTGTATTAGGCTCAAATTTTCAGAGATAACTGAAACTGTTATGCATATTCAACATTCAGAGTCTCTATTTTATTAGCATCATCAGAAAGTGATAAGCATATTTTAATGAGGCAAAAAGTGTAAACATTGATTCGCCTATACTCTCTCAGAAAAATCCCGATTATAAGCTGCCACTTTGATTAAACCCAATGGGCTTAAACATCTTCTTAAGGGGTTTTAGGAAAGCTTATAAATGGAGGGGCTTACATCTGAGGAGGCTTATAGCCAGGAATAGAAAAAGTGCTGCGAAACAAGCTATGGGAGTGCTGATCAAGATACATTCTGCACATTATGTTTTTTATTAAGCTTCAAAACGTCATATGGGGGGGTGGGGCTTATATGCGGAAGGCTTATAATCAGATGTTTACAGGCAGACAGGCATGATCAACTGGAGGGGAGAGCTTTAAAACAGCTGTTTACAGTACTCAGTAAGAAGGAACTGGTGATGAAGGGAGGATGATATTGTTTAAACGGATCAATTTAGATTTCTGAGAAACTGCCCACCTACCCCTCCCCTAAGCCAACATTTTGCCCTAAGTGAGAAGTGAGTGTTAATGTTAGCTTAGGGGAGGGGTGCGTCAGCAGTTTCACAAATTATCCACTGAAACCATGGTTAACAGAATGGAATGGTTATGAAACCCGTCAGACTCCTTTGTTATATGTTTTTGTGGATCTGACAGTGTCAATGTTCAATACCACTCCTAATATTTTGATCTTATTGACCAATAAACACATTCCATTAATTTATTCCCTCACAATTAATTTACCAACAGAAAACAAAGGATTGTGCACGGTCATTAATTTAGCTTAGGGGAGGGGTAGGTTGGCAGTTTCCCAATAATTGTAAACCGTTGTTTTATATTTGATGTTTGTTGTCTTTCGTAACCAGTCTCCTCTAATAACTGTGTTTAAACTAGAGATATTGATACGATCCACAGTTACGTTATTCCTTAGTATGCACATCTTTACTATGAGTAATTCCAAGCTTGATTAGCTTGTGCACATTAAAACATGGCGGTCTTAAGGCTGGAGCTCCCAAGAGAGGTAAATCTTCATTTCCTCTTACACGAGTGTGGTGGATTATCATTGTTTTCTTTTCTTTTAAAGGGGACACTCAGTAACTTTCGTTCTCTAAAAGAAATATGCAGTCGAACTTCCACTAACGGCCACCTTAACCCTTTCACTGCCAAATGTGGCCAAAGGCAAATTTTGACCAAATTTCCAAATTTCATTTTCCAAAATTTTGACAAACAAATAGCACTAAAGTACTAAAGTAACAAAGTGATGATGTCATAAAAATGAAATTTCTGAAATTATGGGATTTGTCAGGATATTCTGAAAGAACAATGTCCAAGAGGCCTACTTGCCAAAAATGAGCATTTCGGAGCAAATTGTCTCTGAGATCGTAGCCCAGTTATGGTTAGAAAACTCCATACAAACCCTTCTACCGTAAATCCTCTATTAAGCGCCTCGGGGGGCTGATTTTTTTCAAGCACTTTTGAGGGGGAGGCTTAATAGAGAGGGGGGGGCTTAAAAGAGAGGTGTGGGGGGGCTTGTTTAATTTAGCGAAACGCATCACCTGTAGTAAAAATACCGTGGTATGAGACAGAGTAGACTTACGCATTGTACAATTAAAGTCACAGTCAAAAGTATTTAATTCACTTGTGGGAGCCTAAAAGTAACAAAAACAAAATTCTTATTCTTCAAAAATGTGCTTTCGACCTCATGTTCGTCGGTAATTTTTATGAATAAACCATAACTGATCAGTCCACGTTAATCGTTAATTTTTTTGTGAAGAATAAGGATTGGAGGAGGGGGAGGGGGGGGGGGGGCTTAATAGAGAGGTGGGGCTTATTAACTTTCCTCCTCTGAAAAGGGGCAGCTTATTTGAGAGGTGGGGGGGGGGGGGGGGCGGGCTTAATAGAGGATTTACGGTAAATTTTTTTGTATGGAGTTTTCTGAGTATAACCGGCTAACATCTCAGAGACAATTTGCCCCGAAATGTTCATTTTTGGCAAGTAGGTCTCTTGGACATTGTTCTTTCAGAATATCCTGACAAATCCCATAATTTTAAAAATTTCATTTTTATGAAATCATCGCTTTAGTACTCTATTTTTCCTCAATAGCATCCGACTCAACTCATAGAAGCCCGTAGCTGTATAGACGACCTAAATTCAAAAGTTGAAAGAGCTGATTAACTCAGTGAGCAATTTGTGCAATTTTCAACTCTCTGCAAGCAATTTTGAAGGAAATATGGACCATCGAAAACTGCGAAATTGTTGGGTGGCAAAAAAGTTAATGAGCCACACATTCTTTTTAAACATCAACAAAAAAAAGAGTTAAATTTTTACTTCTGATAAACATAGAAGACATTCGTGGATCCAAAGCTGAGTAAAAATTTACGCCTATTTTAAAATTATTGTCTAATTTTGACGTGACGTCGTATCGTCGTAGATCAGCAATAAGATCTTTGGCGGGAAATTGTTAGCCTGTAGCGATTTAGGCACGATGACCAGATATAGAAATACTTTTGTGCTGCATAACCCTGTCCCTGTCCATCATATAAAACAGAAAAGAACTTCACCCTGAAACCCCAGTCGCAACCTCGACGGTAGACGCTTTAACTTTACCTTGTCTCTGGCTAAAAAACCCAGGTCCAAGCCTGAATTTTTCATGGCTTCTGACTGATTTCACACGCGTTGTTTGTTTGACCTTGTTGACGTTTCATTGAGTCAATAACTGAAAGGTTTAAACAAAAGTCGAATAAAATGGGTTTTGACTGAAGGATGATGTAAATTATCTTGCAACTGACTGACTGGGAAACCCGCAATATGTCACGCGCATCGTGTGACTGTTTCTTCACTGAAGTTTCCGCTAATTTTTTTTGGCCCACGCTATTAAAAAGATTTAGTTGCAAGGGACAGAAAGCAAACATTTTTGATCGAAGAATAGCACAGGCATCAAAGGGTAATTTTGCGGAAGATCACAACGCATAAAAGTAATGCGTGATTGTTTTATCTGGGAACCAATTAGAATTCGATTAGTCCTGACATACATCCACGTGATATTATTTTTATAAGTCGATACCATGAGAGAGATAGTTTCGTTTCGAGTGACGATGCCCGTGGAAGGATTTTTACTCTTAGTTTTATTCTAGCCCGATCTCCTTGAATTTGAACTGACACTAACTAATTAAGGTAAGGGATATGAAATAATCTATGTGAAAAGTTGGTAAAAGTAGCTTGATAATGGCGCTCCGAAAGTACGCGTTACTACTTCCGCCTTGTGGAACTACAGTAAGAAGGGCTTTTATAGCGTTGGTACCCGCACTAGGATAAGTTTTATGCGAGATAAATGGTAGAAAATTCATTGAAGAAGAGGGAATTGAAGGTTCAGTTCGCATCATCTCTTACGCGATTGAAGTCTAGAGTAATGCCTTATGCAATCTCTAACTTCGGAGCTCAGCCACGAGGCTCGCACATGTACTTCGATTTGCATTATCTCGTATACAGTTTTATGTAATGAATTTGTACCGACACAGGACGAAACAACGTGTTTCCGTATTTTTTGTAAACTCGACTGAAACGTGAAGTTGCTTAAATCCGTCTTGTTTCCGCGGAAACACGGTGATCTAGTTTTCCATGGACGGGACGCGTTTCCGTTATGTTTCCGCGTCGGAAACGAACGATCATGTTTCCGCCACATTTCTGTTATCACATTTCCGTTCTTTCTTGTTTCCATTACGTTTCCAGTGACCCATGCGCCATGGCCAAGATCGCGTGATAAATCTTTCAGAAATTTTGGCTTTGCGTACAATCAAGGTGAACAAAGGTAAATTTACTCTCGAGATCGGGCCATTAAACGGTCAGGCTCATGCATTAAATACTCGCGCGCGTTGCACTATTATCCATGATGCAACGACTGTGAAGTGCGCGAGGTTGCCACTGTTTTCGATTCTAAGTGATTAAAATGGCAGAGAATACCAACAGCTGTCGATAGTTGCCAGATTGATCTCAATCAGTACTGGCATAAAAATAAAATGATCTTAGACATCTTGGACTGAGAAAACAAGACAGAATGGGGAGAATGGGGCCTAGAATAGAGCGAAGTGCTGGTCAGCGGACGTTTCTTTTGCTCATGCTCATTGCGGTCGTTCTTTTTGGCGTCCATTTTGAAAGTGATTGCAACGGCTTCAAATTTGTCAGCTTCTGTAGGTTCAAGGAGCGTGGAGTCGGTATATTTTTGCTTTCCGATTGCACCACAAGACATCTAACGGTTGTTATGTATATTTGTCGACCCATCGGCCTTCAGTATTCGATCGCTTCCCTCGTAAAGCGACCCTTTTCTGACACAGTTGAGCAGGATGTGAGACAAAAACCTCGTGATGGCCAAGAGTAATTTGAAAGTTGGAGTGTTTGATTGTGCTAAGGATATCCAAGACTGAATATGTGATGGAGAATACAGATAGCACGAGGAGGTAAGCTGCCCTGATACCAAATCTAAGTTTCTTTAACCACTGATCAATAACTACTAGTACTTAGCAACTTAAAGGAGCAGTGTCACGAAAAATTACAGCAGTGGAAACCGCCACCAATCTCAGTGAAACATAAAAATACTGCTCATAACATGAAAAGAAGTTTTAAGTAACAAAGCAAAGAGTAAGAATGAGTGCAAATAAAGATTTTTGTTAGTGTTAAAATGAGGAACAGATGGACAGACTTAAAGAAAATTGGTCCTTTTGAAACTTGTTAGCCTGACAGTTTTCCAGATTTCATTTTTGTGGTCTTCAATGTTTGATATAATGCTTGGGAGACATATGTTTGTTGACACAAAGCTGTGATTGATAAGTAGTTTCTCAAGTTTCATGGCAAATGCGATATGGACATGTGTAAGTGTAATTACAGTTGATTTCACATGACCTTACTGCACCAAATTGGTAAATTGGATACTACGTAGCAGAATAGCTAATACCATGGCGAGTTAGGGAATCAAATTGCGAACTTTGAGTCGTAGTTGTCAACTTTGGTGCTACTGAACTTCATGACTTCATATCTTTTTTTAAAAACAGGAAACTGCAACGTAATGAACCCGAATCCTTTTACTAAATAGGGCAAGGGTTACCGTGTTAGGCCTGTGAAATGATTAACTGTAGACAAATGGTTAGAGGGTTCGAAACCATTCCAAATAGTGCACCAGTTTAATTTACCGAGAAAGACAGTAACAAATATCATTGATCAATAAATATTTGTACATACAGGAAGGCCCTACACAGAGTTTTGTGAACGGCAAAGATCAAGTACAGTATGTATACTACGGAAATACAAAAACAGCTCGTCAAAAATTAGGTTATTGGCCCGCAAAGGTTCAATTAGTCGTGTAGTGACACTCGATTTGGTTTACTCATACAAAAAGTTGACAATAGTTCCAAAGGAGTACTCATAATATAATAATGCTTTACTGAGAATGCTCAAGAAAAACTTGAAGAATATTTAGATGTTTGGAGTAACTGTGATCTCAGGAATGGGGACTTTTTTGACAAGAACTCAGTGACTTCTGGTAATGCAACTGGGAAAAGAAGTTACTCTAGACCCGGAGTAGTCAATCGATAAAACTTGGTATTAATATAAATCGAAGGCAATCAAGTGATTTTTATTGATCGATAACAGAAATCGGTTAAAATCGATAAACTAAATTGCTGTGTCAAATTGATATTATTGATTTTTCATGATTTTAACAATTTATAACAGTACTTCCAACATTGTTGTTTTCTGGCATAAGTGCAGCTGAGAAAACTCATCCACGAGTAACAACTGATCAACAAACATGAAAATAAGAAATGTGGAAACTATTACAGTCACAAGAGTCTCTCTAAAACCGTGACCCTTTTGTACATGATAACAGGAACGGTTCGGTTTTATAATTATTACATCAAAGGGATGCCCAAACTTCAGACTAAAAGATTTCTCTGGATAGCTTTTCACCATTTTCCGTTATCAATCGATAAAATCACTTGATTGCTAACTATTTTTATCGATTTAGTTTTTTATCTATTAGCTACTCCGGGGAAGTAACTACAGGCAGAACTGAGGTTATTTTGAATGGGCGGCAGATCTATATTTTGAAAAACTGGGAAAAATAAAAAACCTGGCCAATATCAGCCATCCGAAGAAGACTTTAAAGCAGGTTTTAAGGAAAAGATTAGGTTTTTTAAAACCTTATTTTTTAAAAGACTAGTGATACTAAATTGTTTGATCCTGCGACTCTCAATTTTTGCAACTCAATTGTCACCAAATTCACTGTTTGTGTGAAATCAGTTTTCATTTTTGGATGAGCAGGAGAACAGATGTATCTTCCGATAAAAAGTGATGGAATCGGTAAAATCTAGATAAATCGATAAACTAAATGAGTGTGTCACAGATTTCTACCAATTGATCGATACAATCAATGTCAATCAAATCAGATTTACCAATTTTTATTGATTTATCGATTGATAAATTGATACCTATTTTTATCGATTGACTACTCCGGGTGTTGAGCAAACTTGTGAAGTTCAGTCGCGCCAAAGTTGACAACTACATCTCATAGTTCGCAGTTGATTTCCTATACACTCGCTACGTAATTTGACTACTTCATGATGTGGTACCCAATTTCCAAATGAACTTCGTAATGTGGCGTGGTAAATAGTGTGAAATCAACTGTCACAGAATGATACTAAAATTGTGACACAGCCCCTTTAAGTCTTCATCTACCAGCAGTGAAGTTAAACTGGTAAAACTGCTTCTATTATCCTGTATTACGCTGCAGGTCTATGCAAGCATCATATTAGTGAGTTTACGCAACAGGACGGCAGGAAGAAGAGGACGGCAAAACAGCTGTGTGTGACAAATGTGACAGGGCTATCACTTGTGGGTTTTGTCGTGACCTTCACTTAACACCAAGGTTTTCTGGTCCTTTACAAAAAGATCTGTTTAAAGGAAAGTAAAGTTTGGCAAAAAGTTGTTTCAAACAAAATTATTTTCACGCTTGTCACACAAGGTTTGCCGTCTTCTTTCCTCTCCCGTCCTGTTGCGTAAGTTCACTATTGACTAGTGGGGAGGGGGTACTCCTTATATGTTCTCTCAAATGATATCCAAACAATGTTCCCACAACTTGCAAAGCAACCAGGAGATTTGTTCACTGATCATCCCTTAAATAACCAAAGATCTGTGGTTTTGAGAAAAATGAAAATAAAAAAAGGGAAATTGAAGGTCAGACATTATTTCTCTTTATTATAGTTTGTTACTCTCAAGTGTATTGATTTTACATGTAACTGTATATCGCTTTTCAGACATTTCCTGTTAAACAGTTTCCTCTGTAGAGTTTGAAATATGCAACACATTACTAATAATAGCCACCAAAGAGTTGAGGTGGAGTAGTGTTTTGTGGCAAACATGACATTGAATTTAAGGTGGCTAAACACAGTTTTGCAGGCAGTCAGCAGTAACTCGTGTGACAGCGCATGTTTTAAATTAGACAAACCAACAAGGCAGCGAAAAAAGCAATGGTACACAGAAGATGATTTCTCAAAATCTACTCATTAAAATTTTAAGATGTTTGGCAGAATTTTTACTTTTATCGTATCTTAAGTTATTCAGATATGCAAGCTCCTATTTACATAAGCTCTATAGAATAGACTTAGTTTGACTAAATTTGACACTTTCTCCAGTAATTTTTTAATCAGCATCGTAACTAAAGTAATGTGATATCCTCACTCATAGCTCAGTGTGCATTGTCGGTTAAGATGTTATATGGTTGCAGTGACTGTCACTTGTTTTTTAGTTTCCCTTGCAACTTCAATACCAAGGTACAAATACAAGTGAGAAAAACAAAAGGCATGATATTTTGTCAATTATTGATTTATTTCCTCTGTTGGTACGCCTCTCACTGCTAAAATATTTTAGTTTAGGAAATACATGTGTATCCAGCATATCACACTGAATGTTTGGTTTTCAAGCTAAATCAACCTCTTGCACATGAAAGAGTTTTATGCAGCTTAGCCATTCAACAAAACCCAACTCACAAAAAAAGTTGAGTACATACATACAATTTTCCGAAGTCAATCAAACATTGAGTTCGGTTATCAAACAAAGTGGAACTCACGTGAGGAAAATTCGAATGGAACAACATTGAACGTTTAAATTCCAAACTCTTGATGACATGTGTGTTAATTATTGATCCAGTGTGAAAGTAGCAAAGTGATGAAAGGTCTTGCTTCTTTTAATATTTCCATTTCAGAGTTAATTCTAAAATATATATTCTCTGTGAAAATGTCAGTACATTTGTTTACCAAGGAAAAGGTCTTTAAATCTGCAAGTTGAAATCATCTTGATTTTACTCTTTGCTCCTTAATTGGCCTGAATAGTAAGCATTTTCCTTCTGAATCTAGCGCTTGTCAGATTTCCCTGGCTTTTTTGCTTTCCCAAGGGTGACTCAGTTTTTACATTTGATTTTTTTTTTCAATATAATTTGGTTTGTTTTGATTTTGCTCAGGCATCAAGCTCAAAAAAGCTGTGTTTGATATTGTTTGATAGCTTGTATTCAGAAACGTTTGATGGGAAGTTTGTTTTGTGTAATACACTGTACACCGGGGGGAGGGGGGTGGTTATAAACTGTACATGACTGCAATTCCCTGCTGCCCACCAGGGTGATTGCTTTACAAGTTGTGAGAACATCATTTCTTGGTCCCACACCTAGTTACTTTCCCCTGCGTCTCCTGGTATTGACCCTGTTCATGTAGTTGATAATGTGCCACCTGCAGGAGGTTAAACTTTCTCTTTTGTGCCCTGGAAAAATAGGCTTTTTGTTACTGGTATCGGGAATTATGCATCAGTCAATTCCCGGGCGTGGGGACTCTTGAGCTGTCAAATCCCCCAGGGTGGGGACAAAAAAAGGGGCAAATGCCCTGTCATCTGTCAAAACTGCAACAGTTTTCATTGATCGCACAGTCGAATAATCTTGTTTTAAGCATTTAAATGTGTGATTTTTCGTTTCAATTAACGTCTTCCTTTGTAATAGCGCTAGGATTCTAATGAAGACTTCACGCCGCGATGACATGCACCAGTTTAGGGTTTCAGTATTGATATAAAATTATTGACATTAAAATTAATAGAACGCTGTAACGTTTTATGTTATGAATAGTTTTATAAATATGAAAGGATGTTCTCGAAATAATATCAACAAAAATTTGATTCAATAACCAAAACACATTGATTCACATCGATAGCTCCGGTTTTCTCTATGTAATTCTGGCTTGATATGCAATGAAGAAATACATGCATATGCTAAAATCGAGAACATACCTTTACAACCCTCTTCAATTTATTCCTGGAAGGGGGGGTGGTTGGGTGCAGCTGGAATGAACTGATGCATTACAGACAGCCTCTGTTTGCATAACATCCTGACTATATTACTATGAAACACAACTGTATACATGTACATGTGTGATTTATATATTATTCATTTAGTATGTATAGTTTTCTTACTGCAAAAAGGTTTTTCCTCCCCTTGATTGCTTGGGGAATAGCCTCTGTCAAATTTTACTTAAAAGCACTTTGTTTTGTTTTTCATACAACAGTCAGATCACCTTGGTATGCAGTTTTGGTGCAGAAGGTTCTCCCAAAGCAAGCAAGATCATGGAACTTAATTGGCCTCACAAAACAGAGCTTGGCCAATATCCAGTGATTGAGCACTAAGTAATGACTTGAGAATAGAAGTGACTTAAAACACCAGTATCCTCGTGACATACACAGCGTGCAAAGAAAGCAGTGTCCAATAGCCCAGGGCTAGTGGATTTTGCTATCGGGCTAGTGAATTCTGTTCTTAACTTGCCCGACAGGCAAGTGATGTTTTTTGAGAAATTCCAATAATAGAAGAACTGTGAAATAAATTCTGCTCATCAAAAAGTTTTTGGGGCTAGTTGAAATGACGCCTGAGCTAGTAAAATAAAAATGCTAGCTTCAGCTTGCCCGGATGGCAAGCTGTGAAAATGATTTTCTTTGCACCCTGCATACATGTCGCCCCTTAAAACAATTTGAAAACCTGTCAAGGTCTTGAAATAATAATTATTACCTTCATCAATGTGTGATAATGAAATAGAGTTTATGTTCAAGTTTATAAGATTCATTTAAAAGTATCTGTTGATTTTGTGAGAGGTTGTAAAAAAAAAAGTATACATGAAACACATAACAATTTTAGCAGACTTGAATTATGTAAAACTGAAGCCATACTTTTTTGTTGGTGTATTTTTGCATTTGAATCTTTGCACTGGTCATAGAGAATTGTAAGTAGTTTAGAACACCATGTCAGAACCTGACACAATATAATAATTTTATTGTTTTCCTGAATGGTTTAAGGCTAGGATTCATTTGAAATAAGAAAGTGGATAATGATCAAACAGGAACTGATGTTTTGACAATGACCATGAAATTGATGATCACCTTGTTGATAAAACGTCAGTTGCTGTCAACAACAGTCCTACTCAGGACATTCACCAGACACATCATATTCCACTTTGCTGAAATATTATGGGCTACAAAACTATCACTAGCCATAAGCTGCACTTGAATTCAAGATTACATTAGTGTCTGTTAAATTTGTTAGTATGTTGAAAAAAGGATAGGTTTTCAATTTGTGAAGTATACAATTAATTTACCTCAAAAAACAGTACTTGTATTATGTCAAAGTTTAGCCATTCATTTTTTGTTGATGTAATTTGTGCATTTGAATCTTTGCACTTATTTTATACCCTCTAAGCACGCTACAGTTATGTTCACTTTGCAACTTCTGCGTATGAGATAGGACCATAAATAAGCATTGTTTGATACGAGTCTATGTGCAGGAAATGGAATAAAATTTTAAATGTAACAGATGGATTTCAGTTTTATGGTGGTATATATTTGTCTGACTTATAAAAAGAATAAGTCTTCATTGCATGTAAGTTAACCAGGAAAAATACTCAAAGGTTAATTTCATGTAAGAATAAAGAAAAATTCCCATTGGAAGACCTGGTTTCAGCAAATATGAAACTTTTTGGACGTATTTACGCAGTAACGGAAACAGACGGAAACACAGAAAAACAAGTCAGGTTGCCGGACCGTATCTTTCACGTTTCCGCCAGTAGAACGAACGAAATAACAGGTTTCCGGTACGGAATATCGCGTTTCCGCAACATAAACACACGTTAACGATTGCGGAAATACGTGATTCCTGAAACGGAAATCTGTGGGAAACGTGTAAAAAAGTGTTCCGGTTCCGTTGAAAACGCAGCGACGGAAACATGAGAAACCGTAATGTATCCGCTAACGGAAACACGCGTTTGCCGCTGTGTTTCCGCAACGGAGTCACGTGTTTCCACCATGTTTAAGTTTACGGATACTTGATTTTTCGTCCTGTGCGAACTTCTGATCTTGCACTGGGATTTTCACCACCCGAGGGCTAAAAATTACGTTTTGGTTAGTCTCCGTCGCAGCCGTTTGTGTCTCGTCTCCAACAGATTGAACGGTACGTGATTAGAGATGAAGACTATAACATTTGGTAGACTGAACTAATGGCTTGCAGAAGAGATATGCTTGATGAAGTCCTCTTTTATACTGCATAAAATAATCCATCGTTTGATTGAAGGTGAAATATATAAGGCAAAGATTAAAGTAAAACAATGAGTAAGAGTAAGAGATCAAAACATAAGAAATAACAACCGAACCATAAATAAGATCTAGTGACACATGACTGAACTAAGCGAGCATTTTAACTAAGAAAAGCAATTGGAAACAAGGTTTCTAAAGCATTGAGTCTTGTATTTAACCTAAAGTTAATGAAAGATTATTATGGAGCAATTCGCCTCAACGTCAGACGCATAAAAGCCGTGACAAGTTTAAGGTTGTATATAACATTTAAGACGTCAGAGTGAGGGCCAATTAGAATACGATCAGTATCAGTACCTACAACCACGTGATATGATTAAGTTGGTCTATAAAATGCAAAAGGCCATAAGGTAGTTTTGATTTGAGTGAAAATGCAGCCGGTAGAAGGTTTTTTTTAGCCTGATCTTTTGAAGTTTGGACTAGCTGAAGATCAACAGAGATTGAGGTAAGGCGAACGAAAGCTTCTTTGTACATTTTTTCTTAACGAGCTTGATTATGGAGGTCCAGAAGTACATTGTATCTACTTCCGTCTTGTAGAGGACGCGAGAACTTTTGGCGCTAGTATAGGTTTTATGCTCGATTAAAAACTGGTAGTTTCATTGTATAATCGTGGAAAATTCGTCGCTGACTAAAGGAAGACACAAGTAATTGGTTCGGCTTGCGCGGCACACCATCTCTTGCGCGATTTTAGTCAACTGACTTCAAACATCTTGCCTCGACGGTCCTGTACGTCGGCTACGAGGGTTGCACATTTTCTTCGATTTCCCTAGAGCAAAGATTGTCTAGTGTCTCTTACATTATCCCGTGTGTAGTGCACTTCTTGAACTAAAAAATGTACCACTAGTTTCACGGCTATATCAGGTTCGTGGGTTTACGAGGGCTTCACTGTTATTCGACATTTGACACTGTAGAATTGAATATGCTATGTTTAACAAATGGATAAATAACTTAGCGAGAGATACATGAACGCTTTATGAAACCGTGACCTGAAATTTGTTGCCCAGTACATAAAAAGGTAGGTATTCGAAGGTATAATCACTATGATTATTTCTAAGGAAACCTTTCCCTTAAAATACTGAGCGGGAAGTAAGTCGCTTTAGCACCTTTTCCGGCTCCAATTTCGTTCCAGTTGCTCGGCCTGAAAATTCGGATTCTCTAGGAAGGTAAAAAGTTTGATCGTCTTAATACTAACCGGCAAGTTAATGATAAGTTGTAGAAAATATAAAACTAATTTTCTTCTCGAGATCGTCGAGTGTTATGTATAGTAAGAGAACAGATAGCGTCGAACAACATTTGCTTAACTTGATCTCCAATCTCTCATCACGGTTTTATCTCGGATTATATGCATTTAAGCGAAAAGTTTATTTTGCATCGGTGATCATGAATTCAGTGCAATGTTTAATGAAAGTATGGTATCTGCAGCAAGCAGATTTTATTAACACATGAACAAAAATCGCATTAAAAACAGGAAGCCGAAAGCACGGTGTGTCGGAAAATAATGATACGTGACTGAGTTGTTAATTTGAGAGCCAATAGGCTAAAAGATGTACTTACACGTAACCGACTGTACACGGTCTGTGATACATTATTTTTTTCGGGAGTAGAATGCATATCGCTTGATTAATAAGAAAAAGGGAACACGTTTCCCTTTTACAGTCATGAACTGAGTGCAGAAACACTATGCGTTAATTGTGATGGTCAATTCAGGGGGACCTGTGCTTCTGTACAGGAAGTGACAAGTGGCACTAAACAAAAAGAGTTGAGTATTGCGCCGACTTGGGTCTGTGTGGGGCTTTACGTATCAGGCGATATGTTAGTTGTTGTTTTTTTTGGCAGCCTGAAGTTTACTGACTGCTAGGCGTGCAAAGCTTTACTTATCATGGATTCAATGTTCGCACTTAGGAAGACAAAGATTCTGATTGAGTTTACCTTAACCATGGCTTAAAATGTAATTTGTAACAAAATATAAAACTCAAGTTCTTCTCGGGAAAATCCGGGCGAGAGCTTTTCTGTAGTAGGAAAACAAACTTAAACTAAGCGTCGGGAAGCATTTGTTTAACATGGTTTCGATTCTCTCACACGCGACTTTGCCCCGGGTTATATGTGAAAAGGATTAGGTTATTTGAGTCGGTTTTTATGAATTCCATGCGGTGTTTAACGAGAGTATATATATGGTATGTGCAGCCGCAAACAGTATTTTAAGAATATCGCAATATCAATTAAGGTAGGAACGAAGATACTTGGTGTGTGTGACCACGAACAATTATAATGAACGTCACTGAGGTGTGACTCTCATTGTTAACTGAATCTCGGGAGCCAATCGGCTAAAAGATGAACTAACTCGTGACTGAACTGCCGGATACGGTCCGTGACTATCCGTGACAAGTGACAAGTGACTCTGGATAACAAAAGTTGAGATAGCAAGACGTATTGCGTTGTATCTGTGACTGGCTTTGTGTATCACGCCATATGTCAGATTTTAATGTTGGCAGCCTGAATTTGCTGACTCCTATGCAAAGCTTTACAGTTACAGTGAATTTATAGATTTTATTGAAAAGCCTTGGATGATTTGAATAATTCATTGAGCCATTCTGAGAAGTGGTGACAGACAAATCAAGCCATAGAAAATCTTAAGTTGTTACTTCCGCCTAAGGACAAAAGCTAAGTTCTCTTTTTCTAAGAAAATGTAAGGAAGGTTTACAGGTTTTGAATACATGCTTAACAATTAGGTGCCTCTTACTGGGTGTCCTTTTTCGCTTCAGTTTTCGACCTCTATTGGTGAACGTGTGATTGAAAGTAAAATAAATATGGTGTAGCTAAAGTAAAACAAAGTCGCCCGAAATTAAAACTGCAGGCCTCGCTTAATTTTCTCGTGATACCTGAGTGATAAGAGTAAGAGATCAAAATCAAAGAAATAACAACTGTGCGTAAATCAGGCAGATCTAGTGACACATGACTGAGCATTTCATTTAAGAAAAGCAATTGGAAACAAGGTTTCTAAAGCATTACCACGCAAGGTGAAAGATTTATTCGTGGAGCAATTCGCCTCAAGGTCAGACGCATAAAAGCCGTGACAAGTTTAAGATTCTATAACATTCAAGCCGTCAGAGTGAGAACCAATTAGAATACGATCAGCATCAGTACCTACAACCACGTGATATGATTTAGTCGATCTAAATGGAAAAGACCATGAGGTAGTTTTGATTTGAGTAAAGATGCAGGCGGCAGGAGGTTTATTTTAGCCCGATCTTTTAAATTTTCGATCAGCTGAAGAGCAACAGAGCTTTAGGTAAGGTGAACAAAAGCTTTATGTACAATTTTTCTTGAAGAGCTTGATTTTGGAGGTCCAGCAGTACATGTTATTTACTTCCGCTTTGTAGAAGAAGCTGGGAACTTTTGGCGCTAGGATAATTTTTATTCTAGACTAAAAACTGGTAGTTTCATTGCTTAATCGTGGAAAATTCGTCGCTTACATCAAGGAAGACACAAGTGATTTGTTGAGCTTGAGCGGTACACCATCTCTACCGCAATTTTAATCTAATACTTTAAACATCTTGCCTCGACGGTCCTGAAGGTCGGCTTCGAGGCCCGCACATTTCTTCTATTTTCCTAAAGCAAAGAGAGATTGTCTGGTTTCTCTCGCATTATCCTGTGTACACTTCCAATTTGTGACACACTTCTTGAACTAAGAATTTTACCACCAGTTTCACGATTGTAACCACTTCATGGCTTCACGACGGCTTCACACGGTTATTATTCGACATTTGACACTGTACGATTGAATATGCTTTATTTACTCATTAATCACTTAGCATGAGTAGATGAACGCTTGATGAAACCTGAAATTTTTTGCTTTGTAAAGTGTTAGGTGTTCGTAGATATAATGATAAAGTTCTAAGGAAAACTATGCCTTAAAATACTGAGGAAGTAAGTCGCCTTAGCACGTTTTCTCCAATTTCACATCAGTTGCTCGACCTTAAATTCGCATTCTCTGGGAAGATAAGAAGTCTGATCGAGTTAATACTAACCAATTTTAAGGTGTAATTTGTAAAAAATATAAAAGTAATATTTTCTTCTCGAGATCAGACGAGAACTATGTATTGTAAGAAAACACACTTTAAGCGCGATAGCGTCGAACAACATTTGCTAAACATGGTCACGATTCTCTCATCACGGTTTTATCTGGGATTATATACATTTAAGCGAAAAGCTTATTTTGCATTGGTTATCATGAATTTACTGCAATGTTTAACGAAAGTATGGTATCTACAGCAAGCAGATTTTATGAACACGAACTTAAAATCGCAGTAAAAACACGGTGTGTCGAACAATAATGATACGTCACTGAGTTGTTAACTGGAGAGCCAATAGGCTAAAAGATGTACTTACACGTGAGCGAACTGTACACGGTCTGTGATACATTATTTTTTTTCGGGAGTAGAATGCATATGGCTTAATAAATAAGAAAAAGGGAACACGTTCTCCTTTTACAGTCATGAACTGAGTGCAAATACTCTATGCGTTAATTGTGATTATCAATTCAGGGGGACCTGTGCTTCTGTACAGGAAGTGACAAGTGGCACTGGACAAAAAGAGTTTGAGTGTTGCGTCGACTTGGGTCTGTGAGTGGCCTTACGTATAAGGCGATATGTTAGTTGTTGTTTTTTTTTGGCAGCCTGAAGTTTACTGACTGCTAGGCGTGCAAAGCTTTACTTATCATGAATTCCATGTTCGCACTTAGGAATACAAAGATTCTGATTGAGTTCACCTTAACAAGGCTTAAAATGTAATTTGTAACAAACTATAAAACTCAAGTTCATCTCGGGAAAATCCGGGCGAGAGCTTTTCTGTAGTAGGAAAACAAACTTAAACTAAGCGTGGTACAACATTTGTTTAATATGGTTTCGATTCTCTCACACGCGACTTTGCCTCGGATTATGTGAAAAGGATTAGGTTATTTGAGTCGGTTTTTATGAATTAAATGTAGTATTTAACGAAAGTATTTGGTATGCACAGCCGCAAACAGAATTTTAAGAATATCGCAATACCAATTAAGGTAAAAAGGAAGATACTTGGTGTGTATGACCACGAACAATTATAATGTACGTCACTGAGTTTTGACTCTCAGTTGTTAACTGAATCTCGGGAGCCAATTGGCTAAAAGATGAACTAACTCGTGACTGAACTGCCCGATACGGTCCGTGACCATCCGTGACAAGTGACTCTGGATAACAAAAGTTGGGATAGCTAGACGTATTGCGTTGTGTCTGTGACTGGCTTTGTGTATCACGCCATTGTCAGATTTTAATGTTGGCAGACTGAATTTGCTGACTGCTATGCAAAGCTTTACAGTCACAATGGACTCAATGCTCGGGATTTATAGATTTTATTCATGAAGCCTTGGATTTGAATGATTCATTGAGCCATTCTGAGAAGTAGTGACAGACAAATCAAGCCATAGAAAATATTTAGTTACTTCCGCCTAAGGACAAAAGCTGAGTTCTCTTTTTCTAAGAAAATGTAAGGAAGGTTTACAGGTTTTGAATACATGCTTAACAATTAGGTGCCTCTTACTGGGTGTCCTTTTTCGCTTCAGTTTTCGACCTCTGTTGGTGAACGTTTGATTGAAAGTAAAATAAATATGGTGTAGCAAAAGTAAAACAAAGTCGCCCGAAATTAAAACTGCAGGCCTCGCGCTTAATTTTCTCGTGATACCTGAGTGATAAGAGTAAGAGATCAAAATCAAAGAAATAACAACTGTGCGTAAATCAGGCCGATCTAGTGACACATGACCGAATTAACTGAAGCATTTCATTTAAGAAAAGCAATTGGAAACAAGGTTTCTAAAGCATTACCACGCAAGGTGAAAGATTTATTCGTGGAGCAATTCGCCTCAAGGTCAGACGCATATAAGCCGTGACAAGTTTAAGATTCTATAACATTCAAGCCGTCAGAGTGAGAACCAATTAGAATACGATCAGCATCAGTACCTACAACCACGTGATATGATTTAGTCGATCTAAATGGAAAAGACCATGAGGTAGTTTTGATTTGAGTAAAGATGCAGGCGGCAGGAGGTTTATTTTAGCCCGATCTTTTAAATTTTCGATCAGCTGAAGAGCAACAGAGCTTTAGGTAAGGTGAACAAAAGCTTTATGTACAATTTTTCTTGAAGAGCTTGATTTTGGAGGTCCAGCAGTACATGTTATTTACTTCCGCTTTGTAGAAGAAGCTGGGAACTTTTGGCGCTAGGATAATTTTTATTCTAGACTAAAAACTGGTAGTTTCATTGCTTAATCGTGGAAAATTCGTCGCTTACATCAAGGAAGACACGAGTGATTTGTTCACTTTGAGCGGTACACCATCTCTACCGCAATTTTAATCTAATACTTTAAACATCTTGCCTCGACGGTCCCGAAGGTCGGCTTCGAGGCCCGCACATTTCTTCTATTTTCTCAAAGCAAAGAAAGATTGTCTGGTTTCTCTCGCATTATCCCGTGTACACTTCCAATTTGTGACGTACTTCTTGAACTAAGAATTTTACCACTAGTTTCACGACTGTAATCTCTTCATGGCTTCACGACGGCTTCACGGTTATTATTCGACATTTGACACTGTACGATTGAATATGCTTTATTTACTCATTAATCACTTAGCATGAGTAGATGAACGCTTGATGAAACCTGAAATTTTTTGCTTTGTAAAGTGTTAGGTGTTCGTAGATATAATGATAAAGTTCAAGGAAAACTGTGCCCTAAAATACTGAGGAAGTAAGTCGCCTTAGCACGTTTTCTCCAATTTCACATCAGTTGCTCGGCCTTAAATTCGCATTCTCTGGGAAGATAAGAAGTCTGATCGAGTTAATACTAACCAATTTTAAGGTGTAAGTTGTAAAAAATGTAAAAGTAATATTTTCTTCTCGAGATCAGACGAGAACTATGTATAGTAAGAAAACACGCTTTAAGCGCGATGGCGTCGAACAACATTTGCTAAACATGGTCACGTTTCTCGCATCACGGTTATGCATTTAAGCGAAAAGCTTATTTTGTATTGGTTATCATGAATTTAATGCAATGTTTAACGAAAGTACGGTATCTACAGCAAGCAGATTTTATGAACAAGAACTAAAAATGGCAGTAAAAGCAGGAAGCCGAAAGCTCGGTGTGTCGAACAATAATGATATGTCACTGAGTTGTTAATTGGAGAGCCAATAGGCTAAAAGATATACTTACACGTGAACGAACTGTACACGGTCTGTGATACATTATTTTTTTCGGGAGTAAAATTCCTATGGCTTAATGAATAAGAAAAAGGGAACACTTTTCCCTTTAACAGTCATGAACTGAGTGTAGAGACGCTATGCGTTAACCGTGATGGTCAGTTCAAGGGAACCTGTCCTTCGGGATAGGAAGTGACAAGTGGCATTGGACAAGAAGAGTTGAGTATTGCGTCGTGTCTGTGACTGGCTTTACTTATCACGCGATATGTCAGTTGTTGTTGTTTTTTTAATTATTATTTTGGCATCCTGAACTTTACTGACTGCTAGGCGTGCAAAGCTTTACTTATCATGGATTCACTGTTCGAGATTTATACATTTTATTGAATTAATTAGCCTTTGATGAATTGAATGAGCCATTCTGAGAAGTAGTGACAGACAAATCAAGCTGTAGAAAATCTTTAGTTGTTACTTACGCCCAAGGCTGCAAAAACTTATTTCGCTTTTTCTTAGTGTCCTTTTTCGCTTGACCCTTTTCGATCTCTGAGTGAACTCTAAATTGCGATTCGTTTTTCTGAAACAAATGTAAGATAGCAAAATAATATAAGCAGCAATGAAGCGTTCTGCTAGTCAACATATGTAGATCATGGCATGGATTAGGGGTTTTATATATGCGGAAAATTTAATTGTAGAGTTGTGATACAGCCGCTTTTCTAGCAAACGATCATACATTATTAACCTATCTTTCCTCCGATAATTTGATATAATCTGTATTGTTGACAAACAGATTTATCCCGCGACGTCAGGAGAACCTCCTGACACCAATCGTGAACAAATGACAGATTCAGCTCCTCCCAAGCAGACCAGCAGTGCCCCAGTTGGGCGCTTTGTGCCGATTGCCCCAACAGGTGAGTAATATACTAGCATTACTTTGAATTCGGGGCTCTATAAATCGGGTATCCTTATTTGGGACTTTTAAGACGAACTGCTGACGTTACATGGCTAACCCCAAGGAAGGGGGGGGGGGGGGGGTCGGGGTACTCTGTTCTCCCTATAATGACCTCATATATGCAAGGAGGCTTCGCCTGAGAGGGGTAAACGTTTTCGAGCTTCAGGCCGATGAAAGGGTAAGGATCTCACCAGTTGAAGTATATCAAGATGTACGGAAATCTGTTATTTCGGTTTGTAAAAAAACGCCCAAAAGGATAACAAACCCATTTTATGGTTTTGCTTCTGTTTTGAAAAAGTCGAGTTCTGGTATTAAGGACAGCGCATTTATAGCAGTTAAAAGGGGTGCAAAGTTCTAAAAGACAGTGCATCTCTTTTTGGAGCGTAGGTCATTATAGGGGACGGAAAACACCATCCTTAATGAATGTCATTTAACTCAGTGTTTCTTCGAGAAAACAATAGAACAAAAAAATCATGCCCCTTATCCCCAGAAGATGACGTGAATGAAACAATCACGTGCAGCTGCTACCTTAGATTACTGAAGAACAGGCCTAGAAGAATAAATACACGAGAATAAATTGACGCTGGGGATGACTTATCCCAGGTAGTATATTATTTGACCCTTTAAATTCCAAGAGTGATGATGAATTTTTCCTAACAGTATCAGTACGTATTCAAGATTAAAGGTTTGTGAGAACGCATAAAACGATCAAGGAAAATGGAAAATGCTTTGATCTTTGAACAAATAATTCTCTGAACTAATTTATTTAAAGAAATGTAAGGATCAATAAGTCTCGAAAATTTGTATGTAGATATTGGGCTTAATTGGTGTATTTTTTTTTTGCTTAGGAACTCATGTAATCCGGCTTCCCTCTGGAGCGTCATCAGTAGGTGGCCCCCAGGTAGATATAACGATAAAGCAAAAGTAGCAAAGAAGATGTCATAAGAGACTTACTATGATTATCTTCTTGTAGTCCTGAATTGGACAGAAAATGACAGTGGCTGACTATTCTCGGATCGGCAAACTGCGCGAGACACACGATCATTAAAAATTTGGTTTATCATAACCTGTTTTTATAACGTTTTGTTCATAAAATTGTTGTTAGTCAATTCAAGTCAAACAGAGAAGAGTTTTACCTGTTAAAACTTCCAAACCGATTTTCGTCACCTTATTGGTGTATTTCGGGAATAGCTTGTTGGATTAGTTTAGGTAATAGCATGATTTGTAGTGATATTTGGCATAAATACCACGAGTGATATTTCAAAATTGTTATACGTAATTTCACGAACCGTTAGGCGAGTGAAATTTGGGACAATTTTGAAATATCACGAGTGGTATTTATCCCAAATATCACGTACAAATCGTGCTATTATTTGATTATACTACTATTCGCAAAAGGTTTGTAATTTTCACATGTAGGTATTTCAAATTAAGCTGAAATACCACTGCTCTAAGCCAATCAAATCGCAGAAATTTCTCATGTAGTAGTATAATTTGTGTTATACTACTACATGAGAAATTTCTGCATTTTGATTGGCTTAGAGCAGTGGTATTTCAGCTTAATTTGAAATACCTACATGTGAAAATTACAAACCTTTTGTGGTTAGTAGTATAAACAAATAATAGCATAATTTGTACATGATATTTGGCAAAAATTCCACTCGTGATATTTCAAAATTGTCTCAAGTTTCACTCGTCTACAGGCTCGTGAAATTACGTATAACATTTTCTTAAAATCACTATGGTGTTATTTATGCCAAATATCAGTACAACTGGAGGTATACAAAAAGAATTCACAACTCCTTTTGAAGAAATTTCCCCGCAAGAGCTTAACAATCGCCTTCACAAGTGTTATTTGTCGGCAAAAAAAAACTCGACGGCCTTTCCGCGGTCATTGCGCGCCAAAACTGTAATCGCTGGCAACAGTAAATGAGTTAAAAATCATCTTCTTTTGTGCTCAATTGTCTCACTGTTTTAGTGTATACTAAAACAATTATTCACCTCAGTGTCGGTGGCTGCTAGGGGATTTTTGCCTCGCCGCTTCGCGGCTCGGTAAAGACGGTACTATATCTACCTCCACTTTGGTGAATAATTGTGATTTAGTATATACACACTCAGTGATCTTGGTGATTTAAGCAATCTGATTGGTTCGCTATCTCGGACTATTGAACAATATTCACCTCCTAGCGAGTGGATAATGTGTGAGCTCGTTTTTTCCCCCATTTCCTTAAAGAAAGATCTTTTAAAAGTCGACAAAATCCTAGGGCTGACTTTTTTTCAGGCAAGAAAAGACTTCGAAGGATTCAAAACGGCGTTTTTCCATTTACTGTTGTTGAGTTTTTTGGTCGATGGATTGTTTACAACTCCCGTTTATTCGCCTAGAAGAGGCCGTTTCGTGGACTCAGCGTTTCCTCACAAGAAAAATTTGGCCCAAAAACGAAGTTTATTTATGACAAACAAATTTGAAAGCAAATGTTTGCAAAAATTCTACGTTTCAAGTAAACACGAGAAAGAATGCTACATGAAGAGGACGTCTTACCTCGAGGAACCGAATCGCCTTTTTTGTCAGCACTTCATGCGAAGAACGACACAACAAACCTTTTCGGCTATAAACTTCTCGAGTGAACAGAAAACATGAAAGCTCTTCTTTTCTTCTCAGGTAAGGAAACAATTCAAACTTTTAGCGGTTCCATTTAAGTCATTACGCTGTTGTTTGCGAAGTGATAAGCTTGCGAATTGCCATGTTTGAAAATTCTACAAAAATCTATTTTTAAACTGTCGCGTGTCCAGCTGACCTGATCTGTCAATCAAATCGTACTTTTGAATGGTTTCCTCTCCGATTTTGTTGAGATCACTTCGTGTGTATATACTAAAACAATTATTCTTTTCAATGTCGGTGAATAGTGGCCGACTACACCTAACCACTACACCACAGCGGCTGATTACGTAATCTTGGGGAAAAGTCTTTCATTTAATTGCCCTTTCCATGAAACTTCCGCCGGCAAGACGATCGCCAGCCGTATTAACCGAGCTATTAACAGTAAAAAAAAACAATGTAAACGCATATTCCATAACAATAAATGAATGAAAGAACGTAATTATGCTTTTCAAAACGCCGATACACGTCCTCGTCTGCAAAGTAGGGCGCAAAGCATGTTTTGTTATCTCGATTTCCGCTGTTATTTTGAAGCCAATGGTCAAAATCACATCCATTTTCGGCTCATACAGGTTCTTAAGAATAGCATGGCATGACATTTTCTCACCATCACAACACCTTCTATCAAGCTGGAATTGGTATATCCCCCGTGTTGCGGAGTCGAAGAGCGAATGCTCATCTTCTCGTCAGGTTTAACGCCTGGACGAGTCAAACGCTCTTGAATTGAAATCCAATCCCCAAGTTAACCATCGTACTCATCTAAAAGACTCCGGCGTGTCTTAAATTTAGAAAGACCTCTAACCGTTCTGTAGAAAATTTGACACAAAGAAAACTCTGAGTCTGGGCAGCGAACGATCCACGCTTTCATCGTGTTTTTATTTGAGTTGTTCGTGGCGCCATGCATTCTCTGGTAAAAAGGAGCGCAGTGCACTCTGGTTAAATGCAATGCATTGTGGTAAAAAGATATGAATTCGAGAGTTCGTCCCACCTTATATATTTCCCTTAAATCCTGATAATGTTGCTGCTCGCTCCCTCCGGTCGCTCCGCTGTGATTAACCGTCCGGTTTAAAAGTCGATGTTTTTTTTTTTCTACTATAACAGTCGACTGCTGGTGTAAATGTGGTAGCCTTACCTGAAACGAAGAAAGAGCCTTTAATTCTAACAGGGATTCTTATCGACGTAAGCGATACACTGAAGAGAGAAAAGAAAGAACCTGGAGCTCTAGCAGGGAAGAGTGTTGTGGTGTTGAAGCCCTGTGATGTTGTAGAAAGGGATGGTACAGTGTTCATGCCAAACACAATTGAAATGGCTCAACTTAAAAAATCAGAAAAAGGACAGTTTCAAAAAAATGTGCAGATTTCCTCAAAGATGACTGAAATGGACATAAAAAGGATATTAGTAGAGACATTTCCTTATCTCGAAAGTAAAAGGTAATGACATAATATACTGTTATACGAAACGGTCATGGTTAAGAAAACTTAATGTATGGTAACTTGTAAATGAGTGATGCCGTCTCTTTACACTAGCTGGCCCAATCCTTGGCATCTTCGAGGACCAGGTGAGGTTAAATTGCAAGACAGTTTCGCCAGTATGCCAGCACAAGCGGAAGCTGTGGAAGATGAAGCGGATGAGTTTAAAAAATGCAACAAATTTCTCGTTTTTAGATTGGAATGAAATTCACCGGAAACAGTTTGATCTTAAAAGGGATATTTTCGTGCTTTTTTATTGATTAGCTAACGAAAACCATTGGCCGTCGATAAATGTTGGGGGCCTTGTTGACGTGGTTGTACAACAATGGTCTTATCACTCTGGGTTTTCTTTGCACAAGTAATCAAAGAAGCTCACAGTACAGTCTAATTCGTTTTGTCCGATTTGCTTAGATTTTTTTGTGATGATCGCAAATTACCCACTATAGCCGATACTTCATTGAGGACTACGCGTAAATATATTGAATATAATTATTTTTTGACAAAAAGTATATAGCTAGGTGTTTCCTTCTGTCTGTTGTTCGTCATCTTTAAATTCAACTATTTCATTCTTTTGCCGATATAGGTTCTATTGTGCAGGAGCAGCTGACAATCGAACAAGGTTAGACTTCCATGGAGCGCGTCGTCTTTGGGACGGACGTCTTATAAAGCAGAAAATAAAGGGAAACTCAGCTCTATATATTTTTGCTGAAGGGGTAAGGTTTCCATAAAAAATAATAATAAATAAATAAATAAATAAATAAATAAATAAAAGATCTTCACCCTTAAGTTTTTAATAATTGAAGGCTTTTTAGTTCATGGGAAGGATTAAAATTGAGGCGAATTAGTTATGTGATGAATTATCACTGAGCAGCTCCAGCACCGAGGCTATCCGAAAACATTACCCGGATATACTTCTATAAGATAAATTAGTTCAGGGATACTCATACTTTACGGTCCTGGCTGAGAGAAACAATCCTCCCCCAAATCCTTAAAACACCCATGAACTTCCTTTTCCCTCTGCAATTTTGAGATGTGCTGATCGTAGACGATCGAGGCTACAACCACATGGTAAAGGGGAGGTGGGAAACGAAAGTGTTACAAGGTTTTTGTCTGAGGTTGTAGGTCATCACTGCGAAAAGATCGTTGGGGCCAAGAAATTGGAAGTGAATAGAACACGCTGTTAGGAAGAGTAACTGACGTTACGTAAGAAACCCACAATGAACGGGTGCGCACTGCATTGTCATGGACTAGAATTATGTGGCTTGCTAGGGTTATGTAATAGTGCGGAGTCCCCAGTAAAATTTGCCTTTAGATGCCGTTCTTGGCGACACCCTTGAATCTTTGTGCCCAAGCTGAAGTCAACTAGTTTAGACACACTCAGTGCCCCCACCAAGTATACCAACTACTAACAATAGGAAGAGAGCAGCCCTGAAATGGGGTGACCAAACCGAATTGGTTCCCCTCTCTTGGCTCCCACCAAGGATCTAGGAATGGAAAGGAAGCCACGAAGGAAAACGACTCTAAAAAAACCCGTCCAAGGACAAAGAAATGAGGGGTGTTGGATAAACCTTCGCTGTAAGATTACTTGGTGCGGTGGAATGACGGGTTGGCCTTCAGTATATATCGGGTTGGGTAAACCTAATTTTTTTTAATCATGAACCACATTCCTGAACTACGGAGATGGAAATATACAATCAGGAACAGATGGCATCCTATTTTTCGATTTTTAAACAACTTTTGGGGACAGCTGTGACCATACAATGGAATGACTTGCTTTAAACGGCGTTATTTGTAAACATTTTCAAGAGCAAATGTCTTTAGGGTACTTTTGAGTCTTGTGAACGTGCATTTTCGTAGGGCAGTGGTCTAGCTATCTCTCTGTCTTACGATCTTTTCCATGTCCTTTTTTGGTTAGTCTTCTTGTCTATTTTACGCTACATATCTTGGCAGATGGCTTTTGTCACTTCATTTTATCATGCTGTTGTCGCTTTGATAATTGTTGATATTTAATTTATTATTTTAATAATGTTTTCTGTTGACACAGAATTCCTCATTAGAAAGACAGCCTCCTGAGCAGTCTGCTACTTGTTCAAACACGGGGCCACTCCTACAGTCACTGAAGACTAGTGCGGCAACAGCAACAACAACCTTTGTAAATAATGCGGCACCATTACCTTTCGTATCAACAGGTAGTGCACTAGTATTTCTTAAAACTGAAATTTAAAGCGCTTCTGCCCAGGGAATCAACATGTGGACCAGTCGTATCCCCCTTATCAAAACTGTATATTACTTCCTTTTCGCAGACACCCAAAGCAGTAGCCAAAGTAATAATAGTAATTGTAAATAACTTCGCTTGCTTGGGTTTCGCGTGCAGTAACTTTGCAAAGAAACTAAGAGACTGCTCGCACTCTAACTTAATTTGCATGAATGTAACACTTTACAGTACTGCAAAAGCTTGTTCATAGTAATTAATAAGGGCCAGTCTGCAGCAATAAGTTACTTATATTCATACCTGAGCAAATGAACGTTATTACTGACTTATTTACATTATAATCGTTAGAGTTCGTGAGAGGATTTATCCTGTCTGAAATCGGTTTCTTTTCGATGTTAGTTTATTTGACTCAGTTCATTGAAATCTGTCGCTGTGCTGAGAATTTCTGACACTTGTAATTTTCTGGTCTTCAGCTTCAAGTGTGCGTAGAGAGAGCCTTGTTGCAACCCAGCCAGACCAGGATGCTTTTCGTACGTCATCACTACGTGGCCCTCAGGTAAAATTGAATCGTAGTCTTGTTAAGATAAATTAGTTATTTTCCTATTTTTTGCTAATTCCCTTGTTTTGCACTACGCATTACCAATAGAGGATAAAGCTCTTTGATGTTCTCTTGGCATTACCTACTTTGCAAAACATAATGGCTTCAAAGTTGGCGGTAATTTTTACTGGTCCCCTGAAAAGAGGTAACAGAGGCACCTTTTGTAGTCCAAATGGTTTTAATAGCGATTGTAATAACTGTTCCAGCCAAAACGTGCAGTCCCCTCGCGCATCATGATCATTTAAGGCCGTCTTTTTGTTATGCAACGAGAACAGTAACCCCTCTTTTTTATTGCTTATTTTCGCTTATCTTGGCTACAAGAAAATAGACAAACAAACGGACCCTAGGTTTTTGTAAGATTCATAATTATTGCAGTTGTTCAAGTTTCGACATTTTGCGGGCAACCGGGAAAAACACTTAGAATTGAGAGGCATACAGCACGAAAACAAGCACGGTGACGCCACCTTTTTTGTAGTTAAAAATTTCCTATATGTGGCGGTGAATTGGGTCAAGTTTGAAAAAAATCTGCACAGTACGTCTTATTGAAGGGGATTTCCTTTAACAGACTCCCCTGAGGCCAATGTTGCACTTATTCTCTCCCCCTCCCCTTCCACTCTCAATGAGTGCTCCGTTTCACAGGCATTTAGAGCCAAGCATATATTTCATATCATTCCTCAGGAGCCTTTACCAGAATAACAATTATCTCTAAGGCATACTTTCCGGTAAATAAAATGAACTGCATGTAAAAAGTGAAGGAGAAATGGCGAAAAATTCCAACTTCTTATTAAATTTTTTGTTATGGTTTAGAAGGGTTTAGAAGAAACTATTCTCGAAACTACGAATGTTGTGATAAAAGCTGTGTAAATCGAACTGAATCAGTGCATGGGACCTTGCGTTTCCTGTTTTTATCTCACCTGTTGTATGGAATATGTGTGCAAATCTTCATTATGAATCGTTATATTTCAAAGAGCTACACAACGACCAAGAATACTATTAACCGACAATATAGAGAGCGGGGACCGTTGTGGTGAAAAACTATTACTAGTAGTTAGATTTTAAAAGAAGGAAGGCGGCGCGCACTAACTTACTTTGCTACGAATCCGTGCTGTCCTTTATCTAGTCCTGACGTTTCAAAAACTGTATTTATGCGTAAGTGATAATAGGAGATTGGAATCTCAGCGTCAAAGTGATTTTCCTTAAGAAATCCGCTAAGAGCTAAGAGGTACTGCTCTTATAGCAGGTACTGTCTTAAGCAGGAGGGATAAGAAGTATTTTCCTTTGAAAGAATAACTTATTAAGTATACCAGATCAAAGGGTCTGTCGGGGTATCCTTGGTCGAGAATTTGTTTTCAGATTAGCGTTTTATATTGGTGGCTGTAAATGTGCATTTTTTTATTAGTGTTCACTTGTTATTGTTTTGTTATTATTTTTTTCTTTGACATTAATGAATGATCGATACATTTTAAATGGAAAATTGATCACTTACAGAATCCCGTAGCTTCTCAAAAGCCAGCAACAAAGCGTCCCTACGGACAAATGGCTACTCCAGAGAATGAAGCGGCCAATGACGCTGTAAAGAAGCTTAGAGCATTTGAAGGCGTTTCAAACGACTCACGATCAGAAAGGTCACTTGGTACAGCTGCAGAAATGGTTTATGGTAGACATGCAGAGATAAAAGGACTTCCTCATGAAACTACTCAGTACGATTCAGCATCTCCTGTCAGTCACCGAAACCCAGTTAATCAAAAGGCCAGGATTGCTACAGGGCCAATACCGTACTATTCTACGTCCGTGACAGTGCCAATGGGTAATGTACCAGTCGGATATCCAAAAGGTCAAGATAACAGTTGGAAAATTTTCTCCAGTGAAACTTCTACTAAGCAATTACCACATTCGGTTTATGAGAATCAAACAAATATAGCTGGAGATTTCTTAAAGAACGACAACAATGTTCAACTTCCAGCTTGTAGTAACACAAGTGCCTTGACTTCCTTGTCTCATACATCAAAACAGTTTTCGAAAGTGGATGAACAGGTCAGTGAAGTGAGGTTTTTCCGTCAGAAAAAAAAAACTACAATTATTCGCCGAAGGGGAGCTGAATAGTGGTGGTGGATATATATAAAGAGACGCGAAGCGTCGAGGTAAATACATTGCATCTTGCGCTGTTTAGCAACCCTGAGGGGGATAGTTGTTTTAGGATTTATCAAATCAGTTGGATAAAAATGTAAAAAGTAACTTTTTGTAAATTAGAAACGTTTCTTATTAAGAACTTTATTTAAAATTTACAAACATTTCAGAGATTTTGTCAAGTGCATTTTCATTTACGATTTTGTTGCAAATTCAGCATGAAAGTAACTTTCTACCTACCAGTAAACAACGACAAGCCAAAGTTAGTCGCTTTTTGGTATTTATTTTTACGATTGCTTCATTTGTCGCTCAAAGTCTTTCGAAAATGTCTCGAAGCGAGACGCCATCTTGGCTCCTGCCGCAAAACAACAAAATAGCCAAGGCTATTCCGAGTTACGGTAGCCAATCAAAACGCGCGAAAGTTGCTATACACAAGCCGGTTGTCATCGTTGTTTGTTTGTTTGTTTGTTTTGTTGTCAATTTGCTTCATTTTTTAACTTAATGATGCTCATACTGGTTGGTTTTTTTTTATTAAAGGTCTTCAATCCAATGTGCTTAATCACCCACAACAGTAACCCAGGTATTTTTTATTACATTATTCAAAAGAAGAGATAACATGGGGTGATAAAAGAGCCGCAACCGAAAACAAACCTTAGACTGAGAAACAAGCATAATTCCTGAACGAACCACAAATGAGCCATGACTGTATTTTTATAACTAGCAGTAATCGTAGATTATAATGCGTCACCTTAGGGACTTAGGCACCTGTATCGGTTCCCATAAAGCATCTTTACTCCTTTCTTTCCTACACTGAGTTGTGGGGAGTTGATTGCTCACACAAAATTACTTGTGCACGAAATCCTGTGGTTTTTTTCATTCTTATACTACTACATGAGAAATCTCTACAATTTGATTGGCTTAGAGCGGTGGTATTTCAGCTTAATTTGAAATACCTACATGTGAAAATTACGAACCTTGTGTGGGTAGTAGTGTAAACAAATAATAGCATGATTTGTACGTGATATTTGGTATAAATACCACTCGTGATATTTCAGAATTGTCTCAAATTTTACTCGTCTAACGGCTCGTATAACAATTTTGAAATATCACGTGTGGTATTTATACCAAATATCACTACAAATCATGCTATTAACTATACAAATGAAACCTCTTCAGTAGAACTTTTGCATAGTACTATTAATTTGTGACGCAAACATACTATCGTGACGTGTCAAAATGGCGCATGACACGCTTGGCATGCCTGATGCTATTGTGACTTTTCAAGGTGGCGCAGATTTGGAACCGACACACCGACGACACCGACCACCCTCTTTTTTGAATTTCTCGCCCCTGGAACATGTACAGGTCGCCCACGAACACAGAAAGCAGCCAACGACTCAATTAAGAAGCGTCTCCTTCGTCGACGCAACAAATGCGATCCAGTGAGGATTAAAAAAAAAAACCGAAAAGTTAAAACAACTAGCAACAAAAGAGCGTTTTCCTTTGGGTTTTGAGTAGACGGAGATCCTTATAAAGTGCATGGCGCCCATTTAGCCCGCCATTAATTGTAGGATGCCGGGGATGCTGGGCCCGAGGAAGTACTCCTGGGAATTCTTGGTGCGGTATGCCGCCCAGTTCTTCAAATCCTAACCCCATTTCATACTTTAAAAAAAATGTCATTTTCCACACCCGTTTTCAGACCAGACCTCTAAAATCCATACCCGTTTTCAGACCTGGCCTTAAGGCAGAAATTATGTCATCATTACTTAGATTAGAGCGCAAACAAAAAAATTCTTCAAATCCATTTCGAATTCGCATCTTTTCTTTCTTTCTTACTCATTCGGAATTGAAACGATGAATACGTTTATACACACGCTATTTCCAAATACCATACTCTTTGGGGCATTCTTCTCAAGAGATATTTTTTGTTTTTTTAAAATGAATGTCGAAAAAAGTGCGTTTGGCAAACATTGATCAACGAGGAAGAGCTCTCGCCGCTTTGCTATGGTTCCCTTTCAATTACCGGGTATCTTCCCAAAAGACCATGGTTTAGTACTGAGTGAGCAAACATTGACTGGTCTCTTTTTCGTTTGTCTTGAATGCGTAAATAAGTATGTGTAATCAAATGGTGAAATAAGGGAATAATTTCACTGGTATACCATACCTATTAATATCATGGGTGACGAATTTATGTAGCAATCGAGGATTTCTGACACGTTTATCCCGTATCGATCGAGAACTCCTCTCTATCCATCCTCGGAGACCCAGGGGCAGTGAGTCGGGTCGGGAGAAAAGACGGGACGAAAGTTTTCAAGTACGGGCGAAAGAGCCCCGGGGTACCGACTCTCTCCGAACTATTTCCAAAAATTCAAGCGGATGCCATCTCCTGATTGGGCACAAAAAATGCTTTGTATTTTTGTGCCCAATCGGCGAACAGTTTCTCCAGAGTTCTTTTCGTGAGTTCGTACACGACGGCTATTGTTTCAATCACGGCTTGTGTGGCTATGGACGCAGTCGGGAAACTTTCAGTTTGATATAAAATCCCCATCTGATTTCAAAATACTGTCTGCCCGAAAAGTAAAAACGCTTTTCCAAAAATACAAGCTTGAGCTTACAACAGGTATTCACGCTTGCATCGGTCACGTCTTGCGTAAATATTAGCTAGGGAATTTTCAAAAGATACCACGACGGCTGACAACCACTAAAACGTCGAATGGAAAAGGGAATTCACATTTTTTCAGTTTCTATCGTGATTATTCCAACTCGCTTACTTTGTCAAGGAAAGCGAACTCTTCTGGAGCTGAATTTCTATCAACATGTCCAAGTTCATTTAGAGAATGAATTTTGTCATTGCTTGTTTACGTCCTTCACAAAACATGAAATTAGGCATTTTCACGGGTAGTCGTGCAGTTGACGGCAAAGAAATGTACAGAAAAGTGTGATGCACGTTCAAAGTTGTTTTTTTGTCTTGTCAAGCTATTGCTTATTTGACGTTCTCGTCGCCGCGGCATCTTTATATTCCTATTATTTACGATACATTGTGATAAGTGAAAAACGGAATGTTCTCGGGAAAATTGAATTACTCCTGCTGATAGCATTCCAAATGTCTTTTCGACTCATCGGTAGTTCCTTCGTTTCTGGTTAGGAAAGTAGAAAATAAAAGCTTCCCTTGCTCGCACAAGCTTGGTGTACGAACTCACGAAAAGAACTCAGGAGAAACTGTTCGCTGATTGGGCACAATAATACAAAGCATTATTTGTGCCCAATCAGGAGCCGGCATCCGCTTGAATTTTTGGAAATAGTTCGGTGAGAGTCGGTGCCCAGGGGCTCTTTCGCCCGTACTTGAAAACTTTCGTCGCGCCCTTTCTCCCGACCCGACTGACTCCCTCTGGGTCTCCGAGAATGTACTCTATCAAACGTTTAGAGCTTAAACTTGCCTTAAATTGAGAATTTTCAGAATTTTTCTAAAACTACCTGTTGGAGTCCTTCCTTATGTGCTCTTTCGTTTGTTTAGGTTTTCTAAAGCGTCTCTTAATGCCCTGACATCTTCGTTCATAACATTATAAAACTTCGTCGTCATCTTGTCAGTGAGACGTATTGAAGGTTGCTATGGCAGTTTTGTAAGTTTCACATGTGAAATAATAAATTAGTGCTGAAATTTCGCACCAAATTTAAGGAGTAATTCGTCATCTATGATATTATAGAGTTAAACTACTACATGAAAAATTTCTGCAATTTAATTGGCTTAAAGCAGTGGTATTTAAGCTTAATTTGAAATACCTACATGTGAAAATTACAAACCTTTTGCGTGTAGTAGTATAAACAAATAATAGCATGATTTGTACGTGATATTTGGCATAAATACCACTTGTGATATTTCAAAATTGTCTCATATTTCACACGCCTAACGGCTCGTGAAATTACTTATAACAATTTTGAAATATCACTCGTGGTCACGCGCAGAGAACTCTTTTTACTGGTTTTTACTTTTACACTAATTGAGCCTTCATGAAGAAATCAATATGGTGGACAGTAAAAAACGAGTCGTACATACGCACTTTCCGGCCACCGAAGCAATACCCAACGAAGCCCTAATGATAAAATTTATTTAATTGTTCTGTGTTTGAATCTCGTGAGGGAGGGGCGCAACAAGACCTTTTTAAAGCGCCGGCGCTCCTCGCTATTCTTAGGTGAACGCAGGAGCCATAATCGGGGTAGGAGACCGCTAGCGCGGGGTCCATGCGGTTCCATCGAAATAGCCAAATGTGCTTTTTTCGAACAAACTGCGCCGCCTCGACGTTACAAACTCGCGCAGGAACCCGCGAATCTGCGCGACTCTCGAGAGGAAATTCAGGAGACGTGCAATCGTTTTGCGACTTCATTTGTTGATAACTTTTCCCCCTCCTACGGTGATTAGCACAAGCAGAATCACATTCATAGTCCTCGTATCTAGAGTTATTGTCAAAGAGGTTCTCCTGAAAGGCTTGCCTCAAATTTAGAGGAGGCAGTGAAGGCAGCATCTCCTAGGGAGGTAATTTCCGACGCTATTTTGTTTTTTAATCCTTTGCGCGAACCTTTGAAAAATACTAGCCTCGGGGCTTATTTTCGGAATTTTACGTTATTTTTAACCTTAAAAAGTAATGTATGACCAAGGAAATAGCGGAGCAGTGATGTTTTATAATTGAAAACAACAAAATCACTTTGGAATATTTGCGATACAGATTGTAGACAGGAAACAGATGAGGGTGCCAGAAGACTACTGGGTGCAGTTTTGTCAGAACATAAATCTTCAGTGGAATTTCAAAGCATTGGAACCGCAGCTGAGGAACGGTCTCCCGCTGTGTATGCAGAAGGCACCAACGCCATGGAAAGATGTTTTACTGAGGGACACCAAAAGGGTTTAGAAACATCAGCCTCTGACTCTGAGGTGAAGTTTTTAAAGTTAGCTTCTTCTTCATCTTCTTCTTCTTCTTCTTCTTCTCTGCTAGAGTCTTCCTTTCGAACATCAAGTCACAGCCCGTAACCTCAGGTGTCTAAGATTTTTCGAAGGATTCTCGATTATTATTATTATTATTATTATTTATTATTATTATTGATATTATTATTAATGGTAATAGGAGTGGGTGGTTACAATTCAAGGCCAGAGTAATTCACTGTTTTGAGGTTATGCTAATTTTTCAAATTAATGCCCGCCATGCATACCTCCATGGCTAGTACATTTCGATGTGAATTTTGTCAGTGTTTTACATTCAAAATATGCAGTAAAGTTCATACTTAAATGTACTAGCCATGGAGGTATGTATGACGGGTATCAATATGGAAAAATTAACATAACGTCAAAACAGTGATTGTTCACTCAGTTGTAACACGGATTTTCGCTTCGTATGCTAGGTTTCTCTTGAAATTTTAAAGTGTTGCAGTGAATCAATCTTAGGGCCTGTTTACATGGAGTGAGGGACCCTGGTCTAGTGGGATTGGTTTCTTTTGTTTTCACGCTCTGGGGGACACAAAACAAAAGAAGCCTACCCCACTAGACCGGGGTCCCCCACTCCATGTAAACAGGGTCTTAATGAAAGCTTACGACATTGTTATATAAATTATGAAGATTATGTGAAAAGGTTAAAAAGAATTCTGTCGCGCCGTTTTAGAGATCATTCAGAAAAGCGCTAAAAGTCAAAATTTAGAGTATAAGTTGTACTTAGACAGTTGATGAGAAAACAGGTTAGTTTTCAGGATCGCCAGCGAGGAAATACACCAAAATTTCCTTGCCTTGAAAAATTATATTCAGCAGCCTTCCGACGCTACTTAAGATTAATGTGAGTTATTTAGAACTTTTTTATTAAACAATTTCTCACAGCTATTGAAAATGTAAGGTTTGAAATATATTTACGTTTTATTTCAATTCAAACATACAGAATTTTTTTACTTCTCACGAGGGGTATTTGCTAAACACCACACTATAAGTTCCTGGTGTCGAATTTTCAGTAGCAGGTCTAGATCGTGCAAAATTCATATTTTATCGACTTCAAATTTTTTTTGTTTTTTGTTGTCATAGTGATATCGATTATACTAAAAGCTGCATTGTGATAAACTTTAATTCATAGTCAATTGCTGGTAAAAATTTTGTGGCGATCTGAAAGGGATAAAATCACTTTTAAGGTGATTGAAAAACATCGGTATGGTCTCCTAAAAACTGTATCGAAACACCTTAAATATGTCGAAAACTTGCTCACTGCATTTTTTTCGTGGCTTTGATTTGCTAGCATAGACGGGGCTAATGAAACTCAGGTTTTATCAACATATCTTCGTCCCCGAGTCTTCGGGCTCCGCAATGTCTGATTGAAATAAGAGGTTGCAGCTCCGGTTTCTTATTTGAGTACGGTTTCTAATTTAGGTTTAGAATGTCAAATATTCCTGAGAAAGTTTAGGTAGTTTTTAAAAGTTTATGCAGATATTGTTTCAAGCATTTGTCATAAAAAACATCTTTGAGCAAAGAATGTCTGGGTAGTGGAAAATACTGTCATTATACCTTTTCACAAGTCGGAAATTACAAAATATCAAAATAACTTTTAATATGCTTTGGAGTAGTTTTTTTTTTTAAATTTTAACTAATAATATATTATCTATAATTATTGCCTTCACAGTCACAATTATCAGACTTCTCGGCACACAGACCCACAGATTCAGGAAACGAAACAAGTGCTAGCCTTACCTTTGGTGATGGTAAGTGTATTATTGGCTTTTAACCACATGAGTTCAAAAATGTTCTGGATAACCGGTTAATTCATCTGATGTATTTATTTATAATTATTTATGTGCGCATTCCAAGTTTTTTTTATGTGTGCATTTGTGCTTCACTTATCTTGCTGCCCTGTAATTTATTTCTATTTAAAGGCCCATTCCAACCTTGATGCGTTGCGCGCCTCGAACACAAATCCCGCAAATTTCGTGTTACACGAAATTACTGACAGTTGTGAAAGGCTTTTCCAAAGATTTAGTATCGGTTCGAACGTCTCAGGCTATCCGTTGGAAAAAATTGTCATCCATTCGAACGGCTCTGGCTATCCGTTGGAAAAAAAAATGCAATCCATCCCTTGGAAGGTCTTCGAACGACACAGGCTAATCCGTTCGAGGAGAATTTTCATTCGATCGAACAGCTCGAACTATCCGTTGGAAAATTGTCATCCGTTCGAGGTGCTCGGGTTATCCGTTCGAAGAAAATTGTAGTCCGTTTGAACGGCTCGAGCTATCCCGCCGTTCAAAACAATTGTCAGCCGCGCTACTGTTCCAAATCACTTTCACCCAAGACGTTCGCGACGAAAATCATGTAAGCTTAAATAATTCTTCTTAGCGTCCTTTACCATGTACATCATCTTATGATTTGTAACGATAAATTTTCTGCTAAATAGCCTTCTTTGCTTTCATAACATTCGTTTATCGTAGCAAGTTTTATTCAAGACCAAAAAAAAAATTTCCCGAACAAGTTAAGTTGTGTTTTGACCTTTTCGTATGAAAATTCTAAGGCTTTTGGAAGCCGTGGGAATACACTCTCCCTGTGTTTTTTTTCGCCTGTTTAAAATACCATCATCTTCCTTCACCAATTCCGAATAAACTATTAAAAGCTACTGCCACAGCAAAGATCTGAAAAATAAAAACGGTTCCTTGCATCTTCACGGTGTCTTTCATGTTTAAATAAACTTGTTCGCAAGAAAGGCTGGCAAAAGTGTTGGCCAATCAGAGCGCGTCGTTTACAAAAGCGCGATTTCAACACAAAAACACTCCCGCGTTACATCAAGATTGGCAATGGGCCTTTAATGCTCATTTAACTGGCTGCATCTGAACTTTTCGGAGTTTTCCATTAACATCCTTACGATTTTCGGAAGTGGATTTTTCACATGTTAGTCCCAAGTTTTGGCGATTCTAGTATTGGTAAAACAAAAGGTAACCAGAAAATTTGGGTATGAAGGAAAAAACGTCCCCTAAAATGTTTTAATGAAAGTATGGCTTCTCCTTGTCCTCCTAGTTTCGACAAGACCCTTTAGGATAGCAAAAACTTCGGATAAGACCAAACGGCCCTCTAAAACTTTCGGGACGGCCAAAAACATCTGAACGGGTAGATTGATTTTAGGGCAGCTGCAAATTAACGAAACAGACTTGTCAGTAAAGCGTAGAGAAATTCACTTTAGGCGTAGGTGCGCCTTACTAATATGACAACCGCATGACGTCACATGCAAACAAGCAATTAATTTATTTGTTCAAAGTAACCAATTAAAAATCTCTTTGTGATAATTTCAAAATTTTATAAAGCATTAAAGAAACTCAGCATATCAAATATCCAACACATCAATATAAACACGAGCACATCACTGGATTTCGGGTTTCAGTTGTCAATGGGTCATTATTGTAAAGCGCTTTGGATCACTAAAAAATTTTTCTTAGTTACATTAACTTTTTTTTAAGCTAAATTAAGTGCTTTTTAATTCGACAGGAATTGTAAATAGTGTTTTTGAATGAATAGTTTTTTCTTTTTTTAAGCGAATTAATTGTAAATAGGATTTTAATAGTTAGCATTGTTGTTAATAAAATTTCTTCAATTATTATTATTATTATTATTAGGCTATGAACCACCGTCTGGAAACAAACTTTGCATGTCTGATAGACTCAAATTGCTGTGACAATTATTACTTCTTTATTATTTTTGATTTTTCAGGGAACTTGAGGCTTCAAGTGTCTATCGATCCAGAAAGAGTTCCTTATTGGAAGGTAAAGTTTGTTTGTATTGGTTTTGTTTTTGATTTTTCTCTCTTTGGTTGTTTCTTTCTCTTTTTATTAATTTTTTATTGGGTAAACACGAATAAACAATGCAATCCCTTCAGCAAGCAAACATAACGTTCCTTTTACTAGTACTTAGGTTCCTAAGTACTCATGGGCTTTTTTTCAGGCCTCAATGACACTAAAGGAATAATGAGTACTATTTTTGTTTCTCTTATTTGTTTTGCATGCTGCGTAAACTGGCCATTATTTCAAAATACTGCCGAACGTTTTTCTTTTTTACGTAGATGTGAATTAAACACGTGGAAAAAAATACAAAATCGACATAGTCTTAACTGTATGTTGGGTGTCCTTTGTGATTAAAAAAAACCCGCTATTGAAATACTCTACTCTGTGATTCAGCATCAGTTAATTTTTTTCAAACAAGCATTCGAACAAACCGCACATTTTCTTCTGCGTAGGTTCCCTCAGGATTCATAGTGATCCCGCTCTGCCAATGACCTTTTGATTCGACTGGGCTTTTCATGTGAGAATGCCAGCACGTTAGCCGAGCCTTGCGTATTACAAACCCGTATTTGTTAGTACATTTATTTAAGTTTTATTTTACTTCTTTTCTTACAGGGTGGAACTATTTGTTGTTTTGATTTTGAGCAAACGCTACCTTCTCATGTACAATCGGGATCTGCTTTTTTTGGCAATCTAGGGACTGTGAAAGTGACAAGACTGGGTAACTCTTTGGTTGGAAGGAGAATTCCTGGTATGTCAGAAAAAATCATATTGCAGAGTAAACAGGGTTGAATACATATTAGCTAGTCCAAAATTATGTATCTTCAAGCATTGATAAAATTTTCTACACAGAAACTTAAAAAAGACAAAACAATGGAGAGATGGGCTTACTGTTTGCATGAACTGCAAATGCATTGTTCGCTTTTGTCGTCAAAGTTTCACTAACTATGGTGACAAAACTCCCTGAGTAAAGAAACCTCAAATGAATATTAAGGGTAGACTTTAACTATTTCCAAACTAATAAGCATGTCGTTCTATGGGAGTATTTTCTATTTATATGTAAGGGTTATTTGCCTGGAACGAGGGGGTCTGTGATGTATTAGGGAGCTTTAGCAACGGCGACGGCGACGGCAACCAGGACGTCAAAAAAGCAAGAGGTTTATTACGCAAAACAACAACTTTGCACGTGCATCACGCTCTTTTGTACATTTCTTCACCGTCCTTGCACGACTACGACGTGAAAATGCCTGATTGCAAGTTTTCTGGAGGACGTAAACAAGCGACGACGAATCTCTTTTTCTCCCTCTAAACTTGAGTGCGGTCCTCAAGAAATCAACTTCAAGGAAATTCGCCTACACTTGCCATTTTCTGCAAATTGGAAATAAAAGCGACAAGGATTGGAAAAACGGGAATTCATTTTAAAACTGACGTTTTCGCTGCCGTTGTCGTCGTCGATGCTAAAGCTCCCTATTCACCTGGTACCGCCCGTTGGCGCATAACATCCTTATTTTTCACTTGTGAAGTTTCCTAAAGCAACAAGACGCTAAGGAGCGTACACTTCGGTGTCGTAGTTGTGGAACTGATTAATTGTAAATGCGGAGGAATAGTAAGAAATGAAATGTGGTAAGAGTAAGATGTTAATTTGTGAAATTATGGGATTTGTCAGGATATTCTGCAAAGAGCCACATCCAAGAGGCCTACTTGCCAAAAACTAGCATTTCGGGACTAATTGTTTCTGAGATATTAGCCCAGTTATACTCTGATGACTCCATACAAATCCTTCTAAATTTGACTTGGGTCTAAACGCTTAGACCGAAGTCAAATATGAGGTTACTGGCGGTGAATAACAAGTCTAACAAAACAAACATTGAAAAAAGAATTCTCTATTTTTCTTAGTCACATCAGGCTTCAAAAACAGCATAGCAGTCTCATGTACTGATTAAAGATATGTAAGGCATGGGTAAGGAGTCAATTACGGTGACCATGGAATTGGCTGTTACGAGTTCGAATGTTTTGAGGATAATTATTCACTGACTATCAGCACGCAGGAATGTGGGATTAACACAAGGAAGTTTAATACCAAAGGAACATAGCCTTTTCAGAGCTTTAAAACACAGCATCCGCCAACACAAACTTGACTTGAACTTAAGTACAACTAAACAACCTCTTTGCACGTGCATCGACCTTCGTCACACTTGACTAAACACAGCAGTCCAGCTCGTGGGAAAAAAACTTAGTTCGTCAAAAGACCTCGCTTGGAACTTGTATACCGTTTGACATAAGGTTCTAGAAAATACTAAACGGGCGAATAGTAGTAGCTTTTCGACATATTTTAATATATAGATTTAGCCACGGCTAAAAGCAAAGCTCCCATTGAAAAGTTAAGTGATTTTGGAGTAAAACAAATCTTGTATCGAGTTGATATAGCCTTATATGTACACCCAAAAAGGTGTACGGTCAAATTTAAGAGCAATAATGGCTCTTGATCACAGTAGATAAGGCGTGGAAAACAAATCAGGCCGAATTTTTTTGCGATCGACAAGTTTACAAATTCTTGCCAATAAATCTGGGTGCGTGCAAACCAATCTTTTATTTTTTTTAATACACCACATCTGAGGAGAAAGAGTACTACGAGGCGCTGTTTTTATCATACAGACCTCGTACAAAATGCAGTATTTCACAATTTTTCAAGACAAAGTGCATTCATTCAATATTCAGGACCATCGAAGCACGCGTGGACTTTTAATATTAGCGAAACCGTTCAAAAAATTTGCAAAATCACCTATACGGCCAGCCGGTTCTAACTTTTGACGAGCGCCAAATTTGGGAAGAAATGTTAAAAGAGTTACGTTTCAACGTGATAAAGAATTTATTGAGTCTATTTTTTCATTCATGGTTTTATAACGATGTGTAACCTTAAAAAGCGTTTGATACGCTCGGCATTTTGAGTACTCCTGCAAGCGATGTTTATGAACGGCAAAGCGATGAAAATTACACTTTTGAGACTACCAACAATCACTAAAGAAATATAATTCGGTAGAACATTTACAGAGACAACAATTTTCATTCACGAAAACAAATGAGTATTTAAGTGTCTCTAAGAATCCCTAAGTCTTTACTAGTAAGCTTAAAGATTAAGTTTATGTTTTAAGCCCCCGGTTACCCGGGCCTGTTTGCTGTTTTCAAAGATGAACTCAGGGCAAGAAAATCGCTCAAAGCTTTCTTTGTACAGCCAAAATTATAACTAAATATTCTTCGGAAAGTCTTTTCTTTCTATTTACGGTGAATTAATATCGACTAAAGACTTTTTAAAGTTCTGTAAGCTTAAGCTTATATCAAGCCTCATACTAGGTCAGATCAGTGTCTCAGTCAAATCTTAATACAAAGGTGCATAAACTAGCTTCCTAAACTGCGCCACTGGACTTCATGAAATTAGATATAATTACAATAATTACTCAGGCTTACCATATTTCGAGATGCAGCTCCTGAACACTATCAAGTAAGGCAAGGATTGCTTGAGCCTTTATAATTCTCGCACGCATCCAGCAAGGTGAAAAACAAAAACGATGCCATCCGATTATCGGCTTTGACAAGCGACGCATTTCTCAACCAAAAACCCAATAAACAAACCAGCCATGAATAAGAGAACACTCTTGATAGCAGCTGTATTTCATTTTGTACATCCAGTGGAAAAAGACAGTTAAAAACATCACAAATTGACTCAAAACTCTGTCAGCTTCAGCTGTCAAAGTAAACAAATTTCAAGATGCTGCATAAATTTTACGCATGAACTCACCTGTCAAATTTTAACCAATCAGAGCATAAAAATTGGACGTGGAGCGTGACCAACACGTGACCATGGTAAGAAAAGGTCTTGCCCGCCTGTATTCTAAAAAAACTGGCTGAATTTTTGCGTCGGAGGTCAGTTTCAAATCAAAATCGTAATAGTGCGGGGCGATACTGACATAAACACAACATATTTGATATGAATTTAAAAAAATAAACGTGAGCCTGCAATCATTTGAAAACGAATAAATTGTCAGCGGATAACTTCAAAAAAAATTCTCGACCTTGATGGGTCGACACCTGAGCCCGCGATACAGTCAGGTGATACTGGTCAGCGGATACCCTGTTTTGACAGCTGTCAAAGAAAGTGTGAGAGTAAACATTGGTATGCCTGTGGTGCGGACGGACGGTCGGTCACGTGATTACCAAATTTTCTGGGATGGGTAGATTACCTTAGCTATGGGGCTCCGCCGAAACAAGCCGAAAAGTCGGGAACTTGCACGCGCAATCTTGTCCCGAAACTAGTGCATAAATTCATAACTATTTTTCATATCCCAAACTTCCTTGGGTCGCAGTAGCGTAATCGGCTAATCCCTCAACCAGGGCGGTTCCTTTACCTTTGACTTGTAATACCATGAGTGTCGCCTGATAAAAAATGGCACTTGAAAAGTTGAAGAGAGGAGAACAGTTGCTCGACTGTGAAGCTAACTCAAAAGTAATTTGCTAACGGAGGAATTTGTGACATCGCGCTCCAGTTTAAAGACCCACTTATCTCAAGAAAAACAAAGTGGATTGTATCTGCGCCAAAAGAATTATGACTGACTAACAGGACAATTCTCATGCAGCAGTTAATGTAAAAGTTTAAGCTCAATTCTTTCCTTCGAATTCGCATCTGTAGATCCCTTTTCGCGACAAAACAATGTTAAATAGCTGGGCCCGGCGTTACAAAACATAGCAGGGAATCATCACACTAGCTGAAGGACAAAACAACCACAAGGACTACAAGTATTTATTCAGATAAACGCATTTCGAAAAACTGGAAATTTGATTAACATTGAGTCATTTAGCCGAAATAAGAACCTTAACGCGAAAACGAGTCCTGTCAGAACTGCAGACTGCAGGAAGTAGTTAATCATAATGCATGGAACAGACCAGCTTCATGGCCTCTTAATGTGAGACAAGCCGACAAAATTAAGATTAACATAGTCAGACTTTAAAACTCTCCACAGAAAAAATCCTCCCGCTAGAAAGAAAAGAAAGAAAATCTCTGAGGGATGAAAACGCTTAAGTCACGTTTCACTAGCTTACGATTGTGTTTGGCCTGTCAACATCGTATTTCCTGCTGTTTGTTGAAGTACAATAGCACTGTCATTTCGTCGTTGTGATTGGCTCTTCCCACCGTCGGCGCGCGAAGTCTCCCTTGGGAACCGTTCTAATTATAAATCTACTCGGGAAAAGGTTGACTCCAAGGGCTTGTATGGGAGATGGAAGCTCCATTTGATGGGCTCCTGGCACTATCAGTCTCCCGGATATCCCATTCTCCCGACACATCACTCTTCTCTTATTTAATTTACTCGTTGCAAGCTGAAAATACCACTTGAATAATATGTTACAATTAAGTATCATTCGTTTTCCTTCAATTGGTTCATTTCTCAGCTGCAATTATCCATTTTTGTTAGAAATTAGTTGCTTTTTAAATACTATTAAATCATATTTAATGTAGTTAACGACTAGGAGCTATGGTCTCGAGTGTTTTTGGCGTTCATTGGTGGCGTGTTCGCCGTCTGTAGCGCTGTTGCGTGACTGTTTGCGTTCGTAGCGGTTACCATTGATCTTGGGCATGGGGGACAGATTCCTGTCCAGCGGTATGTCGCTTTAGTGCATGCGCAGGCCATGTGCCTACGTTGTGTTTGCGTTGTACTCGAAGCTCTGTTAGCGTGGCGTGGCGTGGCGTGGCGTGGCCTTCTAGTAGCGTAGCGTTTCTCTTGGTTCCCCTCCCTCCCTCCGCTTTCTTGGTTTAGGGTCTCGCCCTCCTTCCACTGGGCTTCTGGCCTCAGTGTGACGGGTGCTATAGTGGGGAGCTGGGCGCGGGGAGGCTCGTGGCTGGGTTGCGGGTTGGTAGACCTGTGGGTGTTCTTCCGCCTTGGGGTGTAATTGCGGTTGCAGCCCCCTGACCCATGGGCACCAAACCTCCACTTGCGACGCAGGCGTTAAAGGAAGGTAAAAAAACTTTGGTGTGATGCATAGGTATCATGTTACGTTTCGACTCAGTTCTCGCAAAACTTTTAACAAACACTCTGAAAAATAGGGGAGAAGGGGATAAAAGACTTCTGAAAATTTAGGAAAGGCTGTGTAACAACTTAGCTTTTCATGTTTTTAAGGTCAGAGACGATGGTTGAAGAAGTGTTTAAAGCGTCTGCACTCAGCTTTACTTATTTTTCAAAGCGCAATGTCCTTTAAACTAAAAATTCGCGTCACCGGCCGCGTCACTTTTAAACGAATTTGACATAACGTCTACCTGTGAACATCCTGGTATGCCATGTGACTCGTCGGACGGCTGACACAAAAAGCAACGGCGGAAGGTCCAAAAGATCTACCAAAACTACTCTGTCTTAACGAATTCCATATGAATTGACCAATTTCCATATTTTAGAATTCAACCTCAAACAATTCGAGGCTCTTGGAAATAAGCATATCCGGAAGAGACGAGGTCTGGGACCGAGAAACGTTGTTCTCACAACTTGCAAAGCGGTCACCCCGCGTGGTGGTCAGCGGATAATTGCAAAATTTTTCCCACAGTAAATATTTTTAGAATTTTTAGAAGCAAGAAGCGAACCGGCAGAGGAAATCAGAAATGCTTAAAAAATTGAAAAAAAGTAATCTCATGCATCTCTGTTTTTCTTGCATATCGTATTTGCCTTTTGGTACTGAAACTGCGGGGGAAACCGTGTTAGATCTTAACCAACAACAATGCGCTCGATCGATTTATAGGTTACATCGTTTTTGCTGGGTAAGGATAACTTGATGCTGATAAAAGTTACTGGAGAAAGTGTCAATTTATCGGAAGCAAGTATATTCAGAGAGGTTTATAAATATGAGCTTACAGCTCTACAATCATAACTGAATAAACAGAGATGACCTGCGGTTTTCTAATACAACTGGTATTCTGCAAAAAAAGAAAAAAACTATGTGGTTTATTGATGTTGAAGTAGAGCAAGAGACGAGTGCACCCCCTCCTAAAAAAAGTCCTGGATCCGCCCCTGATAAACATTCACACTTGATAACATTTCACTTCGTCTATTACGATCAGTCAACACCTTGAATCCAACGTTAAAATTCAAAAAGATCCTAATAAACAAATCACAACTACTACTGAAAGCTCTGTAAATTGAAGCGACTTTAACTTTCCTAAAGTTTTCAGCAAAACACTGCTCGATACCTAAACTCTTCGGCGGTTCTTATCAACCGTACGGAGCTATATGTTGCATATTCCAAACTCTGCTGAGGGAAATTGTTTAACAGAAAAAGAAAACCACACACTATGTCTGAAAAGCGACATAAAAACAATAAATTTGCGAATTACCAAATATAATAGTGAGAAACAGTCCCACCTTCGACGCCATGTTTTTGTTTCTTCCTATGGATTTTGACGTAACGCGCATGATCAGTACGCAAATCCGCTGGCAAGACCCTTGCTGATCGCTTTGCAAGTTGTGAGAACATCGTTTGGATTTCATTTAAGAGAATGTATGGGAAGTAGCTCCCCCCCCCCCCCTCCCGAGCATATCTAAAGAATTAATTTAAAGCTTTTTCAAAAGCTTTTTACTTCGGAGGAGCGCGAAGTAAAGGATTCGCGACGCTCAGGAATGTATCAAAGTTACTATTTTCTGACAAGATTGGGCAAGCAAAGTCTGTAGGTTTTCGGTTTTATTCGGCTATTTGACGAAGTGAGAGCCGAATTAGTTCGAGATATCTCGAGATCACTTCGATTTCTTTGATTTATTCTTTAACTTTTTCGAGGAAGAAAGAATTATTATTTTGGCTTCGCCTGGATTTGAACCGACTTACCTGCGTGACCCGTCAGATCAGAGGAGACTCTAAGTTGAGGGCAGGGCGGATAAATGTTGGGCGGTGAAACCAGCGCTCCGCTCTTCATTTAATGTGTGATGCGGAGTAGGACTGGCACGAGCGCTCTTTCCGCGCTTCCGGTGCGCTTGAAGGCCGGCAAAATTTTCCTTTTTGCAAACAGGAAATCCTATTTTCTTTCTGTACTTTCAGGCTACAATGTTAAATAGATAAATTCGTTTCACAACAGTATCAATAAAAAGTTTCATATGTTTGTGTGTGTTTGCCTATAAGTCAAACTTGTTGGTCGTATAATGCCAAAATTTGAGTTTAATTTGAAAGTGTTGAATACCTCCTCCTTCCACTAAATATCACCTAATCGTCTTTCGCCGTTTCGTTTGCAAAAGCTTAACACTTCTTAACCTCAATTTTTACATATGTTAAGGGGGGATAAATTTTATATAACATAACAAAAAATTAGATTGACATATTTTGATATAGTGGCGTTGTACTGCTTCAAACTATGCTTCTCGGGTGCAACGCGCCATGGCGATTCGCGCAATGCGTCACAAATCCGGCAACCGCATGTAAACAAAATTTATTGAGGTTAGTTGTAAGGTTTTTTGTCCGTTTTTCTCTCTAAAACAAAACAAGGTAAACAGTAAAAACTGAGGGAAAACTAATTTTGAAGTTTGGAAGAAACAGAAAGACGTATGAGATGTTTTTTCAAAATTAAAAAGATGATGGAGATGAAATTAGCATAATTTCACCTTGCACGAGCTGCACGCATTTATAAAATACACGTCATTTAGTTATGAAACACGATCTGCTGTCTCTCTGTTTTGCCATGGATGACAGGGATGAGATTTTCCTTCGTGTTTTAGACAGTACTTAGTTGTTTTTGTTTTGGAATAACATTGACATTGGCGAGTAGTAGAACGAAAACATAATTCAGTGGTAGAGTCATGGAAGTAATAAGAGAAACCCTTTGAAAGAGATGTTTGTCTACTCCAACTAAACATCCCGCAAAAAAAAAAAAAAAAAAAAATTGCCCCTCGGAGACAGCGTACCAGCACAAAGGAACGAGGAAGACGTGCAGGAAAACAAATCAAGCCGCCATAATCCGGTGACAGCGGCAGTGTCTAATGGACAAACCACATCGCAAGCCCTGACCGAAGTCGAAAACAAGCGACATTTCTAAGCAGAGTTCCAGTCCACTGCATCACACCTTTTTGCTCGGACGCGCTCGTTTCACCGCCCAACCTTTATCCGAGACTGCAATTTTTCAAATTTCGGAACTAAAGCATTCCTCGTTAGTTGCTACTTAGGTCATTGCTTTTGCACGCGGTGCTTAACTGGCGAAATCCACTCCACGGTGATGACAAAAATCAAATGATCCTGGCACTTTTTCGGCGATGATCATCGAAAAGTTCCAAATCGTCTACAGAACGCTAAATCGTCGACTCTTGTCGAAGTGCATGCTTACATGTGGGATGTATGACGGCAAAAACAAACAAACAAACAAACAAACAAACACTTGCAAAGATAACCTTTCCGTGATCCTCAGCTCGCTGCCTTTATCCCATCGCTTCATGCTCAGTCTCAGGCGGGTAATTCATTAACTTTTTTTTCATGATACCCAGATCCCAGCGGAAGTAAAATCGTAAAAATGGACGTTGTTTACTAAATTGTAAATTAATGTGACAAGGAAGGGAAGCGAAGCTGAGAGCTTCCTTAAGCTACAAAGATTACTCAGTAATTTCCTTCGTGAGTACAGAGTGTACAGAAAACAAGGAATTACAGATTGTTGGTCCACGATAAAGGACATTGAACCGATTAAAATTCGTTCTACAAAAATGAGATCTATACTGAGAGGCAAGTCGAGTTTCAAAATGGTAGGCCCGAGTCATACTTACTAAGAGGTCACGAAAGCTACTAGGCAGAAGATTATGGTGATTCGATTACATAAAAGTAGCAACAGAAAAAGAGTTAATGCTAAATATGTCAAGGACTTTAAGTTGGCTAAATAAAGGAGCGGTATTTTCTAGATAGTGAGCTTTTGTTATGAGCCGCACTCTATACGCTTTTGCAAGTGTAATTATAAATACAGTTTTGGCGCTGTTGGTGGAAGACCACACAACATTACAGTATGTTAGGTACAGATATACTAGCAAGTATGATAGGTAAAAGCGGGCTTTCGCAATGATTTCCACAGATTTCGAGATTGTTTTAGAAACAAAGCTAACATGAGGTTTCCTCGAAATGTGCTGATCAATACTAACACTGAAAGAATTTATTTTCCTCGATTTGCTTGATCGCAGTATTTTCCACGACAAGAGGAACATAAACGTTCTGATGCCTGGGATGAAAAATCGTAAATTTCGTTTTAGTCAAATTTAGAGATAACTTATAGGCTTTAAACTAAAGTAACTATTTTTAAAATTGATAGTAATAGAAATAAGGTGGTCGTTATCCCTATCGATAGCAAATGTGGTTAAGATTGAGTCAAGCTAGAGACATTGGGATGATCGTTAATGTAAAAATGAACAGAAGGTGCCCAAGAAAAAAAACCTGCGGGACGCCACATCAAATTTTCTTTAGTAAGAACGATGGGACCCAGACTGGATAAATTGAGTCCGATCGTTATGATACCGTTTGATCCGCGACGAAACTGTGCCCCAAATACCATAGTGTTGCAATTTTTGGCACAATGTTTTAAGATTAATGGAATTTACTGTCACTTAAAATAAAAGCAAAGCCAAAATTATACTCTTAGCGTCACAGGTCTACCTTCAGTAGCTCAAACGGAGCTTGTAAGCGAGACCATATTTTGGCTTGGGTAATCCCAAGCTAAGGTCTGCGCGGGGTGGGGTCTGTATCGGTGCTTCAAACGAGAATAAATTCTATTTTAGTATACATATACACATCTGTATTATAGAAGAGATTGAATGTTTCAAAAGGGAGTGGGGTTCAAATTTTGCCCTGGGCCCAGTTCCAGCCCAGCGACAAGCACCAGTGTATTGAAATTTTTATTTATTTTCTCTCTTCCTTTTTTTTTTCTTTGCTCTTCATGAATTGTCCTAGCTGCCAGCTGCTAGGTAGCTGTTTAAAAGAACAAACCACATAGATCGTTTTCCCCTGATACCGTAGGACCCAATAATATTTGGTGAGGTTTCTGGCAAGGTCGCTATCACTATTTTAAGTTTCATCTAATATCATGTATCATATCCGCGTTTTCCTTAATTGTAAGCTTTATAATCGAATCAAGGTTCCTCCTGAAGAGTTTTAATGGATGTCTAGCATACAAAAAGAGCTGCACTGCCTGCCTCACTGGCGATCCACTCGTCAGTGAGGCAATCTTTAAAAAGGCTAGCTGTCATTACTTTATGTATAGACCTTTTGCGCAAAAATATGAATTGTCCATGGAAAAAGAAAAACAGAATATTAATCTTTGTGGTCAGTTCAGTGTTCAGGTAAAAAAATGCTTAGTATGATAGCCTTTTTGTCTCCCCTGCCTTTACTTCTTATGCTTGTAAAAAGAGAAAGAAAAACAGGTTTTATCAGATAGCTATATAGAGCTACAGTTTTAAATTTGTTTTGTTCTAAAATATTGCAGCTAGAGACAATCCTGGTTTTGAAGTTATTACACTGAAAGCCGACTCAGGTGAAACGCTTGGGGAAACAATCATTGAATACTATGATGACATTGAGGAAACTTTGGACACTGTGGTAAACAATAAAATTCTACATCCACTCTTTTTCGTGAAGATGGCTGTCAAAGCCCAAAACGATTCTACAGATGTCCAAAATTCCAACAGCGGTGGTAAGTTAAGCTCGTGAAATAATTCTTGAAAACTAATAGTACATCCTTACGGTGCAACTTAAACAACCTGACCGTTGGTCAAAGGTTTAGCTGTCAGACCGAATTGTTTTGTTTCAGTACATTCATCGCCAGTAAAATGCTAAAATTTCATGCATGAGATTTCTTCTTTTCATAGACTCGATCGCTTAACAGTCATTGTTCAGTTCCTTCAATCTGATTTAATAGTCCACTATTTAAGTTACCCATTTTGAGCAGTAATGATCTGTAAAGTAAATTTACGACTATAAAAGAAAAATCTGTGAATGGTGTTTTGCTCAGAAAATAATAGTCAACCACAAACAGAAACTGTTGTTTCTTGTGCTGCGAGAAAAACTGAAGTAAAAAGTCGGTCACCCCAAACTTACAATAAAGGTGTATGTCGCTAGTATATCAATATGTCTTGTTCGCAAGAAGAATGTTTAATCGACGACCGTGAATTTAATAAGTCTGCGAAAAGTAAACTCTGTTGTAACTATTACCTTTTTTTACGTAGGTTCTACTCAACAATTTGAGACGCTAGAACTAGCCGTTTGTGTAGCAGCCAAATGTGGTGCCATGCAATTTATTAAAACAGTATTCAGCTCAAAGGCTGGAAGAGCAATTTGCACGGAAAAACCACAGTTACTTGCCAGAGAACATGGCTATGAGGAGATTGCAAATTACCTTGAAGAGTTGACTACAAGGTAATTCCCAGGCTCTTTCAGACTTATTTATCGAAAACGATTTCAAAGAAAAATCCTTTCTCTAGATCTGTTAAGTTTTTCAATAAATGACAAGTTTCTTATTATGTTTCGCTCCTGTGGTTGAAGGGGTACTTTTAGTTAAAGATTACACCACTAACTGATTTTCGCGTACATGGAATTTGTTTTGCACTTGTAGTTGTGGTAGAAGAAGTCAACTGAAAAATTAAATCAATATTACAAAAAAGGTTATTAAACATATCAATTTAGGTTGAAGCGACGGGCAAATATTATACTCACAATTTGTGTTCAACATGCGGCTAGTAAGCTTCGATGTGCGATCGGTGGTGACACGTTTAAAGTGTAAGGGCGTAACGAACTTCTAGCCTTTTAAATAACTAGTTACCTGATCTATTGACAAACGGCTTGAAAAATGCAAATCACTCCGCCCCAGTGCGGAAATTAGTTCTACATAATTAGTTCTAATTAAGTGTTCAATGTTCTATGAAGAAGTGTCAGAAAATGGTGTTAGTGCCCATTTCTGCTATCGACTAGCTTGAGCGACTCGCATTCAGTTCGTCTTTAGTCGCTATGAGACGTAACTTGTGAATTGGTCTGTCGTTATGACTATCCTTGGTCTTTATTCTCGCCTTTCTGACCAAGCCATCATTTCCTGGATACGTGGCAATGGCACGTGCCAACTTCCACTTTGATCTTTTGTGGTTTGGGTCCAACTCCAAAACTAGATCATCAACTTGAACATTTTCTCTGATTCGGAACCATTTGTTTGGTGGCAATAAATTTAACGCAAAGTATCTCATCCAGCATTTCCAGAATTTGTTAACTCGATCTTGTGTTCTTGTCAGAAGATGTCTGGGGTTGATCCTTTCCTCTCGTTCTGGTTGAGGTGGCGGAAGATGTTGACCAATAAGAACATCGTTTGGTGTGATGAGTGGAGTTTCCCAGATGGCGTTAGAATTTGGACACAAAGGGCGTCCGTTGACGATGTAGGTTGTCTCCGAGAGAAATGTTCTCCATTGTTCCTTCGTAAAGGCTTGATTCTTGCAGGTAGCATAGAGACTTTGTCTGACAGAGTTAATGAGAGTTTCCACGACGCCATTCTGATGACTTGCGTGAGGTATGTTCTATTGCCATTTGAAATCACAGGAGAATTCCTCACATAGAACACCCGGAAGCTCGGGAATGTCCCACCTCTGCATAATTTTCTTTAAGCAAGTTTGCGTACCTACAAAGTTTGTTCCATAGTCCGACCAACAAACACGCGGGTGGCCACGCAGGCTCGCGAAGCGACGGAAAGCCATCAAAAAAGCGTCAAAAAGCTATTTTGTCGTTTACAATTTCTAAGTAAACATCTCTTGTTGTCATGCAGGCGAATATTACAACTTGAGCCTCTTTTACAGTCTTCCGATTGAGCTTGATATGCAAGGGTCCGAACATCTCAATGGCGGTGTTGGAAAAGGGTGGAAAACCTGCTGCCACTCGTAAAGATGGGATCTGCCCCATTGGCTGGTCCAGTGGTCTCTTGGGAGGTTTTCTGCAGGAGACGCACTTTGCTGTGAGCGCTTTAGAAATGTTGGAGACTTCTATGATCCAGTATTTTGTTCTGGCTTCATGAATTAAGCTTTTTGTAACCACAGTGTCCACGCTTTTCGTGTAAATAACGTAGTAGCAACTGAAGAAGTGGATGGTCGCGTGGTAGAATAACAGGGTTTCTCATTTCTTGTGGCAACAATATGACATCGTCGAGTAGTCCATGATAGGTGATAGGGCCCGTATTGACATTCTTCTTTCTGGCATTTTGGACTAATCAAAGGACGTACGCGAGTGTTCTTGTTATCTTCTTAGCGAAAGTCATCAACTCCGACAGTTTCTTGTATCTCTGCTACTCTTGCTGATAGGAAAGGTTTAAATTGCCTTTTTGGGGTCCGTATCCAAGACAAGACGGTAGAGGAATCTAACACGTTTTCAGTGCAAGTACAGAGTTTGGTTGGTTTGACTCCAAGGAGGTCTTGGTGGAGACGTTTCTTGATATCTTCCAATACACTTACTGTCCCTTCTTCTATTGACTGAATTTCAAATAAGGTGGAGCCGTTTGACTCGAACTGCCCTATAACGTACCATCCAAAGCAGTTTCTTTTCGTGGTGGGCTCCCCAGGTTTTCCGGACACTGTGGATATCAATGAGGCCTCTACAAGTCTGTGCCGATAAGGAGATCTTTTGCACCACCCGAAGGATACATCTTATCGAAGACGTTCTTTAAATCGCTGTATTGTCCCACTGACTCTTTAGAAATTGTCTTCGCTCTACCGCAAGGTCTGGTTGCGCTGTACACTTGAAGGGTCTTCATAATATCTTCGTCAGTGTGCGAGGCAACTGTGATATCTATTATCTCAGAAGGTTCGCTTTTCTTCTTTCCACCCGCCAGATTCATAGACAGATGCGTTGCTGATCCTTTTAAGCCAAGTCGACCAGCTGCACTTTTGGAGAGTAGGCTTGTGTTAGATCCAGGGTCCAACATCGCGAGAACTTCGACAAAGTTTCCATTTTTGTTCATAGCTTTAAGTTTTTGTACAGGGCAAAGACCAGTAACAGGTTTCAATTCGCTTTTCTGGTACACAGCGTTCCGTTGGATGTTACTGTTCGATGTAGGTGTGGGCCCTACGAACTGACTTTGAAACTGTGGTGCTTTGGGATGCAAACGTGTGTTAGTTTCTCCAGTCTTCTCGTTATGTAGGCACCGGTGGTGGTTTTTTCTGCATTTGTCGCGGGTTGAGCCGTCTGATTTCTTGCAATCGTTTGTGTGATGCGATCTCCGACACTTGCGATATCGTCAATATTGCTTTACAATCTGAATTAGAATCTGAAACTTAGGACGTGCAGCCAGCTGATGTTTGGTCTTACAGCTAAGAGGACTTGTTTTATCGTCATCGTTTTATTTTCTGTCTTTATGGACCGTTGTCTCGGCGAATTTCGTTTCTTTGCACTGTGTTGGTGTTCGCTTTCCCTCGAGAACAAATACTCGCTTCTTGATGTAACCAGGTGATTTAGGTTGATCACAGTTTCATCTTTTCCTTCTCCTTTCATTTCTCTACCAAAAACTGAATTGTCAATTGAATCGAGTTTGGACAGAAGCTGAAACATGAGGAACGGCGCTTCAACTGACTCCAGCACAGGACACCCAATATTATCTTCCATGACGCTTACATAACAGACTATTGTCGTAGCGAAATGCGTTAGGGACTTATAATCTCGTTTGATTGCTTTAAAATTGTTAATCTTGGTGTGCAGTTCGTCCATTAGTTTCGTCTATCTGCGAACTCTGTATCCAAAATGATCCACTCGCTATCAATGGTTTTACAAGGTTTTACTTGGTCAGTCTAAAACGATCCTTTTGGCATTGCGTTTCGAAAACGTTGCAATTGTCCATCTTTATCCTGACCGTATATCTTCATCCAATGGCTGAACTCCTTTTTCCACGTGGTCTAGGTTCTGCGAGTTCCGTCCCATACTGTTACTGGTAGTCGTTATAAACTTGAGTTTGGCGGGTTTTTATCCGATGTTATCGGCCATTTTCTGCACTGCCGATGTCATGGACGACATCTATAATGTTAGTGCTTCCAGAGTTGTTGCATTTTTAGAAATTTTTGAGGAGTTTTGTTCCTTTTGATACGCAGCAAACTTTAAAGTGATTTGAAGGAAATGGGCTTTGGTTTTATCTCCAGTTTTCTTTGTTGGTAACACGAGTTTGTCTTCTGGGACAGTGCCTTCGTCTACCAGTCTATGCAGTATTATTTCCTGCTGCTTCTTGACCAGCCTGAAGTAAGTTTCTACTAAACTGAATGCTGCTTCAAGTGTTTTTAGTTCCGGCTTTACGGAGAAAATTGTTTCAAATTCTTCAATTAATTCGTACAACCGTTTAACGGTATTGTCCAGTTTTCCCACGAGAGTTTTCACGTCATTGTGAGCGGAATTTAAATGCGAAACTTGGTGGTTGTTAGTAACTCGGCGTAATCTTCTGCAACAAGTTTCGACTGTTTCGCCCCTGTGATTGAAGGGCCACTTTAAGTCGAAGATTTCACCACTAACTGATTTTCGCTTACATGGAATTTATTTTGCACTCACTAGTAGTAGAAGAAGAAGTCAACTGAAAAACTAAATTAATATTACAAAAAAGGTCATTAAACATATCAATTTAGGTTGAAGCGCCGGCAAATATTATACTCACAATTTTTGTTCTATATGCGGCTAGTAAACTTCGATGTGCGATCGGTGGTGACGCTTTTGAAATGTAAGTTGCGTATAACGAACTTCTAGCTTTTTTTATAACTAGTCACCTGATCTATGTTTTGCCGCGTCGCGCTAAGATAATTAGATATTCACAAAAAAAAATTGACAGAGAGCTTGAAAAATGCAAATCATATTATTTGGTTACGAGACAATTGGTGCCTAAAACTCAGCCGTGTTTTCTCAGACTTAGAACTCTCATATTCGTGTCAGTAGTAACAACAGAAAAGGGAGTTAAACGTTTAAAATCACAAAAACGGTTTTTGTTTGCGCTCTTTACAGATTCTCAAAAGAGGCAAAGAACGTAGCAGGGGAGTCCCAGGAAATTGATTGGCAAGAACTTATTACACTTGCTAAAGCCGCCATAGGAAAAGAAGAACGGAGTAGGTGTTCATATTCGGGTTTTTTTATTATTATTGGCGTAGCACGTCACCAGCAACGTTTAACAGTTCTTTATCCTGCCAAGCCGTACAGGTAAAGACCGGCAAACTTTACAATAAGCCGTAGAAATGAGTATTTTGCACTTGTAGTAATGATTCATCATTTCTTTCCTTGCCTTTTTTAAAAAACCAGGTATTGCCCCTGACGAAAGAAGGCATCCAGTTGAGGATGATTGTTTTGATTCAGGCTATCTGGGGGATACTGAAACATCTTCCAGTGAAATTTCACACCCACCAAGTTCTGATTCTGAAAGTGATGATTCAGAAGAAGATTTTGGAGGTAACAGTTAAATAGGATTTCTTACGATGACACAGTTAGATGACTTCAGTTAGAGCTTTACGTTAAAAGTTTAGTTGAGCGACTCACAAGCAATGTAAGACTATTTAAACTTCCTGGGGGATGTTTTTAGCGTGATTGGATTTGCTAAAACATGCATATAAATTTCTCTCACATATAACCTTTACTGAGTCTTGTGGTGGAGTAAGTTTTTTTTTTTTTTCTATCGTTATTACTTCGAATACTTATTTACCGAATATATTTACTGAATGCGAGGAGATGGACTGTCATGAGTTTCTCAGTGGCCATTAACCTACCCCCCCTCCCCCCCCCCTACCCCCCCAAAACGCTGTTCATAACTTCCCATAATTTTCTCTGTATGTCAGTGTGAAATCGGCGCGCTTATTATTGGGTTGTCTTAGAAATTTTTTTGCCTGCCTTGAGCAAAGTTTTCCCGAAGGCATCATAAAGCCTTATGAAGGAACAAGTCTCACGATTGGCAAAGTCTGCTGCGTCCAATATCTTCTCATTTGGCTACACGGGTGAAGATTGGAAATTGCGAGCTTTGTCGTTGGCAGTAACAAGTCTTTGGCCTCAGAAAGTAGGCTCTAGGGGTGAAATCTATTCGGCGAGATGGAAATTCACGCTGATTTCTGACCAGGTCAAAGACTTGGTAAAAAATTGTTTTGAAGGCAGGGGCTGTATGTCTCCTTTTCAACCGCTGGTTTACATTCGGGCTATTCTGGCCAACATTATTTTGGACCCTGGTATAAAAAAATTAAATGTCAAAAGATAGCAGGCCTAAAATCAACCCTAGAGGAAGGTCGCCAGGGGAGTGGGTTCCATTCAACTTGACCCTACAGGGGCCCCTCTGATATTTTTTTCAGTCAGACAAGTGGCTTTCGAGCTGGAGGAGACTGCCTTTGTTAACTCCATACCCTTAGATAAATGAAGCGATAGTACAAATCATCCTCTCATCTACGCTTTTCCACCCATCCTCGGCAATCCTCGAAAGGGAGAACTTACTATTCATTCAGTTGACTCTGAGGTGGAGAACATCCTAGGAATTAAAGCTTAACCTTCTGCTTTTCCAGTAATTGAGTTCCAGTCCACTAGAAAGAAGGAACAGGGATTTGCACCGGGATGTGCTAAAGATGCAGCACTAACAGGGGCAAAGACACTGCGCGTAGAAGAAGACCAAGCTCTCTCTGACAGTGTTGATGAAATGAGTAGCACAGATATTCATTGTGGAGAAAGGAAGGAAGAAAATCATGATTTTGGTATGATTTTTGGTGATGATACAAGTGAAAGTACAGATGATCGCAGGAATTATTGGAAAGAAGACGACCATTCTACTATTTCCAAGGTTTGTCATGATATTTTTACTGAAGCTCTCGTGGGAATTTTTAAGAAATGTCTTTCTCCAGTAATTCAACTTTTGTCATAAGCAAGAAGCAAACTGAATTCCTCCTGAAAAATGGACATGAGCCTGCGATCAAATGAAAACCAATAACTAGTCAGCGGAAATCTTAATAAACACGTCACCTCAATGAGTTGTACACCTTAGCCCACGATACAGTCATGTGACACTGGTCAGTGGATACCTTTTTAATTAATGTCCAATCATCAAGTTTAGCACAGGTTGTTTACTACCTTGAACTACAAGCTAGTAAATGTGACATTTCACGGCCGCTAACATGAATAGGTGGGCGTACGGACAGACGTTTTTGTCAGAACCAACATTTCTTCAGTGCATAGATAACCCAATTTTCCTAACAACTCTTGAACGCGTAAATAAAACCGACTTGTTCCTTATTGACGGATCTCCAATGTAGAGATGCTAGAGCCAGACGTCACTTGAAGTGGAAATTAAAACAAAACTGAATGCAACGCTGGTAATACGGCAAAGAGCTAATTTATGTGGAGCCAATGTTTCGACACTGAATCGAAATTCAGCCCTTATCGGCATTTTCGTTGGAAATACTTTACGCTACTTGTACCTTAGGTTTCTGCCATCTGCTGTGCGAAGTTCCACAAAACTCTACTAGAGAAACAATTACAAGACATCTTGGAATTTCTACAAAAGGGTATGAATTATGCATGAACTGAAGACTGGACTTGATGCAGACAAATTTGCTACTTTTGGATGTTTCCAAAAAGGTTTTTATCACTCATTCGTTTTGCGAATCACCCTTATACACTCTAGAGACGGCTAAACACAAATACACTTTGAAAGCGAGAGCACTTTTTATGGAATTAAAGGTGGCTCGAACCGCCATTTTTGTAGGTACACCTTCCACCTTTAAATCTCTTTTACGTAATCAAATTGGTCTTTATTGTAAAGCCATTATAACAGGTCTATTGCACATATATTAAACTTTCTTATGATATTATTGTTGGGCGATCGGAATAAATATCACGTGACAATGAAGTCACAACAGTTTTAGCTCTTTATTGAATTTCAGCGCTTACTGCGTTTTCTCTGGAACTGCGGATGAAAACTGTAATTTCGTTTTTGAAGAAGACAAAACAATAAAGATTAAAAAATAAACATGCAGTCAAAACCTTAAGCGATTTCCACATCCATCACAGTGAAACTTAAACGTTAGTTTTTAAAACTAGTCTGAAGATGCTCAAAACACCAATGCCCGTGGAATAAAAGCGCGAAGATGCAAGCTGTTAAGTTACTTACTAAAAGTTAGTCTTCTACGAGATGTGCCTTTTCGATGCCCGTAGACTTTGTCAGAAACTGAACATATAATTGTTTGTTTCGAACGCCACATTAGAACAACATTAGAGTGCTCCTTTTTTTCTCCGCCATAGTTCCAGTGCTTGCACATTTTCGGAGACTGTTTGTTCTTGCTACGCTGCGAATGGATTGTTTCCAACACATAGGTTCAGTTTGGCTTTACATTTTTCTTTTAAGATAGCTCAAACAGCAAGAAACCATAAAACAGTAGCATTTGTTGTCATGAAAAACGACATTCACAGCTTCAAGAGCGTTTCGCTGACAAATCGTCGTCAGCAAACGGATTTCTGACGCGCTATCACAGGAGCTTTGCACTGATTGCCTAGTGATCCCGCTAGTCTGTATTGCCTATTGTATTTTTTTGGTATTTCATTGGCTCAGACAAGCTGTCCCATTTTTCTTAAGTCCTTAAGTAACCAGGTTTTTTAAAGGATAATATATCGGATTAACTACCAGCTAAATAAATATCAAGGTTATCTTGGTAGTGGGTGATTATTTATGCATAAATAGTCTAAGCTTAGGCAGTAGTTATCAAAATGCTATATGTAGTGGCCTTAAAAACAGTAAGGAAGGTAAGGTACTTCGTTTTTCCGAGAATTCCAAGTGACTGGTTTGTCTTGATCATGATGTTTCAAACGTGATTCATACGGCCAGTTTTTCACTCAGTGATACACCTATTGGAAAAAGCTAGTTTCTTCAAGAGCTTTTTTTTTATTGAATAGAGACAGAACCGAACGACATTTGATTATTAACAACTATAAGGCGCTCTAATTTTGCGACGTCAGAGTATTTTGCCTCTGTCGTGTTTTGTTATTTCTCCTTTTTGGAGGGGGGTGACTGGGAGTCGTAAATTTATGGATACGTGCTTTGAAAAAGTAAAGGAAAAGTACAATTCTTGTTTCATTTCTTATGGTTTCCTAGAGCACGTCTCCCAACTATGCCCTTAAAGTTCCAATCGGATAGTATATACGCAGCTATCTAGAACCTCCAACTTGTTCGTCCCGATAACACGGCCAGCCCCGTTACCAACTTCATATAAAAAGCGACCCTTACTTAAAGAGTAGATTTTCTTTACTCAGGCATGCATTGTTGCAGCTCAGTGTGCTCTTCCTCAGATTTATGAGGACCCACAGTAGCTGTAGCTCCAATGTTCAAAGAGGCCTTACTGAAATACTTAATCAAAGATTTTTGGGATCCCAGAGTGCTTGAGATGTTCATTCTTTCAATCATGTGCATCCTTACGTTTTGGGCTAGCTAATCGTTGATTAGGATTAATGGCCCTGGAGAGTACCGCAAATGATCCCCAAAATTAAAGGTAAATGATCCTCAACCGCACAATGATCTCCATTTCGAGCGCAAGATCCCGCATGATCCCGAAGGAAAAGTCGCGATGGCTTGGACTCAAGTTACTGAATCATCGTGTTAGGTTTGTTATCATATATATGAAAAACAAAACAGAAAGGTATCGAACTGAATAAATTTTGGTTCACAAATAAATTCACCAAAAACTGTGACTAAAAAAATACATGTAGCCTTTGTTCAATTAATAAAACACAAATACAAAAAGAAGTTAACTGAAAAAGTGTATTTGGAAACTTTATAAATCAGTTAAGCAAGGAAATAGCTCTTGGACAGCAATGCCGTGACTTGTTTAAATAATGCTGATTAACATTTAGGCTAAAACAACATAAAAAATCACGATATTTTGCGATTTAATAATTGTTTTATCATTCGATCACCGTGGTTGTTTTTCAATGAATAAACTCATGGATTGGACACAATCTGCCATTTTCACGCAAGAGCGATCGCAAGAAGGAGAAAAGCATGACTTCATTTACGCATGAGCAGAATATTTTTTTTGCCTAATAATAAAACGTTTTCACTCTTAACCTGGAAATAACAAGCAATTTGTCTTCAAAAGTTGCAAGCTGTGGTTATAACCTTCTCATTACTTAATTTTCTTGAAGAATACCTCACAGTAAAACGGACTTAAACGACATTAACGTCCTTGCGTTTTACTCCAAATGTGCATGCGTAGGTCCGATTTTTTCAAGATGCATTCACAAAATGTGTTCATATAAGGAAGTTCCTGGATATATAAGGTCCAAATCCCCACTGTGGACACAAAAGCAAAATATCTTTGTACAGTGATTTGCCAAAAAAAACGCATGCCCAAAATGTGTATGAAGTCGCTGAACTTTGTTGCATTCAAGCTGATATTTTAAACCCACGCTCGATCCGACACTTGTAGCTTCGAAGATCACTGAAATTTAAACAAAATCCTCTATTTCAAGTTTAGCCGTCGAATTGTGGGCAGAAAAAGGGTCAATCTTTATCCAGTAAAATCGGTTTCAAAGCAACTATATTTTTTAAAAACTTGATCGTTTCGTGCAGATAAATTAGAACTTATGCTTTGTTGTCAAGTTGAACATGCACAACATCTGTCAAAAACCTACGCGAAAGTAAGATTTCCTTCAAACAAAATTGAAATTACATTATTGCAAAAACTTGTTGCTGACAATGACGAAATGAATTTTTTGTACGAACATAACCTACCTAAAGATCTTAAACGCAAAAGATCAGTTGCAGTGAGCTTCGCAGCCAAGCCCTGACTCACCATTTAGCTATTTTTAATAATTCAATGAATAACGGGTCCATGCGAGAGTCTTCATTCAAGAAAATTAAACTCAGCCAATCATTAGAAAATACAGAAAACTGCTCATAAGGGTATTTGTTTTGCTCGCCTCAGACAAATGCAGCTCCAGCAATTGTTTACGGGCAGAGCCAATTGTTTTGAAGTCACTGCCAGTAGTTGTCGTTCTGTAATTCACAGCGAATGAAAAGGAAACTTTGCGTACAGAAAGTTATTTCTTATAAAGAACAGAAACTTTCACAGTACACTGGAAAACAAAACTATGTAATTAAAAATGAAGAAGACTCTGACTATTACTACTTGAGCAACAGAAAAATGATCGAAGTAGTCTTTTCTTCTCGAGTAAGCTTGCTGTCCTTCTATTTCCGAGAAAGTTTTAAGTGCACAAATAGTTCTTTGACTGAAGAGATGGATAAAGCTAGTTCTGCAAAGGTAATAAATCTGGGCGTTTTCTTTCATGTAGAAAGAAATAAAGCGACAAGGTTTCAAAATCAAAGTGGTAGAAAAAGCTGGTGTGGCGATTAGTTACTCCAAAGGTGTGATCCGTTTAAATCACGAAAATGTGAAAGAGAGGATTGCCCAGTGTGAAGAGAAGATGGAAAAGGACCGTGTGATACACAGACCGTGACTTATGATATAATGAGTGTAATGACATTTGAAGTCACTAGCCAAAAAGGAAGAGAGGTCAGGCCTATGGAAGCACTGTAGAGAGAAACACAAAAATGAAATGCAGAAATTTGAAATGAACGTTACCGGTTCTTACTCCAACGACGCCATGTTGAGGCAGATAACGGAGGGTGTTAGGATAGATCAAGTACCGGAAGGCTCGTTGATGAACTCTAAGAACGAATGGAATTATTTCCGCCTTCCACGCGCGGTAGTCGCACGTGACCACGTGAAATAGAATACACAATGTTAGCTTACATAACACCGATGTGAAGTATATGATATAATTCATTTTTGAACTGCGGTTGTAGATGAGAGTGAAGAATGATCATCGCAGTAAATTTTCCAATTTAAGCAATTGGAAAGAAGAAGCCTGAAAAAAAATCAGGGCTTCAACGGGAAATAGAATAGAATACACCATGTTGGCTTACATAACACTGATGTGAAGTATATGAAATAATTCATTTTTGAACTGCGGTTGTAGATGAGAGTGAAGAATGATCAGCGCAGTAAATTTTCCAATTTAAGCAATTGGAAAGAAGAAGCCTGAAAAAAAAAATCAGGGCTTCAACGAGATTCGAACCCGTGACCTCCGCGTTGCCGTTGCGTTGCTCTACCAACTGAGCGATGAAGCCACTCATCGGGAGCGAGGTCAATTTATTGAGTTTATTGAGTTACATTACACTGGCGAACACGCAGACTATTTTAGTGCTAAAGGATTGAATTAACTGCAAAAACCGTGGACGAAGATCCTGCTAGATGTAAACGTTGGATCTCTAGAAAAGAGATCAAATCAGCCAAAATATAAAGAACCAAGAACGAGAATTCCAAAGACTACTGCAAAGCTGATTTAAAACAACGTGTATTGTTTTTTATAACAATATTTCGGCTGGCCATACCAGCCCTCTTCAGATTTACAGATGTTACTGAACTTATGTAGCAATCACAATATTATATAGATGGAGAATGTCGCAATAAAGGAGAGGCGGAAATGACGTACAACATAAAAACTGGAAAAGAAAAATACTAAGGATATGGATTACAATAATTCGTCACGGCGGTTTAGGCCATGAGGTTCAAGAGTCATGGCCTTATCTATCAAACGGGACTCCCTGGCCTTACGAACTGAGTCACGTGAAGAATGAATTTTCTCTAGTGGGATTAACTGCACGTCAGTATGAGAATGGTTAGAGTGAGAGAGAAAGTGTTCAGAAACAGTAGTGGGTTTAGATTTAATGTTAGTTTTGTCGACTGCACGTCTGTGTTCGTTAAATCTGTCCTTGAGACGTCGCTTAGTTTCACCTATATATTGTAAATTACGACAGTTACATTGAACCATGTAGATCACATTTTTAGTGTTACAAGTAATGTGTGAAGTGATGGAGCGTGTTTCACCTGTAGCGTAAAAGGTATAACTTGTGAGGCCGTTAGTAATGTATGGACAAGTGGCACAATTCTGTCCACAACGGAAGGAGCCTGGCGGAAAATGATTGGTGGAGATAACGGGTAGTTGTGCTTTAACTAAAAGGTCACGAAGATTAGAGCTACGTCTGTAAGCAACAAAAGGCGGTTGCCTAAAAACGTCTTTGCAACGGTTAGAGGAGTGTAAGGTGTTAAAATGTTTGCGTAGGATATTACAAATGCGTGAAGGTGCTGGGTTATATGTGACAACAAATTAGTGCATCTTACATGAAAATTTTATTGACTGATGAGGCTCGAAGAGCGAATTATATTTCGAGGATATTAAAACTTCATTTTTATTTTTACATTTTACATTTCTTAAAAAAAGTAGTTCAAGTTATTCGAACACATTCCTAGTTTCGGCATTTACAATTTCTCAAAAATGTAAAAAAAGGATTTACTAATTCAGGAATATAAGCGGGTTTTAATTCAGCCCAGCGAAAGAAGGCGAAATCAAATCACAAATAAATCGCATGCACAATCAGAAAAATACTCTCCTCTTTGGAAATGCTCAAAACATTTTATTCTACCTCAGACTGACGGGATGATCCGTTTTTCCTTTAACATTGGTTGTTGTGAGTCCAAAATAAATTTTTAAGTGACGAGAAACAAAAACCACACAAAAGTAAAAGGGCTTTTCGAGAAGCAAACGTTCCTACCTTGTGCATTTCATTTAGTCTCAGTCAGAATTCTCTCAGCGACAAACAAACACAGTCAACACTGAGAAAAGCCCGCCTTGAGCCTGCGACAAGGGATGCGTAGAAGCTTGCGCCGAACGTTTTTCCGCCTTGAAGATCAGACGCTGAGTTGATGGATTAGCCGATTGCGCCACCGCGACGCAATGTGGTTTGTCCTGTAAAAGGTAGCTATAATATTTGTGCACTGGTGGGTTTCGCACGGGAAATGGAAGAAAAGTGGTGAAAATTACGTGGTTTGCCGCTATCATGACTTCTGGTTTTATTAATTTAAACGTTGGCTACAACGGCTACAAGCGTTGGTTTGCTTGCTTCGTAGCAAAAAAGTCAAAGATCGATCATTTGGGTAATGGATTGATGATAACCTTCACGAATATAGAGATGACCTATTAGTGTATTACGACAAAGTTGATGACTTAGATGTTTGTTGTAGTTGGTGTAGTTAGTGTAGTTGGTGTAGCTGGTGTAGTTGCTATAGTAAGTGTAGTTGGTGTAGTTATTGTAGTTGCTTTAGTTAGTGTAGTTGCTGTGACTGTAGTTTCTGTAGTTACTGTAGCTGGTGTAGTTACCGTAGCTAGTGTAGTTGGTGTAGTACGTGTACTGTAGTTTGGTATAGTATGTGTAGTTCCTGTAGTTGGGGTAGTTGGTGTAGTTACTGTGGTTTCTGTAGTTAGTGCAGTTGCTGTAGTTCGTGTAGTTGCTGTAGTTGGTGTAGTTACTGTAGTTGCTGTAGTGTAGTTACTGAATTTTGGTGTAGTTGGTGTAGAACGTGTAGTTAATGTGGTTGGTGTAGTTACTGTAGTTTGGTGTAGTATGTGTTGTTCCTGTAGTTAGTGTAGTTGCTGTAGTTCGTGTAGTTGGGGTAGTTGCCGTAGTTGCTGTAGGTATTGTAGTTCGTGTAGTTAGTGTAGTTACTTTAGTTGCTGTAGTTAGTGTAGTTGGTGTAGTTACTGTAGTTTTATGTAGTCGGTGTAGTATCTGTAGTTGCTGTGGTCCGTGTAGTTCGTTAGTTGGGGTAGTATGTATACTTGGTGTAGTTTCTGCTAGTTAGTGTAGTTGCTGTAGTTAGTGTAGTTGGTGTAGTTACTGTGTTAGTGTAGCTACTGTAGTTGCTGTAGTTAGTTTAGTTGGTGTAGCTACTGTAGTTGGTGTAGTTAGTGTAGTTGGTGTAGATGGTGTAGTTACTGTAGTTACTGTAGTTTGGTATAGTATGTGTAGTTGCTGTAGTTGCTGTAGCTACTGTAGTTGGTTTAGTTTGTGTAGTACGTGTAGTTGGCGTAGTTAGTGTAGTTACTGGAGCTTTGTATAGTATGTGTAGTATGTGTAGTTGCTGTAGTTGGTGTAGTTACTGTACTTGGTGTAGTTAGTGTAGTTGGTATAGTATGTGTAGTATGTGTTGTTACTGTAGTTAGTGTATTTGATGTAGTTACTGTGGTTTAGTGTAGTTGGTGTAGTATGTGTAGTTGCTGTAGTTCGTGTAGTTCGTGTAACTGGTGTTGTTAGCGTAGCTGGTGTAGTTGCTGTAGTTTGTGTAGTTACTGTAGTTGGTGTAGTTACTGTATTTGGTGTAGTTGCTGTAGTTAGTGTAGTTGGTGTAGTTACTGTAGTTTGTGTAGTTGCTGTAGTTCGTGTAGTTGTTGTAGTTCGTGTAGTTTGTGTAGTTGCTGTAGTTCGTGTAGTTGCTGTAGTTATTGTAGTTGGTGTAGTTTGTGTAATTTGTGTAGTTTTTGCGGGGAAAAATAGAGGAATACTTAAATTCGCACACTCGACTCACTAAAACTTGCACTTAATGGCAATGCCTTAACAATTTACTGTGAGGTCACTTTTTTTGCGGTTTAATTACCATAGATTTTAGGAAAATAGGGAAAAATGCACTGAAATGATGATAATCCGTAATTTCAAGTGCTAGATGCAGTTAGATATTGTGTAGCGTAATTAAATAAACATTATTATATAAACACCGATGAAATACCAGGTGAGCTTTCGCACGAAAACGTGATATCTTTAAATGTGAAAGTAACATGTTATCGTCACATGTGAAAATATCACCGTTGCTAAGGCTACATAATAAATCGCGCCTTTCACACCAAAAAACTATTAAAGGGAAATATTTGGTATTTCATTGGTGTTTATATAATAAATAGAACCTTACATGGCCGCTTGGAGATACGAAATTTCTCTTCTCGTGTGAAAAAAATATTTCACTCGTTCGCTGCGCTCGTGAAATATTTTTCAACACTCGAAGAGAAAATTCGTATCTCCGCGCGGCCATGTAATATCCTCTATTTAAGAGAAAGGAAATAAGGGTAAAGCCATAATATAATTTCAATCAAATTGTATCATATATCATCATTATATAAGGTTAATTAACCATTAGAGGGCATAGGATTCAAGAATGACGGGAACAAGTTCGAGATCCTCCCAATACTAAGTAGTGCTCACAGATAAACAAGTGTCATTTTGGCGGGAAAACTAGTTGGCCGTCGTCATTCTACTACGTTTTTAGCGACAACGTAGTAGTGACAAGAATTGAAGTTGTGTATTTGTTGATAAAAAGCGATTAAATCTTCATTACAATCTCGTAACCTACACCGAACTACATCAACTATATCAAAGTACACAAAACTAGATCAACAACAGAAACTACCGCAAATTAAACCAAACACACCACCTACAGTAACTACACCAACTACACCGAACTACATCAACCACACGGAAGTAAAGCACCTACAATAAATACACCAAACTACACCTATTAAACCAAACCACACCAACTACAGCAACTACAAATACAAGAGCAACTACACATATTACAGCAAACTACAGTAACTACATCAACTATAGCAACTACAGCAACTAACTACACCAACTACAGTAAAAACATCAACTACGCCAACTACACCGACTACAGTAACTAAAGCAACCACAGCTACCACTCCAACTACAGCTACCACAGCAACTACTCCAACTACACCAACCAGGGCTACTACACCAACTACACCAAACTACAGCAACTACAGTAACTACACCAACTACAGCAACTACACATACTACACATACTACACATACCATACCAAACTACAGTAGCTACAGTAAATACACCAACTACACGTTCTACACCAACTACAGCAACTACAGCTACTACCTCAACTACAGTAACAACACCAACTACACGAACTACAGTAACTACACTGACTACAGTAACTACACCAACTACAGCAACTACTCTAACTACGACAACTACACTAACTACCCCAAATACACCAGCTACTATACTACAGCAACAACACTAACTACACCAACTACACCAACTGCAGTAATTACACCAACTACAGCCACTACACCAACTACATTAACTGCAGCAACTACAGCTACTACACCAACTACACCAACTACAGCAACTATACCAACTACAGTAACTACACCAACTACACTAACTACAGCTACTACAGCAACTACACCAACTACAACAACTACACTATACCTAACTACACCAACTACAGCTACTACACCAACTACAGTGACTACACTAACTACAGAAACTACGGCAACTACACTAACTACAGCTTCTACACCAACTACAGCAACTACAGGGTGTTTCAAAAGTTCGTTCCGATTTTTTATTCGCTTAAATTTCACTAATTATCAAAAAAAACCTTTTGTAAAACTTAGTATGTTATTCATTATTTATTTAACATTGAATAACTAAAATATTAGTAACCAGAATGTCTTCCTGTATGTTTTCTGATATTAGAGAGTTTTAGATCCGAGTTTACCGCGAACCTCTAACCGCGGTTTGCGGTTACCCGTTCGCGGTTCGACGTTCAAACATAATTCGATTTAGATTGGCGGTGGATTAAAGAAGTAGATTCTGGTATATTTTTCCATTTAGAAACAGAAGTAAAATCAGTCAGTGAAAATAAAAGAAATTTAAGGTAACACTGGGTTATCTAGCGGCAAAGAGCTGTAAATTCCTACATTAGTTCTTCTTACAATTTTACGGCCGCCATTTTGAATCAGCAGCCATGAATGGCACTTTTTTTTCAAGATCCAATAGGATTTATCAAATTTAGGATTTCGCCCGAATTTGTGCCTCTGTTAATGGATAAAGACTTGCTCCACAAGATTTTTGTATCATTACGTGGGATAAAACAAGAATTATACGCTAAAAGCTTTCAGGTAAATGACGTACGTGAAAACCTGTCTCCCCACGTTGAAAACGCACGTCTTAAACCTCAAACGTGACGCGAAAGACTTGTCACGTGACCTCCAGCGGTTAGAGGTTCGCGGTAAACTCGGATCTAAAACTCTCTATTTTCTAAGCGGTGATGTATAGAATATACGAGTCCCAAGGCGTGTCCAAAGTCACATTCTTCCAGGCGAAGCGTAGTCACTGTATTACCTTGTCCAGTGTTTTGGGGGCTGAATCTTTGTATGTTGTCTCGTCTACGATAATCCAGATGGTCTCTAGGGGGTTCACATCACATGAGTTTGGCGGCTAGTCCTCCTTTGGTATAAAGTTGGCAAATCCTTCTGATACCATGCTTGCATGAAGTGTGCATCGCCTTATCCTCTTCAAGGCTTTCCAACTTTTTTTGGTGACTTATCCCCTTACCGTTGTGTTCGAAACTTTGATCGATAATGTGAAGTTGAAATTTTTTTACCTCTGTTTTGTAGAATTATTAAGCATATACTTACAGCTTTTTCGATAATATTTCACACACAGTTTGTGAAAAAACGGCTATGCACTCCTTGGTTTGTCTTCTAAGGTCCTTACTTTTGACCACTTGTTCGGTCATCGTCCAGACTTCTTCAACAATAGTTGACAATTTTTTTGGACTGAATGGCCAGAAGACCATAAAAATAGATGCCTGAGCTTTAGCACAAACAGTGTAGGCCTTCATTTTCATGAAGGAGTAGAGAAAATGAAAGAAAACGGTAAAAATACCAAAATAGAAAACCTACAAAATGGGCAGGAAAAGTATGGCGGGGAAAAACCTCGCGTACGTGTACAGTTGAGGCAAAAATTAAAAGAAAATTATAATTTCTTCTAATTTTAGTTTGAAATTGCTTTTAACGGTTATTTAGATAAATTTCTTACCTGAATCAGTTTACATTTGCCTAAAGAAGCATTCAATGCTTTGCGCAAAATACAATTTACAATCAGAACAAACTTTTGAAAAACGCTGTACACTAACTTCACCAACCACAGTAACAACAGCAACTACGGCGACTACACCAACTACAGCAACTACGCTAACTAAAACAACTACACCAACTACCGTTACTGCACCAACTACAGCAACTACACTAAGTACAACAACTACAGCTACTACACCATCTAAACCGACTACATCAACTACAACAACTACACCAACTACGGCAACTACTGTAACTACACCAACTACAGTATCTACGGCAACTGTAGTGGGCTTAGTGGGCATGGAATGTCTCTATGTTCGTGACGTTTATCATGAATCCATTACTCATTTGTGGTCTTCTGAAAGTATCAAGGAAATGTTCTGAAGTTTTGTTGTTGTTGTTTGCATCGTGTACATGCAGCGTGGAACGAATTTACGGTCGCGTCTTTCCGAAGAACAAGACCGCTGACCTCCACGTAGCCAAAACTTTGGAAATTGCAGTCTTGTTTACCCATGTTGTTCGACGTGAAGCGTTATTGTTTTTGAAGCAGCTTGGAAGACTTTGGGTTGTTTCTGAAAAGTTTTGATTGGAAAGGTGATCGTTAGAATATGAAGGTGTTTGTATCATACCCGGAACAGCCATTAGTCCTTGAGAACGGCTACCGTTTGCATTGCAGCTTTTTCAAAGGAGAAGGCCAGAACATTTTTCGTGTTTCCTTTTCATTGATGTTATTATTTATTTTAATATTGTGTTGTTGCTGTTTTCTAACTGTTTTGTGATGAATTTAAAACTACTTAATGCTGCACAAAGACGTCTCTTTGTTGAGGTTACCTATTTTTGCCCCAACACCAAATATTGTAACAACAGTAAACGAAATTATGGCAAAGCATTATCAGCATTTTAAAACAACACAGGGATACTTATCAGTTTGGAAGAAGGTTGTTTGTTTACCTAGAAACGGAGCGATTTCTTCCGAACAATTGGAGATAAAAAACGCAAAAGTGATGGGAAATGATGGGTTTGGCTATACAGACAGGAGTTTGAGCAATTTTGTCCACTCTTGCTCAGATGTTGAGATCCAAAAGAGATATCAACACTTGACAATTCTTTTGGGGATATAGGTACGCTTGGAATTGACTGAGCCATTATGATGACGATGCAACTCTCTCTCACAACAATGAAAACCGTAACAGCCTGCGAGCAAGCTCTCCATTTAAATGATATAGACAGAAGTAACGCGCGAGTGGCACGCGAAAGGAGACACGGGAGAAAGGTGCGGGGAAGGCACGAGGCTCCGACTCGAAATAGAGACGTTGCTACCAGTCGATAACATTTTTGGTAGTCGTGGTGGTAGTTCGCTATTCAGTGAGCCACCTCACTGCAGTTTACGTTAGGAATTCGTACATGCTCTTACATTCTTACATACTAAGCAAAGTCTCCTTTTTCGCCCACTTTCAACCAACTTTAACAGTTAACAACATTGCGCTAGCCATACGTGCCTGGCACAAAAAATCCACATACGCGTGATACCACGACGCCCAAGTTAACGCTCAGATAGCGTCTTGTTGTTTTTGTGACTTTGAAAGTCTTGGGGACCGGAAACTAATAGGGCCGACCCAAAATAATAATTCGCTCTATTGTGAGTGCCCCCCCCCCCCCACCCCCTTTAGAGAAAGGCACGATTATTTCCGCTTATTAGGTCCTTTGTTTCTTATTCCTTTGTCACTGTGTAGCCTGAACACAAAGGCTAACGTCGACAGCGTCCATATACCTAGTTGCTTCCATTTCGAAATAAACCGAAAATAGAAGAGCGATAAATTCAGGTGTCATATTTCCGTATTTAGTACTTAGTAGGATGCCTGTAGCAGACCACTAAAAAAATGGGTTGATTGTCGCGAGCCGAGTGTTGCCTTGGGGAGAAAAAAAAGACTGGAGAGCCTGTAAACTTTGTTTTGATACCGCCCATCCGCCCACTTGCAATTATTCTGTAACAATAAGGTAAATATGTAATTATGTATGTCAATAATGTAATTAGACCTGTGAAATTATGATGTTTTATACGCTTGAATGCATCGGCTTCAATAACATTCGCGCGCTCGCCTGGAGCGCACGTGGGCATTTTTCGCTCACTTTTAGACAGTGAGCGATCTGACCAATCAGATCATGATACCAGAGGATAGGCGGCATCAAAACAACGTCTACAGGCTCCCCGGCCTTTTTTTTTTTCTCCCTCAGGCCACTCTCGGCTTTCTTCGCTCACCCATTTTCGTTTTCGCCCCGCTGCACTTGGGAGAGCCTGTTCACAGGTTAAGTAATATACGTCACACGTTGGAGTACTTCAGTTGTCAAATCATATAACATAAATTACATGTGAAGTAATTTCATGGAAATCGTTTCTCTGATTCTTGGTGAGGTTAAGAGGAAACCAATTTTATGTATCCTCTGGAATACTGTCCTTATGTCTCTTTATAAGTCCTTCAGTTTTGTTTGTTGAACTGTGAAGAATTGCATAGAGTGAGTGTCCTTGAAGCTTGGCTGTCACGTACTTTACTTGCAGCACTTCATGTCCATAGAATAGGAATTCCATGTCGAGCTTCTTCGGAACGGGTCGGTCCACGAATTCTATCGCTTGAAAGCGTTGAATACTTTGGAACAAGTGATTACATATTCTTCAGTGGTCGAAAAAAGGAACAATCTCAATGAGTAAAACTTCGGTGGTGAGGCTAACTGGTCGGGTGTTGTAAACTTTTATTGTATGCAAATTAGTCTTGTGATGAGCACACGGTTTATTTTCGGCGATGATTGAAATATCACGTTTCCTTGATTTTCGTTTATTTATCAATTCAGAAATAGCCTGTTCGAGGCGTTCAAGTAGTGGAGTAGAGCGCGAAGTCGCTACCCCACCCCCTCGCTCTTCGTTTTTTTCTACTCACATCTCTTTGCATCTTCCCCACGATCTGAACGCCTGGAGCAGGCTTCATACAACGTTAAGGTTGATAACCTAACATTTATTTACTTCCAAGAAAATTATCAAACTACCGAAATATATTTCTACTCATCTCATGTTATTCCACTCAATAGATTCGTGTTGTATTTCTTGTCCAAATATAAACAGTCTAAGGGTTTGTTTGCGACGAATAATGGCTTGATATTCTGGCCGAATAGAAACCATAATATAATTTGCCTGCAATAATTTCGCGCATGAGTACCTTGAACTCCGTTATACTCTCCGAAGTAATTAAATTTTGTTGCTTTTTTCTCTTCTGAAAAGGTGCAAGACTGTTCTCCTCTCCATTACCAAATGGCCACTAACGTTTACTCGGTGGAACAGCTGAACTACTTCCGGATTTCTTATATGGCCACGGACATGCTGCCCCAAGCTTTACGATTACTGTTCAAGCAAGAATGGGACAGTCGTTACAAAGCAACATATGGAGAATGGAAAGACACGCCTCAAAATGGATTGGACTTCAAAAACGGTGAATCTCCAGCTCATCAAAGACGAAATGCTCGTTTGTTGGCTACGATGGTTAATGGAGACAGGGCGCAATGGGACTGTAATATGCTCTTTTATGCCATCCTGTTCTCTGATTCTATTCGTGGACTACGTCCACTGATCAGAACCAACGTTGAAGATCTTAGAAAGTTTCGAAATGAATACTTCGCTCACATGACAGGAGGTCAGCTCTCAAATGCAGACTTCAGTGTCACAGTTGCAAAAGTGGAGACAGCATTTCGAGCTCTTGGCCTCTCTACTGCTGAAATCCAAGCTGTAAGTAAGCAGAAACGTTTTCCAACCGATGAGTTGCATAATGTGAAGACAGACAATCAGAAACTTACTCAAGAACTTCAGACGAAAGACGCTGAACTTCAAGAAAAGAAAGAGAGGCTTAAAACGACGGAAGAACAGCGCAAGGTGTTTGAAGGACGTTTAGGACAACCATTTTGCCTCCTTCCACCCAGAGTTCCCCATGTTCCCCATCGCGACTGTGATGTTGCTAAAGTACCACAGAAGCTGTTAAACTTAAGGAAGGCTAGCGAGAACGATTTAATTTGTTGTTTTTCGGGCAGTCCTGGGTTTGGCAAATCTCAGGTGGCTGTAATGTTTGTTAATAAGTTCTACAAAGAGGCCCGGAAAGACACGAGTGCTCCGGTGTTAAGAGAACGTAAAGTACAATCATTTTGCGTCCTTCCACCCAGACCTCCCCATGTGCTTGCATGTCGCGTCTGTGATGTTGCTAAAGTAACACAGAAGCTGTTAAACTTAAGGAAGGCTAGCGACAACAATTTAAGTTGTTGTTATATTTCAGGCAATCCTGGGAGTGGCAAATCTCAGCTGGCTGGACTGGTTGCTGAGAATTTCTACAAAGAGGCCCGGAAAGACACGAGTGCTCCGTCATTTGTAATGACTTTAAATGCTGAAAACTTAGAATCGCTTTTGGCATCTTACTCATCACTGGCAAGAAAATTAAGCTGTCCCGGGTATACTATAACTACAGCCGAAAACTCCAAGGATTTAAATACTGAACAGAAAATAGCCATTATCAAAGATTTAATTTCGACAAAAATTCACCTTTACTCACCTTGGCTCTTAGTGTTTGACAATGTCACCAATCTTGCTAGAATGGGTCAGTTTCTTCCTGAGCGTGGAAATGGGCGTTGGAGCAAAGGCCAGCTGCTAATCACAACGCAGGATTGTTCCTGTATCCCTCCTGAGAGTCCGTGCACATCCCACCTTTCCATAAGCAAAGGCATGAACGACATGGACGCTGCCGACCTTCTTTACGAGCTCACTGGAACCACAGACCATGGTATGGGGAAAAAGGTAGCACACGCTTTGGGTTACCAGCCACTTGCACTAGCCAGCGCAGGAATCTTCGTGAGAAAGGTACGAAATACCAATCCAGACTTTGGCTGGGAAGGGTACTTAGAAAAACTAGAAAAAGGAAAGCGTGAACGTACTGAAGAAGAACTTACCAGAGTAAATAATATCTACCTGGACTCTATGACAGAAGCGACAAGGATAGCCGCTGAAGCGGAAATTGATTCTAATGAGAAAATGAAGCATGCTTTCACGAACAAAACAGTGCCCGATCACTTAGAAGAGGCGACAATTAACTTTAACATGGGTATCATATATGACCACATGGATGACTATCAACAGGCTAAGGAGTATTGTAAAAGTGCCTTGCCTATACCACTCAAAAAGACTGGTCCCACCCATGCGTTGGTCGTAGGTACTTACCAAAGAACAGGAAACCTACATAGCGAATTGGGTGACTATCAGCAGGAAAAGGAGTCTTATGAACGTGCCTTATCCTTACAACTCAGTAAGCTTGATCCCGATCATGTGAACGTAGCAAATACCTACCAACGCATGGGTAACCTTCATAGCGAATTGGGTGACCATCAGCAGGCCCAGACATTTTATGAGCGTGCCTTATCCATACAACTCAGTAAGCTTGGTCCCGATCATGTGAACGTCGCAAATACCTACCAACGCATGGGTAACCTACATAGCGAATTGGGTGACCATCAGCAGGTCAAGGAGTTTTATGAGCGTGCCTTATCCATACAACTCAGTAAGCTTGGTCCCGATCATGTGAACCTCGCAAATACCTACCAACACATGGGTAACCTACATAGCGAATTGGGTGACCATCAGCAGGCCAAAGAATTTTATGAGCGTGCCTTATCCATACAACTCAGTAAGCTTGGTCCCGATCATGTGAACGTAGCAAATACCTACCAACGCATGGGTAACCTGTATAGCGAATTGGGTAACCATCGGCAGGCCAAGGAGAATTATGATCGTGCCCTGTACATACAACTCAGTAAACTTGGCCCCGATCATGTGGATGTTGCAAATACTTACCATAACATGGCTAACCTACATCAAGCATTGGGTGACCATCAGCAGGCCAAGGAGAATTATGATCGTGCCCTGTCTATACAACTCAGTAAGCTTGGTCCCGATCATGTGAACGTCGCCAATACTCACCAAAACATGGGCAAGCTACATCACAAATTGGGTGACTATGAAAAAGCCAAGGAGTGTTATCAACGCGCTCTTTCCTTAAAACGGAATAAGCGTGGATTTGATCATGTTGAAGTCACGAAATTGTCCCGTTTGTTAGCTGATGTGCAGCGTGTTTTGGATTCCCAGCAGCAGGCGCCTGATCATCATGACCGTACACAGTTGAATCAGCCGCAAAAGCGTGAACCGGATCAGAATGATGTCAAGTTTGCTCCTCGTAAGTAACGCTTACTTTTGGACTGACTTTGACGCTGACGTTTTAAACCGGTCAATAGATTTTTTTAGGAATTTAAGATTCTTGAGATTAACCTTCCTTTTATATGACCTTTTACTTTCAAGATTATTGATATATTGTAAGGCAGTAAAATACAAGGTATTGTCTCCAAGTTTCATTTTCACCTGAACAGCAGTAACTAACAATGTATTTGAAATATGCAAAAATGCTAGCTATTGTTGTGCACGAAAATATGAAACTTGGAGACAATACCCTGAATAATGAGAGGCTCTCACTTGCAAACACAAAATTTCTGACAAAAAATAAGCGAATTGCAGCCCTTATTTTACTGCCTTACAATATATCAATAATCTTGAAACTAAAAGGTCATATAAAAGGAACGTTAATCTCAAGAATCCTAAATTCTTAAAAATCTATCGAGCGGTTTGAAAAGTATTCGCTAATTTGTTAAAGAAGACCAAAATGTTTACAAACCGCTAACAAGAGCGCCTCGATACATGCTAATCAAATCCTTCTTTCTAGCAATCCGCTGGAGCTATCTCCGTGATCTTTCACACACGTTTTTAAAAAGACTGAAACTACTCCGCGTTGAAATTGTACGTCAAAAGCGCTTCGTTTTCTACAGATAACAGCCGAACATCAAGATTGTCCCCTTGTTACCGTATTTCTAACCATAAAAACTTTATCTCAAAATCTCTCGATAACGCTCTTACAGATTTCGCTTACACTTCACGAACATCGAGGCCGCTATTGGAGGAAAAAGCTTCCGTGAATGATTTTGGAAAAACAGTTCCCAGCGCCGCGAAAAACTGCTGCAAGTAAAATAGGTAATCGCGTCATTTCGTTGCTATGACAACTCCGGTGTCATTACAACCCAGATCATAACAATTTTTTTTTTCATCTTTATCTTATACAACTGTGGTGGCAATTTTTTCCAAATCTTTGTTTATGGCGACGTACTTTATGCTCAAAATTGGGAGGTATTGAAACTGAAAAACTGTGTCGAGCCACCTTAACAGAGAGCTCATCTATGGAACTTGAGATTAGGCAAATCTTTTCTGTCATATGACAGTTGTGGCAAAGCCCGAAAGAGATAGCGCAAAACACAGGTATAAGCTCATTGAATGTATGCAAGTTTAATGACATATTCGATCGAGGTACCCGGTAAAATGATAAAAAACGATAGAAGGTTTACAATCCATATTACATCTACAGTTCAAAAAAATTTGAGGACATGTACAGGTAAGCAAACGATTGAAGGAGTACCTGTCTAAGAGTCCGTGTCGACTATTTTCCACTACAATACAGTAGTTTGTTTACAGCACCAGCCTTGGATCTTGAGCTCGCCATACTACTCTATCTGCGCTGGAAGTAATCTTTAATACCTTGGAGATTGCTCTTCTCCTTTGTTAAATTTTTGAGACGGAGAAGCTCCAGTTGAGTGAAATAGTATAATTTGTTTTCCTTAGAGTCCATGAAATGTCCTGCTTCACTTTCTGTTTTTCCTCTCCTCCGTGGGTTGTTGTTCTCTCTGACTCAGTTAGCCATTGTGGATATCCCAGAGTACTCCTCGTTGATTGAAGCAATAGTGAAACTGACCGGGGAGGGGATGGGACAAATTGTAAATAACCCCCAAAGCGATTAACTTAAAGTCGAAACCAACCAATCTAACTTCTAAAAACGAGTGGTAACCCCTACTTCTTATCTTACCAAATGAAAGTAATAAGCCTTTTTTCTCTCCTCCGTGGGTTGTTGTTCTCTCTGACTCAGTTAGCCATTGTGGATATCCCAGAGTACTCCGCGTTGAGTGAAGCAATAGTGAACAGTCCGGGATAGTTATCAAATTTGATAACCCAGACCAAAACAAACCAATAGCCAATCGCTGCACAGATTCAAGTTCACGTGACACGCTATCGAGGAAACAATTTTTAATTCAATATGGCGTCCGGAGGCCTAACCAGACCATTTAATTTGTAATTGTACATTTTAAATCGTTCGAATAAAGAGGAACAAATTCGGACTACTGTGAAATTTAGAATTAAAAATTATTTTCTGTTTATTTCTTCAGAGCTCCTTTGCTAGTTTTTCACTTATTTCCGGGCTCCGGTTCTTCTCCGCACAAGCACCCAGCGAATATGACATGATACAATGAAACAATGAAAGTAGTAAGGAATATTCTCTGGCAAACGGTTTTTATTTAATCATTTTAAAACAAAATCATTCTTAATCTAAATCATTTTCAGTCTTTGTCAGTGTCTTGCTTTCTTGGTGGACGGCGGAGCTTCCAGGTTTTCAGCGCTTGTACATGTCTATAATACGGGTCCAACAATCTGTTAAAAAGTAATATTTGACAGAGTTTATTTCCTGAAGTGTTGCTACCTTACTTGTAAATCGTTCTTAGCTAAAAAACAACTCTGGTCCCTGAGGGGAAATTATTGTGAGGCTGAAATTGTAGCGCATAAGTTTGCAGCGCCAAGCCCCGTGAATACTGGCTTGGCTTTGAATGACTGAAGCTTCTCGCAACAATTATTTAAGCTACATATAGGAAGTTGAACAAAAAACAGACTACCACGCACTCAACGTACCTCCACGACCATATCTGCTCCTTCCTCTCCCATTTCTGAAACAACTAGCGACAGCCTTCTCTCCACTTCTCCAATATACTCTTCATTACATTCGATTTTCCAAGTACAGGGAATAAAGGCTCCACCGCCGTGCCTGACATTTTTTCCCCACCTTTTGATGTACCGGTGTCCTCTTTGTTGTTGTTGGCTTTCCAGTTATCATCCTGACAAAAATATACAGAAAGTAATAATTCATGTAAAACGAACCCTCGCACGTAATTTCAGATTGGAAATATTACCATATGTTCTTCATGATATGAACGCTGTGCTATTTATTACAATTCAAGTTGCTGCATTGGTAATCATGGCATTTCCGGTACTCTGTATTCTGTAGTTGCAATAAAAGGGGGTGGTAGGCCTACACGACTTTTACCTCATGCCAAAATGCTGCTTATTCCAATAAAGTTGTTTTTATCTGCTGGGTAGATTATGCTCTGGAAGGTTCTGCATTTATACTGAGCAAATGTGATTTTAGCCGCCTGTTTCACACTGAGAGGTCATGACATATATATTGATTGACTGTAGTTATTGTTTTCTGGTCGGCAGGATTTGCCCTCTTATTTCAAGCGCATTTTCTTTGACCTCTTTTGAAGCGTAAAGCTTTTTTTATTACGGCTGAATAAGGGTTCCAATTTTCTCCAAAGTGCCTTCTGGATCTGATCTAAGCGATTTTCTTTAGTCCGTGAGTGTAATGTTTTTCTGCAATGCTGTATCACGCTGAGCCCAGCTCGTCAGTTTTCTTTGCAGAATATAAAATTATCACGGATAGTGACTTGTAGCTGCTCCGTTGAAAACACAAAATGGCGGTTAGTAACAGAATTATACCGTAAATCAAGACCACCCCATGCACTTTTTCCCGGCAGTTTGCATCCGGACAAATAACAGTTGCATCGAAAGGAAATAGTTTGAAGATCAACTCCATAATTTTCTTAACCGTGACAAAATTCTTTTACTAGCCTAAACTTAAAGGCAAAGTTGAAAAACATACCTCATTTCAACGTGTTATTCCAACCGCCTTGTCACTTCTCGGGCAAAAATTTCGCTTCAATCACCCTTTGATGAACGCCATCTTTCTTGCACTTGAAGAACGGTGTCTATTTCACCAATCTCCAATAGACTTATGGGTACATAAGGCGAGCAATACCGAATAAAAAATGAAAAACACGAATGGCGTACGAAAATCCCCGATTTCCGAAATGGCCGCCATGCTGTGACGTAACATGGTTATCAAATTTGATAACCATCCCGGACTGGTGAAACTGCCCGGGGAGGGAATGGAACAAATTGTAAAAAAACCCCAAAGCGATTAAGTTAAGGTCGGACCCAACCAATTTGACTTCTACAAACACTTGGTAACCCCTACTTTTTACCTTACCAAACGAAAGTAATAAGCCTACTCAGCAAACGACCAATTTTTGGTTCGGGGAAAATGTCGTTTACACTATTTTTAAGGCGCACGCGTGGAGAGGGGTAACTGCTGATGACTTCCCAGTTGTGTTGATATTTCAAACAAAGACGTATAAAGACCAGTTGTTATGTTATCATTTGTTGCTTATTTTGAAACCTTGTTGCAATTATCATTGCATTTGTGCCAGTTCATGTGTACACTCTGTAATTTCGGGAAAAAATAACTTTTTATCATTTTTCTACAAAATGCCTATTCAGCGTTTTTCTCCATATTGAAGCGCAGTTATCTCTGAAAAATGCGTGGTTACCCCCAGTTTTCTTTTTGGATTTCAATAGCCCCTGATATGATCTACTTGTCTCACATAGATATTATCTGGGGAAAAAATACTTCCCGTTAGTTGGCACCGTCCTTAATCATTTTCAGTGTAACACACGTACTCTAAGTCCCAGAGTTCATCTAGTCTCATATAAAATTACAAAATTGTTCCCTGATTCTCAAAGGAAAAGCAGAACGCTCGCATATGAAGGAATAAATATTTCGCTTACACTCCTTTCAGTTTTGATAATGATGTAAGAATCTTTTTCCCTGTTTTATTACAATATTTAGGCTGCATGTTAAAGAGCACAGTGGAATTTCGTTTTTTTCTTTAAATTTCCAATATTTTACGAACCAAAAGTCCCCTACGCTCCCTTGGATTTGTGCAGACTGGACGCTGTAAAAATATTTTACCCCCGATTTTTCGGTGCCCGCTTTTTGAAACTCTCCATACACTTATTTGAAAATTACCCTGCTTTCTTTAGAAAATATTGCATTCGACTTCTAGATCTTTGAAAAAACAGACACTAACAAAAGCGGTTTTAGCCAAATGTATTACCCCCTTTTCACCCTTTTCAAGGTGCGAAGGGTTGCGTGAAAATTTTGCGCGGAGCGAACGAGTTCCATCCGCCCGTCCAGTTTTTATTTGAGCGTCACCCAAATAGAGTGATCGAGTTTCCTTGTTTTGATTCAAAGTTGCAATAAGCACGCAATACGTGCGAACATAAACAAGCCAAGCGAAGCGAATGTCTGCCGCGAGCTGTGTCACAACACAGCATTTAACTTCGTTACATACGACCCACAGATAACACACGACAAACAAATCAGCAATAGAAAACAAACTTTTTGGAAAAACAAGGTACAATGAGTGAAACAAACTATTCAATAATAAATAAATAAGTAAATAATAAATTGAAAAAACAGTAAAGCAACCAATCATTCGAAAGCCTCCACCGCTGAAATGGATTTCCGCGCCTGCCTCGAAATGATGACCAGTCTAATAGGCCATTTGCACTATATAGCTAAGAGGTCATGTAACATCGGTTTTATGAAAATGAAAGTTTATATGATTTTGCCTTCGGAAAACGATTAGAGGGTCATATCTTAAACAAAATAATGGTGAAAATCCGCACCATTTTCCTAAAATAAGTAAGTTCGTATCTGGTCACGTGACCAAAATGTGATTTTTAAAATTACGAATTACCTCTTTCTGAACACACATTTTTCACTTAAACTTCAAGAAAAATGTTGAAAACGTGATGTGGTAACGTTTACAGCACATCTAAGTGTAACTATCAAATGTCTAACAAGATATAAGCAAAAACTAGGTTTGGCCGCCATGTTGGAGGGCAAGAGTATGCCCTCCAACATGGCGGCCAATACAAATCATACTACTTTGTTGAAAAATCAAAGTGCCATAAAATATCTCCCTTAAATGCGTTTCCTCTCAAATTTCGGGTGTAAGATAATTTTTATGTGCTCTGTCAATTTTTGGCATCAGTAAGATTCCAACTCATTGTTTAACGGAAGCATTGGTCACGTGACCTCTTAGTGCAAGTGGCCTATTTAAATTTTTCCTTTGGAAAATCATCTTCCTCGCAGCAAACGGTGTGAATGGTTTGGCTTATTACCGAGAGTTTGCCAATATTTTTGCTCTCAATTGGCGAGGAGCGCCAAAGAAGATGTCACGCAAAATTCCATGATCTCGTGCATGAGGGTAGCATTGAATGATGCATAATTTCATTGCATATTTTCGGAAAGGAGGTGATTTCTTAAAATCGTATTGAGCAAAATGACCTCGTAGGCAAGTTGCATTCTTTTACGGTCTAACCGTAAAAGTAGCCTGCGTTGCAGCCGGCCCACGCACTCGTCAAAACCATTTGTATAGTCCGTCTGCGAATAAGTGCACAAAAGCTTGTTCTAATATCCTGCAGAGTCGCAAGGACATAGGTGAGCGTTTCTGATTGGCGGGTTTCTTATTCGCCTCGCGATTGGCCTAATTCTTACGTGTGCGTGACGGTTGGGAGCAGTGAGATGTCAAAATTCCCAGAAGGGAGTTGGCAAGGATCGTTTACAGAAAGCAATGTAACAGCAGTTCGAACTTTAAAACCTCCGTCTAAACAAAAAAAAACGCTCTGAGATAATTCCTTCAAGGCCAGACTTTGCTTGTAAATTTGCCGACTGGTTTTCCAGCGTCTTCCAATGACTCCAATCGCTGCAGATGCTTTGCCACGTATTCTGCAATCTAGCCGACAGTTCTAGCGTCAAAACAAATCAGGAAATCATGATGATCACGGACAAAAAAACTACACACATGTAGCTATTCAGGTCCAGGCATTACGGGGAAAACCAAGGAAACTGAGGTTATTTAGCCGAAATAAAAAAGCTTAAGGCTTAAAAAAAGGTAAAAGAAAATCATTTAATGGTAAACTGCAGCTGTGATCAAATCCTGTCAAAAAACATTTGCCGAAACATAAACCACAGGAACTAATTACTCAATATGCATGGAACAGACCTGCTTCATAACCTCTAAATGTGAGACTTAAAGCGGCAAAAACAAAAATTGGTCAGTCAAAGTGTAGAATACTCCATGCACTGCATAAACTACGCACAACGAGAGCAAGAAAAACCTCTGTTGTTCAAGTTGACTCTAAGTATAAGGTCACGTTTCATAATATCACGAGCTCAATCTCTCTTGTCACGAGCTATTAGTCGTGTTTGGCTTTTCAACACCTATTTCAAATCGGACTAATCACATACTACGTAAGAAACTAGCCAATCAAAAACGGCGACATATGTCCTTGCGACTCTTGGGAGATTCGAACTCGATATTGTGCACTAATTCGCAGACGCTCTATACAGAAGGTTAACGTCTTCGACGCAGGCAACCGTAAAAGAGGCAGAGTCCAACAGTTTCACATACAAACCGCGTTCTCTTTTTTAACTCTTGGGTTAATTAGATTAAGTCGTATTCTCTCATACACGAACCACGCAAATTCTAAAGTTTTCACGTGCAAACTGCGTGACAATACAACTTACAATAAGGGCCTGAGAGCAAGAGCCGAAGAAGCAATGCGCATGAACTGTGTTACCTGCTGTCTTGTTTGTCGCTTTAAGTCCAAAATCTGAGAAATGAAGGGAGGCAAATATTCAAAGACCCTCGCCAAGATTCAGGTCAGAGGAACATTTCGTATACGAGATATCCGAAGAAATGTTTTACCCAAATATATTGAGATTTGTATGGAGACGCCATGCTGGTGCCCATCCGGATGGGCACCAACATGTCGGACGGAAACCAACAGAAACGTCTGTTAACGAGTTTTGCTACAAAAGCGTGAATTTATTCTTCGAGGAACTCATAAACATTGAAGTAATACTTTTTCTAATATATGAACTGTTTAGATAGCAAAATTCCCCGAAGTAAGTCATATTTTTTAACCTACATGACAGTTCTCTTTGCCGTCATGTAAATGCCATGTCACGCGAAAGCTTAGAAATTCAAGAGTGCTCTATCAAAAAACCAAGTGGAAATTTGTATGAAAATTAGTTTTCAGCTGCTCAACATGACAGGACGCACAGGACCTCGACTGTAAGTACCGCAAAGGAATGCTAGTGCATTGTACTAACAATCCTAACATACCTTCGTCTAAGTCGCGCTGGCTTTTCTTCCCCCAGAGACCAGTGAGGTGCTAAGGGCCTGTTTACATGGAGTGGGGGACCCCGGTCTAATGGGGTAGGTTTCTTTTGTTTTTTGTCCACCAGAGCGTGAAAACAAAAGAAACCTACCCCACTAGACCGGGGTCCCCCACTCCATGTAAACAGGGTCTTAATCCATTATTATGTCAAGAATGATGTCTATACATTGAAAACAACCCAGAAAATGCCGGTAGGAAAACGTGACATAATTACTTTCTATTTTTTTAAAAGAAGACTTGAATAGAAGAAAGCGCCGACAGAATATGATCCTCAAAAACTCTTTTAAGAGTCTGTCTGAGTGTCCCCTTTGAAAACATTAAAATGTTCTTGTTCTCAAACAAAGAAAAACCCTTGTGCAAAGACCCAGCGGTTCATTAAATAAACATCAAGTAAAATCTCGGTGAAAATAAAGCCTGAATAAAGCAGTCTTTCCAAAACAAAACATTCTTGACAGGCGAGATTGTCAGAGATAAGGAAATCACGGGGAAATCATCAGAGTAGAAAATTTTGGCAAGCTGTTTGAATCGGCATAAATGCGTAATGGCTTTAATACGATAGACCGCAATAGACTTCTAAAAGCAAGCAGAGCATAATTGGTACATATTTCAATACGCGAAGCAAGGTAAAGATATTTCGAAATCCGTAGTTAATTTATTCGGCGCGCTTTAGTATCATCTAACTGCCCGTCTGCCGACTTCCAGGCTCCCTCGTGCGTTCCTTTGAAAGGTACTCGTCTCTCTCGTGTTAAAAATAATCCGTAAGGAGTTCTTGAAGCTGAATGCAAATGTTAGTTTTAGACCAGGAACAGGAGTAAAATATGTTACATCGATCTGTATGGGACGCGGCGTCCGCCAGTTTGAAAAAGAAGTTAGTTTTAAACTAGGAACAGGAGTAGAATATGTTACATCGAACTGTATGGGTCGCGCCGTCCGCCAGTTCGAAAAAGAATTTAGTTTTAGACTTGGAAGAGGAGTAGAATATGTTACATCGAACTGTAGGGGATTCACCGTCCGCCAGTTCGAAAAGAAATTAGTTTTAAGCGAGGAACAGGAGAAGTACTTTCTCACTGACAGTTTTAAAAAAGCTTGCGATCACCTTGCGCTTCAAAAAATGGCCACAGCCGTCTCTGTTTTGTCTCGCGCCCAAAATTAGGCTTCGTAGCCATTGAAAATTAACTCAGGGTTGGGGCCTAAGCGGGTTAAAAACTAGAAGAGTGTTTTTGTTAGGATTGAAAAGGTTTGGCTTTCCGCGCAAAATACATGGATGAGATAAGAACTAGACGAATTCTAAGAGAAAGGGCGTACTGCAAACAGTCTAGCACCTCTCCCATAGCTTAAACATTCTTTACGTTTGTCTGTCCTCATTCTGTATAGATTTGGCCAAGTTTTCTCACGTAAAAATATTAAAATGTTAAATTACAAGAACGTTTCTTTCATTAGGCTAATAACATAGGAAATTAATGTGCTATTCAGCTCGAGATCATTTGTTATGTCTGGCAGCTCAAAGTTCACGGGAATCGTCGCGGCCAAGCAAATGAATCATTGAACAAGGCACCGTCCTAAAGGGTTTTAGAAATAAATCACACTTTACAAAGCAAAGAGAACTTTATCGAATGTTACCGATCTGCGAAAAAGCGAATCGAATCTATGGAGTCATATATTGGTTTAAGGTATTACTCAGATCAAGCTACAACCAGTTGCAAAAATGTTGAGACACTCCCACGAAAAAACGACCTTTCTTGCTTCCAATCGCTCTTGGTCACAGGTCTGTGAGATATAATACTGACCTCCCTCCTCCCTCCCATTCAAAGTTGTTTCTCCAAGTTTTGAGCATGGTTTTGTATTGCTAGCAACTTTGATAAGGGGTAGAGGGGGATCACAAGCACAAGATCATGGACAGGCCATTTATGCCAAAATACGGTACGGTATCTCAAGTACTTTTGCAACTGGTTGTAGGGTCATATCATAATAAAGTCGCAACGATATGAATTTCTTTATGGGGGAACGGACGTTTTCGCCGAGAAACTAATTAAAAGTTTCAATTCTTACCTCAGAGTAGTCGGGGGTTTTTACCTTCCTTTCGCTAACAATAAGAAAAATCCAGCATCCTTCCTTGATATTGGGCCGCATGTATTAGTTGTTGTAAACATCCGCCACGCATTCTGATCTATTCTCACTACGTCCAAATACGAACAATTCCCGAGAAAAAGAAACGACGAGGAGGTAAAATGCCAGATCTTCGCCAAGGCAATTTTTTCCAGTAACAACGCAGGCGTTGTGGGGAACTGAGTGATTTTAGGTACTTTAAAAGCGCGCAAACAAAATTGTTCTGGCGCCAAATGAAGATTATCTTGCAATGTATGCTGAAATTTAATACATTGAAAAGTCTCGCCATGACATAGAAATGTTAGCACTTTCGAGGAGCGTGAAATATTAAATGGGATTAAGGGCCCACAAAGCTTATAACTCTGCATGGTACTCTACTTCTAGTAAGAAAAAAACCTGCGTCCTCTAATGACATCGTGAAAGTAAAATCTCGGTAGGATTGATAGTGTAATATCATAGGTGACGAATTACTCCTTAATTTTGGCGCGAAATTTCAGCGTTAATTTGTAATTTCACACGTGAAATTACAAAATTGCCATGGCAACCCTTCCGTACGTCTCAGTGTCAAGATGACGACGAAGTTTTAAAATGCCGTGAATGAAGATGTCAGGGCACAAAAAGACGCTTTAGAAAACCTGAACACACAAGAGAACATCAAGAAGGATTCTAACCGGTATTTTGCCGAAAAAGTCTGAAAAAGTCTGAACTTTATAAGCCAAATTTAAGGTCTAAACATTTGAGAGAGTGGAGTTCTCGATCGATACGATCCAGGATAAACATGTCAAAAATCCAATATTGCTAACGTAATTCGACACATATAAATAGGTTCTCTATATTAAATGAACTTTTGGCCTTATCCACGTTCTCTCCATACAAAAATTATCAAAAATAAGAGTAAACCAATCCTACACAGAAGGCCTAACAACGTTTATAACAACCACCACTTCATTCCAACACACTGTAACTACACTATCCCTTCATAAGCAAATTAGCACTTCCACATCTACCTCACTGCAACACCTAAAATCACTTTTACCTCCCAAAATTATTATATTTTGTTACTTCATATTAAATTCTTCGAGAAACAAGTTTCACTGATTAACAAACTACAGCCATTATCTTACCACTTCACGTCCAATATATCTCCACGCCTTCCACTTCACGCATCTCAGCCAACCCCTAAAATATACAACGCTACTGCACTACTCACACATCCCTAATACACATAAAAAACTTCACACATGCTTAGTACAAGGACGCCAAAATATACGCTTCCTTAGCGTCTTGTTTGTGTATATTCCCCGGTCGATCTGGTTGGCTTATTTTCTGATCTCTTGCCAGTTATCACAGTTAATGAGATCTCGGTATCTGCGCCCGCGAGCTTGGTTATCGGGCTGGACATTTTCTCATGTTAACATACATTGTATGCATTTTTTTTCGCAGCTATATGGCACGAAAGCAGCATACTCACAAGGGAAGATTGGCCCTTCTAATAAAACTGGGAACTTCGTTAACAGATTAGGAGAAGGAAAGGCGTATAATAACCGTGCCAACGCCCAACACAGTCTGGGAGATTTTATAACAGCCATAGACTACCTTAAACATGAAAAACCTGAAAATTGCGGAAGAGCTGGGTGACAGATCGGGTAAAGGAACGGCGTATGACAATTTTGGCACCGTCCATCACCGTCTGGGAGATTTTAAAAGAGCCATAGGCTACCATGAACGTCACCTAAAAATTGCGAAAGAACTGGGTGACATATCTGGGAGGAGCGTTGCGTGACGACACTAAAAACGGCTGTGTAGCAGACTACTCCGCATATGAAGGTGGTACGGATGCTCGTCGTCTCGCTTAGGGGTGTAAATTTCGGATTTTGTTCTCACTTTGGGTGTTCTGGGCAAAACGCCATCATATTTAGCCGTGAAGGTCTCGTTTAGGGTTGCACGCGAAAAAATATAAAAACATATTTTTGATATGTATATTTTTAATTTGTTTTATTTACTCCATTCATATAATCCATGTTTTCTATAACATCAATACCTAAAGAAGACGTCTTTGTCCATTGTTTTCATTTGTCTGTATTTTAACATGGTCTCATTTAGGGTAAAAAAAAAAGCTTGGGCCACGCCCATATCGATCTCTTTTAGAGGTCTCTTAGAGGTTTTTTCGGTCTCTCTTATTTACATTTCGCATTTGCCATATCTTTATAACAAAGCAGAAATTAATTTAATTAATTTAAAAATTGTACGCATTCTGAGATAGCCTTCATTTTGTTTGGCATAAAGCACGGCAGCGTAACAGAGAATGTGTGACAGACGTTAAAATTTGGCCTAGTTGGATGCCGTGTTAAATTTCTTCTTACGCACACCGCGGGTGAACATGTTATCAAATTTAAGCGTTACAAAGAATCGGGGGAATAGGATGGATGTTCGTTGAAACCAGTCATGAAATGTATTTACTAAAACAAGTAAATGAATAAACAAAACATCTTAATTTAAAGAGCTCAGGCGTTTAATTCTTGCAATCATCTTGGGTCATCTAATTTTTTTACTCATTTGAGTCGTTTACGTCCTCATCATGTCATGAGGTGTCATCGCGTCGACTCAGGAATGTAATAATTTGTTATAATTTATGCGTCGTACTCTTTTTGGCACGGTACTCTATTCGGCACTTTAACGGCAGTCACTTGTTCATTGTATAGGAGTCGTCCTATTTCAGAATTAAGCAATATATTTTATGAGAGTCACACGACCATAGGTAACCAATTGTAATACACCACGCTGGTGTGAAGTCTTTTGCTTAAATTTTGATATTATCTGACAAAGGCTTAGAATTTCAGTGCACTCTGAGTAAGCAAGCAAGCAAGATTAAGCTTTTCAATACGGTATTCGGATTGAAGTTTTTTAAGAGTTTCAAAATGTCGAGTGAATCACAACCAGATAAAAGAATAGCCAAATGCACTTACTGTCAGACCGCAATTTCAGACCATGGCTGGGGAATTCCCAACAAGTTTTGCGAAGGAGAGGAGATCAGTTCTCCTGGTGCTCGCGCGAAGAAACCAATCGTAGCTAAAGAGGAAGACCATTAAATTTCCGACCTAAAGCAAGAATTGGCAGAGCTTAATCTGGAGGCGGAGCGGCGATTGAAACAAAAACGAATTGTCTTACTTCAGCAGAAGATTAACGAAAAGCGCGCTAAGCTGACTGCCGCGGATGACATTCTAGAACAAGTGGGCCCCTCGAACGTTCTGCTTTTCCTTCGCCCTCTCCACGCGTCTTGATAGGATACTGCATCCAGGCAATACAGACTCTGGCAGTCTCGAGAAGCAACTGTTCTCCCTACACGATCCGTTACGGAGCCATTTCGTCGATTTTACAGCCCCCCCAGACGTCGCCCAACCACTCCAACGTCTGGCTTGAATCAGACTTGATTTGCCATTCTGTTTTCGTCATGGCATATATACATTGGTTTTCTACATGCAAGTTCAGTTCCTATTTGGCTATTATTTTCTTTAGGAGCCATTAAAGTAAATTTTTATCACCGGAGATAAGTTAAGAAAAAAATTGCAAGAAATTGTATGAGATGTGTAATCAATGACTATAATCGATGGATAATCATTAGATAATCGATTTGTAATCGAACGCGTCAATTACTCATCGATGACAATAGACATCAATGAGTAATCGATAGGCCACAAAATTCTTGGCCATCGATTAGTTATCGATTACCTTGCCTCCGTAACAAGCGTTTCCCTTTGGTTTGGGAGCATTGAAAGACCGAGAAAAGGGATTTTTGGTTTTGGCAGCGCAAGAATTGAAACGAGAGCCAAAAAATGGAAAAAAATACTTAAAGTGCGGCGCTTATTCGAGAGCAGCACTTGTTTTCAATTACGGGTAAAACACTGAGGAGAATATAGAGAGAATTAAGTGAGGCGCGTACAAGGTATGCACTATTTGACCTATTTATCTTCCATTGGCTAAGAGCCTACAGCTAATTTTGGAAATCAGCGCAACCTACAGAATAGTCAGTTAACTGCTAGCAGATAACTAACGGAGATAACTAAGGAGACGGTATTGAGTTTGTTAACGCTTGCAAAGTTGTGCAAGTTTGTCCACACGTGAACGATCGTAAAGAGATCCTTCCTTTCTTCCCCACTCCCTTCCCGCCCTTTTACTTGCGCCATTTTTCGCGCGGTCTTTGACTCTCGTTACTCGTTCTTTGCTCCCAAACCGCACGGAAACGCATGCTACGTACGCTATCGATTACCCATTAATTATAGCGAGCAATCAATGACTAATCAGTTGACTACCCAATGATTACTCATTGATTTCATTCATCATCTATTAGTTACGTCTGGTCAGTGACTGCAAGTCGCCCAATTACCTAACCCCAGTGCTTATGATCGAGATACTCGTAGCGTACAAGAGGGGAATGTAAATACGGCTGTACACTACCTTCAGAACAGATACTATAACAATTTATTTATATAGCGCTTATTTCTTAAGAGTCCACAAGCGCTTTACGTAAAAAATTGAAAATTGCCTTAAAAAATGAAATACTTAAATAAAATCTCAAAATCTTCGGATCAATCTCTAACATACGTTCATAAAAAGGTTTGTCTTTTGTTTAATCAACAAGATGCCTTTTTGAAAAGAAAAGTCTTCAGAGCTTTCTTAAAACTACCTACAGAATCGCACACTCTTAGCTCCCGTGGAAGGGCATTACAAAGCTGAGGGGCACATATAGAAAATGTCCTGAACCCGTACGATTTTAAATTATAAGATTGTGTCTTCAGATCTAGAAGCTAAATGTTTCCTGATCTAAGGCTACGGCGAGGTCTAATAGATCCTGGAGATAAACAGATGCCATACCATTCACCACTTTCTATGTAAGTAACAAGATCTTAAATTTTACGCGCTGCTCAACTGGCAACCAATGAAGCTCTATTTGTTCTGGCGATATGTGATCATGCTTCCCAGACCAATGTAACTAGCCTAGCGGCAGAGTTCAACACGTATTGCAGGCGCTGGGTCTTATACTTAGGAAGGCCATACAAGAATGCGTTACTATTATCTAACTTAGAAGTCACAAAAGCTTTTACCAAAGTCTTAGTCTCATCAATAGCAAGAGTTGATATTTCCGCAGCGAACGTGGGCTCTGTCAAGAGGTGGCGTGAGTAAATGCACGCCCAAAGTCACCCAAAGTATGCTTCGGCAACAAAGACAATACTATGTTGTTTTCACATCGGGCAGAGCCGAGGATGGACTACAATAAGTGAGTGACACATTTGTATATCTCTAGGACCTCTAGCCACAGCGACAACTTCGTGAAATATCCTTCGGGTATTTACGAGTCAGAAACAAGGACTCAACAAACTACCGGAAGTGCATTTCAAATCTCCTTTCAACCTGATTGGCCAATCTAATGATGGCACTTTTTTAACAGGCAAACCAAGGTGCATACTAGAATCAGCTGGCAACCAAGAGCAAGCAAGCTACAAGGACGGCGACGGTGACGAAAACGTCAGTTACTTTACAGTGCGGACACTCAGACCGGATATTTTAGCCAGTCAAAACGGGAGAATATTGTGAGTGAATAGTGAATACTGCTAAACTGATAGAAGTGAAGGAGAGAGAAGAGAACAACCTTGCCGATTACCCGATCACCAATAAGGTAGCCAAATGCCCCCTAAATTAGTTAATAATATGCAACTATCCCCCGAAGGGGAGGTGAATAGTGGTGCAGATATGTATATCGAGACTCGAAGCGTCGAGGTATATATCTAGCGCTGTTCACCCGCGATCCTGAGGGCGATAGTTGTTTTAGTATTTACCACGAATCAGTTGGATAAAAATGAAAAAAGGAACTTTTTTGTAAATCAAAACCGTAACTTACAAGGAAGTTTTTTTACAATTTACAAACATTTCGGGGATTTTTTCAAGCGCGTTTTTACGATTTTGTTGCAAATTCAGCAAGAAAATAATTTTCTACCTACCAGTAAACACCGGCAAGCTGACGTTCGTAGCTTTCTTGGTATTTGTTTGTACAACTGCTTCATTTATCCCTCAAATTTCGTCTTCCGAAAATCTCTGGAAACGAGACCCCATCTTGGCTTCGGTCGCAAAACAGTGGCCAAGGATATTCCGAGTTCAGGAACGCGCAAAAATTGCTATTCACTGATTTGGTAAATACTAATAAGAATTATATCAAGCGCACTCGTTCAAGAGTCTGCTGTTGTATTAGAAGTTATGCTTAGTCAGTTTAGATAAGCTTTTAAAGTAGAGCCCCATGCACACGGCGGATTCCATAATGCAGAGAAGTTCAACGAGGAATGATTATTGGGGCTGGACCTTCATACCTCCAGGAAGAGACTGACCACGCTGTCTTTCCAAAGGCATATTGTTTACAAAGTACAACTACAGAAATAAACTAAAAGGGGTCTAAAATAAATAAAAAGAAAAAATTTTGATTATTATTATTATTATTTTCCACCAAGGATAGCTTATCAATGGTCCAAACCACGCCCAAAATCAGATCATTCACGCCCCAGAAAACTGTTTAATTAAAATATGCTTACTCAATAAAGCTTTCTTGTTCTTATATTTACTTCCCTTCTTTTTGGTCTTTTAAAACAACACCGGATTTTGTGATAATTTTTAAAAACCATGCCTTCAAAAGATACCCTTGATCCGGCAGTTGCCTTATTTCAAACCGAGGAGGTGCCACATAGTCAGAAAAAGAAGACGCGATTTATAAGGTGGGCACCAGTTTAAATAGCTCAAAAGGAGGTAGTGGTGCCCTCGGTGCACAGCGTTTTTTATGAAAACAAGATATGGGCGGGTTGCTCTTTCTCGCTTGCTCAGAATCCTCACACCATACTTAACGGAGCGTAACCCAGCCCCCCCCCCCCCTTTCCCCACCGTTTAAAATAAGGCAATAATCAACAAGACCTTGGCCTTGAGTTTATAGCGTGACTTAAGTTCCCTGTCCACCAAGATTTGCTTAGAAATAAACGATACTTGGAGGTAAACAACAAAGCTTCTAATATAGCTTGTTCAGCAGAGCTTGGTCGTTTTCCTTTAAATATCACAATCAATCAAAAAATTTCTCATATACGTTTTGTATATACAGTCTAAAGATGATGAATCTCTCGTCAAACAAGCGTTTTTAGTGTCATTCGACTTACACGGTAATGGCAAAAATAGCTTCCATTCTCATTTAATGAATATGTCAGAATACTTCAAGCTTCCTGACTTTAACCCTGATTTATTAGATATAGCTATGGTAAAAAGCTATGTAAGTTCAATGAAACAGGAATATATCTCATATTCAAACACCCTTCAACATTATCAAAAACGTGAATTTTATAGATCTTTTAAAACCGATCATACCTCCTCTAGTTACTTAGACTTAGCAAGA
>OZ038003.1:17348717-17461217 GCA_964035705.1 Porites rus | reverse complement strand
AAGTTTGTCGAAAAACACATGAAAAAACATGGAACTAAAGTACCTTGACCAGCTACGAAAGAAGACGAGTGTTGTTTCTTCATGATCGCGAAGCCATTCGCCGATCGAGTCATTCGCCGAGAGATAACTGCGGCTTGCTTATCCGACATCAAAAATATAAATCACAAGTAACCAGCTACAATTACACGCTATGCAGCCATTCACTAGAGCAGTCGAGGCGGCAGTATAGCCTGTTTTCTCGTTCAGCAAAACCAGCTTGTGGCTTCAAACAACTTCATAACAAGTTTTTCTCCGTTGTTCTTACTGCTATAACTGCACCGAAAATCCAAATTCACAGTAATTTCGACGGCTGTCACTTAAAAATTCTTTTCCTTCACATTATCTGCCAGGTTTTTTTAGCTGTTCTGCTGTGTAAAATCCTAGAATCCCGATGAGTTTTTAAAAAAACTGATGTTCATCGCTACAATGTTTTGATTTTTCATTCATGCAGTCCAGGCGAGTCCGTTCGCGCGTTGACAGTTTTGATAGACGTGTGACATGTGAATAACGGAAGTCCCTTATCTTTTCCGGTTTGTTCTAGTCGGGGAGATTCAACGAGATTTTGTGGGCGTTTTTAATAAAACAATTAATCCACTCGCGCTTGTTGGATATGAGATGATTATAGCCAACTCGGCGCTACGCGCCTCGTTGGCTACCTATCATCTCATATCCAACGCGCCCTCGTGGAATAATTGTTAAATAGCCCATATATGGCAGTACCCCCCCCCCCCCGTCTTAATTACTCCCAAAATTGATGGGAGTTGTTGCATCCGTTTGCACACCACCGGCCAACATTCTGGGGAACGTTTGTTGGGGGTTTTCTTTTGACTGAGCTATTCTCGATCGAGGGAAATTTTAATTCGGCACGCCCATGGGTGCAAATGCAAAGTTGTTGTTTTACGATTAGCCTGTGAGCAGGCCTTCGGTCGAGGGAGGAAACCTAATGCATTTTTGACGTTCTTATTGCCGTCGCCGTCGTCATTGTGTGAACTCCCTAACACACATCCTGGCAGGATGTGTAAATCTGGTGAACCTTCCTTTCAGTGCAAACCCTTGGGACAATGTGTCCAATAATCGGGAGTTTAAGATATCACCATGGCGACGAAAACGAGAATGTCAAAGGAACAATCCGTTTAGGTAACCAAAACGACAACTTTACACTTGCACCACGCAATTTCTGTACATTTCTTTAGCGCACTGCACGACTTACAATATGAAATTGTCTAATGTTAACGTTTTATTGACAAAGTGACCATACGACCATAAATTACTCTTTCTCTTAAAAAAACCTGGATATTTTCTTAAAGATTCAAATCCCGGAGATTTCTCTAACACTAGAGAAAGTGAACGAGCTGAGATCATTGCGCAGAAGGTTGAAGGAGAATGCTAAGTCACTTTTCAAGTAATGCTATCGCCGGCGTTACCGTATATATTGGTGTCTTTTTGGTTTCCTATAAATAACATCAATATCTATATTTTATTTGCCCAATATGAAAAACTCAGGAGCTCGTTGAAACTCGTTTAAACAGGTACATGCAATCATTGATTGAAATCAATTATAATTAATCAAAAACCTTAAGAAATTCAGTTGTTGACGAATAAAACATTATTTGCATTGTGTTGCCTTTTCAATGGACTCGTAATGTAACTAAAATAATCCATTGATGACCCCTTTCTGAAACCTTTGAGGTTGATGTCATGTTCTACATTGGCCCGTTTCTCGAAAGTCCCGGTAACGTTTCGTGCCAGGAAAGCTGTTTTGTGTTCGCTGTGTCTGCATTCGCGATCAAAGTTTCAATAATTTTGAAAACTATACAATAAAACTATTAGTTAACAAAGCAAAATTGACTGGTTTGTGAGCTAAGAACTGTGCTACTGTGCTACAGGTTTTGATTTTAAAATTTTCCTTCGGGCCAGAATAGTTTCCAGGCCGTTCGAGAAACGGGTTCCAGGGAAAGAAATATCTTGAATCCAGCTTGTTCTTTATTTGGGTAAACAGCTCTCACATGTTGCTTGCACGGGGCTACTCAGTTGCACGTCTTAGTTAATGATTTGGTTATAGAAGGTGACTTACTTAGACCCCCCATTGGGCTAGTCAAGAACTATAATGGCCCTTAGCTAGTGAATTTTAAAAGTTAGTTGCCCAGCAAGAAAGTCTACTTGTCCCGGGTGACTGTATGGGAGAATTTAGAGCCCTGGAGCCCGTTTTTTGAAAGTCCCGGTAACTTTTCGGGCCCGAAAGCAAATTTTCAAATCGAAATATAAGAAATAAGAGCGCGGGTCCTGGCTAGCAAACTACTCTATTTTGTTTCATTAACTGATAGTTTTATCATGTTAGATGCAAAACTATTGAATCCTTTATCTTGCATGTAAACCAAGTAACTTTACAGGCCCATTAACCCTCGGATGTACAAGGGGGTGGGGAGGGGGTGGATCCCCCCAGGTTTTTTTTTATTTTTTTTTTCCTAGAGGTTAAAACATCCACACCTGACGTTTTCAGTAGCTGTTCGTTTATCCCTCGCGCACATTTTGAGACAAGTTCAGTGATGGTCAGTTGCTGTAGTTACGAGATATGACGTCATAAGTAGCAGGTGGTCAAGCCATTTTGGGGTGAAAATACAAGTTTTTTTAACTTCTTTTCTTAAAAATTCAAATCCCGGAGATTTCACTAACACTAGAAAAAGTGAACGAGCTGAGATCATTGCGCAGAAGGTTGAAGGAGAATGCTAAGTCACTTTTCAAGTAATGCTATCGCCGGCATTACCGTATATATTGGTGTCTTTTTGGTTTCCTATAAATAACATCAATGTCTATAGTTTATTTGCCCAAGATGTAAAACTCAGGAGCTCGTTGAAACTCGTTTAAACAGGTACATGGAATCATTGATTGAAATCAATTACAATTAATCAAAAACCTTAAGAAATTCAGTTGTTGACGAATAAAAACATTATTTGCATTGTGTTGCCTTTTCAATGGACTCGTAATGTAACTAAAATAATCCATTGATGACCCCTTTCTGAAACCTAAAATCTTGTGGCTAAAATCTTAAGTGCTTATTTATGTATTATTTTTCATATAAAGCACAAAAAAGTTACTATTTCTCGCGGTTTTAATTCAATACTGTAGATATTATCCTTGATTTGAATAATTTCCAAATCAATATATGTATAACTCTCTATTTTTCTTATAATAGTAATAATAATGTCTTTACTTCTCATAAGATAAAAACTACATATCTTTTGCATGTTAGATATTTTTAACAGCAAGAAGAGAAAATAAATAACAAAAATAAAATAAAAAATAGTAACTTATCACATATTGAGTTTATTTCTATAGATAAGTTATTGATAAAAGTAGTTTTACAGTAAGTGTTCGAGCACTATTCTTAAGTTATAATTGATGATCTTAATTAGCTAGGGACCTGCTCACGTAGAGGGTGGGTGCTAAGTGAAGAAATTTTCTTCAAAAGCTTTTCGGTCTTGTTTTTCTATTAAAGCTCTTAGACTAATATTTAATCTAACTGAATTGTGTACTTATTACATTTCTTTTTTTTTTTTTCAAGTATCATCGCTTGTATCAATCTCTGAACTTGCTTAAAGCTAAACTAAAAGGAAACTTAGTGAAGACTGTTATTATGTTATTGTCCCAGCTGAATACGTGCCGAAATTATGATTTAATTTTTTTACACCTTTCTCAATATTGGTTTTTTTTTGTAGATCCTTGTTAACTTGGTTGGGAAAAATGGCAGACACTCCTGCTTCACTTCAAAAAGTAAAGAATAAAATCGTAGAAAGGGGAGCCCGTAGCATTAAAGGAATAGCAAGGTAAAGATCGATTTTCAGGGAAGGGATGATTAGACCGCGCAGGATTAGCTGAGTCGGTAGAACGCTTGACTGCAGAGCGGGAGGTCGCGGGTTCAATTCCCGGGACCGTACCCGATTCTAGGTCTTCAATGAATAACTTCGAAATGAAAGTAGTCCCTTTGCACTGCAAGCGGCTAGACGTTCGTCTCCACTAGGAGACGTAAAACAAATGTTCCCAATTAGTACTTTCGACTTCTAAGTACATTTACACTAAAATAAAGTGCTTTTTTACTCTCTTTCTCTTAAGTTTTAACACCTAACTTTGCGATCGGGAGAGAGATTTAGGGCCTGTTTACATGGAGTAGGGGACCCCGGTCTAGTGGGGTAGGTTTCTTTTGTTTTGTGTCCCCCAGAGCGTGAAAACAAAAGAAACCAGCCCCACTAGACCGTGGTCCCCCACTCCATGTAAACAGGGTCAAACTTCCTCCAATGTTTACGTTAGATAATATTTACTGTGACGTAAAGTTTATCGCGGAAAAATGTTTGCAGTATTACATATTACATTCCTTATTACACTTTCTAAGGGCTATAGATGTAATTAGTTATCTGTCAGTAATAACACCAACGAAGATTTCTTACTTAAGCCCGAGAAAATAAATTTCAAATTTCACAGGAATTGAGAAAACACAGATAAAATCGGTAACTATAAGATTTCATTTTGTGGAATTTGAATACTGAGAAGGAGATGTTGGTAAAAAGCACAAGACAAAGAAGTTAATTAAAAAAACAATGCTAACCGACCGCTGGTCAATTTGTTTGGGTTGTTTATTAAAGCTTGAATTCTAAACTAAAAATTATCACTCTGATTGACAACATTTTTTTGAGAGTAGAAATTACTAGCAAAAAAAATAACAATACAATCTATTTTTTTTAATGCAGGAGGTTACAGAGCTGTTTTCTTATTTTGACAAAGATGGATCTGGTCAAATCAGCTTTGATGAGTTTCTTGTTGCTTTACGAGTATGTAACATTTTTTACATTTGTATTCATCGCCATCACTCTTTGCCTTCATAATAATAATAATAATAATAATAATAATAATAATAATAATAAATAATAATAATATTATTATTATTATTATTATTATTATATTATTATTATTATTATTATTATTATTATTAATATTATTATTGCCAACGAGCAGGGCGGCAGCCTAATAGAGCAGTGGGCAGAAAAAATCTCGAATCGATCTAACATATAGTAACGTAAGGTACCTTTCATGACTTAATGCAGAACAAAAACTGCATTGTTCTCAATTTTCGTTTCAACCTGTTAATCAGCTCCTTTCTTTGATGCTCTTGTTGGCCATCGCTCTCATTACCGAGTGCCGTAATAGAGGCTTCTCAGCTTCTTTTACGGGAAGCCGCTATAGAGTGTTTTCATATGACGTCACGGCGGCCATATTGATGTCCCAAAACAATGAAACGGCAGCCATGTTGGTGTCCCAAACCAGTCCTTTGGGAGTTAAACTCTTTTCTTATGCACACACCTCCTTTTGTTCCAATAAACTTGCATAAATGCTGGCCAGGCGAGTGAAAACACTCTATACATACATAGTCATACTTTATTTTTTCCTCCCCAAAGGGGCTGTTCTCCCTTGGGTGCCAGACACTTTTCATGCGCGGTTTCCGGTATCGGTCAAGTCTTAAAAAGTGAGCCGCCGCTTGTGTCTTCGGCCGAAGACGTGTCGGCCTGCGGCCGACAAAGCTCCTCGTCACACGCGAGGAAAAATCTCTGGCATCCAGGGTAGGGCTTTTCAGGAACAATCATTATTTAAACTTATTGCATTTAACTAATTACAACATTCAACTTAGTTCTAATAACAATGCTTTAAACTAGCTACCAAGTACAATACTTTTTAAACTTAACTAAGATTACACAAAAAAAATTGTTTAAGTTATCTAAAAGCTGGTTCCTGAAGAGGCGTTTAAAAATCTGAATAGATTGGCTTAATTCAAGAGAAGGTTCCAAATTATTCCAAAGCCTAATAGTCTGTAATAAAAAGTTCACTGTTCGGAGGCTGTTCTGTTTAGCTTTCCGCTACTCTGAGTTGTTCGTTTACTAAAAAAAATGACTTGCTCACGGGTAATAAATTGGGATGTAAGATATTCAGGGGCTTGACCGGTCATGCAGTTCTAACTCAAAGGGCCCATGTGTCATGGCTTACCAGTTCATTTTACTCATAATGCCAATTGTGTCCTTGTTCACTATGGGACTTACGGAATTTACCTGTAAATAACAAAATCACAGCGTTTTGTCAAACAAATACATTTTAGTATGTCTTCTACCCATTATATAAAATGTTACAAAAAACAAAATTAAGGTTAAGCTAACAAGCTTTCAAAAACCACAGGGCTCCAAATTATTTTCAGGTGTTGGCCTGACATCATAAGTCTTAAAATGCCTTATTCTATTTCAGGGAAACTTAGCAGGTCCTAGGTTGGCAGTAGTGAAAGAGGCATTTAAAAGAGCCCACAAGACAGGAGATGGTGTGGTAACCTTTGAAGATTTAAAAAGGTGAGTTGGTTTCAGAGCATCATAACTTAGTAAGCCTGTTGATTCAATATGTGCTTTTGACACCCCAAATTCTTCTCATTTCTCTTCTTCAAATCCTGATATTTTTCAACTTTTTTCCAATTTCTTAACGCGTACCCCTTATTATACATAATGCAAGGAAAACGTTTTAAACGGAATTCGTAGATGGCAATAGCTGTGATCTTGGGAAGCTGTTTAGAGGAATGAAAGCACCGAAGGATAGTCTTTAGGGAGCTTACGCAAAGACGACGCTGACGTCAAAGAGGACGTCAAAAATTCAAAAGGTTTAGATTGACAAAACAACAACTTTGCACCTACATCATGCTTTTTTGTACACTTCTTTGCCGTCGCTGCACGACTACGACGTGAAAACGCTTAATTTCACGTTTTGTGGAGGACGTGAAGACAAGACAACGACTTTGTACAGTCGACTCCCGATAATTCGAACCTTCAAGGGAAATAGAAAAAAGTTCGAGTTATGGGGAGTTCGAGTTATTGAGGGTAAAATTATATAGAAAATGATCTGAAGGCAAATGAAAATTGCTTCGAGTTAGCGAGAGCTTCGAGTTATAGAGGGTTTGAGTTACTGGGAGTCGACTGTACTTCGTTTCCTACACTTCGATACAGTCTTTTAGAATTCAACTCCAGAAAAAATTGAAACATTTGACGAACTGACTGAGATGGTAATGATGATAATGTTAATGAACGTTTTCGCGTGTAACCTCTTCCAGGCTCCAAGATAGTGGGGAAAACGTCTCGATTACTGTAAAAAAAAAAAACAAAGATGCGAAAAACCACGTGAAGACTGCCGCCGTTTTTTGCTCGCTCGCTTTTTCGCTGCTTGGGCGCTTTTTTCGCTTCTCTGGCTTTTTTCAAATCGTGTGACTCACCGAGGGCCTGGCACATACTATATATCACATTCGATAGTCATATCCCAAAGTAGCTTTACTTTAACAGAGGTCGCCCGACCACTTTTTTCAGTAAAATATCTGTTCGAAAAACAAAAATTGCCTAGAATTTTCTTTTACCTTGGGACAGCTTAACATTTCTAGATGACCGTTCAATTCGTGTACAATTTTCGAAGCTTATCTGCTCATAAATTCCCTATGATTTTCTGAAGTTTATTTTTTCTTCACATTTCACTCCCCAGGCTAGGCTATTTTTCGTGGAAAAAAGAAACTTAAAATTCTCGGATTCAAAATATGACGGAGAGAGGAATCAAAAAGATTTTCTTTTTCGCAACGCGCTAAATTGTATCTAAAATTTTCGCGAAAATAATGCTGAAGCCCTTGCAATTTTAAAAAACCGTATTAAGTTTTCCTAGGATGACCCAACAGATGGAGATTTTATAGCGCCGCTTAGAATTCATTTGTAAAGGTCTTAAAGTACTTTGGATAGTGTAAAAAAGTGTTTTTAACGCATTTGGGAGGAAACCGCCGTTGGGTGCCGCTGATTTTAGCCTGGTACCAGGCTTCGCATGCGCAGTGAGAGAAAAGGGTAAAAAACGGGGTCAAATACGAAAAATATGGGCGAGCGAGGCGCGTCCAGCGGCCGCCCAGAGGTGGCCACCCTTTCTCCTCCCCAGATTACCTCTCGGTTCGCTTCGCTCGCCTTTCTTCCCCCCAATGGGGACTGGTCCCGGGTTTAAATATGAATTCATAAATAGACTCCCCCTTCCACGGTTTTTTTTCAAGTTTTAGTAAATGAGCAGGAAGAGAATATCCATCGACACTAGTGAAAAAAGTGCCTTAAAATTAGGAAACTTACCAAGATTAAAAGTCAAACAAGTTAAGATATTGCCTCACAAAAGTCGCAGAATTTTACAGCGTTTTACAGACGATTTTATTGTGGTGGTCTTTGCTGCGCTATATCTTTGTTAGTTTTTAACTAATGAACTGAAGTTCAAGCTTGGAATCTTTGCTAATTTGAAGGAGTCCTTTCTGACTGTGGTTTATTTTGACGGATATGAACTGGCCCAAGTCGAAAGTTGAAATAAAAACGAGGCAGGGTCTATTTCACCATTTCTTGCAGAATCTACAAGGTCACAGAGCACCCAAAGTACAAAAATGGGGAATGGTCGGAAGAGCAGGTGTTTAAAGAATTTTTAAACAGCTTTGAGCCAGACCCGTCAAGCCGAGACGGAAAGGTTAGTTGTCTTTATTGATAGTCATTAAATTGAATAGGAAAAGTGACATTTCCACTGACAGGATTTGAACTCTACTGACTTTCTAGACACTGAGCTCGAGCCTCGCAACTAAACTCATTATCCAAATTAAGCAATCTACGATTTAAATTAGGATGATTTTTGGCAAGTTTACTGATTTGTCCAGCGGTTTCATCATAACTGTCGAACTGAATTTCAACTGGTTAGCTCAATCTAATGAACAGGAGGTCGCGGATTCAAACCCTGGCCGGACCAACACTCATGGTCTCAAAATAACTCAGGAGAAAGTGCTGCCTTTGCGATAATGACATCTGCAAACCATTAGACTTTCTAGTCTTCTCGGATAAGGACGAAAAACCGTAGGTCCCGTCTCGCAGCACCTTAACTTATTTGGTTCTTGCGGGACGCAAAGAACCTCAACCACTTTTCGAAAAGATTATAGGGGACGTTTACCCCGTTGGTGTGGTATCCTGGGCTGGGCGGGATATCTGTAAGGACACACCTAATTAAAATAATTGGAGCCCTTCTATCTGTTGTGAGTTCTGCACCATGTGGTGGACGTGATTAGATAATAAATGGAAAAGCTAGTAATAACCAAAGGTTACGGAATGCGAGCGACAACGATCGGAGCTCCAAACGCTTTGTTCCAACACTGTGCTTTGCGTAAGTTTCACGGGTCAGATCGTCAAAATAAAAAACTCGTGATCAGTACGAGGGGAGGAAGATCGAAATGCGCGTGATCAGATTGCGTTTTCTCGTAGTGTGAAGTCCAAAAGAATACTGGCTACATACATGTGACGCATGCGAAATGACAACCTGGAGATTAGGATTGCGGGCTCCTCTTGTCGCCCGCGCTAAGTCGTAACAATCTCATTGCATCATTCTTGTTGCCCTAAGTTTCGCACATTGTGATGTGTACAAACAGTTTCAATTAGTCGCTCATCTCACAACTATTAATTTACGTAATAAAAGGGCCTGAAATCATAAGCGAAAAGTGCATTACATTTTGAATTCCTATTTATATTCACGACTAAGAGACAGCAACGGGTGTGCAGCTCGAACTGTGAGCCTGAGTGTTTATTGCCGTCCTAATAGCTTACAAAGTTAAACATCGTTACTAAAGAATGATATACAAACACAACTACATAAAGTCACTTAGGTTAAACTAGTCACATGCGCAGCATGAAACGAAAACGCAATAAAAACCCAATGGGAAAAATTGGGAACGTATTCCCCACTGCGTGACCAATGCAGTCGCACAACCTCAAGGGGTTAAAGATAAAAATTGTCAATAGATAGATATGTAAAGTAGGATGTAAAAATAATATTTTGAGAACTGAGATAAATAAATTACACATGACTGTCTACGGCTCACGTACGTTCATGCCAACGGCACATTCCCTATCACTGCCACTAAGTTTTAGGGTCCCAATGGGGGGTTGGGCGGAGCCCGGGAGCCCTATACCCCTCAGGGACCCTGAAGTTTAGCTTCGGCTAGCCTGCGATCAAGCTCTCCGGGGCGCTCTGCTGGGGAGCGGAAAAATTCGGGGATAATTTTTTTCCCGCCCAGCCGCCAGAGAGTGTTGAGAGAGCTTGCTCGCAGGCGAGCTCCGCCGAATGTAAATGCATTATTTTTAACCTCTAGTTATATTGTTCTTTTGTATTAATTTTCAGGTCACAGAGAGAGAATTCTTGGATTACTATGCTGCGATTGGCGCAAACATTGATAACGACGCTTACTTTGAAGTCATGATGAGAAATGCATGGAAGATATAAACATCAGTATACGTAAAGCTCTTTCTTTGAGGGAGTGTCGCTCTAGTTTGATCGCTTTGCTAATGCCTCACTTACTTAATTATTGTTACAAAATTTAAGGAAGACGCCATAAATTGCATACAATAAAATATCTTTCCTTTCTCCGGTGATCGCAAGGCTTGTTATAGATAAAAGCAATTCCTTCTAAGGAGTACCTTCCCTGACGCATGGAAATAACCTCTTCAGCTCGTTGGCACCAACTAATAATAGACCAAGTTGTCTACCTTGCCAAAGATAATTGAGAGACTGGCACAAAGATAGTTTTTTGACTTTTCATCAAGATTTATCAAAATGTCAGTTTTTTGACTTTTCATCAAGATTTATCAAAATGTCAGTTCATCAAAGTGGCCATAAGAAACGCCACTCAACAGAAACTGCTCTTATGTATGTCATTGATCAATTTTTGAAAGCAACTGGCAAACTGTATCACTGTTAGTATTAGACACTTAATGACTGGTCCCGAGGTAAACAGTTAATTTTGTTTCTTTTTCTATGAGTGATTTTGTTATAGCTGGAAATTTTGAAGCTGGAAATTCATTAAACCTCCCTTTAAACTGTAATCATCTGTCGTCATAGATTTTACAATGTTGCCCGCCCAGAGATTTAGACAGGAAACAGTTTCATTGTTAGTTGTCATGTGACCTGGAAGTAACCAAAAAGAGCGCGCGCCATTGGGAAGAAATTTCCAGCTACAGTGAAACCTCTGTTAAGCGGACACCTTCGGGACCTTCCCAAGTGTCTGCTTAATAGAGGTCGTAAAAATTGCGCAATGTTTGTTAACGATTAACGGTTGCTCTATACTGTGATAAAGTTCCATGTTGCTAAGGAAGCTGTTAGGAAACTTTGCTGTATTTTGCGAAAGACTTTTAGATGAACTTTGATCGCGGATGACAATTATACGGTAAGACGTTAATTTCGGAACCCGGCTTAGTGTCCCCTTTATAGAGGGTGTCCGCTTAATAGAGGTTTCACTGTATATAACAATACTGGTTACGTCTAAGACATTTGATAGGTTAGATCAAAATTGTCTTCTAAGGAAGTTGCGTCAGAAGCCTATAATCCGAACCCGGCATGGCCATACTAGGCCTATGGCACGTCATGGCGCTTTCACGGACTGGTTTATTTTTGAACACATTATAGAGCACTTTTCGCGGGAAAACGGAATCTCTGCTCCGTCCATGAGCGCATTCGAAGCCGAAGATATCAAAAAAAAGAAACTAAATGTCTTTAAATGGTCAAAAGTATCATTTTTGGTCTGAGATTTGCTGACTGGTTTGTGGGGCTTAAAAAATATTTTAATCGCGCCAAACCGTTCTGAAATAAAACTGGTAGGTAAAAGTGCCGTGACACAAGTACTTGAAAGTTGCTCGCCCTTGCTCATGGACTCTTGGTTGCGTAGAATTGGCCTGATACAATCGGCAGTTTTCTAGCTATCTATCATCTAGAATTCTGAGGGTTCGCTACGAAGATTCCATCTCATGGTTACTTCCTTTAGAATGTGGGGTACCCCAGGGTTCAAATCTGGGTCTAGTTTTATTCACTATGTTGATGATTGACCTTACTAATGAATTTATAATAGTCAAATCAAAATGTACGTAGATGCTTGCCAACTGTTATTTCAAAATTCGTATGGAGCGTTTACACGTAACGTCTTGGTGGCCATATTGTGGTGTACAAACAATGGAACGGCGGCCATGTTGGTGTTCCAGAAAAATTATGTGGGTACTGTTGAACTCTTTTTAGATAGACCTCCTTCATAATGGCGGCCTATTGCTGGTTTTCAGTGTCACGCCATTCAAAATAGATCAAAATAAAAATCAAAACCATTCGACAGATAAAGGCCAGAATCTGGGAAATGAAAGGAGGTAAATATACAAAGACCCTCGTCAAGATCTGGGTCGAAGGAATAATTCGTATTCGAGATATCCGAGGAAATGTTTTACCCAAATTTATAGACCTTTGTATGGAGACGCCATGCCGGAGCTCATCCGGATGAGCTCCAACATGGCGGACGGAAACCAACAGAAACATCTGTTACCGAGTTTTGCTACATACCGTGAATTTACTCCAAGAGGAACTCATAAACATTAAAGTAATACTTTTTCTAAAACTTTGAACTGTTTAGATAGCAAAATTCCTCGAAAGAAGTCACTTTTTTAACCTAAATGACAGCTCTCTCGGTCGTCATGTAAATGCTGCGTCACGCAAAAGCTTAACAATTCAAGGGTACTCTATTACAAAACCAAGAAGCCTTTTGAAGGGAAAACTTGTTCGAAAATTAGTTTTCAGCTGCTCTTATACACAATGAAACTAAAATCTGAGTAGGAATAGTTTTGTAGCTTGAATTTTAATCACGTCATGTGAAAACCAACAATTAATATATTCTTTTATATGTCAGCCTTTCTGTCCTCGTCAAGAGGTCATAGAAACGCTAATTATACACACAAAGATCCTCTGCTCTCAAATAGCTTAACTAATCTAGGCGGACAGAGAAAAGTGAAAAAAAAAGGGGGGAAAGGAAGATGTATCTATACAAATGACACAAGAAGGTATTACAATATAACATTACAAAATTACAAAAAATTGTTTTACATTTCATGTCATCTTGCTTAGTTTTTTAATAAAAGTAGGTGTGTCAAAATAAGGGTGGGGGTCGAATAGGGGTATGCAAATCCGCCGATCCGTCATGATTTATTAACCAAATCCACCGTTAACTTTTTGCCCTGAATCCGAAATCCAGCCAAAAATATTTTAATGACACACAAAGTCCAAAATCCGGCTGATCCGGGCCCAAAAAACAGATGAATCCGCAATCCGCTGCAATTGCAAGATCCGGAAATCCGTTAAAATCTCCCTTTGACTCCGAAACCTGGGCAAAAATATTTCCAAAATCCGCCGATCCGTTCGCCTATTCACCTCCCTCATAAGTATTCTCCAATTCTAAAATACGCAACTCCCCTTTTAACCGTCACTGCACGACTAACCCACGACGACCCCAACATGAATTAAATTAAATTAAATGTTGCGACGTTGCCGGACGCGACCCTGAGTCGAGTCACTTATTTCTAGTTCTAGAATTCGAATTTCGATGCTATTGTCAAAGGGTCATGGATGAATAGCTAAAAGGACAGGTTGCGTGATTGGTCGAGAGTTCCACGTTCGAATTCTAGAAGGCGGAAGTAGGTCGAAGTACATGTTATTACAAATTTTGTTGGGCACACAGTGATTTGCTTTTGCTCTCTAAACGAAATGGCGTCAACTTCAAAGACAAAAAAGACCAAAGGAAGTTCAGCTCGATTCGTAGAGATCTTATGGTCGATGGTTAACAATGAAGATGAGATAAAGAAATGTGGTAAACACATATCGTGGAATGAGGTATTTTAATTGAAGTATTAAAGCTTACTACATTTCAGAATACTTCTTTTCTTACTGACCTACACGCCTCTTTTATAGTTTTGTAAGCTGTATTAAAATTATATAGAATGATTCAAAATAATGATGCTTGGCTTATATCACATTCCCTATTTTTTACAGAGTGGAACTGGTATCATAATAAAAAGTCGAAACGATCTCGCCTCCCACGTGCTTCCTACGTATTTCAGCACTCAAGACTTTTCAAGCTTCCATCGTCAACTAACTTATTGTAAGTATACATTCAGTTTTTGCACACAACTGCTGCATCCCTTGCGCAGAAAAATGAAGACTTTATTACTAAAGACGACAGAACTCAACCGAGAGTAATCTTGCTTCTGGCGACATGTTTGCATAAACCAAACGATGGCTGTGCTGCAAGATACTTTAATTTAAGATAATAGATAAATGGATGATAAACAAAATATTTTGTAAATCTTAGCTAAGAGAAGAAATGAAGGGATTTTAAGGCCTCGGTAATTGACTCTGTAAATCTCTGACCATCAGCAATGGTAACGACAAATGTTGGATAATGCATGGTTTAATTTTATGTTTGAACACCCCACCTCTTGGCAATCCCTGGGGTGAGTCTATCCATTTGGGCTTGGGGGTGGAGATTGGTTTGAAGCAACCCTATCCCAGGGGTAGGGGGAGGGGTAAAGGTTAAGGCACACAGAAGGCCAAAGGCCCAAACAGATGGAGCTTATACTGGTTTCTTGTAGCATGAAGCATGCTTTGAAGTGTTGCTACTCCCCTTTGGACGGGATGCTAGTCCATTGCAGGGCTAGCCCCATCAGTATGTCACCGGTACCATAATTTATACACCTGGGTGAAGAGAGACAAAGTGGAGTAAAGTTCCTTGTCTAAGAAAACAACGTGATGGGCCAGGCTTGAATCCTGGACCTAGCTCGAGTTGCTAACCTTACCTCTCAGCACCAAATGCCTCCACAGTAGGGGTAGGGGCTTATTAAAAATTACTTCTCATCAATTGTTCTTGTGAAAGACATTTTATTCTACAGAATAGTAATTTGCATATGTGGAAGTAAAGTGAAACGTATGTACCTGACACACATTGCCATTGTTTTAAGGTTGTGTTTCTTTGTGGCTTTTCCTTTTTACTGCATAATTATTCTCCTTAAAGCACAGGCAGCCCAGTCTCAGTGTTACAGTTTAATCATTAATATGTGTGGTATCATATTGCATAATCCTCAAAATGGCTGTGATTATTAATGACTTGTATATGAGAATTCAGGTAATAGATTTAAGCAGAATACTTGCAGGAATTTTCAATAACAATGCTTAACCTTATTTACTTGGTGCCTTCTTGCTTTCTGCGGGCGACTGCAAAAAAGCAAACACGGCTCCCATGAAGAACTTCCTTAACATAAAAGCAAAGTTAGTTTTGTCGCTCTATGGTTTCATTTCCTCTCTGCAGAATAACTTACTAGTTAAATCTTTTAATATTTACAAACTCCTTCTTTCTGTTTTTTGTTCTTTTACTTTATAACAACTGACAAAATATGTTTGCTGTGTCCATTAATCCTTAAGTTTAATAGTAGCTCTTTAACTTTCGTCATGTTTTATATCATTGCAAATAAGTTGTTGTGGTACATTTTTGTGTTTTTCTTTGTTACTCTCTTACGCGTCACGAGAACCCTCTGGAATTTTTCCACTGCGTGAAATAAGTAATTTAGTGGAATTTACAGGTCCACGATACTCCCATGGCACTTAGCAAATCGTATACCGACACGCGAGGTGTCATGAAACGCGGCGTTTCAGAGAGTGTCCGTGTCCCCGATACCTCTGTCGTGAAAAATCAGGACAAATCGTGGCCCGGACACGTCCTCTGCGGTGTGTCAAGAAATATACGAGCTCTGATTCTTAACGATATCAGTTAGCCAAAGCTATGTCGACTTTCGACAGTGAGGTAAAATGGCATGAAAACTGAAATTTAGGAAAAATTAAACTTTACCTAATAAAAACACAACTAACTCATTTACGCAAACTTTCCAAGGTACGCCGAGGTTGGTAAAGATTTACGCACTTGGCTTAAAGGTTGAATGAAGGTAACATAAAGTTGCAACAACTTTACGCTCATTCTCTCACGCGAGATATGAAAGTTGAGTAACTATAAGGTTGCCACGTGCACTCTGGTAGCAGGATCTGTTTTCTTTGTTGTTTTTAGCATGACCGAAGTAGTTTTCACGCCGCTAACGATGAGAATCGTTGGCTTGTTGCTTTTGGAGATCGTGTAATTCTGTTCGGGTGACTGGCATGGAAGGCAGTGTTAACTTAAATGGCCTGTCACTTACTCTTGAAAAATAATACAGTGTCTTTGTCACAACCAGTTGAACGAAAACAAATTCAAAACAGAGAGAACATGCGTGATAACTATTTCCTCAGTTACGATGAACGACAGACGGCATTCTCGAAAAACTATGGCTACTTAATTTCAACGGAGTATTGACTAACTTTCTACAAATACTACATTGTTTTTTTAACTGCCTTTATCGCTTCCCGGGTATCGCCTCTGTAAGGAGACGAAAAAAGAAGAAAAAACCTAGGGGTTCTACGTTCGAATGAGGCCTGGAAATGAAACAATACAGCAAAGCAACTGGTCAGCGGGTATTCGCTTTGCACATGCTCTTTCAGGTTCCGATTTGGCGTCCATTTTGAAAGTGTGAAATCGATCGTTTCGATCACGCCAACTTGTTTGATTTCCCTCAGAAGTTTGAGTCCATAATTATGCTTCTCGATAGCATCACAGGACGTCTGAGGATTGTAACACATTATCATCGAACGTTCAACCTTCAGTTGTCGATAGATCTTAAGAGGCAACCCTTTCGATACAGGAGACCACTGAGGAGACGCAGTCAAGCAGACTGAGAATTTGAACACCGAAGTATACTAAGGACTGTACTACTAAAGCGCTCCAAGACTCAGGATTTTGCTGGAAAATTAGATAGCAAGAAAAGGTAAGCTGCCCTGTTTTCAAACTATTTAAATCATTTTAAGTTTTCAATGAAATCAATGTTTTATAAAGGAGCCGTGGCACGAAATTTATCAAAATTTAAAGAGATGAAACCGCCACCATATTGACTGAAACATAAAAATAACTACTCACAACAGTTGAAGAAGGTATAAACAAGACAGCAAACACAAAAGGAGGCTCAGATAGACAAACTTGAAGAAGGTTAAAATGGATTACAATTGCTGGTTTGCACTTGACGTCACAGCAGCCATATTGGTGGTGTGTTAGGGTTAAGAACAAAAGCTTTTCTCTCCTCCGGGAACTAAACCCTATTTTCATGTAAATTCTTCAAAAAAAAAACATTCTATTGTAATGACCTCCAACACACCACCAATATGACCGCCTTGTCACGTGGTTGCAAGCCAAGAATAGAGGTTTTCGAAAACTTGTTGGCCTAAAGTTCATCCTTTTTGCCTGTAACTTTTGATAAAAATGTAATGCTTCAGGACAAATTTGTTTACATGAAACAGTGATGTTGTTATTTTCAAGTAATATTTCTTCACTTACACTAGGTTCTACTGAGAATCGCATAACTGAGTAAAATCTCGCACTCTGATCGGTTAAAGAAGCAAAGTATTTAGTGTGGAATTGCGAGTTGAAAACGAGGCTAAGCAATATTGTTTTGCATCTACATGTAGGTAACAACTATCGTCAAATTCTAAAACAACAACTGCAAAAAAGGTTTTCTACAATGTCATTTTAAAATGTTTTCAAAACCATTGTCACCATTTGAAGAGTTCAAAACAAACAAAAGCGTTTTTATAGTGAGCCGGAGGTTCTTCCTTGTTTTGAACTGAACTACAAATTCTCGAAGAGGCATTTCGCTCGCAACAACGAGAGAAGAAGAAAATCTTGTGAACATGGCCCAGAAAATGGCAAGCCAAAGTTCAACCACACAAAACGGAGAAGCGACAACGGAGGAAGTGCTGGGGTCGATTGTCACATATACAGGAGAAGAAATAAATACCTTCAAAGACGACATGGCCCCTCAGTGAAAACACGAAAAAGAGTACGCCGCTTGCAATCTTCCTGAATCGTGATACTTAGAAAAGTACAAAACAGAGCTGAACTTGAACAGCATTTCTGAAAACATTTCAAGGTACTTACCATATATCAATTGCGACGTTAAACTTTCAGTGCTTTTGCTTGGACACTTCATTTCTTTCAGTTTTGCCGCCGAAGAGGTAAAAGGTGTATATTATTTTCCTTCTCGAGCAAATGACCAATTTGAAAAAAGATGTTATAGATAAATGGCTTGTAAATTCAGTGAAAGACCTCTATTTATCCTTACGATTAGTGTGAAGCTTGTTTACATGTAAAACAGTTTGAAAACAAATGTAAAAACAAGCACAAGGTACAAAAAAAGTTGTCAAAGGGTCAAATGTGTACGACTGACCTTGCTTCCTCTTCGCTAATGCAAAGACAATTCTGACAGTTGACTTTGAAATGGCTTCCTTTAGTGCGCGCTCAGGATAAAAACAAACAATATTATTGCCGTTTTCTTTTTTTTTCTGATTTTTATTCAGTTATGCGATTCAAGGAAAATCCATTACCTGACTCGTGAATTCAACGTTAAATTGCACTTGAAAACCAATATAGCACTCATCGCTGCGCGATTCGTGCGATATTGGTTTTCGCGTGCAATTAAACGTGGAATTCCCTCATCAGATAATGAATTTTTCTATAGAATAAGGACTTGTAATTGGCATTATGTACGACTAAAACTTTGCTTGTCCAACCAAGATGGTGTCTTAGTGGGACATATGTCCTTTCAAGAGAAAAGAATTGTTCACAGCCCTGTACAGTGTTTTCAAGAAAATTAGGACAAAGACAGTATACACAGTTTGTTCTTAGAAATCATACATTGCAAGTTCAACCTACAGATTAGTTAGTTATCTGCTGGCAGATAGACCTTTGTATGAAATTGTCCATCCGAACCTCATCCTCATTTCTTTGCGTTTGCTCAATAGAGCGTGATGCGGGAAAGGTCTATTAGTGACTAATCTCTAGGTTGTGTGCACAGAGGGAGGTGGGGGAGGGAAGTTACTTCCCATACCATGAAATGGAAATGATGTTCTCACAACTTGCAAAGCAATCATCAAGGGTCTTGCCAGCATTTTTGTGTGCTGATGTTGCACATAGCATCATAAACCAAAGGTACAAAGTAAACGGTTTTGAGAAGGAACAAAATCATGGTGGTTGAAGGCGGGATTGTTTCTCACTATTGCATTTCGTTTATTTTGGTAAATTGCAACTTAACTGATTTTATGTCGCTTTTCAGACGTATTGTATGTTGCGGTCTTTCTTTTTTCTCTTTGTAGAGTTTGGAATATGCAACATATAGCCTGTGAACACGCTTTCTGTTTGGGTTGAAGGGCAAAAAAGTTGGGAGGAGAGGGAAGGGAAAGGGGAGAGCCTTAAGACAAACCTTTGTTGATCTTCTGTCAGCAATGATTGTCATTAATGTAGTCATTTTTGCATGTAAAAAGGGGGTCGGGAGGCAACACTTGACTTTTACCTGGTGCCAAAATACTGCTTGTTCCAATGAGTTCTTTCTCTGGTGGTAATTATGTGCTGGAGTGTAAGCTTTGACTGAGCAAAATTGTGGTTTTCCCTCTCATTTAAAAGTGAGAGGTCATGACATGTATACTGATTGTCTGAGGTTATTGTTGTCATTGTTTCTGGTCAGTATGATTTGCCCTCTGATGCAAGAACATTTTATTTAAGCTCTCTTGAAATGTATTTTTGTGGCTAAATAAGCTTATCAGTGATGTGCCAGAAGAAGCCATGTTAAAGATCAAAAGACCTGTCAGTGTTCTCGCCACTAGGAGCTTGCATCAGAATCTGATGCACAGTGGGTGCCACAAAATAGCAGCCTCATAGGTTTCTCTACTGGCTCTTCCCCTTCCCCTCTCATGATTTTTTTAACTTTCCCCAAACAGGAAGCCTGTACTGTTCACAGGCTATGCAACATAATACATGTATTATAGCAACATAGAGCTGAAACAATCGCCAAAGAGTTAAGATATTGAGAAGTGTTTTGCTGCAAACCTAAGGAAAGTTAAGGCTGCTTTAATGTAAAGAGCTTTCAGCAATGGATGTAATTTGTTTATTGGGCTCATTTGAATTTCTTTTTTTTAATTAAGGTTTTTACTGATTCCAATAAACGGAGTGAAATTAAATGTTATCACTGAATTGTGAATATGTACACAATGTAAGCTCATATTATAAAGCTCTCTTGAATAGATTTAATTCTGATAAATCTGGCACTTTCTCAAGTAATTGTTATCTCACAACTACTATTATAATAGTATTCTCTTCACCCGGAAAAATAAAGGTATCTATAAAGTTGATCAATTCGATTGATAGTTCAGCACGCATTGTTGTTGGTTAAGAATTTACATTTACACAGTAATGCAGGTAGTGTCGCTTCGATTTTGCAAGGACAAATACGATATGTGAGAAAAACAAAGAGGCATGTGAGATATATTTTTTTCAGTTATTGAATATTATTCTTTTGCTGGTTCACTTTTCACCTCTGAACTACCACACAAGGTGACTGCTTTGCAAGTTGTGAAAGTGTTTTTCAATCCGTATAGTGTAAGATCCCCACGAAAATTTATGGTTTGAATTTTAAATCAACATGAGCTTTTAAACCCAACTCTTCTATTTGACCTTGCTCGCTGTGTATTTTCAACTCGCTTCATCAAATCACAGTTACATAGTAGAGCTGTACAATTTTCAACTCAACGCTGTGAATAAAACTATACATACACGGGACAAATTTTCCTACATTGCTACTTTTTATAAGCTTGAATGCCTGAGCCAATACTTGGTGCATTTTTCCACTTACCAAGTCACATTTCAAACTCGACCATGTATATTTTCAACAAAACTTATGATTTTTTGTTTACACTACAGTGATCATTGATCAAGACCAGGGAGACCAAGTGATATTTGGAATAATCAAGGTCTCAGTAAGTGTTATCAGCCTCGGCCTTTGGCTCAGCTGATATCATTTAGTCAAACCTCTCCCTTGATTATTTCTGGCTATCACAAAACCTCATCCCACACCATTTATTGTTTAATATTAACAAAAAAAAATAATGTATGAAATAGCTGTACGTATGATCTGGAGATAGTTTATCTACAGTGTATATGTAAACTGCTTTTAATAGACCTTTTTACCAATACAGCAGCCATATTGAATTAATTCGATTTAAGGAGTATTATAGGATGCCCAGGGGGCATGAGCACATTAATTTTTTTTTAGTTTGTATTTTGGAGTGCTTTTCGGAACACTTTTTCATAAAGTTTTCTTAGAATAAGATTGTAATGGGAAAAAAGATCCTTGTGCCCTGTTTGGATGTAATAATGATCGCCTTCTTCTAGTTCAGCATTAGAAATATGGTCTTTCACTGTATATTTCTCGGGAAAAAGGTGATCATGATTACATCCAAACATGGCACAAGGATCTTTTTTCCCATTAGAATCTTATTCTAAGAAAACTTTAAGAAAAAAATGTCCCGAAAAGCGCTCCAAAATACAAGCGAAATGTGCTCATGTCCCCTGGGCATCCTATAATACTCCTTAAGTTGAATTAATTCAATATGGCCACCGTATCGGTAAAAAGGTCTATTAGTACCCTTATTTTGTTTGGCTGTTGATAATAATAATGTTATTGAGGACAATCACCTGTCTTTTTCCTTCAATTCCCAATTTATTTTTGTGCATGCTTCACAGCAGGTATGTCAATGCCAGAAATTTCAAACCCATTGAATTTATTGGGTGGCAACAAGCTACCTTAAACTTCAAGGACACTTTGGAGGATTCTTGCTGATCTCAGCAAGACTGTTCTTTGAAGTGCAGTGCCAACTCAATCCCAGAATTATTTATGTTTTTTCAGTTAAACCTCCAATTTCTTCAGAATAGTACCCAGTGCTCCAAAACAAAAGGGGCAACTTTTATACCTTCATCTTTCACAAGTAGTATCTTCATGCCAGATGAAGATACTAAGTCTTGTTGACTATACTTGTTGTTGATCTCTTGTTCGATGTCCACCCTTTTGTCACAAGGACATGCAATATCAGTGATAAGGCAATTTTTATTCTGTTGGTCCACACACACGATGTCAAGGCGATTGTGATCCAGTTTCCTTTCTGTTTATATACAGAAATCCGAAAGAAATTTGAAAGTCTTATTATCCTTAACATCACAATATTATTATCATTATTATTGTTGTTGTTGATGATGTTATTATAAGCATGGGTAGTAAAGAGGTTCATACACATGTATAAAAATAAACTACCTTAACCACTATTTTGGGCTCAAATTTGTGGTTATTGCTCACTTTTTTCAATGACTGTGCTTTGCAGATTTTAGTAAAACAGATGAAGGTGCGAACAGATGGTTAAGCAGACCCTGCAGCAGCTAGATGCCAGCTCCTTGGTTAATTCTTCCAAACCCCAGAGTTTAAGGAGATCCACCTACAAGCCAACCACCCTTTAGTTCACATGCACGGCCATTGTCATTGATTAGCAGTGGAGCTAGTTGTCACACCAGTACATCCTCCTCCACTGCAGCCTCCCTCCCCACATTCTCCTTTACTTTAAGGAGTGGCAGTGATGATGAACATAGGATGGAGAATGGATGGATTACTCTCTAGTTGTTGCCATTGTTTGATTAAATTTAATATCTTCACTTTGAATTCTGTTTTAATTTTTTCAAAACTTTTTTTTTAGAAAAAATTGAAATGTTTTGAAATCACTCATGAATATTCCAATCAACCTTGCAACTGTACCTTGTATATTTCTTTGAATGAATTGTCAACATGTCCGAACACTTTTTAGAGTTAGGTTTATCAACTGACACAACTTTGCACGTTTTCCTGTCAGAATTATCAAACTTTGTTCCTGTATTTGAACTTTAAAATAAATGATGTTACGCGATTTAAAACCTGTGTTTTCCCCTCATGCGTTGGGCAATTAGTTAAAGTGAATAAGACTGGGGCGGTGATAAAAATGGTAGAATGGTCGGAACTGTTAAAAATCATTTTCAGTATAATACTGCAACCCCACAAATAAGTCCCTGAAATGCAATGAAGTTCAATGCTGACCAGGAAACATATCGTGAGGTATCAATGGAGTGAAAAGGCGGTATCAGTTTTTTCAATATCATGCATGGAAATTGAAAGTATCGTTGAATTTAGTACAATAAACGTGTTGCAATTTTCGCGTATCAGGGAGTTTTGCCACGATTTCAACATCGGTAATTTCATGAACCGTGGAATTCCAGTGGTGTTTGAGTCCCTGGTATTTCACGTACCATGGAATTTCGGGGAAGAGAAAACACTCGAAACTTCACGTATCGTGGAATTTCATCGCATTCTACGGAATAGAATCTTCACGTGTCGTGAACGTTTGGAGTATAAATTAGGATAACACCATCCGTAGCGCGGAATTTTAGTGAAAATGAAAGGCAAAAATTGTAGCGTTCATCAACGGCACTCCATGATTCTCGGCAAATCTAGAAAAATAAGGACGTTTACAGGGCTTGACACGCCGCGTTTCAGTGACGTGTCCGGATATCGGATATTCCATGCCGCGGAAAAAGTTCGATTCAGGAAAAATACGGGTCCTGATACTCAATGTATACGCTGCGTCTCCGGAACCCGATACCTCTCCATACTTCCGTTTTTCTCAAGAATACGGGTTCGTATCGACTAATATCGGGACCATGACACAACTCATTTCACACAGTGTTCCCTATGGTGACCCCTCCTCCCCACTGGAAAAGTAGGCAAATTGACCACCCCCCTCGCCCCTGGAAAATCCTATCCCTTCCTTGGGGGTGGTATGGATATTTTCTGGAACCACACATTGGAGGACTTAATGAGCCTCCCAAGAGGGTTATATGATTTTGGACTCCTGATTTAGAATGGGGTTTCCATATTTAATGTGTTTCCTAGAACTGCCAGGTACTATTAATTGTAGAATTTCAAATTCACCGAAGCAAAATAATGAACAACACTTCTACTTGTGTATTCTGGACCCATATGGGGAAACGGTTTCCACATTTAATACCCACCTAAAACATGGCTTGAGTTGTTAGTAGTTTAGAACTGATCTTGTTTGCTACTCCCTTGAGCTGAATTGGAGATACCTCTCGTGATATGTCCCTAGAGGGAGGGAGTGATGAGAGGCAGCTGGGTATAATAACATGGAAAACATGCATCATGTTTTAAAAATTAATTCTCTTTCTTTTTTGAGCAGATGGATTTAAAAAACTCCAGGATGTGGAGAGGGATGAGTTTGTCAATGAAAACTTCAGAAGAGGCTTTCCAGAGTTACGGAAGAATATCATTAAGAAAAAGGTGAGTGTAGGTACACAGGTCATGAGTCTTCTATTGCAATTATAGTACTTGATATAAATAAGCCTATATTAGGGGTGACAAATGGTCTTTGCGAGCATGCGAGCACTGCGATTTATTTGCGAGCATGAGCAGAGATAAAAAATTTGCTTTGTGAGCGGCGAGCAGTTTAGAGAGTACAACTCGCAAGGAGCAGCAAGCACTTTTTATATTTTCCGCTTGCAGTAATCCATATGGGAATCCGTTTCTTTAAAATAAAACAAAAAATATTTTAAAACGGGGTTTTAATTTAAAGCGCTCCATGTTCTTTGAAGCTAGTTTGAGTGACATGTTATCGAGATCTAACCAATTACAGTCGCGTTTGATGCCAAATGATGTCACAGCATTTTCGCTTCACTTCATCATGCATGTGTTCCTACGGATCAGAAAGCAAAGGTCACATTAGAAGAACAACCATATTTAACAACCATATATTACCATATATGCCTTGATTGGCTGATTTATTATTTATCGTTGTCATTTATCGCGTGCATTTCCAATGAACTTGATAGCCATATTATAGGAATTAAGCACCATACAGAATTGCATTTACTTTAACCCAAAGAAGGATTTACAAAATTTCGAGCAATACTGACAAGAAAGCAAGCATGCGAGCAACTGCAAAAATTTGGGGAGCACGAGCAAGCAAGCACTCCAAATCGAGCAAAGGTAAAATTAATTTTTGCGAGCAGTTAAAAATTTTAATGGACCATTCATCACCCCTTAATTATATGCACTCTTGAGTCAGGGCTTCTGATATTTTGCGGAAGAAAAAGCAAAATTTCGCGGGATTTTCAGGGGCAAATTCGCGGAAAAATCGGCCGATTTCGCGGGATTTTAGCGGAAAAAAGTCAAATTTCGAAGGACTTTCAGGGGCAAATTCTTAGAAAAATCGGCCGATTTCACCGTAAATTTCGGTGGGAAACTTCGCCAAGAAATAATCAGTAAAAAACAGCCGATTTCGCAGGATTTTTTTTTGGCAAATTTCGCTAAAATCGATCAATTCTGCGTCGATATGACCAGCGTTGTTTAACGTTGTTTTTTTAACAGGGATAATCATTTGCTCTTTCAACAACAGTTTGCACAGAAATGAGCGAATGCTAAAGCTATTAACATTATGGTTAGTGCCCAGTTTTTCGCAACATTAATCTAAGAACGCCTGGTAGTTTTGGGACGTTGTTTACTCGTTGCAGTGACGAAGTTTCAAGATAAATTTGGACGTTTGGGGTGAATAAAACAGGTCTAATGGCCAAGATAAGTATTAAATATGTTTTGCCGACAAGTATTTGGAAATAATTATTTCTGGCGGATTTTGCGGTATTTCGCCTTTTGGGGGAATTTCGCGGGATTTCGCGGAAATACCTGAATTTCGCGGGTCCGCGACCGCGCAAAATATCCGAAGCCCTGTTGAGTGCACATGCATATGGCTCAGATGTAAAAATTCACATTTCGAAATTTCTTCTTGTAGAATCCAGGGGTTTCAATAAAAGTTGAAGTAGCCAGCAGGTTTGAATATAGTAACCGACTGTATCAACAAGGGTCTGTTAATTGGTCCCTTCTTTTAGTGGGGTCTGGGGGCGTCCTTCAATAGCAGTGTTTATGATGACATCAATTCAATATAATATGTTCCTTAACATCAACAAATTCTGTGTAAACCTATACATGTAGAAAGAATTGTGTAAATTGATTGGAATACAGCGTTAACATATTCATACTAAAGCATGACATAAAACCTGTGGGCAAACACTTTTATGAAAACACAAAATAAATTTACATTCAGATTTTACGCTATATTTTTTTGTTTATAGCAATATAAAATCTAGTTGAATGCTTCTTCTTTTCGGAAAAAAAATTGCCGACTTCTTTGAGTAAAGTAGCCGACACATTTCGTTGGTCGTCAGTGCTTAATTATTGAAACCCCTGAGAATCCAAAGAAATAAAAAGAACCATCCAAAAGTTCTTCCAAAAAGGTTTCATTTAATTTGAATGGTAACATCATTAGGATTTACAGATTTATATTAAAAACATGATGATGACTTCGAGGCGAGGACCTTCATATTGGAAATTTAACTCTAGCTTAATTGAGGATGAAACTTATGTCTCCGCGATTGAACAAAAAATACCAGAATGGCTTGAGGAATTTATTGACGTGACCGATAAAAGAGTACAGATCGAGAGTGTCCTTACCAAGAATGTTTATTCTGAAATTAGAGCAGGATATGAAACCAGACCAACTGCACAAGCAAGATTTGAAGAACAGTTTCCTGATATATGCCTTGATTGGCACGATATTTATAAATTGCCTTTTAATGTTCTCATAGACACCAAATCCAGAGAATTCCAGTATAGAATTTTAAACAGGTACTTGACAACAAATTCTTTTCTTCATAAAATTGGTCTGGCAAATTCACCATTATGTACATTTTGTAAACAAGAGAGCGAATCCCTTGAGCATTTGTTAATTGTATGTTCCTGTACTAAGAGCTTCTGGTCGGACTTTATTACTTGGAGTAATCAATTAAACATAACCTTAAGAGACCTTTCAGACAACGATATACTTTTTGGTTTTTGGCAAAGGAAAGAAGACTACTTGTTTATCAATCACATGTTAGTCTTAGCTAAGCAACATATTTATGAATGTCGTAACAAATGTACTTATCCTTCCTTTACAGTTTTTCTAAATAAAGTCAGTTATGTTCATCAGTTAGAAAAGAAACTTATGAATTCAAATAACAAAGTTGCCCATCAGGAAAGTAAATGGGAAAAGTTTCAGCTATTCTGCCGTGGTAGTGAGAATTAGAATGCAAAAAAAAAGAACTTATATCCTATTTTATAGTAGTAATTGTACGTAAACAGTTTTTGTGTCAGCCATTATTTATGTATAGTAGGAAGTGTATTTTGTGTACTTGTAGTAGTATTTTATTGGTATAGATGCAGTAGTAGTGCTTGTGCAAAAAATAAAGAAAAAATTAACCAAAAAAAAAAAAAAAAGATGATGACTTCAATTAAGTCATAATCTGTAATTGTACACTGTATATATTTCAATCATTTTGACTGTTTAGTTTGGTATTACTGTTCTAGGCACTCTATATTTTTTATGGGGTAGTGGGGCTGGTGTTGTTTGATGGCTTAGCACTAGTAAAATTGATAATGACCCCCTCTTCATTAGAAAGTTTTTCACCTGCCCCCGCCCCAGGTTAAAGCCGTATAAAACATTTGAGATGACCTTTCCCCTCCCCCTCCCCCACAAGAGAAAAGAAAAGAAACATTCAAAGTTATTATTATAAAGCTGAACTTAAATCAAACATAAAGCATTGAGGTCAATTTCAACATTGTAGTAGATTTCAGAATCAGTCCTGTTGAACTCCAGTAACTGTAAAGTAACAGCTGGGAGGGTTTCCAGTGGTACTATTTTTTCCCACAAAATGTTAAACTATTTTCACTGATCCACCCTTGATCCACTGCTTGTGACATAATTTATTAGTTTCACCATTCAAGAACAACTAATTTAGTCAGCTAGCTAACTTGTGCAGGGTGAAGAGGTCTTTCAAACCATACTAGAATGAGGGAGGCAGGATGGAGAAAAAGGAAAAAAAACATGCATGACCTTGTACAGTTGACCTGAAAATTCGCATAAAAATGTGGCTCCACTTAACCTACCTACGATTCCCTTCATCTATCCTAAGATCCTAAAAGCTTTCCCTCAAACTTAATTTCCAGCCGATTAAACCCCACTAAATACCCAGCACAAGAAAAAAATGAGGTAAAAAAAGTGAAAGAAGAGGGGAGGAGAGAGAGCGAAAAGAAAACTCTATAGACTGCTGTTTCACTTTCAAAATTATTTCGAAATTTTGCCTTCTTTGCATGCCCGTAGTTCAGAAACTACTATTTTGCATCTGGAGGAGGGTACGAAGACCACAAAGTGTAGTGTCCTCTTTATAGCCAGACATTGACGAGAAAACAGCTCAACTAGCTTCAAAACATGTCTTTTTTTGGCAATAAAAATTCACAGGAGAGTTCAATAAAAGTAACAAAAATACAAATAAGCTCTTTTTTGTCAAATGTATATTTGACTGCAGTCATGTAAATTAAAGAAAAATCACTGCCCTTTACACATTAATGGCCGTTTATTGGAAATTTGGAACAAACCTCAATCAGTTTCGATATTCTGGGATATCTTACCTAATAAGTAGTTGACGGCGACAGTTTTGTGCGGTCACGTGACCCGAAGTAGAGACTTGATACAATGTAACCCTTAAAGAGTACTAACATTAATACCTTTTCACATTAACAAATTGAAAGCCATATTTGTCAACAAATGTTGACTTTCTAATCTTTCTACACCTCACTGTCAGCGTCCTCGTCCTCAATATTTAGTGTATTAGTATCTTTACATGCATTTTCGCAAGGATCATCACTGGCACAGCAAGAACAGAGGTAGGCGTAATTCAAGCCTTATTTCCGGCAGTGGCATTGGTTGTTTAAGCATCGGATTTTTCACAGCCGCACTTGACCAATAGAACGACTTCTTCTAGAGCAGGTGCTTCCTTTGTCATATCGGTTATCCATTTATCCTCGCTTTTCTCCCACCGAATCCATCTGGCTGTGGTAAACTAGGACAGCACACTTTATCAAACTATCATTTTCATAGTAGGCGAGGAGAATTGCTTCATAAAATGCCTCTTATTTTGGTGGAAGCCTATCCGATTCCGCCTGGTTTTTTTCTGAACATACATGTACGCGAGCTTAGTTCCGTTACTTTTGAGATACCGGTTTCAAGCTGATAAATATGGCTTAAAAACTTCTCCACAAGGACCAATGTCTCGTCTCGGGGGAAGCACTGTGGCTTCAAGGCTTCCCGAAGCAGTTATGGTATCTTTTGCGTCCATGAACGTTTTCCAGCATAAAGGTTTTCCTTTAACAGAAAAACGCCAGGTGATATCAGCCCCGATGAATGCGTGGAACGCTGGTAATGCGGCAAGTTTAACACTATCGAGGGCGCTAGCTATTGAACGAAGGCCAATCACAAGATGGTTATGACCCGTAGTAAAGACAAGCGATGTCTTCACACACAGCTCCGGATAGCGCCTTAGAGGCACAACTAACATCTGTGTCTGGAGAATGGATATAAAGCTCCATTGCACCGTTGGCAGTTGCGTCCAGAGCATGTAACGCCATCCTGGTGTCTGCTTCTTCTTGATCACTTTGAAGTTGGTTCATATTTTGTTGTGTTGCACGACACTGGTAATCCTAGGCCCAAACAACTTGTACATGTAGATTTGTCTTCATAGCATGATCAAGGAACCTCTCTGCCAGGTAGCTATATAGCTCGTTCGCGGTCTTACTATGAGAAAAGCGTGTAATTACCGGGGGACACAAAGGGCTTGCACTGTAAGTACCCCGGAGAGCTCCATACAATTCCTTATAATTTTGTTATAAGGAATTGTATGGAGCTTTCGAGGAGACTTTTCTTAATTAGTTTAGGCGCGGCGGATTTTGTCACGTATGATCAGCGCGAGGTGTTTCTCCCGACACCCTTCTGTCAGGAAAATGTCATCATATGAAAGCAAAACAGACACGATCGCGTCGGCGAGCCGAAGCCGGCAAAAAGAAAAGGCTTTTCTTCTTCCATTTCAGAGGTCAGTTTTGTTTCGATCTGGTCAAAAATCAGGTTTTTAGGTTGTCGGTAATAAAATATTGTCTTATTCTGTTCTCAAGGACCTTTAGAAAACGAGACAAACGAGATAATTGACTAGAGAAAGAAGCGTGAAAACGCTTTTTTGGAAGAAATTTTTTTTTAATTCCGGCAGCGATTTTGCGAAATCGCGAAGCGCAATATATTCAGTTTCCTCCAAAGCCGTCATGATTAAGCAGTGCAATGCCATCACAACTAAAAATGAATTTAGTTTGTATCGCAAAAGCCGCGAAAATAGAGCTGAAAAAAAAAATGGATCGGAAAAATTAATAAAATCACCAAGAAACCGTCTCGCGGGAGCTTTGTCAAACAAACCGTTGGTACGGTTTATTTAACCTAACCTGGAAAAGGAGACGTCTGCACGCAGAATGCATTTCATCCTATATGTAGTTGTGATTTCCAGAACGGACCTCGGGCGCCTCATTGCCGTAATATCTTCTACATAACAGAAACCACAGCAGAATCGCCCTGCTCGCGTGCTAACTTTCCGCTCCAATAAGTATTATGACTATACAGTACCAGTGAATTGTTTCAAAATTTAAAGCGGCCGAAACTTATTTCCATCAGCGCGTAGTTAGTTAGTTAAGCAATAATAATGCACAGCACTGTAGATAACACGGTTTTAGAATATCTGACGGCTTCGCGTTTTGTTCGTCGCTGCATGCGATTTAATCGCTTATAACCTAACAGAAAATGTAAATGTACCTGAAAGAAATGCCGTGTATTGCCTTACCTTAACGCTGTGATGTGTGTAAATTTGTCTTTTGCTATGGTTTTAGACAATACGACTTCTCCTCACTATCAATTGTGCGTCAAAACAAGCGCGATAATGAAATAGTCGAAGTGCCATGGTGTAGCACTTTATGACAAAGTTTTAACTGGAAAACTTGATGCCATCTGATGTACACCTGTATAGTCTATGTTTGTAAGCTCTGCCTAAAGAATCACTGGGTTACACTGCACCCATGGGTGTGCCACCTAAAGTGCAGGCTATTTTTGTTAGCTCTACCTAAAGAATCACTTGGTTACACTGCACCCATGAGTGTGCCACCTAAAGTGCAGCCTATGTTTGTTAGCTTTACCTAAAGAATCACTTGGTTACACTGCACCCATGGGTGTGCCACCTAAAGTGCAGCCTATGTTTGTTAGCTCTACCTAAAGAATCACTTGGTTACACTGCACCCATGGGTGTGCCCCCTAAAGTGCAGCCTATGTTTGTTAGCTTTACCTAAAGAATCACTTGGTTACACTGCACCCATGGGTGTGCCACCTAAAGTGCAGCCTATGTTTGTTAGCTCTACCTAAAGAATCACTGGGTTACACTGCACCCATGGGTGTGCCACCTAAAGTGCAGCCTATGTTTGTTAGCTCTACCTAAAGAATCACTGGGTTACACTGCACCCATGGGTGTGCCACCTAAAGTGCAGCCTACGTTAACTTTGTTAGCTCTACCTAAAGAATCACTGGCTTACACTGTACTCACGGACGTTTGCCTCGCGCTCTCTTCAAAGACAAAAAAGCTATAGTCTGTTTGGCCAAAAATCAAGCTTTGTTTCCCCTAAAAATTTGACACCATATTAGGGCCCCGAAAGACGTTAAAAGTTCCTCCATAATAGAAGAGTGTTTTGCTAGAGTTTACAAACGTTTGGCTCATGAGTTTCAATATAAAGGTACAAAAACTTATCAGCATAATTATAGCACACAAACATTGTCATCAAACTCCTGGCATGTAGCCTGAATAAGCCAAGCAAATATGAATAAAGCATATAACAAGAAATATTCGTCAAATGGTCTCGTTAAGTAAATTATACTTCACTTTGCGAAAGAAATTTATCGCTTGTATCCGTGTTACGCATCGAAAAAGCGAGGAGTCATCGCATGACATTAGGTAACAGAGGTAATACTCACGAGTTTCACGAATTCCCATTCCACGATTTTTCGCCGAGTAACAAATTTAAAACTTCAATTCTTACCTTACAGTGGTCGGTTCATTTACCTTACATTTGCCAACACTAACAAACATGAACAAAACGATGAAATCCGGCACTCTTCTTTCAGAAGTAGCAAGCCGCATGAAGTAAAATCCACCGATATGCGCTGCATTCTCACTACAAATATAAACATTTGCCGTGAAGAAAATACGACGAGGAGGAAAAAATGCCAGATCTTCGCCTCGGCAATGTATTCCAGCTACCAAGCCGGCGTATCTCCAGAAGATGGACTCGAGGTAGGACAAACCTTGTGATTTTTTAGGAGCCCTTTGCGAGCAAACTAATTTATTCTGGCGCGAAATGAAGATTAAGAAAATGCATCTGAAATCTAATACACGACAAGAAAATTTTCGCACTTTCGAGGAGCGCGACATATTAAATGGGATTAAGTCGGATTAGCTGCCCGCGGAGAAAACATCTCTGCGTGGGATGGTACTTCCAGTAAAAAGCCTCTGTGTCCTCTCATGTTGGCCTTCGAGCGGCGAGCGTCGGTTGGAAGGTCTCCAGCCTTCCCTTCTTTTATAGTGTTCAGTCTTCGATGGAAAGAAAGTCGACTAAACGGCGTTTAAACCGACCGTAGGACACAGAGTGGCTATGAACTAAAGGTAAGGGAGCTTTTTGAATTAATATTTCGCGTGATCATGATTTTTTTTTTCTTAGCGTTGTAGATTCGAATACATGTGATAAAATTCGAACAATAAGGGCCCGAATCACATGTAATAATGCAAGAAATATCGATTTTCGTTATCTTAAAGGCTACTAGTACAGATAGACAAACAAGAAGACTTCATATCTTTAAGACTTTTTGCATTTATTTGGCATCAGATAATACACTAATAATTCTAGTATATTCCGACCAAATGACCTCTGAAGCCCGAACCCACAACTAGTGCGCTTGGGCTGCCTGTGGAACAACAAGATGATGACAGTGGATAAACCGTGCCGCGTTATCATGCCTTCCTTTATATTCTGTCTTACCGCACTCGCTCATCACATGAGCCACCGCTTCTCCCTTACTTCTGCACATTCTGCACAAAAGGGATTCTGCTGTGTGATCAATATAAAATCTTGTATAATTTGTTATTGTTATTATCATTATTATTACTATTATTATGATTATTATTATCATTATTATTATACATTGTTTTTAAGAAAATAATAACAAACACACCCTTGCATCAGAATCAATTTGACATTGCTCTTGGAAATCATACATTACGCGCGCAATCCACGGTTTAGTCAGTTGCCTACTAGCAGATAATTATAACTAACTAATCTGTAGATTGCGCTGATTCAAAAATTAATTGAAGGCTTTTAGTCAATGAGCGGACAGGTGGTGGGTTCAATTTGTAATAATTTATTTTGGAGGGTTTTTGTCGCTTTTATTGTTATTATAAACAGTGCTAGCATAATTATCATCATTAACGTCATTTTTTTCAATGTTATCGTTATCATCATAATTGTTAGTATCATCATCATCAACATCATCATCGTCCTTCTGCTCCTCCTCCTCCTCCTCCTCTTCATCATCATCATCATTACCGCCGCCCGGTTAGCGCAATTGGATAAGCGACAGTATGCCGAGTGGGAGGTTGCAGGTTCAAACCCCATCTGGACCAACACTCAGGGTCTTAAAATAACTGAGGAGAATGTGCTGCCTTTGTTGTGACATCTACAAATGGTTAGACATTCTAGTCATCTCGGATAAGGACGAAAAACCGTAGGCCCCGTCTCACAGCTCTTTCGCTGTTCTGATTCTTGTGCGACGTAAAAGAACCCACACTGCTGTTCGTAAAGAGTAGGGGGCGTAGACCCTGGTGTTGTGGTACAACCCTTTATGGGTTGGGTTGGTAATGAATGGGTTGATATCAATTGGGACGCAAGTCCTGTTTCATCCCCTTTTACGGTGTTGAGTCACCGTGGCGAATTCATAGAAGATCATCATCATTATCAACATTGTCATTATCATCCTCGTCGTCATCCTCCTCCTCATCATCACCATCATCATCTTCATTATCATCATCATCGTCATTATCCTCAACATGATCCTCACCATTTTAATAAGTATTATGCATAATATATAAATAGATAATATAAGTAATTTAATAACTTATATTGCGCAGGTATTCATTAAAATGATCAAATGCGCATTACATTGATAATAAAAGCATAAAAAACCTATTTAAAATATGAAAAGTTTGATGTTCGAGCTTTTGGAAAAACAGCTTGTCCTCTGAGTAGTAAGTATAATTTGAGTAATATATAGTGACCAGTATTCTAAACACATGTAGCTGTGAACGCTGGTTACTCGCAGTGGTCCAAATGGAGTCTGTGTAGTGCTACGTGTGGCTCTGGAACACAGATGCGTGGTAAAATCTACACAGCTTCACTGAAGAGGGAAGGTGAAAAAGATTGCAGCGGTGATTTTTCTGAAGTTCGAGCCCAAACAAATTGCCCTCCGAGTAGTGAGTGTAAGTTAAAAGAAGCACTAAATCCTCTCCGATTGAAAATATGATTTTCATTAACAGCCAAGGATAGTAAAAATTAAAGATGGTCCTCGAAATCTCGGAAACAGCTTAAAATGTGAAGATGATCCCCCAGGTAAAACAACGTCGGAACTGCTATTATCCCATTCTCCACCCCAGAGCTATTCTATTCTATATTACGGGGTCAACAGCGTGAGCCTCTGATATGGGGTCAAGAATCTCGTTATCCTCGATAACATTAAAAAACTACGCAAGAGTAAAAAAAGAAGCTCCCAGAAGCAGCTAACCGATCAATGATTTACGACCCAAACAATGTCCCTTGCCCTTAAGATATTATGAAAAGTGTTTAAAGGACAGTGGAGAAGAGTAACGCTATTTTTATGCAGCTATACCGAATAACTTTTGCGCCGGTACGAAACCATATCGAATGTCTTTTGTTTAGATATAAGAACGGTGATCTCGGCGCGATTTCTGTAACGGAACGAAGCTGCGTTGCGCCGATATCCAAAGTGGAGAGTCACGTATCTGAGAGGTGTTCACACTATACCGGAGAAATTTCTGTGTCGGCACAAAAAGCTATCTAGTATAGTGTTAACATAGCCTAAATAAAGGTATCTGAAAGCCTCGTAGCTTCAGTAAGCAGATCAGAGCATTGTACCTAGTAGTGAAACAACTTAAGTTTCTATTGCGCATGAGCAGACCATTGTCCGCTTTCAGTTACCTGCCGTTCTCGTCCCCAGAGCCACTCGGCTTAATTTGTAACCGACTAGTTTCCCGACTACGTGACTAAGAAACGACGGGTTCTGGGGACGAGAATGGTTACCTGCATTCACGTAATGACATCTGGACCAATCAAAACTTTGGAAAAATACTTGAGGGATAATAGACGTTAAAACTGACAGATGGTTTCCTTTAAGGCCCAGACCAAACGTCGAACTTTTCAGGAGACGAACCGAACTCTAATTTAGGTCCACCTCAATTTTAAAGTTTTGTTGGGTCAGACGTCGAACTTAGGACGCGTCGAACCAATCAACTGAATCTGACCATAAAGCAATTTTGAAAAATTTTCTCCTGAACGAGGCTAAATATACATTATCTAACAAATTTTTAATTTTAATTATTAGTTTGGTTTGTCACACGTGAAGATCGACGTTTGTCCCCGAGACGATCGTCAGACGTGTCTATCCGTCTGCTTCAGACGGATAGAACGTGTTGGACGAACCAAACAGACGAACTCAGACGAACTTAGTAAACTTCATGAACTTAACTCACCAAGCTTGGTGTCTCCTGAAAAGTTAGGCGTTTGGCCTAGGCCTAAGAGACAAAATTTTGGATAATGGAGAAATTTACCAAGGCGTTCGGCTTGAACACGATGAAATATGACAACGAAATTCCACGCTCTAATTTTAAAATCAGAAATTAAAGACAACGTGTACCCTGTGACAGCGACGTTTCAGACACGGTTACTTGTTTCGGTGAAAACTTTATGGTGAACAGCCTTGTTTTTCTTTTTCTTCTTTTTGTTTTTGTTTTTGTTTTTGTTTTTGTTTTTTTTTTTTTGCCATGAAACGTTTTCTCTCTATATAATCAAGCTGCTCTGAAGGGTAGGGAAGTTATGTTACCTTGTCATGAAAATTATTAGCAGTTTTCTGACTGAGCCGAAATTTTACGAAAGTCTTAGCAGCAAGTGTTTCCGGATTATTTCAAAAGATTTCCTAAGGCTTCCGACGATTCCCGAAGACTGTCGAAGATTTCCGAAGACTAACGAAGAGGCCCGACCATTGCCGAAGATGATACACAATGAATAAAGTTCTCTCAAGTCAGCTTGAAAAAAGGCTGCTTCTGCTTTTGTAGGTTCCCCAGGGTGTGAGACCCCCACCTACAAAACGACTGGATGCTTTGTGTCTAAAGGTCCCCGACCATTGTCCCCCTTGCTCCTGAACAGTTGAGGCAACATTGGTTGGAATATTTGGAACGAGTTTATTAAAAAGTGAATTTGGGTTCCTGTTATATTTCTATTGTCTATACTCTCGCAAAGTTTGCTCTTATATGCTACTTAGAGATTACTTCTAGCCTAATATTTTAGATCAGCGTGTCGACCAATACCGTTCTCCTCGCGCTTTCTAGCCTTCTATTCGTCCTACACCTTGACTACTGAGCTTTGTTTGCAGAGGGCTAGAAGAAAATGTGCGTTTTACGTTGAACGGGAAAACCGCAGAACCCTGATAAAACCTTTCTGAGCCTAGAGGAGAACTAAAATAAAGTAAATTATCGACATTAATAAGTTGCCAAAATAACTCAAAATATTATATAAAAAACAACGGATGTATAAAAATATAATATAGACCAAACTGAGGCCCAAAGTGCTGGAAAAAATTTTTTTAGACACCCTCCTCCCCCTCCCCCCCTCCCCCTCCCCCCCTCCGATTATCTAAAGGTCTGGATCTGCCACTGCAGAATGAATTCCTGACATATATCTGCAGACTGTCACTTTCAAAAAATGGCTGGGACAACTAGGTTGGTTAGGCTTTGCCATGTTAAGAACATGTAGCAGACAATTACAACAAAAACAATTGTTTCATCTTTCTTGTATCCTTGCATCCATTGCATCCATCATCAAGTATAAGTAGACTACAAAAAGAGCACAGAAATATAACTGAAATTAGTTTAGAGAAATCAGCCATTGACACTGACAGAGTATGAACAAAATAAATATCAGAATTTTTCATTCGTAACTTTGGAAGTATCAGTTGTAGTGATAAAAATAATTAACAATTAATGAATGAGGCTGAGTATCTTATGAAGAATTATGGAGATCGAGGAGGTCCGTTGAGGCCGTAGGCCAAGGCGGATAACACACTCCGAGATCTCCATAATTCTTCATATTGATACGAAAGCCAAATTACAATCTGGCCAGTATCCAGCCTGATTGACTCAGAAATAAAGGAAAGGAGACTTTAGGTTTAGAGAATTAAAATTCAAAAAATTTCTCAAGGAAGAATATTTATTTAATAATTTAATAATAATTTTATTACTTATAATGCGCAAATTTGGATATATATATGATCAAATGTCCCTAGACCACCCTACAAGCTCGGTCAGATTTTATCCTAGATCCACGCCTGGATTCTAGTATTTAAATTTATAGAGCTTAGATTAGGAATATATGAAGTATGGTATGCACGAATGGTGTTCCATTTATATCATAATAAAGCATGAAATGAGTCAAGAGAAGGCTAATTTAATAATCACAGCAACTTCAATTTAGAAAAATAAAAGGCTCTAATATTCCATTCAATGCAAGTGTTCTACACTCAATTATGCTTATTGTGCATTCACATTAATTCTATAATGCAAAGATCAATTTGAAAATTCAAAATCTACCGAAATCCCTGTCCCATCAGGTAGTGGTCAAATGCCCTCACAGAGAACTACATATTTTAAACCGCTTGAAAACCATACCCTTCACAGCGGCACATACCTATATAGCTCATATATGGCAGTACCATCCCCGGGAAGAATTGTAAGAAAATTTTTCATGCTAACTATGTTAACAATTAAAGTATTTGTCTCATCTGAACTACCGGCTCTGTGTGGTACAAAGGTTGTTCAATATAATAATGTCTTGTTCAAATTTCTCAGCTTACCAAGATAAAAAATTCAAATACCCCATTCCCATAGCACTAATCCCTGGTCAAATGCCCTATGTCTGCCGGGAGAATTTGAAGTTTCGAATTGATCGGTGCATGAATTTCATTTGGAAACAAGTTAAAAAATATGCTTTGAATCGCGTACCCATTAAAAATGGAAATCGTCAATCGTAATGAAATATACGGTTGAAGCTGGCTCATGTCATCTTTTATGATATCGAATGAGGATTATACCTATGACTGCAACAAGTAGGTGATCAGGAAACCCCCAGTCTCAACCATTTGAAATCTGCTTGCTTCAACTTAAAAATAATGTAACAACTATATTTGTATCGGGCTTCTTAAAAATAAGCCACAAAGAATGACAATCAAGCAAATAAGCAGTTTACAAATTTTCAATGCAACCTGTAAAATCGACCACACATTCATTTTCGATCACTAAACGTAAGCTTATAGGTAACACGTGAACAAGACAACTACCTCGAAAATTATTCGTTCTAATTCTATAAACCAAATATGCAAAATTAAACTGATTCAAATTGTGTGGATACGACTTTGCATCGTAACAACCAGTGTAAAATTATAAGCACGCAGTTAAACACTAAGCTCACAAAGAGTGAACAAATAGGCTGGCTACCAATTATAAAGGATACAATAAACGTAAAAAAATGAAAAAAAGAAATAAAGCAGATTGACTTACCAAAGAAATAAGAAATAAAACCGGCTGATAGAAGTGTTTCGAGCCTTTGTTTGAACCAGGGTCACTTCTATCACGCATGATTTCAGCAGGTTATAGCCTGGTATATAACAGCGCCTGCTATTGGCCAATGATATTTATGACGTTCTTGGTCTCTCACCTCGCGAGGTCGCAAATATCATGCTACAGACGTTCCTCTCCGCAAAACATACCCACTGGTGCGGTTTTCGCAGGCTAGCAAAACGCCAGACGAGCGTAAAGGAAATGGAATAATTATGTATAAAATTATCTGTAAAAAAAAAATTATGCGATTAAGAATTGGACGCAAACGTTTTGTCCCGATATTAGAACTCGTTGGGATATGAGCTGGATTATACATGATGACCCGCAAGCCTTGGAAACGTGCACGACGGTCATCTGAATTGACCGATTGCGCAATATAAAACAAAGGAAGTGTTGACAACAAACCGCAGGACCGAAGATCGGGAACTACAGTAAAAACCCGCGAGTAAGAACCTACATTTTCTCGAGTTAGCCTAAACAGGTTCTTATTTAAATAGTAGTTAACACAATTTTAGGCTATTTAGGTTCTTAAATAGGTTCTTATTTCTGTAAAAAAACAAAAACCAAAAAAAAACAAGCTACAAAACAGGATGGTAATCTGCGTATTTTTCAACTTCAAAATGTGATACAACAATATTAACCTCTTGCACTTTATTTTTTTTATTACATCAATAAATTAGCACTTTTATTTGCACAGCAATGCCAAGCTCCTAATTCTCCAAACAGGATTCTTACACAGCTTTGCAGCTGCATTTCACTAATATGACTTTCAAAAATGAGAGCCTGTTTTTCATTTTCTAGGCTAAACAGGTTCCTGTTTATAGGGGGTATAAATGGCAAATTTCAGGCTAACAGGTTCTTAATTTTCAGGTTCTTACTTGCGGGTTTTTACTGTATAAGAAATCCTTGGAACTTATTACTCGCACGTCATCGTGTGTCCATCTCGCTAACTCATATGACATTTTGCTCCGACAGGAGCAATTAACACAATCAAAATATGCTTTTGTCTTCTCTAACGATAACCGAAACCTTCGTAAATTCATCATCGATTTATTGTAAAAATTACAAATGCCTTTTCAAACAGAGTAACTTCAGAACACTCGACCACTTTACTCAAATTTATTTACATTATGTGGGCCACGCCGAAACGTTTCTTTGTAACTGCGACGTGAAAATATGAAACTAAAACCAAACCAAAGTCTCCAGGTGATTAAAAGGAAAAGGCCGCCCGCGAGGAGAACGCGAGACCACAAAAACATTGTTTTCGAAATGTAACCGCATTAGCAGAGATTCTCAGTGAACGGATTGCAACAGTATTTTTCTAAATAAATATCAAAAAGAAAGAGAGAAGCCTTCTTCCGAATAACCGGTTACGTACTGTGCTTTCCACTTTCCAGGACGTACTAAAAGTGCCGGAAATGGGAATATTGCTACGCGTGTTTTATTTGTAGCGAAAAAACAAATCTTTTACTCATAAATGCCGAAAAATGTAACTGTATGGCGGAGGGTCTCCTACAAGAAAATCACCTAATACAAAACACTCTAAGACAGACATATAGATTTTATAGCTTGTATACCCCTTAATTTTCTAGTTATTGCGCAAGTGATTTCATAATTATAACACCTTGGTTTCTAACTCACAGAATCACGGGCGCGCCACCTAGTGTTTCTGTTGCATAATAAAACTCGCACTTTGGAGTTTAGATGACAATGGCATTACAATAACACTCGCTTAAGACATGAGACATATTAAGCTAAGACATATTAATCCTTTAAAAATTTCCAGTTGGTGCCCAAGTGGTTTCATAATGCCGTGGTGTCTGATTCACAGAATTACGGGCGTGCAACCTAGTGTTTCTGTTGATTTAAAAATAGAACTTGGGAGTTTAGATCACCATGGCATTACAATAACACTCGCTTACTCAAGCTAAAACATATTAGGCATATTGACCATTAATTTTCTTCTGTGCGCAAGTGATTTCATATAAATACCGTGGTGCTTAACTCAAAGAATCACAAGCGTGCCACGTACCTAGTGTTTCTGTTGCTTTAAGAATCGCTCCTAGAAGTTTAGAACACCAAGGCATTACAATAACACTCGCTTACTCAAGCTAAAACATATTAACCTTTAAATTTCCACTTGGTGCGCAACTGATTTCATAATGCCGTGGTGTCTGATTCACAGAATCACGGGCGTGCCACCTAGTGTTTTTGTTGCTTTCAAAATCGGTCTTAGGAGTTAAGAACACCATGGCATTACAATAACAATCGCTTACTCAAGCTAAAACATATTAACCTTTATATTTCCACTTGCTGCGCAAGTGATTTCATAATGCCGTAGTGTCTGATTCACGGAATCACTGGCGTGCCACCTAGTGTTCTGTTGCGTTAAAAATTGCACTTAGGAGTTTAGATCACCATGGCATTACAATAACGATCGCTTACTCAAGCTAAAACATATTAACCTTTAAATTTCCACTTGGTGCGCAACTGATTTCATAATGCCGTGGTGTCTGATTCACAGAATCACAGGCGTGCTACCTAGTGTTTTTGCGGCTTTCAAAATCGGTCTTAGGAGTTAAGAACACCATGGCATTACAATAACAATCGCTTACTCAAGCTAAAACATATTAACCTTTAAATTTTCACTTGGTGCGCAAGTGATTTCATAATGCCGTAGTGTCTGATTCACGGAATCACTGGCGTGCCACCTAGTGTTCTGTTGCGTTAAAAATTGCACTTAGGAGTTTAGATCACCATGGCATTACAATAACGATCGCTTACTCAAGCTAAAACATATTAACCTTTAAATTTCCACTTGGTGCGCAACTGATTTCATAATGCCGTGGTGTCTGATTCACAGAATCACAGGCGTGCTACCTAGTGTTTTTGCGGCTTTCAAAATCGGTCTTAGGAGTTTAGAACACCAAGGCATTACAATAACACTCGCTTACTCAAGCTAAAACATATTAACCTTTAAATTTCCACTTGGTGCGCAACTGATTTCATAATGCCGTGGTGTCTGATTCACAGAATCACGGGCGTGCCACCTAGTGTTTTTGTTGCTTTCAAAATCGGTCTTAGGAGTTAAGAACACCATGGCATTACAATAACAATCGCTTACTCAAGCTAAAACATATTAACCTTTATATTTCCACTTGCTGCGCAAGTGATTTCATAATGCCGTAGTGTCTGATTCACGGAATCACTGGCGTGCCACCTAGTGTTCTGTTGCGTTAAAAATTGCACTTAGGAGTTTAGATCACCATGGCATTACAATAACGATCGCTTACTCAAGCTAAAACATATTAACCTTTAAATTTCCACTTGGTGCGCAACTGATTTCATAATGCCGTGGTGTCTGATTCACAGAATCACAGGCGTGCTACCTAGTGTTTTTGCGGCTTTCAAAATCGGTCTTAGGAGTTAAGAACACCATGGCATTACAATAACAATCGCTTACTCAAGCTAAAACATATTAACCTTTAAATTTTCACTTGGTGCGCAAGTGATTTCATAATGCCGTAGTGTCTGATTCACGGAATCACTGGCGTGCCACCTAGTGTTCTGTTGCGTTAAAAATTGCACTTAGGAGTTTAGATCACCATGGCATTACAATAACGATCGCTTACTCAAGCTAAAACATATTAACCTTTAAATTTCCACTTGGTGCGCAACTGATTTCATAATGCCGTGGTGTCTGATTCACAGAATCACAGGCGTGCTACCTAGTGTTTTTGCGGCTTTCAAAATCGGTCTTAGGAGTTTAGAACACCAAGGCATTACAATAACACTCGCTTACTCAAGCTAAAACATATTAACCTTTAAATTTCCACTTGGTGCGCAACTGATTTCATAATGCCGTGGTGTCTGATTCACAGAATCACGGGCGTGCCACCTAGTGTTTTTGTTGCTTTCAAAATCGGTCTTAGGAGTTAAGAACACCATGGCATTACAATAACAATCGCTTACTCAAGCTAAAACATATTAACCTTTATATTTCCACTTGCTGCGCAAGTGATTTCATAATGCCGTAGTGTCTGATTCACGGAATCACTGGCGTGCCACCTAGTGTTCTGTTGCGTTAAAAATTGCACTTAGGAGTTTAGATCACCATGGCATTACAATAACGATCGCTTACTCAAGCTAAAACATATTAACCTTTAAATTTCCACTTGGTGCGCAACTGATTTCATAATGCCGTGGTGTCTGATTCACAGAATCACAGGCGTGCTACCTAGTGTTTTTGCGGCTTTCAAAATCGGTCTTAGGAGTTAAGAACACCATGGCATTACAATAACAATCGCTTACTCAAGCTAAAACATATTAACCTTTAAATTTTCACTTGGTGCGCAAGTGATTTCATAATGCCGTGGTGTCTGATTCACAGAATCAAGGGCGTGCTACCTAGTGTTTTTGCTGCTTTCAAAATCGCTCTTAGGAGTTTAGAACACCATGGCATTACAATAACAATCGCTTACTCAAGCTAAAACATATTAACCTTTAAATTTCCACTTGGTGCGCAAGTGATTTCATAATGCTGTGGTCTCTGATTCACAGAATCACGGGCGTGCCACCTAGTCAGGGGCACCCAAGGTCAATTTTCGGAAAATATCTGTTCCGAAGATTTGAGATCGAGAATTTTCGGAACATTTGATTTAAAATTTCTTGCTTGCCTACCTGCCTCTCTAAAGATTTTCGAAAATCTAAAAAATGGTATAATTGCCCATTTTTGACGGATTTTTACCCTGATAAGAACACCTAGAATTTTTGCCAGCGAGTCAACCGAGCTAAGAAGCGAGGTTGCCTCGGCGACAGAATTATAACGCCGCGCAATGTAGGCCAAAACTCTCACCATACTTGAGTGTAAGTAAGACCCCATATTTAGGTGGTGACGTCATGGTCTTGTATTTACAACTCGTGGTCCGAAATTGGATGATTCAGCGTGCAGCTGTTCGTTGTCTGTTCAAGAGCACCTAACAGGTGAGTAAGCTTTAATTCAATTTCTAGTTTGAAAGGGCAATTAGTGCTCTGGTTTGCTTTATAAATTGCGTTTAAAGCAGCAGCTGATCAAGGATAGGGTTTTACGCCAAATTTTTGTCAGAACCAGCTTGTGTTTTGCAGCTCGATTTACATTGAGGTTCCGTGTTTCGCTTTTCGACTCAGAACCAGGGTTTTCAGTGTTCTCTTTTCCTTTGTGAATTGAATTTTAAGCGGTAGTTGATCAAGGCATAGGGTTATATTCTCAAAACTTTTATCAGAACCAGCGTGTTCTTCCCAGGTCAATTTACATTGAGCTAGTCCTCACCTCCCGTGAGAAATGCAACGAATTTGCGGGCCTTTTTTTTAGAATTTTTATTTATGTCTTTCGAGATATTTTGTCAACCAGCATGTTTTTTTGCTGCTCGATTTACATTTAGACAGCCCAAACTTCCCGTGGGGAATGCAACGAATTTGCGGACCTTTTTTTTTGAAGACTATCATTATGCCTTTCAAGAGACTATTTGTCTTGTGACTCTCGCTCATTAAATCTTTGTATTTTATTCAAGTTTATATTTTTATACCTCTGATACATTCCGCCCCGTTCTTGCGCTTTTCACACATTTTACTTTATACCAATTTTTTCTGGTGTATATTACCACGCGAAATGTTTCTCCTATCCTTGATGACGCTGTTGCTCGGAATTTAACTATATTTTTCTTTCCGGCGTTAATAGTTTTGCTACAATGGAATTTTCCAAGAAACATGAGTGCTAACTTGCTCATATTTACCCACAAAGCTTCAAGCCATGTTGTGACTGTTTGATAAAAGTGAAAGCCTTAAATGTGCCAAAGTTGTTGTTTTGAACTAGGGTGCCATCCTTTTCGTTTGCAGAATCCATTTTAAACCTCTAAAATTATGAAAAAAATATCGCGAAGATCTGAATATGCACATCCTACAAAAGATAAACGAATTCGCATCGTTTGCACTTGCCGGATGGTTCCCCTAGTCGGTAGCCTTTTACCTGGTTGAAATTTTCGAAAAGGCAAGCTTTGATCCATATAATTTTCGGATCACTAGACTTTCAGTTAGGAAATCCGAGCAAATGGAAAATTTTTAGGGGATAAAAATATGCCAATATCTACCGTTTAAATACTAAAATACGTTTAGGAATGCTACGTTTAAGTGGTTTTAAACTATATTCTCGTTGGGTGCCCCTGCCTAGTGTTTCTGTTCCTTTAAAAATTGTACTTTTTAGGAGTTTAGATCACCATGGTATTACAATAACACTCGCTTACTCGAGCTAAAACATATCAGACATATTAACCCTTACTTTTCTTCTGTCTGCAAGTGATTTCATTTTCCTGCAATACATAGCTTTTTCTTGACTGGATAACGAGTTAACTAGCGGCAGAGGCGAGATTTGGTAATTTTTGGCGGGCTTTGGACACGTTTTGGCGGGATGACGCTTTCACTATCCGACCGAATCCATTTGATCGCTTGGCCTTTGTGTTTTCTGCCTCTACTATGACATCTTTAGGAATTTAGGCCGAGTTACTACTAACAATAGTATTTCCGAAAACCCGTCATTAAATAACGGAAATTTTCTTTATGTAGCCCGTTTGTTCTCTTTTTACATCATTGACAGCAGATCGTGCATAATAGTCACCAAACAAATGCAGTCGGATTTGAAGATCTAACGTTTTCTACATCAAAATGCCTACCAGACTGCCGATGAATATTACCACTTACACGTTTATCGTAATATCGTTAGGCTCAGAAACATTTCAAGGCACAGAAAGACCGTCTTCTTCTCCTAATGTCATCTAAACCTTCCCAGACGCACACACCGTCCTTAACGATCATCTCAAGAAGACAATGCTGGCTATATTCAATCAGAGTGCAAATCATAATGTCACATTTCTTCCATATAAAGAAAAAGTCAATTATTATTTCCATTGTTTTGGTTAAATTTTTAACTATATATAGTGCGTTGAATGTATAAGATTCCATCAGAGAGAGGCCACAAAAGTGCAAGCACAACGCACCAGCGCGTGCGTGAAGCAATTCACTGCGGAAACTGCAGTTTAGCAAACTCAGGCCAAAAAATTGGTTGAATCTGCACACACAAAGCCTCGGAAATCAATGATTGCAATTTGCTTTGGCATCTATCTTTCCTTTACGATGAGTAGTATTCTGCGTATTCACGGACTGCGGGTTATACATAATCAACATTTTGAACCAACGCTTTTATCTAGCATTATTCGTCCGATTCTATTTGAGTTCCGCGACCTTCAATACATTCGATACAATATGGAACTACGCTACATTTTAATACTGGCAAAGACCAGAAAGACAACGCTTGAGTCGTAGGCCACGCGCGATTATTCTGGATAACTCGTGAGCTGAGAACGCAAATCTCAGCATATGTTAAATTGTTATCTCTTCTCTTATTACTCTATCGCCAGATGCCGCCTTAATCTTGTTAAAAAATGTAACGCTTTATCGAATAACTGACCACTGATGGTTGGATCCAACGGTGAAGAAACTAATTGCTTTTCGCAGTAGGAAGTTTATTGCTTGTCACTCAAAACCTAGCGTCCTTAACAACGCCGGCGTAATGTGCTGTGCAAAATAAAGTCGTATGCGGGTCCTCATGATTAGTATCGCCGCCTTTATTTTACCTGAATGGGACATTCTGTTAGTGTGACGAGGATAAAGGAAATATAAGAAAATTTTGTTTTTTGATCCACAATCAATGGCTAGTTTCTTTGGAGACTCGCTCTTAAGGTGACCCGTTCCTATTTATTTGCGTGTTGGTTATGTTTTTGATTCGCGTTTTTCAGAATGAAAGATTCAACCGATTTCTACGATTTGTTGCATCCTTAATAAATAATGATGCGCCAATTTAAGGAAAAAGATTCGGTAGATGTAAAGATTCGTGGGGAAGCACTGAAAAACAACTGATAGAATATTGGTGCGTTCCTTCAACTGAAAGAGCGTTACGAGAGCGACAGTATGGCATGTGTTCTTAAAACTAGTTTCAGGCCTTTGATCGAAGGTCAAAACGCTCTTGCTCCAAAGTTAGTACTTTGCGTTTCACGTGATATAAGTGAGTGATCAGATAGAAGGTCCAAAGGCACGTGATGAGATCTTGCGTTTTATCCATTCAATTAAATGCTGGCTATGTACGTGCCAAGCATGCGTAATTGCACTATAACATGGAGATTAGGATTGCGGGCTCCTCTAGTCGCGTGCCAAACCCTAGCCTGCGAAAAGAACCGTTTCTCCTCGCTCCCCGCCGCTGGGGACCTTTCGCGAGGAGGATCTTCTGCGACTCAGCGACAGAAATTCCATACTGATGAAGTGAAATCTGTGCGAAATCCGATCAGAAGCGCTGATTGGTAGACGGAGTAGTTATATTGTTTTAGGTATTGTTTACGAATGACAGACAAAAGGCTACAAGGGTCAACTGTAAACGCGATGAATCTATAACAAAACAGTCAATGACTGTGGAATATATTCTTCTCTAGAAGAAGCATTTGTGTTTTGCTGGTGCTCTTTCGCTGAACACAACACTTTACCAAAATCGACCAGTAAAAAAACGTAAAATGGAACAAATTTGCATTTGGAACCCCACGACTACCGGATTTATTAAACAATCATTTACGTCATCCGTATGAAATTTTTGTCGCTGAGTCGAAGACGGTCCTCTTCGCAAAACATCCCCACCGGTGCGGTTTTGGCAGGCTAGCAAAACGCCAGACGAGCATAAAGGAAATGGAATAATTATGCATAAAATTATCTGTCCAAAAAAAATTATCCGACTAAGAATTGGACGCAAACGTTTTGTCCCGATATTAGAACTCGTTGGGATATGAGTTGGATTATATGCCTAAGTCCAAACAACTCTGTTTGAAATCAGATCGCCTATCTTCAAGTCTGCTATGTGGAAGATAATACTTAGTGATAATATTTCTCTAAAAGCTCCATGAAAAAAAGAAAATAATTTTAAACGTGAAATTCACTAAGTAACGAATAAGGGCCATTAGGCACGCAAAACGCGGTACGGAGGTCGATGATAAGTGAGCTTGGCTTTTTTGAACAGTAGAATAGGAAACTAAATATATAATTCTGAACATTTTTGTTGTTTGCAAGCTTTCACCGGTGAAAGGGAAATGATATTGGCATGCTTTTAAGATAACAGTTATCCCTTCACTAGAAATAAACAGTTAGTTCTATTTGCACTCTCCCTAAGTTGATTGATAGGCACTTATTTGACTACCAAAATTACAATTAGCGACCTTCCTTAAAATTAAAAGGAAAAAATCCAGGGTAAAAGTTAGATCCAGCAAGAATCTGTACCTTTCGATCAACTGTAGCTTTTTAGGAAACACATTTATCGATATGCCTGAAGTACACAATAGCAACCTCTTTTTTCCCCTGCGCATTTGAATTATTTGGAGCCATCTTTAGTCACGAGTCAAACCATCAGGGGCACCCAACGACAATTTTTGGAGAACATCTGTTCGGAAGACGATTTGAGATCTAGAATTTTCGGTCTATTTGTTGTAAAATTTCTTGCTTGCTTGCCTCTCCTAGGATTTTCGAACATCTAAAAATGGTATAATTGCCTATTTTAAACGGATTTTTACCCTAAAAAGGTCACCTAGAATTTTTGGGAGCCTTTTTTCTGGCTGAAATTTTCGAAAAGGTAAGTTTTGATCCCTATAATTTTCGCATCACTAGACTTTCAGCTAGGAAATCCGAACAGATGAAAAATTTTTAGGGGGTGAAAATATGCCTATATGTACCGTTAAAATACTAAAATACGTTCAACAATGCTATGTTTAAGTGGTTTTGAACTATATTCTCCTTGGGTGCCCCTGAAACATAGGCAGAAAAGCAGAATTTTTCTGACAATGTTTAATCTTTGCCCACATTTTCGAGGTTTCCACAAGTGAACGTCCATTTTCTCCTAATATAATTGTTAAAATTAAGCAAAAAAACGAGCAGTTAAGTGAACAGTCGATATTAAGAACGGTTTCTATCAAAATATTTTCTTGTCATCTTTGTCAAAGATGGTCATAATTTAATGAATAAGCTTCCTGAGTCCTTCAAAAAACACTAAAAGTTTTCAGTGTGGGAAAAAGCACTTCAACCTCAACTTTAAAACATTTTCATTTCCTCAAAATTAATTTCTGAGAAGCTAAATGCTATTTACCTTTTGCAGAAAATCAGGATCATGCTGAAGATCGTCATAATTTTCACTTCACTTTACATCATCAGTACTAATGGTAAGAAAAAGTCCAATTCTATGACGTTTCTAAATATGTTTTACTAATTTATGTCTAATTCTTGTCTTTTTCATATACAAAATCTGCACAGTAATTTTTAGGGAGTTATTATAACTCCAAAAATGGAGTAAAAATTTTAGGTACAGGATAACTCCTTTTTGGGGGTTACTTTAACTCCTAATTTAACTCCAAATTTGGGGTCATTTTTATTCCTGAAAAAGGGTTGTTTTTACTCCTAGTCTGGAGTTAAAATAACTCCGAAAATGGGGTTATTTTTACTCCTTACATGGGTCGTTTTTACAAGATAAAGACACGGGGCCGTGACGCTACAGGCGTTAACCCTTTCACTGCCAGGATAAAAGAAGGAGTCTCGTAAACTGGTTTTAACTTTCGAATCTGTGGACGAAATCCTGCGGTGTGACCATTCAAATGAAACCTCTCTGTCAGTACTTTCACATTGTATTTTTTACCTTATTTTACAGCATTTTACCAAAATAAAATTGGAGATTTTGTTGAAATTTGACTTTGGCCACTTTTGGCAGTGAAAGGGTTAATTATTCTTGCGCAAGTTAGTAAGATTCCTGCGCAAAATATGGGGTTCAACTGGTCCTTACTATACTACTCACATTATCTTGCACAAGTTCTAAATAGGGAATACGACAATTAATCTTAATTTCTGTTATATTTCAGCTTATTCAACTCCTTGTAACAGAGACATTGGAATCCTTATCGACACGTCACTAAGTATTCCTCAAAGGAAACTTGAGGTTTTTTTGGAAACGTTTTTAAAGCCATTCTATGCCGAGTTTGAAATATCAGCGCAAAAAACCCAGTTTGGTTTGATAACCTTCGACAAATACAGTCGTTTGAGGTTCACGTTGGCAGAAAACGTCAGTACTATTGAACCAGTTAGACAGTTCATGACAAGAATCGACCTAGCCCTGCTACAAGCGAAAAACGAGCTGTTTACTTTAAGTGCAGGAGACAGAGAAGATAAGCAAAATGTGTTACTCGTGTTCACGGATGGGAGGCCTTTTCCACCAGAAACATTCCTTCTTTTCAACAAATCTTTACCTTTTTTAAGGGTAAGAGATGTGATTTTTCTTCTCGAAAGAAACCAACCAACCAACCAACTAACCAGCCGCATTACGTGAACAAACTAAAATAAAAACATATAAATAGGTCACTTGCACTAAGAGGTCACGTGACCAATGCTTCCTTTAAACAATGAGTTGGAATCTTGCTGATGCCAAAAATTGACAGAGCACATAAAGTGCATCTTACATCCGAAATTTGAGAGGAAATGCATTTAAGGGAGATATTTTATGACACTTTGGTTTTTCAACAAAGTATTATGATTTGTATTGGCCGCCATGTTGGGGGTCATACTCTTGCCCTCCAACATGGCGGCCAAAACCACGTTTTGCTTATATCCTGTTAAACGTTTGATAGTTACGCTTAGATGTGTTGTAAACGTTTCCACATCATCTTTTCAACATTTTCCTTGAAGTTTAAGTGCAAAAATTGTGTTCGGAAAGAGGTAATTCATAATTTTAAGAATCACATTTTGGTCACGTGACCAGCTACGAACTTACTCATTAAGAAAATGGTGCAGGTTTGAAAAACCAAATCACTATTATTTTGTTTAAGATATGACCCATTAATCGTTTTTCGAAAGCAAAATCATGTAGCTTTCATTTTCATAAACACAATGTCATTTAATGTTATTTAAAAAGGTTTTTAGATTTGTTAGCGGACCTAAAATGGCTAGACGCTTTTTATGACTGTCAAAAAGTGCAAAAAAAAAAACTTCTGGTTTAGCAATATATGTGAAATTTGTCATTAGAAGGTATACCAAAGGGATACCTTCTCTGTTCAAAGGGATACACCCAATTGCAAAAACGTTGTCATAAAAAATGAAAAAAAGGAAAAAGCCAAATAGGAATTAATTCGGCTAATTTAGCCACATTCTCATGGTGGATTCATTTGCAGCCGTTACATTTCTCCGCTGGAATTTTCAGCTTTATTGTCTTTCAGCTTTAAACCAATAGCAAATTCCAACAGGCAAATACGACGTCCAGGTTCAGATGCTGCAAATGAATTCATTAGGCTTATTAGCCTATATAATATCTATTTGGCTTTTTTTCATTTTTCTAAGACAACGTTATTGCAATTACAGTCGACTCCCGATAACTCGAACCTTCCAGGGAAATTGAAAAAAGGTTCCAGTTATCGGGAGTTGGAGTTACCGGGAGTTCGAAGAAAATAGCCGAGAGTAAGGCAAAAAACAGTTTTTACTGCACAGTGAACATTTTAATCACATCTAATTGTAGAAATGGTCAAGTGAAAATTAAAAGATACTTTTAGATTATAAATCAGAACGTAACGCAACAAAACATAGCCTAAATAGAGCATGCGTTTTACTATTTTGAGAAGAAAAGCTGCTTCACGTTAGCCTGTGACAATCAACATTAGCCTCAACTAGTAAACTATACTCCCACAACACGTCAATAGGAAAACCAAAATTCAATGTTTCGGTCGCCAGTAGACGGCTTTTTCCTCGATTTTTTAAGGGCTCAAAACATGGTTCGAGTTATCGAGGGTAAAATTATATAGAAAATGACCTGAAGGGAAACGAAAATTGGTTCGAGTTAGCGGGAGTTTGAATTAGTGAGTGTAAAATTACAGTGAATGTATGACGGAAATCCAGGGGAAATCGATTTTGGTTCGAGTTAGCGCGAGGTTCGAATTAGCGAGGGTTCGAGTTATCGGGAGTCAACTGTAGGTGTATGTGAAAAGAAAAGGGGTAGACTTTTGGGCGTAGCCTGCAAGTATCAAACTGTGTTGAGTGCCTCCCCCCGCCCAGGTGAGAATCATACCTCACTGTCTGTGATTATGTAGAGTGAATAGTTAAAATTAAAGGCATCACTTCTAATTACCAGTGTTTTTTTTTTCGCAGGCGGACAACGTTAGTATTATTGCTGTCGGTTACGGAGTAGAAGCTCACATTAATACAACAGTGCTTAGGGAAATAGGAGGAGACAATGTATTGATCATGAATGAAGACAAAACCTTAGGATATACACCCTTTGTCGATCCAATAAAGAAAATGGTTTGCAGTAAGTCAATATTTCCGCAAGTCAGTTCCCTTCCTTGTAATTGATTTCACTTCTAGTTCATGGTTATGATTATTATAGTTATTATGATTATGATTAAGATTATTATTTTATCACCATCATCGTTATCATCATCATCATCGTCATCGTCGTCATCTTTCACATCATCATCATCTTCACTGTATCATTATACAATATCGTCATCGTTATTATTGCAATTAGAAAATAGAGTCTTGCATGCCTTTGTTAAACTTTGTCGGTGTGATTTTCAATTGATAATCCCTGGTAGGCGGGGTAAGGACAAGCTTTGAGTTCAGAATCAGCTTGAGGCGTCTATTCTTATTATTACTATTTCTGTTATTATTATTATTATTATTATTATTATTATTATTATTATTATTTTACTTCTTACTATAGGCGTATAGTAGTGGGCCATATTGGCTATTTATCTCATAGGGATATATTATCATTTGCCCAATACATTTCTCTGTTTCTAATTGACTTTAAATCCCACGACTACTTCTTCATAACCCGCTAGCGCTGAACAAATTTAGCAGATGCTTAGATTATACCATCATTGACGTAAGTCTCTCTGACGTCAATAAATGAGTATGCGATATAGCATTGAAGTCCCAAAAGACAGCGGAACGGAAGCTTAGCCGGTTGTGAGCGTAGAACTCTAGAAAAAGCAAAAGAGTTCACGGACATGCAAAGAAAAAATAGCAGAATTACTTGCTCACTCACGATAAACCGCTTTCTGAGGAATATCTGAAGGAATGTAAAACATTCGTTCACACTTTGAACGTACCACGGAAAAAACACAAATTTTACGTACCTTTTTACGTCTTTTACGTACCCACGGTAACAATGCAGTCACCGATCGGCAAACAAAATTTGTAAACAAACCTTTTATTTCTGATCTCTCTGTTCGCCTTATATAAACCTAGAAATATCTGCAAATAGCGCCTGACCGGTGACAAAAACACCCAGCGTATGAGTATAAAGATTATCCTAAATTGAGTATAAAATTCAATTGCTTGTCAGCCTTCGCGTTGATAAAGAAGCCAGATTATGAGCAGAATATTCAGGCAATAATTTATTTTAAAAACATCAATTCTTAAACATATACGATCATACAGCAAAGATACAATGAACATTTCAAGTGTACCAGACCGGTGAAGACGCGCGGCCTGTTGCGTACTTTTCGGTATACAGTTCAGAGTCATAAATCAAATCAGAGTTGAAGGAAAACATACCTTTTACCACTTTCCAAGTGCGCTGTATTCTTTTCGTAAACCACACACTACGTAATACTCCTAGAACCATACCAAATCGATCGGCTAAGCTTCTCTATCTCCAAAGACTCTTGAGAACGTCATGTTGTCGGTCGCCCATGACGTCGCTTCCTGGATCGACTCCATTCAGGAATTTGAGTTTTCGTACCCTAAACGCCTTTCTCCGAAAACAAAACAACAATCACGGGTACTTTAGAAATAGCAGACTTCACTTTGCTTACGTGGAGCGACGGATGATTTCTTTGGATTCTTCGAATTTAGTGTTGGCCCGAATGATTATTCTGGAAGCTGTCACGGCGCGCATGCGCATAACCGTGAACCCCTCCCCCGGCCCCCCGCCCGCTTTAAAGGAGTGCATTGCACACGCCTCGTCCTTTGAGACACGGGTTTACCCCGTTCATTGACCCGACTGCTATGCTATGCTGGTGAGTTCCGATAAATATCAGTGGCTGCCACTGCCCGCGTGATATAGCTGTGCGCATGCGTGGGTTGGTGTAAATGTGCCCCTTGCTTGCACTACTGCCAAGGAACTTCCAACGTAATTTTCGCTTATGCAATCGACTTAAGTTCAATCTTTTATTCAAAAATTACTGTAATTCATGACACTTCTAAACAAATTAAACAGCGCTCGCATATAGGTAAAATCTTTGCTCTTTGGCACTTAGCAATAGCTATAACTAGTAAATATTTCGAACATACTTATATAAATTTATTAAAAGTTATTCAACTTCCAGTCATGCATAATGTATAGTATTTGTGAAATAGATTTTTTGAATTTTTTTAAGAACCCTTTCAGGCTGATTCCTCACTAAGCCGGTGAATAAGAACTTGAACAGCCTGAACCTCGAAATCACAGGCTCTTATATGCGTGTGAATACTGTACTTCAAGCTATAGGCGAATCTTTGCTAACGTCGTTGTTTACATTTTTCCTCCCTAGCATACGACTTAACTTAAAGAAGCCGTGGCCGTATATATGAACTAAATGCAAAAGTTGAGTTGAAAGAGTTGATTAAGTTGAGCAGTTTGAGCAGTTTTCAGCTCTTTGCAACCAATATTGAAGGAAATATCAGCCATCAAAAACTGCGAAATTGCTGGGTGGCAAAAAAGTTAATAAGCCATAATTCCTCTGGTAAATTTCGACTTTTTAGCAGAGAATTTCTCCGAAACCATTCGGTGTATTAGGCTCAAATTTTCAGAGATAACTAAAACTGTTATGCCCTTTCAATATTCAGAGTTTATATTTTATCGTCATCGATAGTGATAAGCACATGTTGATTAGGCAAAAAGTGTAAACAAAGATTTGCCTATACCGACGTGAAATAAGGACTTTTTACCTTTTTACAAGCTTGTGGGACTTACTACGAGAAGGTTGGATGCTTTAAGGATAAATATAAACGACCATTGCCAATCTTGTTCCTGGACAGAAGAGACAACATTGACTGGAAAAACTACAAAACGTTTCTTAACAAGTAAGTTTCTGTCATTTCCATTGTCTATATCCTCGCAGACCCCGGAGGGGTGGGGGCACTCCATTCTAAAGAAAATTTCCCCTAAAATTGATACCCCGTTCTAGAAATGGGCCAATTTTTTATACCCCGTTCTAGAATTCGCCCTAAAACTGATACCCCGTTCTAAAAATGGGCCGATTGTTTATACTTCGTTCTAGAAAGTTTGTAAATTGAAATAGCCTGGTTTTTTCAATAGGATATTTCTTTATTTGTTCGACTTATACATCAAATAAATGCTTCTTCATAATCAGCAACAATTTTAAGCAGAAGATAAAGCCGTGATCCAGAATTTTTTATACCCCGTTCTAGAAAACGCCGAAATTGATATCCCGTTCTAAATCAGGAACTTTAAAATCACGACCCCGTTGGGCGGCACATACCCGTATAATCCGTAGGGAAACGTAGGTTGTTTAGAGCCCAAACATACACATTCAAGTAGCGGGTTGAACCAGACTAGATCGACAGAGAACACTTAATACTCACTGCCCGACTCACACGGTCCTAGTCCATAATAATCTACATATTCTGGCATACACTCCAAACGGAAAACCGTGACTGTATTTACCCATAAAGGTATCCATTGGGTTTTGTATGTGCGTAACTAAATATGGTAGGGTCTCCCTAGGGGGCAGGGGTCAAAGAAAGACTGAACCACGTACAAATAGATCTTATTCGTGATACCCGCCGTCGTTGCACGGGCTATATAAGGACTGATGGGATAAAAATAATGTCACGTGGTTTCTCAGGAGGCAAACAATTGATACCATTTGCCAATGCAAGAAATCGCGGTCGAGTTTGTTTATTCTAGCCAACAGAAAATGAAAAACTTTTTATCTTAAGGCAAATAATCGGTGGAAATGATCATTGTTACTTTTACTTTTAGCGACCGCAGATGTCCTCACTGCAAGTTATAATGACGTATTAAAAACTTGTCGAAATTCGAAACGCACATTTTGCATGACTATTAAATCGTCGTCTCGTTTGGAGAGAATAAACAAACTCGAGCGCGATTACTCGTATTGGCAAATTTTGTCACTTGTTTGCCCCCCTGAAATACCACGTGACATTGCTTTACTCCCATCAACCCTAAAGCGCTTGCAAAGATGGCAGGTAACATGAATAAGGTCTATTGGTTTCTTTAATTCTAAGTTTTCGTTGAGCACCTCCATTTCTTTCATTTGGAAGTCATTCCGGGAGAGAGGGGGCAGACGAAAGTTCATTTTGTAACTTGGCTTGTTTTGTTTTAGTTTGTGTTGTTTTAATCTGTTTACCGTTTAACAACAACCCAGAAGATCTAAAGAATTCGTTTATAAGGCTCCTTACCTAAAAAGCTCAAAAGAGGGAAAAACCCGAGGAGGGGAGGGGTGACCGGAGAAATCATTACCGGCTTAAGGAAAGAACTAGCACCGAATCAACCGATTTATGCTCGTCACCTCGAGCCCTGGGCTTCGAGATACAAGCCTGTATCAAATTTAGGCAGGGCTCGAAAATTGGTTGAGTTGTAGCTTGTACTTTGGACAATTAGCTCTCACATTCTAAATGCGGAGGGCCAATTGTTTTTCGTCTTAGCAAATGATTTCTTTCGAGAATGACTTGTCTAGCCCTTACCCATTGGACAAGTACCCTTAACAGTCACTTGCGAAAACCTACTTGACTCCTACTTGTCAAGGACTACCGGGCAGGAGTACTTGCGAGCCCTGTTAGGGTATTGTTTTCTTCACTGCCCCATCCTTGTTTCCCCTCCTCCCGTAGCCTGTGTAGCAGGCCCAAGAAAGAACGGGCGCGCGAGAGACACGCTCCATCTCCCCTCGCGTGTCTCCCTCTCGCGCGCTCGTTCTTTCTTGCGCCCACTATTTCCAAGCGCCTGCTACGTGGGCTACTCCCCCCGGGGGCGGTTACTCCTTTATATAAGCCATATAGGTACCTTATAACATGAAATTTTCGCGACATGTTTATTTCGCGACACTTAAATTTGCGAAAATTGTATATTTTGAATCACTTTAATTTCGCGTTTTTGAGTACAACAATTTACATGTCATACGCAAAGTTATTTAACGTGTCTTTGAATTAAATAAAACGACTTTATCAAAGGAACAATAAAGTCAAAATCATGAAGAAAAACGCAACAACAGGGACTAAATGTGAACGGTAACAACAAAACAGTTCTCACAATGTCCACAAGCAGTTCATGCTTGTACGCAAATATTGTTCTTGAGTCAATTGACCTCAACATCCATGTACACTGAGCATTCGTCAGAAAAGTAAAAAGTGTGATTTGTAAACGTTTCAGTTATAATAAACTCGTTCTTTCTTTATATGGACATATTGTGAGTCACTTAATTTTCGCGTAGTGTTATGTTCACGACACTCATTGTTCGCGTCACTTTAATTTTTTTGTTTTTGTATCGCGAAATTAACGTGAAGCGAAAATTCCATGTAATAAGGTATGTACCGCCCCAAAGGGTATGGTTTTTGGGCCTTTTTGGTCTGAAGACGGCTATACACTTTGCACATTTTTGTCTGGAATCGGGTATTATTTTCAAGGAAACTACGGGAGTGCATGGACTTAGTTTTCGTTTCAATTCCAATGAAGAAGGAAATAGAAATACGCGAATTCGAAATGCGTTTGAAGAATTGTTTTGTTTGCGCTCTAATCTAAGTAATGACGACTAATCAATGCCTAAAAGCCAGGTCTGAAAACGGGTATGGATTTTAGAGGTTTGGTCTTTAAATGGGTGTGGAAAAGGACAATTTTTGCTCTGAACTTGATAGGGTTATGATTTGGAGAACCGGGCGGCACACCCCCACCAAGGTTTCCCAGGAGTACCCCCCGGGCCCCTCCTGTTGGTCTCCCTCAACCAATAGGCGCCCAGAGTAGTCTATAACTCTAAGTGAGCAAATTCCATGTACTCTTGTCACTGCTATTTCACCAACCAGTTTATGTTTAGAATGAATGTGGTGCGAATTTAGATTATCTTTGAGGTCCCACAGACCAGTCAGCAGACGAACAGACCTGAAAATGGTATATTTTTTAGCTTTCAAAGACGTTTAGTTTTCTTTCCTTTTTCATGTCTTATACTCAGTCAAATGCGCTCGATCATAGACGGAGCAGAGCTTCCATTTTTCGTCGAAAAAGAGTTCTCAAATGTACCTAAAGATAACCGATCCGTAAAAAACGCCGTGACAGAGGTCTAATATGGGAGTTGCTCACTTTGGGTCATGGGCTCTTAACGCCCAGTTATATCTTAAGCGTTATTGTAAAGCTAAAACTTCCAAAGCTTTTTTCAACTTTTAACATGGAAGACTGGTCGACTTCGCTGGAAAGAGCGCCATTGAAGTTAATAAACTTGCCCAGTTGTTAACCCTTTCACTGCCAGAGTGTTTGAGGGGGTTTTGTAAGGTGACTCTAACTTTTGAGTCCAGAGACGAAATCCTATGATGTGACCTTTCAGATGAAAGCTCTCTGCCTGTACTTTCACGTGATGCCATTTGTTTCTCAAAATTTTAGAAAATGAAATTTGGAACTTTGGTCGAAATTTGCCTTTGGCCACATTTGGCAGTAAAAGGGTTAAAAACTGACGACGATATACCTCCTCAAAGACGCCAAATTTTACGTATTTTTGTATTGCGAGGGGAACAATCTGGCCCACACCATACCAGCGTCTTTAAATTTTAGCAGTTTTGCAGAGCTATACTCTTTCCTCGTTTTAGACGTATCACTCTGAAACTTAAGCTTTACTTATTTCAAGATGTTCTTTCCAGTAGTGGTCCACGTCAAAAGCTGAAATAGCCATGCAAGGGTCTATTGGTTTGTTTTGTCGACAGGCTCGTGAGTGATTGTGCTAACGCAACTTTGAAAGCTGGCTACAAATATTTTGGCATTCAGTTCTTTGCCCAGTGTTGGTCCGGAGAGAGTAACATAACCTATGATGCTGTTGGCAAATCAGATAAATGCTTTGTTCGACCGTTTACCCAAAAGTGTGATGATTCAACTTGCTTGTACTGTACAGGAGCAAACGGAGTGAACTACGTATATAAAATCAATTCGTGATTGCCCTCCTCATGCAGGTAAAATAACAAAAACCAACAACTGTAAGATCAATTGAGATTTCCGGTTAACTGACCTACCCCTCCCCTAAGTCACTATTTTGCCTTAAGTGAGAAGTAAGTGTTTAAGTTGACTTAGGTCGGTGGGGGTAGCTACATAGGTGGTCAGTTGCTTGATCCGCACTGGCACTATACACACATTTGGTATTTTCCAAAACAGAGTTTTAGCAGGGGCGCGTTACCCGGAGCGAACACCTTTCATGTACTAAAGCGATTTTAGCGCGGGCGAATTCAGAACAAAACCCTGCGTTTTTTTCCTTATTTAAAGACTTACACCACGAATGAACTCGTAGAAGGAGCAGGGCTTCCATTTATGCGAGAAAAGTGATTTAAAATGTAATATCTAAATATACACCGATCCGTGAAAACGCCTGGTTTTAGACAGAGGTCGTTTTCCTATACAGGCTTGACTTACTCGGTTGACTCTTGCTGTCAAACCAACCATAGCATCCCCTCCGTCTTGTGCGGAGACCAGTCACCTGGTAACGTCGGTAGCTCGACTAGATTTTGTTAGGGACAACACCTCTCATGTTTGAGTATTAAATACGTTGCCGTAGACAAAAATATCGGAAAATGGTCAACATAGCGAAATTGGACTGGCAAAGATGAAAGCAGACTGTTCACAGTCCCCTATTTTTCCGTAAGATCGCCGAGATCGAGCGCTTTGCGTTAAGGATAGCCATCTTGGACGAGTCTCAAAACTACTTAGGGAGCGGGGTATGGTATTTTTGACACTCATTCAAGATGGCCGGCCGTAATGCAAAGCGCTCTATATCGCGATGTTACGGAAAAATAGGTGGCTGGTTGACCGCTTGGTCTCTAATTTAGTCTTAGCTGGAAGATTAACTACCTATTGTCATGAGTTATAGGTAAAACGCACGCCATACTTCCAGAAAGGCCAATTTCAAGGATCTTCGATGCATATTTTAATCGCACAAGACCAAAGAATTTGTGACATGGATAGCTTTCAATTTCATTATCATTTTTGCTTTTTCACCTCCTGGATAAATTACCATCGTTATTAAATCTTTTCGTCACTCAAAAGTGACGAAAATAAATCTCTTCAAAGGCTTTGCATCATTTTTTTGTCCTCTTAGCACGTTTCCCAAGAGGCAAGGTGAATTAATATTTTATGAAGAACTATTCACCGCTTAAAACGTTGTATTTTTGACATTAAAATACTGTACTGATAAATTGTTTTTGCAGGGATCTCACATCAAAAGGGAAGCCACGAAGCAAAGGGAATTTAAAACTGGTGTAAACCTGGTAAACATGGCGTAAGAGGAAATGTTAAGGGTTACAGTGAATAAGGATAATAAAGGACATTTTTGTCTTGACGTTCGTCTTTGTAAAAGATTTCTAACATTCTTCTAACATTCGTTGCAATGCACCAAGACATCATTAGCACGCAACCAAGGCTTATGTGGGAAAACAGGTGTATGGTCAACTATCGTGTACAGGAAACCTTATTAATAAATATATATACGGACCTTGAGGGGGCCCAAGTGTCTGTTTTACCAGAATGTCCGTATTAAGCAGGTTGAATTTAGAGAAAAAGTAAGGGCTTTCTTTCTCTAGGGAAAAAGCAAATTATCCGTAATAGTGAGGTGTCCGTATTAAGCTGGTTGAATTTAGAGAAAAAGTAAGGGCCTTTTTTCCCCAGGGACAAAACAAACTGTCTGTAATAATGAGGTGTCCATAGTAAGCGTGTGTCCGTTAAACTGGGTTTGACTGTACAACAAAAGGATTATGATCAGAATGTTGTTTCTCAACCGGTGAAACAGAAGAGTAGTCAAAATGAAATCCGTGGTCTCCCAAAGGGAGTTGAAACCATCAACTTCTGGTAGCTTGGTTCCAACAGGGGTACTTGCCATTAGCATGGCAAAACTGGAGATTCTGGTTGGAAAATCAAATGGTTGTGCCATTGCATTTGGGAAGCTTCAAAATATTAGAGGATATTACATGGCTACGCAGAGATACGAAATTTCTCTTCGAGTGAGCGGAGCGAACGAGTGAAATATTTTTTCAACACGAGAAGAGAAATTTCGTATCTCCAAGTGGCCATGTAATATTCTATTTATTATATAAACACCCATGAACTACCAAGCCATTTCACTTTAATAGTTTTTTGGTGTGAAAGGCGCGATTTATTATGTAGCCATAGCAACGGTGACATTTTCACATGTGAAGATACCAAGTTTTCGCGCGAAAGCTCACCTGGTATTTCATTGGTGTTTATATTATAATCAGCAATTATTGAATGAGGCTGAGTAGGACATAAAAAATTCTGCAGTTCGAGGAGGGTTTTATCCACCGAGGGAGAGGGGGAGGGGAGGGGGGGGGGGTGGGGTCTGCACACAGGTTATGGGTACCACAGACACCACTGGAATATAAATGACGAGAAACATCATATTCAGGATCTTACCTGAGATCGGATCGCTTAGGATTTTCCCGCTAATACCAACCTAAGACGATAGTTCTCGTGCGAGTTCTTTAAACCAAAGTACCACTTGAAATTGTGACATCTATCGCCTGTCTTGACAACCACCACAGTCTTTTAAACCAAGGAGAACGATACAAACAGGGATTTCGTTTTTGTTTGGATTTAAACTGAGCCCGTGGGGAAAGAAATGCACTGTAAAAACTTCCAGAAAACCTCTCGGAAACCCGTGAACAGGCTGAACATTTCTCCGCCATGTTCGACCACCATCAACTTGTTTCCAGTCCTCTTTGACCGTTTTGTTGTTTTCACTTCATGTCACAGGGTCCAGAGGAGTTTCTTGTGAATAAATGAATTACTTAGTTAAAGTCTCACCTTGAAAAATCTTCATTCCTGTCGCTTAGCACGATTATCTAGCCCAATGGGATCTTTATGAATGTACTGTAAACGATTTCTTGGCTTCTTATCTGACCCAGATCGACTTTGTTGTTCGCCATTTTGAAAATAGATTCCCGAGAGCCATATCCTCGCTGGGGCACGGCACGTCGCCCGAAGGGCGACCGAGGCACGAAGTGCCGAGTGAAGAAAAGGACAAGCTTTCCGTATTTTATACTGTTAGTCGATCTTGTGAGCCCTCAGTCTCTTGGTTTGCGGTCTATAGAATGTGTAACGAAACTGTAACGCGATCAAAATAACTCATTTTTCACAGGTTTTCGACGGGTTTTGATGTTCTAACGACAAACACATCTCCTCTGGACCCTGTGTTCATGTATGCCCCAATGTCACGGCACAAAAACTCCGACAAGGCTGTGATACCACGTGCACAAGATAACTTCATTGTTTTGCAAACGCTCGCTAGCTGGGATACAGGACTTCGATCGATTTTAAGAGAAAAGAAGGTCTAAAATCTACGATACCATGATCGATCTGGACTGCATAACAGTCGGGTGTTTCATGTTGAGCCACATGATTCGCAAGCCAAGCGGCTGTGTATAAAACTGGGACGGGGACATTGGGACGCGTGTGTGGGGACTTGGGATTTGGGGACGCGAGGGGAGGGACGTGGGGACATCAAGTATGGGACGCGGGGACGTGTGGGACGGGGACGCGGGGACGTCAAATATAGGGACACGGGAGGTAAAGTCTGAGGTAAATGCGATATCTCTTTCTTCGTGAAAATGTGTTATTTATGGTCAACATTAGATTCCATCGTCCAGAACCACATCGCACACCTTATGATGTTTACACAAAATATTTCTTTATAGTAGTAAAGCGCACTGAGCGCACTGAATATCTTGATTAGGATTAAGCACTGTTAGCAAGCATTTCCTGTTAGGTTTGCCACTAAAAATATGTCAAACAAAATAAAATATTGTTACAATAATTGAATTCCCCGTGGTGTAGTGGCACATGTGATAGATTTCGGAGCTAGCACTTCGGGGTTCGAAGCTCGCTTATGCCACTTAATTTTTTATTTATCTGGAATCGAATGCTGTTATTCTACATAATTTTTGGCGATCGCAACCCAAATTACCCTTCTGGGGACCTTTGGGCTCCAATATTCCATCAGCAAGAAGACCAGAGCAACGAAAAAGAACCCTGCAGGAAACCGTCTATGTACTCGTAATGGTTTTCTATATAATAGCCCTTCCGTGAGCGATAGAGTTCTTCATATAAAAACTACCGAAACGACGAATAACTTTTATATGAGGATCTGAATGGGGGTACCTCGATAACACTAAACACTTCAGTTTGAAGCTTTGTAACATGAAACAGTTAAAATTCAGGCATTTTAACACTAACAGTATAAAATGCATTGAAACAGTAAATTTTTCCAGAAATAAGCAAAAACGGCTCCAAAAAGGCCAATATTATTTTGTTTAGTATATCAAGGAGTTTTCGGCCATTTTACGACAATTCCGGATTATTTCAGAAAATTTCCGAAGGCTACCGACGATTTCCAAAGACTGTCGAAGATTTCCGAAGACTAAAGAAGAGGTCCGACTATTGCCGAAGAAGTTCGAAGAAAGCTCCAAACACTTAACAGTAATTTCTTGGGAAACAGTAAACATTAAAAAATTGGCCAATTTAATTAACAGCAAACACTAAAAATTATGGGCACCCGCCGTACATCAGATCCTGATGCAAGTTCCTTTTGGCGAGAATACTGACTCACCCGTTCCCCTTCCCCTTCCTCGCGATTTTTTCACCTTTTCCCCAAACAGAGAGCCTGTTCACAGGCTATTATATATGTCGGTGACATTTCTGTTTACACCTTTCACTACGTCTTTCGACTATGCTCTCTTCAAGCATAAGATCTTGATGATAACAAGAGCCGCGAATTCTCTCTTGATGATGATGATGATAATAATAATAATAATAGTAATAATAATAATAATAATAATAATAATAATAATAATAATAATAATAACTATTTATTCACAAATCCATAGAAAAGTGAAAAGGAGATAAAGGAGGTTATCCCTTTCTAGTTTATCTCCTGGTAATAAAATAAATTAAAACATTAATTATTTACAACTGTTTAAAATACTAAGTAAAAAATATATAATACATCACACGTTGGAAGAACTTAGTGTTCACTAGAAAAATTTGAAAGATGACATCTCAGTCTGTTCTTAGAAACTCAGAAATTTCCGTTGGCAGATTATCCCTGCTGATGTTATATTGCTATGAGCCCGCGAGGTGGTTGGAACCCATCGTCGGAGACCCAGGGGCTGTCAGTAGGGCCGGGAAAAAAGGCGCGATGAAAGTTTTCAAGCACAGGCGGAAAAGCCCCTGGGTACCGACAATCACAGGACCATTTCCAAACGGTCAAGAGAATGCTGGTTCCTGATTGGGTACAAAAAATGCTTTGCATTATTAGGGAACTTAAGATGGAGACGTTTTCGGGGCGACGGCGACCGGACTGGCAGAGAAAGCCTGGAACTAAGGCAGCCGTCGCTCCCCGTCAAAAATAGAACATTAAGATCGCAGTGAAATCAGAAGGACGGCGCCTTTAATTAGAAGAATACCGAAGAGGAAAAATATGGTTTCACATAACGAATTGAGAGAATAAATATTTGCTATACAGACAATAGTATTGGATGAAGAGTTTCTCGTTTTGTGGGAAAATTATGAGTCCAAAAATCCCGATTTTCCTCGGGACAGTTACGATCCGTTCACGCTAAAAAACATGCGGGATGCAGCTGAGTTCAAGGCAGAATTTTGTGTTGAAAAAAAATGATCTCCACAGGCTTGCCGAAGCCTTGCAAATTACAGGAACATTAAAATGCTACCAAGGAACCGTATTCTTAGTTTGGTATTGAAATAATTCCCGGGAAATACTTGCATGCAACAACAACAACAACAACAACAGCAACAACTTTATTTCAGTATTCCCACGCCGAGTTAGTACATGGTATTACCTACTGTTCTATATAATTTTCAATGCGTTTCATTTATACAATATTCTAACGAAAAGAGCGAACTAAAAACACACAATTGAAATCGGAGCTCATATTTTTTGTCTGGATACTTTTATTTGGCTCGTGGGAAAATTTTGTCCCACGTCAAGCTCACTTACAGTTGGCTGTTTGCCAAGTTGGATCTTGACCCTGTGACATGAAAACAGAAACATTCAAAGATGTAAGTTTAGATAACAGAGCTTGGAAATCGAGCTTGAAATGTGCCTCAAAGAAAACAAGGACAATTTAAGAACGATAATCTGCAAAATGTTGGTTGCTAAACGCAACAAACCTGATTGAAATGAAAGTTAAATACTCACGTTTTCGCCACAACGCCAAACAGACCAGTTTCACGTCGCCGACGGGACCACGACGGCAAGGTGGTGAGCACGAGCATGCGCAATATCCAACAAATGATAATGTCACGTCCGGTTGAAGTTGCCGTCGCCCCGAAAAGGTCTCTATCTTAAGTTCCCTATTGTGCCCAATCGGCGAACAGCATCTCCAGAGTTCTTTTCGTAAGTTTGTACACGATGGCTATCGCGCCACAGTTGCCCGATTCGTTCACAAAGCTTTCCTGACCAGACACGAAGAAATTACCGATGAGTCGAAAAACGTTTTGGATGCTATCAGCAGGAGCAATTTAATATGCACTGAGAAAATTCTGCTTCTGACGGATCACAATGTATCGTAAATAATAGGAAGTTTAAGATGAAGCAGCGACGAGAAAGTAAAAAAGTGATAGATTGACAAGGCAAAACAACAACTTTGCACGTGCATCACGCTTTTTTGCATATATTTCTTTGCCGTCACTGCACGACTACCACGTGAAAGTGCCTAATTTCACGTTTTGTGAAGGACGTAAACAAGCAATGACAAAATTTTCTTTCTCTTTATCACCTTGGATACGGTTGATAGAAATTCAGCTCCAGAAGAGTTCGCTTGCATTTGACAAAGTAAGAGACGATTGAGACTGAAAAAATGTGAGTTCACTCTTCATGCGACGTTTTCGTGGTTGTCAGCTGTTGTGGCATATTAAATTCCCTGATATTTACGAAGGCGTGATCGATGCAAGCGTGAATGCCTGTTGTAAGCTCAAGCTTGCATTTCTGGAATAGTGTCTTTAGTTTTCGTGTAGACAGTAGTTGTCTTTACACTAGGCTGTTAAGTAAGACTTAAGAGCTGCAGTTTTACTTCATCAAAAATGCGCGTGTGAAGGCCTAAGCAAAATCTCAAGTAACTCTACTTTGCATCTCATTAAAACCGACTTAGCGAACTTGCGGTTTCCAAGTTTTGAGAAAGGCGAAGCACGTCAATCAATCTTAATTACGTTGCGTGGGAAAACCTGAAGTAAAAAAGATAGGTTGTGTGTGAAGCTTTCTTTTACTTGAAGAATTGAAAATTTACTTGTCTTGAAATATTTCTTAGCCTATTTAGGCTCAAGTGTAAAGACTACCAGTATTTTGAAATGTAGCGTTTATATCAAACTGAAAGATTCCTGACTGCGTACATTTCTTTGGTGCATGAGCCAGACAAGCCGTGATCGAATCAATAGCTGTAGCCTGTGTACAGACGTCCCCCCTCCCTCAGGAAAAAAATAGGGAGAGGAGACGTCTGTGAATCGCCGTCATTAATCGTGTTCCGGTATACATTTGCATAAATTATTTTTTTGTTCTTTCGCTGACAGTTGAAAAGGCACATTTAGGTCGAAAAATAGCTCTGCATGGCGTCTGTGCACAGGCTAGCCGAACATCTTCACGCAATGTCCACCCAAAAATCCAGATATAAGATCTCTGATTACAGTGAAGCCAGGTCAAGCGTACCTCCTAAGACCCTATTTATTATTCGAAAGTTCAACCGTTGGTAGTTGTAGATTTCAGATTCATCTCTGTGGGCATTCTTGCATGCGTAATGAGCCGTGAATTCACACGCGATTCAGTTACGAAATTTCTACCAGCTCAGTTTCCCTGAATTTGATGTAAATGTCTTCTAAGACATTTAATCCATTCAAAGATTTTCAATCTGACCAAATGCAGAGAAGTTCTCTCAAAATATTCACTGCTCATTCGGCATAGCCTGAAATTCATCCGATTGCTTCGAGTCGTTTTCTCCTCTCAACAACTGAGGGAGTAATAACGACTCGAAGTAATCGGATGAAATTCAGGCTACATTCAGAATAGAGGAATGCCGATTTAAATTTGACACTATTTACGGGAACGACTAACGGATTCATTTTTTCAAATAATCAATTCAGTAATAGAATCTTTTTGGGGTAAGTTTGACCTGCCTTGGCTGTTAACGTTGGATTTTGTATGCCTTCTATTTTATTTACAATACCGACCAGTACAGACAGAAGCATCCGCAACCGGTGCAGCAAACATCGGTGGTCTTAACTTCTCATGCCTTTACGAGAGAGCCGAAATACAAATACCGGTAAACAAATATCCACAAAGGCTGAGCTTGTCCTTTGGGAATCTATTCTGAGGTTCATTAACCAGTCACAACACCGGAAACTATTTGCGTCATGGCATTAACATTACAACCAATCAGAGGCTGTCCCCACATTCCGGGGAAACGGGAACACGATTATCGTCGGCGATTCACAGACGTCTCCTCCCCCGATTTTTGCTGAGGGAGGGGGGACGTCTGTACACAGGCTACAATAGCCGTCGTGTACGAACTCACGAAAAGAACTCAGGAGATGCTGTTCGCCGATTGGGCACAATAATACAAAGCATTTTTTGTGCCCAATCAGGAGCCAGCATTCGCTCGACCGTTTGGAAAGGTCCGTTGGGCGTTGGTACCAAGGGGCTTTTCCGCCTGTGCTTGAAAACTTTTGTCGCGCCTTTTTTCGCGGCCCGACCGACCACCCCTCGGTCTCCGAAGATGGGTGGAACCGTAAGGGACTGGACACTATAGATGACATATGTATAGGACCCGCCATGTTTTTGTAGTTCTATTTCTGACTTAACATACATGTGAGACTTAGCTGAGTTATGTTTTACTGCCTGAAGCAGCACTTGTCAACATGATGGCAGCGATTTTTCCTTGGTAAAGGAGTCAAACTAGTTCTGGAATACGAGTGAGAACAGGATAATAATATTTTCCACATGGAGATGACACAATTCCATTTACCGCCAAACCTAGATCTGACCGATGGTAATCTCGCTGATAGTTTTAGGAAATGGAAGCGTAAATTGGAAGTCTACATGGAAGCTAATGGAGCTAATAACAAGTCGTAACAGCGACAAACAGCGATCATTTTACATTGTACTGGCCCGCAAGTTCTCGAAGTCTATGATCATTTCCACTTCGAAGCCGACGATGAAAAAAATGATCCAGCGAAGGTCCTCGAAAAGCTTGAAGAGTAACGTAACCCGCGAGAAAACGAAGTTCTCTTCTGGAACATACCATTCCACGAGCCTTTTGATGTGTTCCTAACAGAGTTAAAATATTCTCTTGCCGCCTCGTGTAATTTCAAGGAGAAAGAGCAAATGATCCCAGACAAAATTGTCTTCAGTGTCTCCGGTAAGCTGCTCGAATTATTGCTTTGTGAGTCAAACCTAGACTTGAAGAAAGCCACAGAGATCTGCCGCGCCTTCGAAATTACTTCACGAGCTAAAAAGGAAATGAGTCCACCAGGTGAAGGATACCCGATTGATAAAATAGAGGCAAAACATCAGAAAAAGCAAAACAATGCTGTTAAACCTCAGCAGAAAGATGGACCCCGTGTCCTCAAGGAATGCAAATTTTGCGGTCAATCACATGAAGCAGCAAAGACACAATGTCCCACCTGGGGGAAAACTTGCAAGTACTGCAATGGCAGAAACCATTTTCAAGTCAAATGTAAGAAGGTTAATTTACTTAATCCAGGGAAAGACTCTGATGAATGTGATGAACGGTGGTTAGCTTTGGTAGGAGCTGATCATAAACGTGTAACTGCCTTGATGCAAGTTAATGGTTGTGAAGTCAGATTTCAGTTAGCCTCTGGTGCTGACGTCAATACAATATGCCAGAAATTTGTGAAGAAATCTCAAGTGAAATCCACCTCTTAGAAACTGATTATGTGGAACAAATCAAAGGTAACTCCCCTTGGACAAGTTACTTTGGAAATCTTGAATCCTAAGAATACACAAGTAAGTGAAGCCGATTTTATCGTTGTCCCAAATGACTTCAGTTGCCTCCTGGCCCTAATAACTGTACAAGAAATGGGACTCTTTACCATCAACAAAGAGAATTTCATTGCTGAAGTGACCAGTGATACAAGTCAGTTAGGAAATCTGGGCGAAGCAAAGCTGCATGTTAATTCAAATGTGACACCAAGAGCATTAACCTGCCGAAACGTGCCATTTGCATTGCAAGAGGATGTCAAAAATGAAGTGGACCGACTAGTGAAAATTGGAGTTTTGGCACCTGTAGAGGAACCAACAGAATGGGTAAGCCAGATGGCTGTTGTCAAGAAACCATATGGATCGCTAAGGATCTGTGTTGACCCTCAACCATTAAATGAAGCTCTCCAACGGGAGCATTACAGGCTCCCAACTTTTAATAATGTGTTACCCACTCTGAACAATGCTTAGATAGTTAGGAAACTTGATGTAAAGCACGCCTTTTGGCATGTGCAGCTGGAAAGTCAATCTAGTCTTTTAAAAACCATGATCACCCCTTTTGGCCGGTACGGCTGGACCCGACTCCCTTTCGGATTAAAAGTTAGCAGTGAGATTTTTTAAAGAAAGCTGAACGAGGCGCTCAGCGGCCTAAGCGGTGTTATCTGCATTGCAGACGACCTGCTAGTGATGGGGTGTGGTAACGCAAGAGATGAAGCAACATGCCAGCTCCCACGGACGTACACGGAGTGAAGAGACTCTGCGGAATGATCCAGTATTTATGCAAATTCCTCCCAAATCTTGCCAGTGATTTACAGCCGATACGAGAGCTAACCAGAACAAATGTGGACTGGAACTGGTCCGCCGAATGTGAAGAAACATTTATTAAAGTTAAGAAGAAGATTACAGAGGTCCCTTTGCTCATTTATTTTAACCCAGATAAGGAACTCGTCCTGCAAGTAGATAGTAGTAAAGATGGATTGGGTGCCGCCCTCCTACAGGATGGGAAGCCTATCGAATATGCATCGCGAGCTCTGACAAGTGCAGAACAAAATTGGGCACAAATTGAGAAAGAGACATTAGCGGTAGTATTTGGTCTACAACGCCTTGATCAGTACACGTATTGTAGAAAGGTTGTCATTGAGAATGATCACAAGCCACTTGCTGCCATCCTCAAGAAGCCCCTCAGCCAAGCTCCTAAAAGACTGCAAGCACTAATACTGCGGGTCCATAGATATGGTGTCGATTTCCACTACATGGAGGGAAGCAAGCTCTTCATCGCGGATACCCTGAGCAGAGCCTATCTTGACGTCCCCGATACCCATGTGAGAGTGATGAAAGCAAATGCCTTAAAAGAACAGTCAGATGAGAGAATTAATGAAGTAAGGGAAGCAACTGTAGAGGATGAAAGTATGCCGAAGATCCTTCGTATTATCAGGGATGGTTGGCCTGACAACAAGAATGAAGTACCCAGTGAACTGAAACCATACTTTGACGTGAGAGACACTCTAAGCCATCAAGACGGTGTTATTTTGAAGGGAGAAAGAATTGTGATCCCAAAGTCGCTAAGCACATCTGGGTTACAACAGCATGATGAGACGCGCTCGCGATACTGTGTTTTAGCCCGCAATGTCACATGAGATACGCCAAATGGCCGAAAACTGTGAAACCTGCCAGCTGCAAAAACCACGGAATCAGAAAGAGACACTGAGACAACATGAAGAAGGGGAAACCCCGTGGAACAAAATTGGCGTCGATCTGTCTGAAATAAAGGGCAGAAAATATCTAGTCAGTGTTGACTACTACTAAAATTTTTTAGAAGTTTATTACCTGTCCACCAAAACGACTAAGCAAGTCATTACCAGACTCAAAGGACACTTTGCGAGATATGGGATACCCCCTACGGATGGTAACTGACTCTGGCCCCCAGTTTCTCTCACGAGAGTTCAGGAATTTCACGACGTAGTGGCCAATATAACATGTAACATCATCACCCGAGTATCACCAGTCAAATGGAAAGGCGGAGGCCGCAATGAAGATTATCAAAACGATGATGTGTAAAGCACTACGGGATGGCACTGATCAATATGAAGCCCTACTGGAATTGAGAAACACGCCTCGCCAGGATATAGGCATAAGCCCTGCCGAAATGATGTTTGGCGAAAATACTCGATCACTGCTACCGTCTACAGGAACCAAGAGCATCCCAAGTAAGAAACAAGTTATGATGAGCCAAGCGCCGCCTTGCCATTAAGAGTAACTAAAACAAAGGTGCCCGAGACCTGAAGCGATTCACCCCTAGTCCACCAGTTTACTACCAATACAAGGAATAAAGGAGACCTGAATGGAGAATAGGCACCGTGCAGACTGAGCACAGCGAGCGATCCTACATAATAGACGTGAGAGATGGTGTATATAGGAGAAACAGAGTGCACCTACGCTCTACAACGCCTGAGACGTCACTTGAGAAATCCTCCTCACCTGCTTCTGCGTTAAATGCACACAAACTGCTAGAGCAGATGGACACTGAGAAGTCGCTGGACGTCAACAGACTGAACAAGTCTCGAGCAGACAGTCCCGACAAGGGCACAGCGAATCAGGAAGGAACCTGACCGGTTCAAAGATTACGAGTTCAACTTTTAGTTTCTTGAACATTTGCGCATGTTGCAAAGAACTTATGTTTAATTATCAAAGAGACACTTAGAGAAAGAACTGAACTTGTCCGTGTTATTCGTTTTTGCTTTATTTTATTTGATAAAGAAGGATTTTGATATTATATTGCTATAAGCCCGCGAGTCGGTTGGAACCGTAAGGGCCTGGAAACTATATATGACATGTGTGTAGGACCCGCCTTGTTTTTAGTTCTAGTTCTGACTTTATATACTTGTGAGACCTAGCTGAGTTGTGTTTTACTGCATGAAGCAGCACTTGTCAACAAAGACGGCGATTTAATAGTCTTGCAAAATATACAGTTCAAGTTTCGACAAGGTTTACTTTTTTATTATTGTTTGCAACGTTTACTTTGGGTAACGGCGAGAATTCATGTACGGTTAAATACTGGTTTCCGTCGGTGAAACATTTATGGTGAACCACCTTGCTTTTTAGCTATGAAACGTTCTCTTTATGGATAATCAAGGTGCTATGAAGGGTAGGGTAATTATATTACTTTGTCATAAAATTTATTGACAGTTTTCTGTTAGAGTCGAAATTTAAGAAAGTTTAGGGCACCAGGTATTCTGTTTTTTAGACAGATTTATCGTCACTCAAAATTGCGTACACTACAAACGATATACAATAAATGAAGTTCTTTCAAGTCGGCTTGGAAAAAGGTGCTTCTGCTTTGATAGGTCTCCCAGGGTATGAGAGCCCCACAAACAAAAAGATTGGATGCTTTTTGGATAAAGGTACCTGACCATTGTGCTTCTTGCTACTGAACAGTTGAGGCAACATTGACTGGAATATCTGGAAATAGTTTCTTAAAAAGTGAGTTTAGCGCCCTGTTATCTCTGTTGTCTATACTCTCGCAGAAAACAGCTTGTGTCCTTGCTAGTTTGCTTTTATATCTACTTAGAGATCACTTCTAGTCTAATATTTAAGGTCAGCATGTGGGCCAATCCCTTTCTCCTCGCGCTTTGTAGCTCTCTCCTCGTCCTATACCTTACTATTGAGCTTTGTTTGCAGAGCACTAGAAGAAAATGTTGCGTTTTACGGAGAACGGGAAAACCGCAGGACCCTGATAAAACCTTTCCGAGCCTAGAGGAGAACCATCAGCAAACTCAACCTAAATATCTAATTATTGGTCGACTCGATTTCTGGGGGATACTCTGGAGTGACAGGGCTTATCGAAGGATGTTTCTTGGGGTTTAAAATTTTCCATCACCGTAATTTTTGAGGTAGTTATATTTGGCAAGCATTTTTGGAGTGCTTTGAATTAAGAAGGGTTTTGGGGAGCAAATTCAAAATAATCTGAAGATTGGTCAGGTGTAGTAATGCTCGGCTACCAGATGCGGAAAGGGTAAATTCAAATGTCTGGTGCGATGAATAAACAGCCACAGACATGAGTTCATATTTTATCATTTAATCCTTTATGGAAAAATTTTACGGCTCTGAAATTCGGCATTAATTTTTTGGGGGACTTAATTTTGATTTTTTTTTTTCAAATTGGTATGTTTGGCCCCCCGGTTAGTGAGTGATTGTGATAAGATAACTGCGAAAGCTGGCTGCAAATATTTTGGAATCTAGTTCTATGGAGAGTGTTACTGAGTTTGGAATACGATTCTGGTGGCCCATCAAAACACTACATCAGTGAGAATGCCACACGATGTGATGACAACTCTCGCTTAAGATGTTCGGGAGAAGAACACATGAACTACGTGTACGAAACTAATTTGGAATAGCCACATTCAGGTAAATGAGCAAAAATTTTGTAGGGGCAAAACACCCTTGTTCCCTCTTTAACCCTTTAAGCCCTAAGAGTGGTTAGCATCAAACTTCTCCTTGTAATATCAATGCTTTATAAAACACAGAGGTAATGAGAATTGAGGACGTGATAACACAAGGTGAATCTAATTGATACTTCAACAAATTCTCCCCACTACTTCTATAGAAAACATATAGGGAAAACAAATGAGAATTTGAATTTTGATATTAGGGTTTAAATGGTTAATGGCCCATACATGGAAGCTTAGCCCTAAGGGGGTACCTTTTTACAGGATAATACAAGGCGAGGGATTTCATCAGTTGACGGACAGTATAAAAAAACTAGAAATCGGTCAGTTCTGTCTGTAAAAGGATTTAAAAGGGCTAACAAACGCATTGAATCGCTGTGAAAAGGTCATGAACATTGCCTAGACTGATTTATTCGTTTACACATAGCAGTTAAAGAAATAAACCAGGTAAGGTAAAATTCCAAAAATAAAGCCCGGAGCGTATATTTTTCAAAGGCCCTTTTTGAGGGGCTTATTTTTGGAGAGCTTTATATTTGGAGGGGCTTATCTACGGAGGGAAATTTGCGTTTCAAAATTGATTTGGCTAGCCTTGTTGTTGGAAGGAAATTTACCGGTCTTGCTTTGTTCTACTTCGTATTCGAGGGCAATTTCCAAGTTCAAGCCGGGTGCTTATATTTGGAGGGGCTTATTTTCGGAATTTTACGGTATGTGCAAGCGGTAGCATTTGTCAATAGAACTTTGAAGAAGGAGAATTGTTATACCAGAAAGCTAACAAATCATTCCGAGCTCCAGGTAAAAATCGAACTCACAACCCTCCGAGTTCTAGTTCAGATGCTCTAACTATTGAGCTACTTGAGGCTCCAGTGGCGGATCCAGGGAAGGCCCCCCCCCCCCCCCCCTTCTTATTTTTAGACCAAACTGAGGCCCGAAAGGCCGAAAAAAATTATTAAGACCGCTACCCCCTCCTTACCTCAGGGTCTGGATGACCAGGCACCCGCTTATCTTATGACGAGTAGGGTACACGAAAGGGTAGACGAGGGAAGGTAGACGAAAGAGGTACATTGTCTGCCAAAAATGGTATATAAAGGTGTAAAGGGGTTCTACATCTTTTATGGTCTATCATGAAATCTTACTCTCATAAACTCACAAAAGTTGCTTTGCAGGGATCTCAAGAAAAAAAGGATAGAATAAGAAAAAGTCACTAAGCAAAGAGAACTTTAAAATGTTGCAAATCTGGTTAACACGCTGTTTGATGGAAATTCCACGGAAGTAGTCAACACGGATAATAAAGGATATTTTTCTCATCTTTGTTTTTTAAAAAGACTTTCAGGATTCGTTGTAAGGCACCGCGATAGCATGCAACCGAAACTATCGTGGAAAATAGTGTACACAAGAAGTGTACACAGGCGAACATATGTAGTGAAAAAGAAATCCGCGGTCTCCCATATCGGAGTCAAAAATAACATCTGGTTACGAATGCCGCAAATATGGTTACATAAAAGTTACAATGGAGCCGTTAGTTATCAACAACGATGTAGTGAATGAGTTGTGGTTCTATTAATATACTACACACATTGGATGCGAATTCATTAACCTCGCTGCGCTTGGGCTTTCCCTTCTCAAGTAACGAGTCTGTTTCGTGTCAAACCTACCTAACAATTGGGTTTAACATTTTTTTTTTTCAGAAAAATTCAATCAAACTTGAAGAAAAAGAATACAAAAAGGACATTGTGCGTCATGCATGTTGAAATGGCAGGCGTTGCTAGAACGTTGTCTTATCTCTGTTTTAGTTACTAAAGCAGTGGCGGATCAGGGAATTTGATCAGTAGTTTTCCGTTTTAAAAAGTAGAGAAAGCAATAGTGACAAAAATAATCTTGAACTACAAAACTAAGATTTTACAAAAGAATCTCCCAGGATCTCCCAGGCAATTAAATATTTTGACCTGACATTCTGTCACATAAGTTAACTCCTGATACCTAACATTTGTGCCGAGTTTGAGCGAAATCGGTGATTTGAGCATTATCACCCGCTGCCTGGTTCTGCCTGGTCTTCTCATGGACACACTCTTAATTAACAATCAGTAATTTCAGAACATATTATGATCAGCACTGCTGTAGCTTGTTGCGAAGCACTTTTTCTATTCCCGGCTACAAGCCTCCTCACATGTACACTGTAAGTCCCTCGGTTCATAAGCTTTCCTAAAACCCCTTAAGAAGATGTATAAGCCCAGGGCTTATATCAAAGCAGCTGTTTATCATCACCCAATGTAAGGAAATCCAAGTACATCTTGGATTCTGAATTTAATGATAATTATAATAATAATAATAATAATAATAATAATAATAATAATAATTATAATTATAACAATCTTTATACAGGGAGCTCACTTCACAATGAGTGATATTCAGTGAGGCCCTGTAAATTTCACACCATGGATTCCGCATTCCAGATACTGGATTCAGGATTTTTGACAGTTGAACTTGGATTTTGGATTAAAAAGCCCAGGATTCTGAATTCTACAAGAAAAAATTGCCAGATTTTGGATTCCACAAGCAAAAATTTCCCGGATTCTGGAATCCTGATTCCCTTACATGGGGTGACTTATATGTGGAATCATGTAGGAAACTTAAGATTTTTCTGAGATAGTTTAGAAGTTTCCATCTGGTACTCTCATTTTGGATCAATACACCTAATTGCAATAAGGTTGTCACAGAAAAAGCAAAAAGCAAAAAGGTGAATAGAAATTAATTAGCATGTAATTATTATAGCTTGTAACAATACCATCTGATCACAATTTTCAAGCAACAAATCAGGGACATAGGCACGACTTTCATCATGGAGAGGGTGAGGGGGTCCTCTTCCAGTTCATCACCTGTGCCACAAACCAAGCTTCGTTTGTCGGGACATAATAGATTGGCGACTGAAAGTGCGACAATTGAGACATAACGTTGCTCGCATCAATTTACATTTTTCTTTTTCGAATTGTGTAACTTCTGTTGATGGAGAATAATGGCTCTAAAATGACAATGGCGCCTGTCTATCTTACAGCGCGGAATTACAGAATTATCACTTGTTATTGTGAATGACTTCTTAAGTAATAATGTTGACTTAATAAAATACGCAAATGTAAATCACATGGATAATTAATTCCTATTTGGCTTTTTGCTTTTTGCTATGACGACGTCATTGCAATTAGGTGTATATGTTACCACAATTCCGTCAACAGGCTAGGGCTACTTTTGAGCCACAAAGTGATCTTTAAAATATAGCGCAATTATAGGATTTCGGTGACTTTTGCTTGAATCGTTACCTCTTGGTAATATGTTATGACTTTTCAAAACGATTTCTAAATGGATACAACCGGAAAATAAATGACAAGAAACATCATATTCAAGATCTTACCTTAGATTATGGCCAGGATCTCCTCGGGTTTTACCGAAAACTCGCCATTTTTAATGGATATATAACCACGTGCGAGTACTTGGATGAAAACCAAAGTTTGAAGAGAGTACCAAGTGAAATCATGACATCCGTCGTTCGTGCCACGAAAATCATCACGTCTTTTAAAACGTAGGGTTTTTGTTTTCCTTAGAGTTTAACCTGAGCCCATTAGGCTGGGTCTGCCCGGAAAAAATGTCCAGATAACGTCTTAACGTCTTAGAAAGCAGTGAACAGATTCTGCCGCCATGTTTTTCAAACTTGTTTCCAGTACTCTTTGACCGTTTTGTTGTTTTTAGTTCATGTATGCTTCATATAGTAATGCAACGGCAAAAAAAAACAAAAGAGAGAGACGATAACCCCTTCCCAGACAGGATTTTTTTTGCTAAACGCACTGAACTAGGAAACTACGAGAACTAATAAGGAATAAGTAGGGACCTTAAGAAACTAGGGAACTTAAGATGGAGACGTTTTCGGGGCGACAGCAACTTTTACCGGACGTGACGTCATGATTTGTGCAATATTGCGCATGCTCTTGCAATTCAATTCCCACATTGCCGTCGTGCTTCCGTCGTTGCCTAGTCCCTAGGCCTCATTATTATGCGCGGCCGATGCGTTTCGGGTCACGTGGTCCGAGAGAGTTTTTGAGGCCTAGACAAATTCGGAGAAGTGAGACATTTTGTCTCACTTGAGGCGGAGCTTTTGGAAGCGGGCTAGCTGTCAATAACTTTTCCGCCTTGATGAAAGATGTCCAGCAGCCATGGAGGGCACAGGTAGCCCAAGCTCACTATGAGAGCCCTGAAAACATTATCCTACTTAGCTAATTAATTATTCATACAGCAAGAAAATTATAAGACGTTGTATGGAGAAATGTCTTTGCTTACTAAATTAGCAAATGTACATTGAATATCGCTTTGAAGCTTACCTTTAGCGTCTTCTTGTTTTTCTTTATATTCTGACTGCATTTCAGACCTCCTAGGCACTGTTTATGGCCTTTTTTTGAGCGACAGTTTTTCACCCAGATGACAGTAGCTTAAAAAAAAAAGGCCTTAATGCATTACGCGCGCAATCCACGGTCTAGTCAGTTGCCTACTAGCAGATAATTATAACTAACTAATCTGTAGATTGCGCTATTTCAAAAATTAATTAAAGGCTTTTGGTCAATAATTGGACAGGTAGTGGGTTCAATTTGTTATGATTTATTTTTGAGGGTTTTTGTCGCTTTTATTGTTATTATAAACAGTGCTAGCATAATTATCATCATTAACGTCATTTTTTTCAATGTCATCGTTATCATCATAATTGTTAGTATCATCATCATCAACATCATCATCGTCCTTCTCCTTCTCCTCCTCCTCCTCCTCCTCCTCCTCCTCCTCCTCCTCATCATCATCATCATCATCATCATTACAGCCGCTCGGTTAGCGCAATTGAATAAGCGACATTATGCCGGGTGGGAGGTTGCAGGTTCAAACCCCATCTGGACCAACACTCAGGGTCTTAAAATAACTGAGGAGAATGTGCTGCCTCTGTTGTGACATCTACAAATGGTTAGACATTCTAGTCTTCTCGGATAAGGACGAAAAACCGTAGGCCCCGTCTCACAGCTCTTTCGCAGTTCTGATTCTTGCTGGACGTAAAAGAACCCGCACTGCTGTTCGTAAAGAGTAGGGGGCGTAGACCCTGGTGTTGTGGTACAACCTTATATAGGTTGGGTGGGTAATGAAAGGGTTGATATCAATTGGGACGCAAGTCCTGCTTCATCACATTTTACCGTGTTGACTCACCGTGGCGAATTCAAAGAAGATCATCACCATTATGAACATTGTCATTATCATCTTCGTCGTCATCCTCCTCCTCATCATCACCATCATCATCTTCATTATCATTATCATCGTCTTTATCCTCAACATGATCCTCACCATTTTAATTAGTATTATTTATAATATATAAATAGATAATATAAGTAATTTAATAACTTATATTGCGCAGGTATTCATTAAAATGATCAAATGCGCCTTACATTGGTAATAAAGCATAAAAAAAGTTCGAGCTTTTGGAAAAACATCTTGTCCTTTGAGTAGTAAGTAGAATTTAAGTAATAGTGGTATTCACATATACACATATAGCTGTGAACGCTGGTTACTCGCAGTGGCCCAAATGGAGTCTGTGTAGTGCTACGTGTGCCTCTGGAACACAGATGCGTGGTAAAATCTACACAGCTCTACCGAAGAGGGAAGGTGAAAAAGATTGCAGCGGTGACTTTTCTGAAGTTCGAGCTTGTGAAAAAACAAATTGCCCTCCGAGTAGTGAGTATAAGTTAAAAGAAGCACTAAATCCTCTCCGATTGAAAATATGATTTTCTTTAAGAGCCAAGGATAGTAAAACATGGTCCTCGATGATCCCCCAGGTAAAACAACGTCGGAACTGCTATTATCCCATTCTCCACCCCAGAGTTATTCTATTCTATATTACGGGGTCAAGAGCGTGAGCCTCTGATATGGGGTCAAGAGTCGGTCAGTATAAAACACGGACTGCGGACTGCGGACCACGGACTGCGGACTTGGTATAAAATACGGACTAGGTATAAAACGCGGACTCCAGACTGAGTATAAAACACGGACTGGGTATAAAACGCGGACTACGGACTATGTAAATAAAAACAGCTTTAGAAAGGTAAAACTGAGAGAAATGGAAAGCGGACTAGCAAAAACAGTAGTCCCAGCTTTAACATTCCCTCGGCTGTTCACGTAGTCTATTCTTCCCACGGAGAAGATGGTTATGCCGGTACTCAAGGCAACTGAAATTTTACTCTGAATTTTATGAAAAGAAGGAGTTAGAAGAGATTTCAATTTGCAGTTTTCAACCAATAAGAAGCACCGAATTAAAAAAATGGTATTGGTGTTAGTCAGATCAGTAAAATTCTTATCTAATACCACAATTCCGTATGAGGACTGAATGAAGAACTTAGACGAGAAGGTCAATGTAGGGCATTCCGCGATGCACAAAAGTGGTATTTAGGGGGGAGGGCAAGGGAGGAGGGATTACTCACATACGTGAATAATAACCGAAATGAGTCATCCGACGTTATATTCCAAGCGATGATTATGATGACACGATTTACACCCTGCTCCTGATCCCCGGAGGGGGGTAGTACTGGGAATTCTTGGTGGGGGGTGGTGCCCGGATCTCCGAATCCTGACCTTATTGCAGACCAAAAAATGTTATTTTCCACACCCATTTTCAGACCAGATCTGTAAAAGCCATACCCATTTTCGGACCCGGCCTAATTTAGCCTGTTCCAGGTTCTCAGATAGTTGGGGAGACTCTTCAGTTTTTTTCCCGTTTTATTTTCGTGTTCGCGCTTTCCCAATTCAGCAGACCCAGCTATCTCGGAACCTGGAACAGGTTAGGTATAATTAGGCAGAAATTATGTCATCATTACCAAGTTAGAGCGGAAACAAAACAAAAAATTCTCCAAATGCATTTCGAATTCGCACATTTCTATTTCGTTCTTATTCATCTGGAATTAAAATGATAAATACGTCCATTCATGCATGCTCCCTTAGTTCCCTAGAAAAACCATACCCGATGCCAGACCAAAATGGGCAAAGTGTTTTTAGACCAAAAAGGCCCAAAACCCCTACCCTTCCCTTACATAAGGGAGTACCCCCCTGATCCTGACCCTTTCATGATTGTTAGAGACCGAGACAGGGTCTAAAAATGGGTGAAGAAAATAGCATTTTGATCTAGCTCATGATTTGAGAACCGGGCGGCACACCTCCACCAAGAATTCATGGGAGTATTTACAACTTTAAATCACGTGTCTTGCTATTTAGCGATCTTTTGATCTTATTTTTCCTTACCTAGAACCAATTAGCACCGTTTTTACCAAAGTAGACCGTAGCCCGTATTTTATACCCGCTCCGCAGTCCGCAGTCCGCGTTTTATACCTAGTCCGTGTTTTATACCTAGTCCGTATTTTCCAGTCCGCGTTTTATTCCTAGTCCGTATTTTATACTCAGTCCACAGTCCGTAGTCCGCAGTCCGTAGTCCGTGTTTTATACTGACCGGGTCAAGAATCTCGTTATCCTCGATAACATTAACAAACTATGTAAGAGTAAAAAAAGAAGCTCACAGAAGCAGCTAACCGATCAATGATTGACGACCCAAACAATGTCCCTTATCCTTAAGATGTTATGACAGGTGTTTAAAGGACAGTGGAGAAGAGTAAGGCTATGTTCATGCTATACCGGATAGCTGTTGCGCCGGTACGAAACCATATCGAATGGCGTCTGAGACATAAGAACGGTGATTTCGGCGCGATTTCTGTAACGAAACGAAGCTGCGTTGCGCCGATATCCAAAGTGGAGAGTCAGATATCTGAGAGGTGTTTACACTATATCGCATAGCTTTTCGCGTCAGCTTAAAAAGCTATCCAGTATAGTGTTAACATAGGCTAAATAAAAGTATCTTAAAGCTTCGTAGCTTCACAATGCAGATCGGAGCAATGTACCTCGTAGTTCCTCGTAGCGAAACAACTTATTAGTTTCTATTGCGCATGAGCAGACTATTGTCCGCATTCAGTTATCTGCAGTGACGTAATGGCATCTGGACCAATCAAAACTTTGGAAAAATACTTGAGGGATAAAAGACGTTAAAACTGACAGATGCTTTCCGTTAAGGTCTAGACCAAACGTCGAACTTTTTATGAGACGAACCGAACTCTAATTTGGGTCGACCTCTATTTTAAAGTTAAGATCGTTTGTTGGGTCAGACGTCGAACTTAGGACGCGTTGAACCAATCAACTGAATCAGACCAAAAAGCATTTTTAAAAAAATTTTCGCCTGAACGAAGCTAAATATACATTATCAAACAAATTTTTAATTTATTAGTTTGGTTTGTCACATGTGAAGATCGAAGTTTGTCCCCGAGACGATCGTCAGACATTCTATCCGTCTGCTTCAGACGGATAGAACGTGTTGGACGAACCAAACTCATTCAGACGAACTTAACTGAGCCAGACGTCGAACTTTTCATGAACTTTACTTACTAAGTTTGGTTCGTCTCATGAAAAGTTTGACGTTCGGCACAGGCCTAAGAGACAAAATGTCGGAAAATGGAGAAATTTTTCAGGGCGTTCCTCTAGAACACGATGAAACATGACAACGAAATTCCACGCTCTAATTTCATAATCAGAAATTAAAGAGAGAGCGTGTACCCATGGTGACAGTGACATTTCATGCACGGTCACTCGTTTCCGCGAAACCTATATGTTAAACAGCCTTCTTTGTTTTTTTGCCATGAAATGTTTACTCTATATATAATCAAGGTGCTTTGAAGGGTAGGGTAGTCAGTATGTTACTTACCTTGTCATGAAAATTATTGACAGTTTTCTGACAGAGCCGAAATTTTACGAAAGTCATAGCAGCAAGTGTTTCTGGGTTATTCAGAAGATTTCCTAAGGCTACCGACGATTCCCGAAGACTGTCGAAGATTTCCGAAGACTAACGAAGAGGTCCAACCATTACCGAAGATGATACACAATGAGTAAAGTTCTTTCAAGTCAGCTTGAAAATAGGCTGCTTCTGCTTTTGTAGGTCCCCCAGGGTGTGAGACCCCCACCTACAAAAAGATTGGATGCTTTGTGGATAAAGTGAGTTTGGGGTCCTGTTATTTCTATTGTCTATACTCTCGCTCTAGTTTGCTCTTATAGGCTACTTAGGGATTACTGGCCTGATATTTTAGATCAGCATGTCAACCAATACCGTTCTCCTCGCGCTCGAGAGCCCCCGTTCTAACGAGTCATATACAGCCATCAACGGCTACAGCCCCGCTCAGTTTTTTGGCTCTCTAGGTGTCGTGTTTATGTCTTGCAAAGTTGATTTTTTACGTACTACTATCAGCTTTGCAGATTTCAAGGTGTTGACTGGGTGGCAACAGTTGTTGCCCATAAAAAACTTTCTAATTTTAGGCGGCCGACGACAATGCAATCGTACTGTCGATATATACAGCTGAAATTTTGAGCTGAGGTTACCTAATTTTAACATACTCTTCTAATTTCTGCAAAAACCATTTTTCCAAAACAAAACACTTCACAGACTTATTATACTTGGTTCCGAGGCTTAGGGGAATAAAACAAAATAAATCTTATTTAGGCTCACAATGAATACATTTTTTTTGTTTTATCTCCCCCTCTCCACCCCCCCCCCCCCCCACCAAAAAAGCCTCGGACCCCAGTATCCCAGTATGAGTTCTTAAATATCGAAATTTGTCCATTGTTTTTATGTTCACGGTAAGGCTTATTCCGGACTGGACTTGCACTTCGCGAAGAGTTTACTCATCAAACGTACTTGGATCTCTCTAGTCGTACCATTTAAGGACGACAAATTAGTATTGCCCCCTTTATTTTACCTGGAAGGGAGAGGAATGGGACATATTTTTAGTGTGACGAGGATAAAGGGTTTTGTTCGGCACAGAATATGAAAAAAAAAATTTTTTTGATCCACCATCAATGGCCAGTTTCTCGCTCTTAAGCTCTGTTTTCTTCGCTAGTGTTTTCTAATTTACATGTTACATATGATATTAAGTGACCTCCCAGTAGTTTTTGGTTATTGCCACTTAACTAAAAAGGTTCAGCAAACAAAGACTTTATGTTTAATTTATTTTAAAAATAACAAGTTTTTCTTTAAATGTGATGGATGTGGCTTACAATTTAACGATGACCATTACGCTTTTTCCTCCAAAGCGAAAAACTATTAGGAAGCAATATTTTGTTCCACAAGTTCCAAAAGCCTGCAATCCAATACTGTTTTGATTAGAAAGACAAACAAACAACCTAAATTGTTCAACACAACGAATACATGAAAGGACTCTATTTTCGAGACAAAATCGGGTTGTCATGCCAGCTAGCTTATTGCTTTGGGCACGCGCCCGTTTCAGTCAGAGAATTATAATGAATGCATTATGCGTTTCGTGTCTCGTCAACTTTGATGTCAAGAAAGTTAAAAAGCCTGATTGGCTTACGCAACTCATAACGTTTTCACCATGCACATATTACATTTAATGTAAAAAGCTTCTGTCTGCTTTTTTTTTCTGATTTTAATTTGACAGGAAGTCTGTTCTCTCATCATTTGTTAACGCCTGCTTCTACGGGGAGGTCTACAAAGCTTACTTGTAGATTGAATACGAGCTGAACCCTCAAAGACTGGTAAGTCAAGAGAAATTATATGGTTATGGTTTGCCTTTCATGGCTTTAATATTAGAAGAACAGTAACTGTCACAAAACTGCGATTTGTTCGCTGAAAAATACCTAAATTCTTCTCAACGAAGTTAGATTCAAACGCGTCTTAATTTGTAAACAATTAAAGCGTTTACAGCATGTATTTTATTCAATCTAATATAATTCAATCCAATTTATCTGCATGGAAAAACAGTGGAAAACATCAGAGCCTCACAAGCTACCTATAAAGTCCACCCAGTTGAGGTCTAGAACACTCACCAAGACAGCTTATCGCCACTTTCAAACTTTTCCGAAAGCCATGCGTTAGCGAGCTGGTTTAGGCGTTTTAGAAACCTTTTTCTTCAAAAATATATACCGACTTATAGTTAGATAAGACCATAAAAAATCACACTGTTGGTATAGTTGGTTTACTTCAACTTAGTTTTTCCTATAAAACTGTACCCCCTACCAACCAACAGAATTTATAGATGACGATTAATGCAGAGCTTCGTTGGACCAAAAAAGGCATTTTACTTAAAATGGAGAGATATGTAAAACTTTCAACATGTTGCCTGCTGAGACCTAAACTTAAAGAACATATATTAAGTACTCGTGAAATGAAAAATTTTTGTCCTTCGATCGGTGGAAATTGAATGAATGAATCAGCGTTTATTTCATAGGCATTTATGACGTATTACCGTATAATTGAATCGATCCCCAAAATGACTTGCTGCGGTAAATAATAACGCAACTTCAAAAAAAATATTTTATTCTCCCCTTCTTCTAAAAAGCGCCAATTTAAGGAAACAGATTCGGCGGATGTAAGATTCGTGTGGAAGCACTGAAAAACAACTGATAGAATATTGGTGCATTCCTTCAACTAAAAGAGCGTTACGAGAGCGACAGTATTGCATCTTTGTTCTTAAAACTAGCTTCAGGCCCTTCAGGCCAACGCTCTTGCTCCAAAGTTGGTTCTTTGCGTTTCACGTGATATAATTGAGTGATCAGATAGAAGGTCCAAAGGCACGTGATGAGATCTTGCGTTCTATCCATTCAATTAAATGCTGGCTATGTACGTGCCAAGCATGCTTGATTGCACTAGAACATGGAGATTAGGATTGCAGGCTCTTCTGGTCGTGTGCCAAACGCTAGCCTGGGAAAAGAACGGTTTCTCTTCGCTCCTCGCAGCTCGGGTCGATTCGCGAGGAGGATCTCCTACGACTCAGCGACAGGAATTACATACTGATGAAGTAAAATCTGTCCGGAATCCGGTCAGAAGCGCTGATTGGTCGACGGAGTAGTTATGCTGTTTTAGTTATTGTTTACGAATGACAGACAAAAGGCTACAAAGGTCAACTGTAAACGCGATGAATCTATAACAAAACAGTCAATGACTGTGGAATATATTCTTCTCTAGAAGAAGCATTTGTGTTTTGTTGGTGCTCGTTCGTAGAACACAACACTTTACCAAAATCGACCAGTAAAAAAACGTAAAATGGAACAAATTTGCATTTGGAACCCCAGTACTACCGGATTTTTTAAACATTCATTTACGTCATCAGTATGAAATTTTTGTCGCTGAGTCGCAGACGTTCCTCTCCGCGAAACATCCCCACCGGTGCGGTTTTCGTAGGCTAGCAAAATGCCAGACGAGCGTAAAGGAAATGGAATAATTATGTATAAAATTATCTGTCAAAAAAAAATATGCGATTAAGAATTGGACGCAAACGTTTTTTTTCCCGATATTAGAACTCGTTGGGATATGAGCTGGATTATATGCCTAAGTCCAAACGACTGTGTTTGAAATCAGATCGCCTACCTTCAAGTCTGCTATGTGAAAGATAATACTTAGTGAGAATATTTCTCTAAAAGCTCCATGAAAAAAAAAAAAAAAAAAAGAATTTTAAACGTGAAATTCACTAAGTAACGAATAAGGGCCATTAGGCATGCAAAACGCGGTACCGAGGTCGATGATAAGTGAGCTTGGCTTTTTTGAACAGTAGAATAGGAAACTAAATATATAATTCTGAACATTTTTGTTGTTTGCAAGCTTTCACCGGTGAAAGGGAAATGATATTGGCATGATTTTAAGATGACAGTTATCCGTTCACTAGAAATAGAGTGGTTTTCGTTTGAGTGTCGTAAAACCAAAACCAAAGTAATTACTCTGGCCAATCATATAGGACACAGACAATACATTGAACCAATCAAAACTCGAAGTAATTACATGTGGCTGACGCAAAGCGCGGGAAAATGCATGCGAGCGCGTCACAATTGGCTTTGGTTTTACTTCTGATTGGATGAAAAGGTGGCGCGAATCTTTTAAGCCAATCGCATCGTGTAGAAAGTGCAAAACCAATTACTTTTCGACACTCAAATGAAAACCGCTCTAAACAGTTAGTTCTATTTACATTCTCCCTAAGTTGGTTGATAGGCACTTATTTCACCACCAAAATTAAAATTAGCGACCTTCCTTAAAATTAAAAGGAAAAAATCCAGGGCAAAAGTTAGATCCAGCAAGAATCTGTACCCTTCGATCAACTGTAGCTTTTTAGGAAACACATTTATCGATATGCTTGAAGTACACAATAGCAACCTCTCTTTTCCCCTGCGCATTTGAATTATTTGGAGCCATCTTTAGTCACGAGTCAAACCATCAGGGGCACCCAACGACAATTTTTGGAGAATATCTGTTCGGAAGACGGTTTGAGATCTAGAATTTTCGGAACATTTGTTGTAAAATTTCTTGCTTGCTTGCCTCTCCTAGGATTTTCGAACATCTAAAAAATGGTATAATTGCCCATTTTAAACGGATTTTTACCCTAAAAAGGTCACCTAGAATTTTTGGGAGCCTTTTTTCTGGCTGAAATTTTCGAAAAGGTAAGTTTTGATCCCTATAATTTTCGCATCACTAGACTTTCAGCTATGAAATCCGAACAGATGAAAAATTTTTAGGGGATGAAAAAATGCCTATATGTACCATTCAAATACTAAAATACTTTCAACAATGCTATGTTTAAGTGTTTTTGAACTATATTCTCGTTGGGGGCCCCTGAACCATGGGCAGGAAAGCAGAATTTTTCTGACAACGTTAAATCTTTGCCCACATTTTTGAGGTTTCCACAAGTGAACGTCCATTTTCTCCGAATATAATTGTTAAAATTAAGCAAAAAAATGAGCAGTTAAGTGAACAGCCGATATTAAGAACGGTTCCTATCAGAATTTTCTTGTCATCTTTGTCACAGATGGTCATAATTTAAAGAATAAGCTTCCTGAGTCCTCCAAAAAGCACTAAAGGTTTTCAGTGGGGGAAAAAGCACTTCAACCTCACCTCTAAAACATCTTCATTTCCTCAAAATTAATTTCTGAGAAGCTAAATGCTATCACCTCTTGCAGAAAATCAGGATCATGCTGAAGATCTTTATCCTTTTCACTTCACTTTACATCATCAGTACTAATGGTAAGAAAAAGTCCAATTCTATGACGTTTCTAAAAATGTTTTACTAATTTATGTCTAAATCTTGCCTTTTTAAACATTTTAGGTACAGGATAACCCCTTTCTTGGGCTTACTTTAACTCCTAATTTAACTCCAAATTTGGGGTCAATTTTACTCCTGAAAAAGAGTTCTTTTTACTTCCAGTCTGGAGTTAAAATAACTCCGAAAATGGGGTTATTTTTACTCCTTACATGGGTTGTTTTTACTCTTTTTGGAATTACTTTAACTCTGAAAGTGGAGTAAAAATAGGTACAGGATAACTCCTTTTTGGGGGTTATTTTAACTCCTCGATATCTGGAGTCATTTTTACTCCTGAAAAAGAGTTCTTTAAACTCCTTTTTGGAGTTAAAATGACTCCCGAAAAAATAACTTCGTTGTAAGGAGTTAAATTAACCCCACTAGAGGAGTTATTATAACTCCTTAAAAATTACTGTGTGATAAGCGACACTTGCGCATGTAGTATAGTAGGAAACTGTTAGATCCCTTTTTTACGCAAGATTCTCATCAACTTGCACACGACTATATTAACGCCGATGACGTCACGGCCCTTTGTATGACAATAGGTTGTCTGCGATGGACAATGGAATTGGCAAGATATAGAACTTGCATGATTATGTTACGGCTCATTGAATTTCAAGTCACATTTGAGTTAGCGCTAATTTTTTCTACAATCAACAAATAAATACTTTTGCAAGTTTTTAGTCTAACAATCGAATAGACCTATATATAACTTATGTAAATGAGATTCCACCGCATTGCATTCACGGGATAAATACAAGGGGCCGTGAGGCTACAGGCGTTAAGCCTTTCACTGCCAGGATAAAAGAAGGAGTCTCGTAAACTGGTTTTAACTTTCGAATCTGTGGACGAAATCCTGCGGTGTGACCATTCAAATGAAACCTCTCTGTCAGTACTTTCACATTGTATTTTTTACCTTATTTTACAGCATTTTACCAAAATAAAATTGGAGATTTTGTTGAAATTTGACGTTGGCCACTTTTGGCAGTGAAAGGGTTAATTATTCTTGCGCAAGTTAGTAAGATTCCTGCGCAAAATATGGGGCTCAACTGGTCCTTACTATACTACTCACATGATCTTGCACAAGTTCTAAATAAGGAATACGACAATTAATCTTAATTTCTGTTCTGTTTCAGCTGATTCAACCCCTTGTAACAGAGACATTGGAATCCTTATCGACACGTCACTAAGTATTCCTCAAAGGAAACTTGAAGTTTTATTGGAAACGTTTTTAGAGCCATTCTATGCCAAGTTTGAAATATCAGCGCAAAAAACCCAGTTTGGTTTGATAACCTTCGACAAATACAGTCGTTTGAGGTTCACTTTGGCAGAAAACGTCAGTACTATTGAACCAGTTAGACAGTTCATAACAAGAATCGACCTAGCCCTGCTACAAGCGAAAAACGAGCTGTTTACTTTAAGTGCAGGAGACAGAGAAGATAAGCAAAATGTGTTACTCGTGTTCACGGATGGGAGGCCTTTTCCACCAGAAACGTTCCTTCTTTTCAACAAATCTTTACCTTTTTTAAGGGTAAGAGATGTGATTTTTCTTCTCCAAAGAAACCAACCAACCAGCCAACCTACTAACCAGCCACATCACGTGAACAAACTAACCTAAAAACATATAAATTGGCCACTTGCACTAAGAGGTCACGTGACCAATGCTTCCTTTAAACAATGAATTGGAATCTTGCTGATGCCAAAAACTGACAGAGCACTTAAAATGTATCTCACACCCGAAATTTGAGAGTATGCGCACTTTAGGCAGATATTTTATGACACTTTGATTTTTCAACGAAGTATTATGACTTTTGTTGGCCGCATGTTGGAGGCCATACGCTTGCCTTCCAACATGGCTGCAAAAACCACTTTTTGCTTATATCCTGTTAGACGTTTGATAGTTACGCTCAGATATGTTGTAAACGTTGGCACATCATCTTTTCAACATTTTCCTTGAAGTTTAAGTGCAAAATTTGTGTTCAGAAAGAGGCAATTCATAATTTTACAATTTTGGTCACGTGACCAGCTACGATCTTACTCACTTTAAGAAAATGGTGCAGGTTTGAAAAACCAAATCACTATTATTTTGTTTAAGATATGACCCATTAATCGTTTTTCGAAAGCAAAATCATGTAACTTTCATTTTCATAAACACAATGTCACATGACCTCTTAGGGCAAATGGCCTATTACAATATCTCTATTTAAAAAGGTCTTCAAGGGAAATCGAAAAAAGGTTCGAGTTATTGGGAGTTCGAGTTACCGGGAGTTCGAAGAAAATAGCTGAGAGTAAGGTAAAGTTTTCACTGCACAGTGATTATTTTAATCTCATTTAATTGTAGAAATGTCAAGTGAAAATCAAAAGATAAATCAGAACGTAACGTAACAAAACATAGCCTAAATAGAGCATGCATAAATCGATTTTGGTTCGAGTTAGCTCGAGGTTCGAGTTAGCGAGGGTTCGAGTTATCGGGAGTCAACTGTAGGTGTATGTCAAAAGAAAAGGGGTAGACTTTAGGGCGTAGCCTGCAAGTATCAAACTGTGTTGAGTGCCTCCCCCGCCCAGGTGAGAATCATACCTCTTTTCTGTGATTATGTAGAGTGAATAGTTAAAATTAAAGGCACCACTTCTAATTACCAGTGTTTTTTTTTTTCGCAGGCGGACAACGTTAGTATTATTGCTGTCGGTTACGGAATAGAAGCTCAGATTAATACAACAGTGCTTAGGGAAATAGGAGGAGACAATGTATTGATCATGTATGAAAACAACACCTTAGGATATACACCCTTTGTCGATCCAATAAAGAAAATGGTTTGCAGTAAGTCAATATTTCCGCAAGTCAGTTCTCTTCCTTATAATTGATTTCACTTCTAGTTCATGGTTATGATTATTATAGTTAATATATAGATTTAGCCAGGGCTAAAAGCGAAGCTCCCATTAATAAATTTATATTTTAAATCAAACAATAAACTTGTAATCCACAAATCAGTTAACTTAAGGGCACATTCATGTGACTTTTGAGGGAAAGGATAAGTTATTTTAGAGTGAAACATCTTAATCGAGTTGATAGCCTAAATATACATGTTTGTACACCCGAAAATAGCAAACATCTTCTATCACATTCAAGAGCCATAATGACTCTTGATCACAGTAGATTAGGCCTCGAAAATAAATTCTTGGAAAACAAATCAGGCCGCATTTTTTTGCGTTCGACAGGTTTACTTTACAAATTTTTGCCAACAAATCTGAGGGTGTGTAAACCAACCTTTTATACTTTTTATACATCACATCTGAGGTGAAACAGTACTTTTTATCATACAGACCTCGGACAGAATACGGCATTTCACAATTTTTCAATGTTCAGGACGATCAATCGTGGGCTTTTAGCGAAACCGTTCAAAAAATTTCCAAAATCACCCATACGGCCAGCTGGTTCTCATTTTTGAATGAATTTTAATGGAGATACGCTTCAACATAATAACGAATTTATTATTATTAGTTTTTTGTTATTTAATGGTTCCAGTTATAACGATGTGTAATCTTATAAATTAAAGCGTTTGATACGCGCGACATTTCTAAGTATTCCTGCAAGCGATGTTCATGAACGATGAAAACAAACACCACGAACAAGCGATTAAAATTGCAAAGAGATTACTAACAATCAATAAAAGAAATATAATTCGGTAAAACATTTACAGAGACAACAATTTTCATTCACGAAGACAAGTATTAAGGTGTCTCTAAAAATCCTGAGTCTTTAAGCTTAAAGCTTAAGCTTAAGTTTATTTTGTTTTCCTTTCAGCCGGCCTCCGGGTGTTTGTTTTTTTCTTTCAAAGATGAACTCCTCGAAGCAAGAAAATCACTCAAAGTTTTCTTTCTACAGCCAAAATATACTAAATATTCTTCGGAACGTTTTTTTTCTATTTGCCGTGAGAAAATATATCTGAAGGCCTTTTAAAGTTCTGTAAGCTTATATCAAACCTGATACTAGATCAGATCATTGACTCAAATCTTAACAAACGTGCAAAAACTTGCCGCATAAACTGTGCTCGACTTCATGAAATTAGATAAAACAAAAACAAACATCAAATACAATAATTAGTCAGGCTTACCATTCGAGATTCAGTTCCTGAAAGATATCAAGGAAGGCCATGGTTGCTTGAGACTTTTAAACCCTTTTACGCATTGAGCAAGGTGAAAGACGAAAACGATGCCATCCGAAATCGGATTATCCAATTTTGACAAGCGACGCATTTCTCAACCAAACACCCAATAAACAAACCAGCCATGGATAACAGAAGACTCTTGATAGCAGCTATATTTCATTTTGTACATCCAGTGGAAAAAGACAGTTAAAAAAGTCACAAGTTGAGACAAAACTCTGTCAGCTTTAGCTGTCAAAGTAAACAACTTTCAAGATGCTGCATAAATTTTCCGCATGAACTCACCTGTCAAATTTTGACCAATCAGAGTACAAAAATTGGACGTAGAGCGTGACCAACGCGTGACCATGGTAAGAAAAGGTCTTCCCCGCCTTTATTCTGAAAAAAGTGGCTGAATTTTCGCGTCCGAGGTCAGTTTGAAATCAAAATCTTGACATTGCGGGGCCATAGTGACATAAACACAACATATTTCATATGAATCATTGGAAAAAATAGACTTGAGCCTGCGATCATTTGAAACTGGTAATTTGTCAGCGGATAACTTCAAAAACGTACACGACCTCGATGGGTCGACACTTGAGCCCGCTGGTCAGCGGATATCCTGTTTTGACAGCTGTCAATTGATCACAACATTGATGTGCAATTAGTTTTCTATTAGGCTCCCAAACTAGCTAGAAAGTGTGAGAGTAAACATTGGTTCCCCTGTGGTGCGGACGGACGGTCGGGCGTACGGTCACGTGATTACCAAATTTTCTCGGATGGGTAGATTACCACATTTCCTTAGCTATGGAGCTCCGTCCACGCGCGCGCTTCGCGCGGGTGGAGCTCCGCTATTATGATTATGATAAAGATTATAAATTATTTTATCACCATCATCGTTATCATCATCATCATCGTCATCGTCGTCATCTTTCACATCATCATCATCTTCACTGTATCATTATACAATACCGTCATCGTTATTTTTGCAATTAGAAAATAGAGTCTTGCATGCCTTTGTTAAACTTTGTCGGTGTGATTTTCAAGTAATAATCCATGGCAGGCGGGGTAAGGGCAAGCTTTGAGTTCAGAATCAACTTGAGGCGTCTATTCTTCTTATTACTATTTCTGTCATTATTATTATTATTATTATTATTATTATTATTATTATTATCATTATTATCATTATCACTATCATTATCATTATCATTATCATTATCATTATCATTATCATTATTATTATTATTATTATTATTATTATACTTCTCACTACAGGCGACCTGCCCCCTAGTAATCCGCCGTGGAGTTCGTGTAGTGTTACTTGTGGCTCTGGAACACAGTCACGCAGTAGACCCTGCATAAATGGAATCTGTTCTGAAACTCGAACTTGTAAACTGGACCCTTGCCTTAATGGTGAGTATGAAATTTAAATAAGCAATATATCTTCTTCGATTGCAAATAAAAATTTAACAGGCAAAGTCGCTAAAAATCGAAGATGATTCCCTTAGTCACTGATACGGTGACGTATCGCACTGTCTGGTAGTTTTTTCTGTTGTTTAATAGTAATTAAATAAACCAAAAAAGCTTTTTCAAAGGAACGAAAATGCTTACTAACAAAAACCGGGAAAAAGAACCTTTAGTTCATTTCTTAAAATGGATCCAAAGTATAGTAGGGGGCCTTATTGGCTATTTATCTCATAGGGATACATTATTATTTACCCGAGACATTTCTCTGTTTCTGATTGACTTTAAATCCCACGACTACTTCTTCATAACCCGCTAGCGCTGAACAAATTTGGCAGATGCTTAGATTATACCATCATCGACGTAAGTCTCTCTCACGTCAATAAATGAGTATGCGATATAGCATATATAGTCCCAAAAGACAGCGGAGCGGAAGCTTAGCTGTTGTGAATGTAGAACTGTAGAAAAAGCGAAAGAGTTCACGGACATGCAAAGAAAAAATAGCAGAATTACTTGCTAACTTACGATAAACCGCTTTTTGAGGAATATCTGCAGGAATGTAAAAACATTCGTTCACACTTTGAACGTACCACAGAACAAGCACAAATTTTGAAGAAACTCTAACTAGAGGTGATGAAAAGTTCAGGTGCCAGAACACTGCAAAAAAACCGTGTACCGTCAAACTTGCTCTCAACGTTGGATCAAAAAACATATCAATCAGTCAAATTTAATAAATTATTGTCAAAGAGACAACTGCAAGGAATGATCAAACAACGTGAAAAGACTAGAGTTGCGATATTTAGACTGGCGAATACCAGTCTTCATCAAGTTTATTACGAAGATCACGAGATTACAGAAATATCTCTCAGGATATGCAGTACTACAATGGGAGATGATAAAGGCAATGATGTTAATACATGGATCAATTTTACCGGCTACCACTAATCCTCCTCCCCTCCCACCCCTCCGACATATCCTGGGACATTTCCAGCCCTTTAGGGCTGGTGCTGGCGAATTTTTTTGAGGCGGCCCTGGCCGAGGGTAGGGGGTAGAGTATGGGGTAGAGTAGGTGGTAAATAACTACTCTTTGTTCTTGTGAAGTTCATAATTTCTTTGTTGACATGGTGGCGCCAGACCGCTTGGAGAAGGCTTTCAAGACTGTTCAAACATGGAGAAATATAAGAAAAGATTAACCCCTTAACATTATAATTGCCAACGAACAGCCTCGCGAAGACGCGAGGCTGCGAGAGGCAGCCTAATAGAGCCGTGCGCGATTGTTCCAGGAGCAGAAAAAATCTCGAATCGATGTAACATTTATGAAATGTAGGTAGTCTTTACACTAGAGCCTAAATAAGCTAGACAAGACAAGTAAATTTTGATTACTTAAAGTAAAATAAAGCTTCACACACAACCGCTTCATTTTTACTTCAGGTTAACTTAAGGCTATTTTCCCACGCAACATAATTAAGATTGATTGAAATGTTTCGCTTTTCTCAAAGCTCAAGAAACTGCAAGTAAAAGCAAGTCAGCTAAGGCGGTTTTAAGGATGGTTTTCAAGTCGCTTGAAACTTTCTTGAATCGTTTCAACTTTCCGACTTTAATGGGATGCAAAGTAAAGTTACTTGAGATTTTGCTTCACACACGAATTTTTGATTAAGTAAAACTTAGCAGTTCTTAAGTCTTGCTTAACAGCCCAGTGTAAAGACAACCATGGTAATGCAAGGCAACATTTTTGACGTAATGCAGAACAGAGAATGCATCGCTTTCGAGCGAACGCGTGATACAGATCAGAGACTCCACGAACCGTGTGCGTGTTTGTGAGTCCCGTGCTCATCCCGTCTTCAACCAATCGTCGAGTGGATATTTATTTGTATAATACGGGACAGAATTTTTTCATTGCCTGCCACTAAGAAAAAAACGATGCCGTAAAATTGACTGTGTCTTGGAAGCAAAAATATTCCGAAGGCTTCATCGGCGCACCATAAATCTTATTTAATTTTAAAAAGAGACCAAAATATGAATCTGTACGTTAAATACGATTTTCTCGAGGATTCTAAATTGGCTTATCAGTTTTAAGACCACTAAATTTTACGCAACAGGACATGTGCGCAACTTTGGACAAAGATACGATCGAACTTTAATATCTCGAAAAATTCGCTATGTAAAGTCGGGACAGCAGAACAGTTTAGTTCACTATTTTCAAAAGACAAACTTAAAGCAAGGGCCACACATACACCAACCCATGATCCGCCTTCCCCGCGCATGTCGTGGAAGAACTGTCGTGCAGTTCCCAGCCAACAGCTCCCACATGGGTTGGAGTTGTGTAGAGCTGGCGCCTAAAGGGACAGGTTCACGATACTACATATGTGTGGGTTCTGACAGCAGCTGATTGTTTTTAAACCAATCGGAAGCGAGTTAGATGCAAGCAAGGAAATTTACATAATTCAGATTCATTGTTCGCGACCCGGGACTATTTCCGGACATTTGGTTTGATTTTATATATCCCCATAATTCACATTCATTCTTTGTTATTCCACGGATAAAATTATGTTGTAGCCGATAAGAATAAGATTTACAACCCGGTCCTGCTTTGAAACAAACATTTACCTACGTGTATTTTTACGAGGTCTTTTACGTACCCACGCTAACAATGCAGTCACCGATCGGCAAACAAAATTTGTAAACAAACCTTTTTTTTCTGATCTCTCTGTTCGCCTTATATAAACCTAGAAATATCTGCAAATAGCGCCTGACCGGTGACAAAAACACACAGCGTATGAGTATAAAGATTATCCTAAATTGAGCGTAAAATTCAATTGCTTATCAGCCTTCGCGTTGATAACGAAGCCAGATTATGAGCAGAATATTCGTATGTGTAATCAAATGGTGACGAGTGAAATTAGGGAATAATTTTACGAGTATACAATTTGATTACCTATTAATATCATGGGTGACGAATTACCTTAGCAATCGAGGATTTTTGACTTGTTTATCCTGGATCGTATCGATCGATCGTGAACTCCACTCTCTCAAACGTTTAGAGCTGAAATTTGGCTTACGTTTTCGGAATTTTTCGACAACATACTCTAAGAATCCTTCTTGATGTGCTCTTTCGTGTGTTCAGGTTTTCTAAAGCGTCTTTTTATGCCCTGACATCTTCATTCATGACATTTTAAAACTTCGTCGCCATCTTGAAACGAAGACGTACGGCAGGTTGCCATGGCAATTTAGTAATTTCACATGTGAAATTACAAATTAACGCTGAAATTTCGCGCCAAAATTAAGGAGTAATTCGTCACCTATGATATTAAGGCAATAATTTATTTTAAAGACATCAATTCTTAAACATATACGATCATACAGCAAAGATACAATGAACATTAATATTTCAAGTGTACCAGATCGGTGAAGACGCACGGCCTGTTGCGTACTTTTCGGTATACAGTTAAGAGTCATAAATCAAATCTGAGTTGAACGAACACATGCCTTTTACTACTTTGCAAGTGTGCTGTATTCTTTTCGTAAGCCACACACGACGTAAAACTCCTAGAACCATACCAGATCGATCGGCTAAGCTTCTCTATCTCCAAAGACTCTTGAGAACGTTATGTTGTCGGTCGCCCATGAAGTCGCTTCCTGGATCGACTCCATTCAGGAATTTGATTTTTCGTGCCCTGAACGCCTTTCTCCGAAAACAAAACAACACTCACGGGTACTTTAGAAATTGCAGACTTTACTTTGCTTACGTGGAGCGATTTCTTTGGATTCTTCGAATTTAGTGTTGGCCCGAATGATTATTCTGGAAGCTGTCACGGCGCGCATGCGCATGACCGGGAACACCCTCCCCCCGCCCCCCGCCCGCTTTAAAGGAGTGCATTGCACGCGCCTCGGCCTTTGAGACACGGGTTTACCCTGTTCATTGACCCGACTGCTATGCTATGCTGGTGAGTTCCGATAAATGTCAGTGGCTGCCACTGCCCGCGTGATATAGCTGTGCGCATGCGTGGGTCGGTGTAAATGTGTTCCTTGCTTGCACTACTTCCAAGGAACTTCCAAGGTAATTTTTGCTTATGCAATCAACTTAAGTTCAATCTTTTATTCAAAAATTACTGTAATTAATGACACTTCTAAACAAATTAAACAGCGCTTGCATATAGGTAAAATCTTTGCTCTTTGGCACTTAGCAGTAGCTATAACTAGTAAATATTTCGAATATACTTATGTCAAAAAAATGTCAAATGGATGTGCGTATGATGCCTACTCGAAAATAAATTCGCTCTGTCTGCTGTTCGTGGAGGGTCTGAATGAAGGGATCTACATGTCGCGTGGTCGGTGAAAACGTTCGAAAATGACCGAATTTATACTAGGAACGAATTATCCATCTGAGACAAATAGATAATGACAAATTCCGCTTTCAGACGAATTTTTAATCGCCCCAAATTCGTCTCCACGTCTGATAGACGTGCTGACAGACGAGAGGAAATGGGGCTTCGTTCGCAGAGCTCTGCTATTTTTGTGTTGGATCATACAAAGTATAAGAGCCATACAAGCTCATGCAGTTCCTGACAAAAGGATGGGACTGTTAGACAATAGACAATGTTTACTACTAAACAGCCTGATGGTGAATTTTTAATTGTTAAAGATTATTGATATTATTAATAATTATTATTTATTTTATATTTAAAAATTTATTAAAAGTTATTCAACTTCCAGTCATGCATAATGTATAGTATTTGTGAAATAAATTTTATGAACATTTTAAGAACCTTTTCAGGCTGATTCCTCACTAAGCCGATGAATAAGAACTTGAACGTACAGCCTGAACCTCGAAATCACAGGCTCTTATATGCGTGTGAATACTATACTTCAAGCTATAGGCGAATCTTTGCTGACGTCGTTGTTTACATTTTTCCTCCCTAGCATACGACTTAACTTAAAGAGGCCGTGGCCGTATATATGAACTAAATGCAAAAGTTGAAAGAGTTGATTAAGTTGAGCAGTTTGTGCAATTTTCAGCTCTTCGCAAGCAATATTGAAGGAAATATCAACCATCAAAAACTGCGAAATTGCTGGGTGGCAAAAAAGTTAATAAGCCATACATTCTCTGTTAAATGTCGAGTTTTTAGAAGAGAATTTCTCCGAAACCATTCGGTGTATTGGGCTCAAATTTTCAAAGATAACTAAAACTGTTATTCCCTTTCAATATTCAGAGTTTATATTTTATCGTGATCAGACAGTGATAAGCATATGTTGATGAGGCAAAAAGTGTAAACAAAGATTAGCCTATACAGACGTGAAATAAGGACTTTTTACCTTTTTACAAGCTTGTGGGACTTACTACGAGAAGGTTGGATGCTTTATGGATAAATACAAACGACCATTTCCAAAGTTGCTCCTGGACAGAAAAAGCGACCTTGACTGGGGAAACTTGAAAGCGTTTAATCTTAACAAGTAAGTTTCTCAGTTTAGGGCCATGTCGAGTCATTTCCATTGTCTATATTCTCGCAGACATGCAATCCGTTGGGAAACGCCCAGACGTAGGTTGTTTAGAACCCAAACATACACATTCAATTAGCGGGTTGAACCAGATTAGATCAACAGAGAACATTTAATACTCACTCACCGACTCACACGGTCTTAGTCCATAATAATCTACATATTCTGGCATACACTCCAAATGGAAAACCATGACTGTATTTACCCATAAAGGTATCCCTTAGGTTTTGTATGTACGTAACGAAATATGGTAGGGTCTCCCTAGGGGGTAGGGGTCAAAGAAAGACTGAACCACGTTCAAATAGATTTTATCCCCGATATTTTTGTCTGGAATCGGGTATTGTTTTCGAGGGAACTACGGGAGCGCATGGACGTAGTTTTCGTTTCAATTCCAAAGAATTGTTTTGTTTGCGCTCTAATCTGAGTAATGATGACTTAATTAATGCCTAAAAGCCAGGTCTGAAAACGGGTATGGATTTTAGAGGTCTGGTCTTTAAATGGGTGTGGAAAAGGACAATTTTTGCTCTGAACTTGATAGGGTTATGATTTGGAGAACCGGGCGGCACACCTCCACCACGATTTCCCAGGAGTACCCCCCGGACCCCTCCTGTTGGTCTCCCTCAACCAATAAGCGCCCAGAGGAGCCTATAACTCTGAGAGATCAAATTCCATGAACTCGTGTCACTGCTATTTCACTAACCAGTTTATGTTTAGAATGAATATGGTGCGAATTTAGATTATCTTTGCGGTCCCACAAATCAGTCAGCAGACGAACAGAACTGAAAATGGTATATTTTTTAGCTTTCAAAGACGTTTAGTTTTCTTTCCTTTTTCATGTCTTATACTCAGTTAAATGCGCTGGGTCATAGACGAAGCACAGCTTCCATTTTTCGCGGAAAAAGAGTTCTCAAATGTACCAGGTCCTAAAGATAAACCGGTCCGTAAACAAAATGCCGTGCCAGAGGTCTGATATGGGAGTTGCTCACTTTGGGTCATGGGCTCTTAACGCCCAGTTATATCTTAAGCGTTATTGTAAAGCTAAAACTTCCAAAGCTTTTTTCAACTTTTAACATGGACAAGCCAGGGAAAATTGGTCGACTTCGCTGGAAAGAGCGCCATTAAAGTTAATAAACTTGCCCATTTGTTAACCCTTTCCCTGCCAGAGTGTTGTAAGGTGACTCTAACCGTTTTGAGTCTAATGGACGAAATCCTATGATGTGACCATTCAGATGAAAGCTCTCTGCCTGTACTTTCACGTGATGCCATTTGTTTCTCAAAATATTAGAAAATGAAATTTGGACCTTTGGTCGAAATTTGCCTTTGGTCACATTTGGCAGTGAAAGGGTTAAAAACTGACGAGGATACACTTCCTCAAAGACGCCAAATTTTACAGACTTTTGTATTGTGGGGGAAACAATCTGGCCCACACCATACCAGCGTCTTTAAATTTTAGCAACTTTCCAGAGCTATACTCTTCGCTCGTTTTAGAAGTACCACTCTCAAACTTAAGCTTTACTTATTTCAAGATGTTCTTTCCAGTAGTGGTCCATGTCAAAAGCTGAAATAACCATGCAAGGGTCTATTGGTTTGTTTTGTCTACAGGTTGGTGAAGGATTGTGCTAAAGCAACTTTGAAAGCTGGCTACAAATATTTTGGCATTCAGTTCTGGGCCGAGTGTTGGTCCGGAGTGGGTAAGATAGCCTATGATGCTGTTGGTGAATCAGACAAATGCTTTGTTCATCCGTTTTCCCAAAAGTGTGATGATTCACCATGCTTGTACTGTGCAGGAGCAAACGGAGTGAACTACGTATATAAAATCAATTCGTGATTGCCCTCCTCATGCAGGTAAAATAACAAAAACCAACAACTATAAGATCAATTGGGAATTCCGGTTAACTGACTACCTACCCCTCCCCAAAGTCACTATTTTGCCTTAAGTGAGAAGTAAGTGTTGAAGTTGACTTAGGTCGGTGGAGGTAGGGGGTAGCTACATGGGTGGTCAGTTGCTCAGAAAATTCAATTGATCCGCACTGTACATACATTTGTCATTTTCCAAAACAGAGTTTTAGCATGGGCCCATTACCCGGAGCGAACACCTTTCATGTACTAAAACGATTTTAGCGCGGGCGAATTCAGAACAAAACCCTGCGTTTTTTCCCTTATTTAAAGCCTTACACCACGAATGCACTCGTAGAAGGAGCAGGGCTTCCATTTATGCGGGAAAAGTGATCTAAAATCTAATATCTAAATATACACCGATCCGTGAAAACGTTTGGTTTTAGACAGCGGCCGTTTTACTATACAGGCTTGACCTACGTGGTTGACTCTTGCTGTCAAACCAACCATAGCATCCCCTCCATCTTTTGCGGAGACCAGTAAAATGGTAATATCAATAGCTCGACTAGATTTTGTTAGGGACAATTCTTCTCATGTTTGAGTATTAACTATGCGTTGCTGTAGACAAAAATATCGGGAAATGGTCAACATAGCGAAATTGGACTGGCAAAGATCAAAGTACACTGTTCACAGTCCCCTATTTTTCCGTAAGATCGCCGAGATCGAGCGCTTTGCGCTAAGGGTAGCCATCTTGGACGAGTCTCAAAACTACTTAGGGAGCGGGGGGTGGTATTTTTGACACTCATTCAAGATGGCTGGCCGTAACGCAAAGCGCTCGATATCGGCGATGTTACGTAAAAATAGGTGACTGTGAACAGTCTAAGATGAAAGTTTTAGTTTTCAGATGGGAATTGCCATGGCAACTCCGCCAGTCTCCCGTAAAAGTAACAGTAATAGTAGAGAGCAAAGCAACAACGAAGGCGATGGCTACTTTTCGGAAACGCAACTTAAAAGTGAATTCGAGCTGCTTCAAACTTTATCACGCTTATTAGTCAAATTCGTCAAATTTTGGCAAATTTTTCTGGAGTTGCCTTGGGACTGTGTCAAAGTTAGGGAAAAAGAAAAGGAAAGTCGTTGCCTTGTGTTCATGTCCTCCAAAAAACCGTGAAATTAGACAATTTCATGTTGTAGTCTTGCAGCGCGGGCAAAGAAATGTACAAAAAAAATAATGCACCTGCCTAGTTTGCTAATCTAAACCTTTTTTTGCCGTTCTCCTTACCGTCGTCGTCAACTTTGCTTAAGCTCCCTAGTATTCCAAGGTGCGTCTAGCCTTTCTTTCCCCGCTTTCGCGCTTTTCTCCCTCCCCCTCCCCTCCCCTTTTTGTGCCTGTCACGCAGGCTAAGATGGGTCTTGTTACCGAAACCGGGATAGACATTGGCCATATGGATCTCATTTGACCGCTTGGTCTCCAATTAAGTCTTAGCTGGAAGATTAACTACCTATTGTCATGAATTATAGGTAAAACGTACGCCATACTTCCAGAAAGGCCAATTTCAAGAATCTTCGATGCATATTTTAATCGCAGAAGACCACTGAATTTGTGAAATGGATAGCTTTCAATTTCATTATCATGTTTCCATTTTCACCTCATGGATAAATTACCATCGTTATTAAATCTTTTCGTCACTCAAAAGTGACGAAAATAAATCTCTTCAAAGGCTTTGTATCATTTTTCTCTCCTCTGAGTACGTTTCCTAAGAGGCAAGGTGAATTAATATTTATGAACAACTATTCACGGCTTAAAACGTTGTATTCTTCACTTATTAAAATACTGTACTGATAAACTGGTTTTGCAGGGATCCCACATCAAAAGGGAAGCCACAAAGCAAAGGGAATTTAAAACTGGTGTAAACCTGGTAAACATGGCGTAAGAGGAAATGCAAAGGGTTACAGTCAATAAAGATAATAAAGGACATTTTTGTCTTGACGTTTGTCTTTGTAAAAGATTTCTAGCATTCGTTGCAAGGCACCAAGACATCATTAGCACGCAACCGAGGCTTATGTGGGCAAACAGGTGTATGGTCAACTATCGTGTATAGGCAACTTTGTTAATAAAGATATACACGGATATTGAAGGGGGCCCAAGTTTCTGTATTACCAGAATGTCCGTATTAAAAAGGTTGAATTTAGAGAAAAATTAAGGGCTTCCTTTCTCTAGGGAAAAAGCAAATTTTCCGTAATAATGAGGTGTCCGTAATAAGCGGGTTGAATTCAGAGAAAAAGTAAGGGCTTTCTTTCCCCAGGGACAAAGCAAACTGTCCGTAATAACGAGGTGTCCGTATTAAGCGGGTTGAATTTAGAGAAAAAGTAAGGGCCTTCTCTCTCTAGAGAAAAAGCAAACTGTCTGTAATAATGAGGTGTCCGTATTAAGCGGGTTGAATTTAGAGAAAAAGAAAGGGCCTTCTATCTCTAGGGAAAAAGCAAACTGTCTGTAATAATGAGGTGTCCGTATTAAGCGGGTTGAATTTAGAGAAAAAGAAAGGCCCTTCTTTCTCTAGGGAAAAAGCAAACTGTCTGTAATAATGAGGTGTCCGTATTAAGCAGGTTGAATTTAGAGAAAAAGAAAGGGCCTTCTTTCTCTAGGGAAAAAGCAAACTGTCTGTAATAATGAGGTGTCCGTATTAAGCGGGTTGAATTTAGAGAAAAAGTAAGGGCCTTCTCTCTCTAGGAAAAAAGCAAACCGTCTGTAATAATGAGGTGTCCGTATTAAGCAGGTTGAATTTAGAGAAAAGGTAAGGGCTTTCTTTCTCTAGGGAAAAAGCAAACTGTCTGTAATAATGAGGTGTCCGTATTAAGCAGGTTGAATTTAGAGAAAAAGAAAGGGCCTTCTATCTCTAGGGAAAAAGCAAACTGTCTGTAATAATGAGGTGTCCGTATTAAGCGGGTTGAATTTAGAGAAAAAGAAAGGGCCTTCTTTCTCTAGGGAAAAAGCAAACTGTCTGTAATAATGAGGTGTCCGTATTAAGCGGGTTGAATTTAGAGAAAAAGTAAGGGCCTTCTTTCTCTAGGGAAAAAGCAAACTGTCTGTAATAATGAGGTGTCAGTATTAAGCGGGTTGAATTTAGAGAAAAAGAAAGGGCCTTCTTTCTCTAGAGAAAAAGCAAACTGTCTGTAATAATGAGGTGTCCGTATTAAGCGGGTTGAATTTAGAGAAAAAGTAAGGGCCTTCTCTCTCTAGGGAAAAAGCAAACTGTCTGTAATAATGAGGTGTCCGTATTAAGCAGGTTGAATTTAGAGATAAGGTAAGGGCTTTCTTTCTCTAGGGAAAAAGCAAACTGTCTGTAATAATGAGGTGTCCGTATTAAGCAGGTTGAATTTAGAGAAAAAGAAAGGGCCTTCTCTCTCTAGGGAAAAAGCAAACTGTCTGCAATAATGAGGTGTCCGTATTAAGCGGGTTGAATTTAGAGAAAAAGAAAGGGCCTTCTCTCTCTAGGGAAAAAGCAAACTGTCTGTAATAATGAGGTGTCCGTATTAAGCGGGTTGAATTTACAGAAAAGGTAAGGGCTTTCTTTCTCTAGGGAAAAAGCAAACTGTCTGTAATAATGAGGTGTCCGTATTAAGCAGGTTGAATTTAGAGAAAAAGAAAGGGCCTTCTCTCTCTAGGGAAAAAGCAAACTGTCTGTAATAATGAGGTGTCCGTATTAAGCGGGTTGAATTTAGAGAAAAAGTAAGGACCTTCTCTCTCTAGGGAAAAAGCAAACTGTCTGTAATAATGAGGTGTCCGTATTAAGCGGGTTGAATTTAGAGAAAAAGTAAGGGCCTTCTTTCTCTAGGGAAAAAGCAAACTGTCTGTAATAATGAGGTGTCCGTATTAAGCGGGTTGAATTTAGAGAAAAAGAAAGGGCCTTCTATCTCTAGGGAAAAAGCAAACTGTCTGTAATAATGAGGTGTCCGTATTAAGCGGGTTGAATTTAGAGAAAAAGAAAAGGCCTTCTTTCTCTAGGGAAAAAGCAAACTGTCTGTAATAATGAGGTGTCCGTATTAAGCGGGTTGAATTTAGAGAAAAAGTAAGGGCCTTCTCTCTCTAGGGAAAAAGCAAACTGTCTGTAATAATGAGGTGTCCGTATTAAGCAGGTTGAATTTAGAGATAAGGTAAGGGCTTTCTTTCTCTAGGGAAAAAGCAAACTGTCTGTAATAATGAGGTGTCCGTATTAAGCAGGTTGAATTTAGAGATAAGGTAAGGGCCTTCTTTCTCTAGGGAAAAAGCAAACTGTCTGTAATAATGAGGTGTCCGTATTAAGCAGGTTGAATTTACAGAAAAGGTAAGGGCTTTCTTTCTCTAGGGAAAAAGCAAACTGTCTGTAATAATGAGGTGTCCGTATTAAGCGGGTTGAATTTAGAGAAAAAGAAAGGGCCTTCTCTCTCTAGGGAAAAAGCAAACTGTCTGTAATAATGAGGTGTCCGTATTAAGCGGGTTGAATTTAGAGAAAAAGTAAGGGCCTTCTCTCTCTAGGGAAAAAGCAAACTGTCTGTAATAATGAGGTGTCCGTATTAAGCGGGTTGAATTTAGAGAAAAAGTAAGGGCCTTCTTTCTCTAGGGAAAAAGCAAACTGTCTGTAATAATGAGGTGTCCGTATTAAGCGGGTTGAATTTAGAGAAAAAGTAAGGGCCTTCTCTCTCTAGGGAAAAAGCAAACTGTCTGTAATAATGAGGTGTCCGTATTAAGCGGGTTGAATTTAGAGAAAAAGAAAGGGCCTTCTTTGTCTAGGGAAAAAGCAAACTGTCTGTAATAATGAGGTGTCCGTATTAAGCGGGTTGAATTTAGAAAAAAAGAAAGGGCTTTCTTTCTCTAGGGAAAAAGCAAACTGTCTGTAATAATGAGGTGTCCGTATTAAGCAGGTTGAATTTAGAGAAAAAGAAAGGGCCTTCTCTCTCTAGGGAAAAAGCAAACTGTCTGTAATAATGAGGTGTCCGTATTAAGCGGGTTGAATTTAGAGAAAAAGAAAGGGCCTTCTTTGTCTAGGGAAAAAGCAAACTGTCTGTAATAATGAGGTGTCCGTATTAAGCGGGTTGAATTTAGAGAAAAAGTAAGGGCTTTCTTTCTCTAGGGAAAAAGCAAACTGTCTGTAATAATGAGGTGTCCGTATTAAGCAGGTTGAATTTAAAGAAAAAGAAAGGGCCTTCTCTCTCTAGGGAAAAAGCAAACTGTCTGTAATAATGAGGTGTCCGTATTAAGCGGGTTGAATTTAGAGAAAAGGTAAGGGCTTTCTTTCTCTAGGGAAAAAGCAAACTGTCTGCAATAATGAGGTGTCCGTATTAAGCGGGTTGAATTTAGAGAAAAAGTAAGGGCCTTCTTTCTCTAGTGAAAAAGCAAACTGTCTGTAATAATGAGGTGTCCGTATTAAGCAGGTTGAATTTAGAGAAAAAGAAAGGGCCTTCTTTCTCTAGGGAAAAAGCAAACTGTCTGTAATAATGAGGTGTCCGTATTAAGCGGGTTGAATTTAGAGAAAAAGAAATGGCCTTCTTTCTCTAGGGAAAAAGCAAACTGTCTGTAATAATGAGGTGTCAGTATTAAGCGGGTTGAATTTAGAGAAAAAGTAAGGGCCTTCTCTCTCTAGGGAAAAAGCAAACTGTCTGTAATAATGAGGTGTCCGTATTAAGCGGGTTGAATTTAGAGAAAAGGTAAGGGCTTTCTTTCTCTAGGAAAAAAGCAAACTGTCTGTAATAATGAGGTGTCCGTATTAAGCAGGTTGAATTTAGAGAAAAAGAAAGGGCCTTCTATCTCTAGGGAAAAAGCAAACTGTCTGTAATAATGAGGTGTCCGTATTAAGCGGGTTGAATTTAGAGAAAAAGAAAGGGCCTTCTTTGTCTAGGGAAAAAGCAAACTGTCTGTAATAATGAGGTGTCCGTATTAAGCGGGTTGAATTTAGAGAAAAAGTAAGGGCCTTCTCTCTCTAGGGAAAAAGCAAACTGTCTGTAATAATGAGGTGTCCGTATTAAGCGGGTTGAATTTAGAGAAAAGGTAAGGGCTTTCTTTCTCTAGGGAAAAAGCAAACTGTCTGTAATAATGAGGTGTCCGTATTAAGCAGGTTGAATTTAAAGAAAAAGAAAGGGCCTTCTCTCTCTAGGGAAAAAGCAAACTGTCTGTAATAATGAGGTGTCCGTATTAAGCGGGTTGAATTTAGAGAAAAAGTAAGGGCCTTCTCTCTCTAGGGAAAAAGCAAACTGTCTGTAATAATGAGGTGTCCGTATTAAGCGGGTTGAATTTAGAGAAAAAGAAAGGGCCTTCTTTCTCTAGGGAAAAAGCAAACTGGCTGTAATAATGAGGTGTCCGTATTAAGCGGGTTGAATTTAGAGAAAAAGTAAGGGCCTTCTCTCTCTAGGGAAAAAGCAAACTGTCTGTAATAATGAGGTGTCCGTATTAAGCGGGTTGAATTTAGAGAAAAGGTAAGGGCTTTCTTTCTCTAGGGAAAAAGCAAACTGTCTGTAATAATGAGGTGTCCATATTAAGCAGGTTGAATTTAAAGAAAAAGAAAGGGCCTTCTCTCTCTAGGGAAAAAGCAAACTGTCTGTAATAATGAGGTGTCCGTATTAAGCGGGTTGAATTTAGAGAAAAAGTAAGGGCCTTCTCTCTCTAGGGAAAAAGCAAACTGTCTGTAATAATGAGGTGTCCGTATTAAGCGGGTTGAATTTAGAGAAAAAGAAAGGGCCTTCTTTCTCTAGGGAAAAAGCAAACTGTCTGTAATAATGAGGTGTCCGTATTAAGCGGGTTGAATTTAGAGAAAAAGAAAGGGCCTTCTTTGTCTAGGGAAAAAGCAAACTGTCTGTAATAATGAGGTGTCCGTATTAAGCGGGTTGAATTTAGAGAAAAAGTAAGGGCTTTCTTTCTCTAGGGAAAAAGCAAACTGTCTGTAATAATGAGGTGTCCGTATTAAGCAGGTTGAATTTAAAGAAAAAGAAAGGGCCTTCTCTCTCTAGGGAAAAAGCAAACTGTCTGTAATAATGAGGTGTCCGTATTAAGCGGGTTGAATTTAGAGAAAAAGTAAGGGCCTTCTTTCTCTAGGGAAAAAGCAAACTGTTTGTAATAATGAGGTGTCCGTATTAAGCGGGTTGAATTTAGAGAAAAAGAAAGGGCCTTCTTTCTCTAGGGAAAAAGCAAACTGTCTGTAATAATGAGGTGTCCGTATTAAGCGGGTTGAATTTAGAGAAAAAGTAAGGGCCTTCTCTCTCTAGGGAAAAAGCAAACTGTCTGTAATAATGAGGTGTCCGTATTAAGCGAGTTGAATTTAGAGAAAAAGTAAGGGCCTTCTCTCTCTAGGGAAAAAGCAAATTGTCTGTTATAATGAGGTGTCCGTATTTAGCGCGTTTAATTTAGAGAAAAAGTAAGGGCCTTCTCTCTCTAGGGAGAAAGCAAACTGTCTATAATAATGAGGTGCCATATTAAGCGGGTTGAATTTAGAGAAAAAGTAAGGGCCTTCTTTCTCTAGGGACAAAACAAAGTGTCTGTAATATTGAGGTGTCTATATTAAGTGGGTTGAATTTAGAGAAAAAGTAAGAGCCTTCTTCCCCCAGGGGCAGAGCAAAGTGTCTGTAATAATGAGGTGACTGTATTAAGTGGGTTGAATTGAGGGAAAATGTAGGGCCTTCTTTCCCCAAGGACAGAGCAAAGTGTCTGTAATAATGAGGTGCCATATTAAGCGGGTTGAATTTAGAGAAAAAGTGAGGGCCTTCTTTCTCTAGGGAAAAAGCAAACTGTCTGTAATAATGAGGTGTCCGTATTAAGCGGGTTGAATTTAGAGAAAAAGTAAGGGCCTTCTTTCTCTAGGGAAAAAGCAAACTGTCTGTAATAATGAGGTGTCCGTATTAAGCGGGTTGAATTTAGAGAAAAAGTAAGGGCCTTCTTTCTCTAGGGACAAAGCAAACTGTCTGTAATAATGAGGTGTCCGTATTAAGCGGGTTGAATTTAGAGAAAAAGAGAGGGCTTTCTTTCTCTAGGGACAAAGCAAACTGTCTGTAATATTTAGGTGTCTATATTAAGTGGGTTGAATTTAGAGAAAAAGTAAGGGCTTTCTTTCTCTAGGGACAAAGCAAACTGTCTGTAATAATGAGGTGTCTATAGTAAGCGGGTGTTCATTAAACTGGGTTTGATGGTACAACAAAAGGATTATGATCTGAATGTTGTTTTTTTAACCGGTGAAAGAGAATAGTAGTAAAAATGAAATCTGTGGTCTCCCAAAGGGAGTTGAAACCATCAACTTCTGATAGCTCGGTACAAAAAAGTGATAGGTTCCAACAGGGGTACTTGCCATTAGCATGGTAAAACCGGAAATTCTGGTTGGAAAATCAAATGGTTGTGCCACTGCATTTGGGAAGCTTCAAAAGATATATAGAGGATATTACATGGCTGTGCGGAGACACGAAATTTCTCTTCGAGTGAGCGCAGCGAACAAGTGAAATATTTTTTCAACACGAGAAGAGAAATTTTGTATCACCAAGCGGCCATGTAATATTCTATTTATTATATAGACATCCATGAACTACCAAACCATTTCACTTTAATAGTTTTTTGGTGTGAAAGGTGCGATTTATTATGTAGCCATAGCAACAATGATATTTTCACATGTGAAGATACCAAGTTTTCGCGCGAAGGCTCACCTGTTATTTCATTGGTCTTTATATGATAATTAGCAGTTATTGAATGAGACTGAGTAGGACATAAAGAATTCTGCAGATCGAGGAGGGTTTTATCCACCGAGGGAGAGGGGGAGGGGGGTGGTCTGCACACAGGCTATGGGTACCACAGGCACCACTGGAATATAAATGACGAGAAACATCATATTCAGGATCTTACCTGAGATAACGTCCACGTTATCGGATCGCTTAGGATTTTCCAGCTAATACCAACTTAAGACGATAGCCCTCGTGCGAGTTCTTTAAACCAAATTAAAGTACCATGTGACATTGTGACATGTATTGTCTGTCTTGAAAACCATCACAGTCTTTTAATCCAAGGAGAACGATACAAACAGGGATTTCGTTTTTTTTTGGATTTAAACTGAGCCCGTATGGAAAGAAATGCACTGTAAAAACGTGCAGAAAAGCTCTCGGAAACCCGTGAACAGGTTGAACATTTCTCCGCCATGTTCGACCACCATCAACTTGTTTCCAGTCCTCTTTGACCGTTTTGTTTTCACTTCATGTATGCCCCAATGTCACGGCAAAAAACTGCGACAAAGCTGTGATACCACTTAACTTCATTGTTTTGCAAACGCTCGCTAGCTCGGATACAGGACTTCGATGGATTTTAAGAGAAAAGAAGGACTGAAATCTACGATACCATGATCGATCTGGACTGCATAACAGTCGGGTGTTTCATGTTGAGGCACTGATGACCCGCAAGCCAACGGAAGGGAAATCTGGCATTACTAGCTATCTAGGGTACATTTAGAGGGTAGTCAATAGGTTTTTCCGGATCTGGGATTTCCCTTATTTCGGGCTCGGGATTCGGGATTTAAAAGCAAAATCGGGGCGAGATTCGGGATTGGAAGTTGCACAAGAGGTGGGATGCCAAAAACAACCATCGGGATTACGGGATTGAAGAACCCTACAGGGGACCCTCCAAGTACTCATAATGGTTTTTATAGCCCTTCTGTGGGCGATAGACTTCCTCATATAAAAGCTACCGAAACGGCGAATAACTATTATATGAGGATCTGAATGGGGGTACCTCGATAACACTAAACACTTCAGTTTTCAGCTTTGTAACATGAAACAGTTAAAACTCAGACATTTTAACACTAACAGTAAAAAATTCATTAAAACAGTAATTTTTTTCCAGAAAACGAAAACAAAAATAGCTGCAAAAAGGCCAATATCATTTTGTTTAGTAAATCAAGGAGTTTTCGGCCATTTTACGACAATTCCGGAGTATTTCAGAGAATTTTCTAAGGCTACCGACGATTTCCGAAGCCTGACGAAGATTTCCCAAGACTAACGAAGAGGTCCGACCATCGCCGAAGATGTCCGAAGAAACCTCCAAACACTTGACAGTAATTTCTTGGGAAACAGTAAACATTAAAAAATTGGCCAATGTTTATGGGCAAATAACACTAAACACTAAACGCCATTAAGACCCTCTTATACATGTAGCTTGTAAACAGGCTCTCTGTTTGGGGGAAAGGATGTAAAGATCGCGAGGAAAGGGAGGGAAAAGGGTTAGAGCCTGTAGACAAACATTTGGGACCGTCGTTCCACGGCACCCGCTGTGCATTAGATCCTGATGCAAGCTCCTATTGGCGACAACACCGACTCACCCTTTCCCTTCCCTCTCCTCGCGATTTTTTCACCGTTTCCTCAAACAGAGAGCCTGTTCACAGGCTACTATATATGTCGGTGACATTTCTGTTTATACCTTTCACTACGTCTTTCGACTATGCTCTCTTCAAGCATAAGATCTTGATGATAACAAGAGCCGAGAATTCTCTCTTGATGATGATGATGATGATGATGATGATGATGATGATGATGATGATGATGATGATGATGATAACTGTTTATTCACAAATCCATAGAAAAGTGAAAAGAGATAAAGGAGCAGTATCCCTTTCTAGTTTATCTCCTGGTAATAAAATAAATTAAAACATTAGTTATTTACAACTGTTTAAAATAAAAAGTATAAAATATATAATACATCCCACGTTGGAAGAACTTAGTGTTCAAAAATTTGCAAGATGACACCTGGGTCTGTTCCATTTTTTCGCCTCAGCACTGAATTTCCCTTGGCATATTATTCCATTTATCGATTATGCGTATAAAAAAAAGAATGTTTAAAATTATTTATTATTCATTCAAACATCGGGAGAAATGGCTATTGTTCTCGGGACATTTACTTACAGTTAGTGAAAGTCTCAAGGTCTGTCATATCGCTCATTGTTATTCTCAAATGCTAAGGAAGAGGCAATTTCATTGGTTACCATGAACGCACGGCTTTGCACATCATCAGGAAGTAGGCGGGTTAAACTAACAATAGCCGAATCGCTCTTTTGTTTTCCCTTTTGTCTGGTCAAATCACAACTCTACGCTTCTAAATTACTCCAAGCGTGACTGTTAAAAGTACGGACAAAGCGCTACTATAAAATTCGAATCTATAAAATTACTGCATGCTGCAATCCGGGTTAAACGAAAAAAATAACTGACTTTATGATGACTGGGAAAAGGTGTCTTTCAATTCCACTCAATTCAGCTCTGACCATACTATAGCTAATTTTAATTTTCGGCCAAGTCCAATAATTCAGGATCCTCATTGCTGCTTTTCGATCCTGCGGCAAGCCTGATCCAGTTTTTCATTGAGTTCCGTCAAGATGTCGTACGGGGAATGAGAGATTTCGGTTGGGTACAGAATCGGCTTTTTTCCTCCCTCTCCGTTTCCCATTATTCTCTTTTTTAATTTTGTCAACGAAAAATCTTTGTTTTCGTGCTCAGTAACACAAAGAACCGATTGAAAGCAGACTCCTCGAGTAAATAGCCATTTAGACGTAGGTTTCTTTGAAGAACAGCATATAGTTTCTTCAAGTTGCCTTCCACCGTCCCCCATTCCCATAAAACGTTCTCGTTGATTTGTAAACAGTAGTTTGGATCTTTTCCGTCTGCAAACGATGGGACTACATGCATAAGTAAAGGCTGGACCCGGGGTTCAGTGAGCTCTGAAAAGAGCTCCTGGTCCAAGTCGTTTACTCTTGCATCAGCCATTTTGAAAACGATTTGTTGAAGTAGTGA
>OZ038003.1:17313717-17343717 GCA_964035705.1 Porites rus | reverse complement strand
ATGGATATCCCGTTCTAAATCAGGAGCTTCAAAATCACGACCCCGTTGGGCGGCACATACCGGTATAAGTAATGTATGGGAGTACCCCCCCCCCCCCCCCGGGAGTGTCAACTATTACTAGTGTAAATGTATTGTCGTGTTCATTCGAGAAAGTCAAAACTGAGGCATTAGTTTTCCCCCGTCTGTCATATCACCTTCCACCATGCCTTTATCATGTGCAGTTATATCCCGAGAGGGAGACAATAGCCAAATTCCTATTGCCTGGTAAGTATTAGTCTCCTTTACAGCCGTTTTTTTAGTGTCGTCAGTAGGGAGGAGCGTTGCGTGACGACACCCCAAAACGGCTGTCTAGCACTGACTAGGTAAGTATGCACGTCGTCTTGTTTTAGAAGCATTTATTGGCAATTGTAGTAGACAAATTCCCGTTATAGTCATTGCTTTTGTATTCAAAATTCATCTAGGAAACCAAATCGATCTTGCAGGGAATACCCTCTTAACAGACTCACGCGAAATTTTATACCCTGTTTAGGACAGAGAGGTCGAAAACCATTCGGTCCGCCCTTGACGTGTTACTTTCGTCACATTACCGCATGTGACAACCTGATGTTTAAAGGCAACTTCAGAAACGCATGTATAAAATTAAAAGGAATATTCTCCACCTAACGGATGCACAAATTTACCTCGGTAATTTTCAATCTGAAGAATTAGGGGTCAGGCGTAATTTGAAAGCAACCTTAAGGCTCTTAAGAGATTGAATCACCAAGACTAAATAAGTGCTAAGAAGACCTTGACATACTAGCAAAAAATACGTCTCAGCTTACTAGAGGAAGCTGTGAGCAGTCTGTACATGTACACGCTAAAGCCAGGAAAAAATTCAGGTGAGGAAAAAACCTTTCTTAATGTCTTAACAAAAAGTAAAAAGTGAATTAATCAAAGGAGTAGTTTTTTTTTAGGTAATCAATATTAGAACATTGCACCATAAACAGATAAAGAAGATGTTCGATATGGATTTTTTGAGTGTTTTAACTCTTTTTTTCAGTTTAGCACCAGTAAAAGGCTAGTAAGGTGCTTTCTAACAAGCCATGTTCTCTCTCATTTTCGTATTGGCGAACGCTAGTCAGCTGCCTAGTGTAATTATAATTATAGCTATTATTCATTGGAAACATTTAACCAGCTAATAAAGCGAAATGAAGGTCTATCAGGATCGTCTAAAACCGCGTGGTCTATGAAGACTATTAAAAAATAACCGGCTCATCAAGTTCACTTCCACTGTAAACAAAGCAAGTTTGCCGTTAACAAAGGGCCAACCACGTTTTGAGTAAATAGTACGCAAAATTCAGAACTGGTAAGTTTCGTCCGGGAATCGCGTTTACCATATCAATCAGTTCCATTGACCGAAAAACGGTCGCAAAGACCGGAAACTGGTTAATTAAAGATGGCTTTGAAGACATGGAACTCAAATTTTCCTTTTAGACTAGTCCATCCGGAAAAACAGGGCTTAACCTTTTCAGACGTTCCGTTGCTCCCAGAAATTTTCTGCTGGAACGATACAAAAAATCGTGTTCCATTTACTTTCCAACAGAATTTTCCCGAAACGTTTTGTAAATGCTAAACAACTAATGTTTGTGTTGTCGAATTCATTCGAGAAAGTCAAGACAAGCAGTAGTTTCCCGCGATCTGTCATACCACTTTTCACCATGCTTTGATCATGTGCAGTTATATCCCGGGAGGGAAAAGGTAGCCGAATTTTAAGCAAATGCAACAATGGGTATTATTGTCTGGTAAGTATGACTACAACCTGATTGGGTCCCCGCGGGGGGTGGAACTTGACCAATACTTGGGTATAGATGAGCCGCTGATAGTTTGTTCATGACAAAAAAATCATAAAATACCTGTCAGTTAAGGACAGTACCCTCAATTTTATCACCCTATTTACGTTTTGATTACTTCACCCAAGAACAAAGGTACAAACCAGGAGAAAGATGAGTGTTTAGGTTTTCTAATGGATGTAACCTTTAAACAAGCCGTCTATTGGGTGAAAGGGCGGAGATTACAGCTACTCTGCTAAAATTAGCCCCGCAAACAAGCTCTTTTTATAAGCATTATACTATAAACTCCAGCTTTATGAGATGCCTGCATGAACCATCTATATCCTTTTCGTAACTGATTGCTCGAAAACCCAGCGCTCAGTAAGTTCTAGATCTGGTTTAAAAACATCAGTCTGGAAGCCTCATCTTCGTGAACATGGTACAGTGGAACCCGGGTAACTCGAACTCTGAAGAGAAACGAAAAACAGTTCGAGATAGCGGGGAATTCGAGTTAACGGGGTAAATTTCAGTGAAACTTTGATCAAGGGAAAGGAAATCGTAGTTCGAGTTACCGGGGAATTGGAGTTATCCGATTTTGAGTTATCGAGGCTCTACTGTATTACGTTTTTATCATAATCTGACCTTTATCACTTGAAATTCGGGACTTGTGTTTATCTTGAAGACGTCAAAATTTGAGCGCTAGTTAACTTTGATCTCGCTTTAAACGGATTCAAGGCAACGTGGATTATTATTAAAGTCATTTAGTAATTTTATATTTTAGAAAGGGTCTCTCTGAACGGATTGTGAGTAAACTGTCCAGCCTTACAGAAGTGCAAATTTTAATATGAGTCTTGGAATATGTACCTAGTAGCCACGGCTTTTTTACAGATATATTTTCTTCCCGGGCCCAGCTGATAAGTTGCATAACGATATGGATGGCCGGGCTGGACCAGACAGTTTTTATTTAACCAGATCTCAACCGGATCCTGCACTCCTGCCAACGTCCGCCAAAACAGGGCAGTTTGCTCGGAGCAGACTAAACTCGGCAGTTTGAGTCGGGTTGCACGCGATATAACTTTTATGACTTGTATAAGAATGTTAAGCTGCCCCTGACCCGTGAGATTCCTACGCGGATTGCCCTAGAAATAATAAGAAAATTGGCTTAAAATATCGTTGAGAGGATCTTTCATGTGTTAAAAGACTAAGTTTTTCGTGCAGATATCGTGGACAATTTAAAAGTTTGCCTTGAATATCGCAGGAGAAACTAACAAGATTGGCCATCAATCGCGAGATTAAGAACTTTTTTAACTTCAAATTTGAAAAAGGGGCGGTCAACAAAACCAGCGGGAAAATTTTCAGTTGACACAAAGCAAACTTGTGACTTAAGAGAGCAATTTGTTTGTGGCAGTTGCAAATTGCCCCACTCAATGAAACTGTCAATAAACCTGAATAAGTTGCAGTGGAAGGTGCAAGGCTGCCACCCTAGGAACATCCGGTTTACTTAAAGTATTACTTTTTCGGTAACAGTGTTTATTATTCACGTCTTGCACTCGCACAAAGGTCTTTTTATAATTGATAAACAGCGTATTGTTGGGTTGTTATACCACAGGTAGCCCAAGCTCGAAATATGAGCATCGGCGAACATCGGTATTGTTGCGTAACATTCGAAATATAAAGATTTGTATGGAGAAAAAACCTATCGTTTCTGTAACCTACGAAAATGAAACGATTTCAATAAAAAACAGCTTACCTTACTTAAAATGTGTGTTACGTCTCTCCTATGTGGTCCAACGGGCCGATTTATGGCCGTTTTATAGGTTTTTATGTAAACGGTTTTCTCTGGTTAGAGAGAAAACCGCTTACATAGAAACCAATAAAACGGCCATAAATCGGCCCGTGGATCACATAAGAGAGACGTAACACACATTTGAAGCAAGGTAAGCTGTTTTTTTTATTGAAATCGTTTCATTTTCGTAGGTTACAGAAACGATAGGTTTTTTTCCCATACAAATCCTTATACTGCGAATGTTACGCAACAATGCCGATGCTCGCCGATGCTCATATTTCGAGCTTTTGCTCCCCTTATTTGAATAAAGTAATATCATCAGTTACAAAACTTCTTTACATGAAAGCCGGATTGAAATGTACAAATACTCTAAAAGCAATATGTAGCGACTGTCGGTGGCTGAGACAAAGGGTGCTTTCCCTTAGGAAAAAAAACCGGAAATTTCGGTGGTAGCAAAAGTGGAATTTCCGATCGGTAAAAAGTTGTTCCATTTGATCGTAAACCCCGGTACGTGGCGGTGACCGACCGTGGACCTGGAACTGGCACAAACTACGAGAAACGTAAATGGGACACGACATTCCGTGCGGAAATTCCAACCGGGAAAACGGGACCACCTTTTTAGATTTTCCACTTTTTCTGGGAATTTTTCAGTGGGACGAACCGACGAAACGTGTTCCATTTACCGCCGAACCGGAAATTCCAGAAATTTTGACTAAATGGAAAGCGCCCTAAATCAACAATGTTTTAATTACTGCCTTAAATTTTATTTGGTCTTTATTGTTTCGAGTCGATGTTTAGTTTTTAAAAGGCCCTCCGCCTTCGGGCTAGGGTACGTCAATGTACCATTAGGGACCTTTAGGGACTGGTCAAAAAGTATAGGGCGGGGGGGGGGGGGGGGGGTGGGCCGGAGCAGAGAGGGGGTGGGTCATGAGGTTTTGAGCCTTGTGCAAGGGGTGGGTCGTGCAATTTTCAGCTACCCTTAGGGGGTGGGTCACCCTATTTTATTACATAGATAGGCACTAACTACTAACGAGACAGTTGACTTCACTTGTTATATAAAACACAGCCAGCTGGAATTATTGCTAAAATACTCACAAACCTGTTGTGCGAGAAAATACAAAGGGTGACAGGCCGCACATCTATTCGGGCGTGGAACCCTCTGTTAACCTTTTTTTTTTTTTGGCTCTAACGAGCATGTCCTTTAATGATTTTCCTTTTTTGTAAGGAAATGATTGGTGGTTCTTTAAAAATTTATTGAAGTTACAGTTGGTTTTGTATATGATTCCATATTTTCATTCAAGCTTCCTTTATAGTAGACACTGAGGGCTGGTATTGTGTCACGAATGACAATATTTCTTTTTCCTCCTTGTTGTTTTGTTTTAGGAGTTTAGACTCCCTTTTGTGAATTTTATTTTTGATAGTAGGTTTTCTATCAAAGATTGTGGGTAGCCTCCGTCCATCAAGGGTTTTTGCTTTTAATTTGAATTATTTTCCTAAAAGGTGGATTTTGAGGAGTTTTTTTGTAGGATTCTCAAGTCTTCTCCTTTGACAAATCCTTTTTTAACATTTGGAGGGTGACACGACGTGAAATGTGTGTGCAAGAAGGTTTCCGTTTGTTTAAAATGTGTCTTTGCATCAAGGATAGATTTTTCCTTGAATCTTGTGCCTTTCTATACAACCGTGTTTAAAAATGCAGTCTCAGTGTCAAATTTTTTGGTCCTGAATTTTGCTTGTTCAATGAATGCTTCGATGTCTGGTTTACTCATGTCCCATAGGGAAAAGATATCGTGTATGTAGCATTTCCAAACTGTTGTTCTAAAGACAGTTTTGCTTAGAGTTGTTGTTTCAATATATGTCATGAAAATATTGGCAAAGGAATCAAAACTGCCCCTTTGTGCCCATTGCAGTTCCATGGTTTTGTAGGTAGTGGTTTCCATTGAAGTGGAAGAAATTTTCTTTGAGGATTAATCTAAGCATTTCCGGCAAGTAATGTGTCAGAATGGGTTGTCTTTGTAGAAATTTTCATATGCTTTGTGACAGACAATTTCAATATACCCTTGTTTTGCTGTATATTTGTGTCAAGACTCATAACGTCCATGGAAACAAGAAATGTTCGGTTTTTCACATTTGTCTTTTCGGTGAAAGGTATGATTTTTATGATTTTGATATTGGTTGTAGCAGTGTATCAACAAATTTTCTCAAGCACAGAACAAGGTTTTATTGGATTATTAAGAGGAAACCAAACATCCATGTTTTGACTAGGGGGTGGGTCATGCAATTTCCAACCTTGCTTTAGGGGTGGGTCAGTCATTTTTGTGCCGAAGGGAGGGGGTGGGTCATGTGTTTTTTATCAATCACATTTCCAAATGCTCCGGCCCACGCCCCCCCCCCCCACGCCCCCACCCCCTATACTTTTTGACCAGTCCCTTAGCATCAGGTTTTTCGTGGGAAACGGCAAACCGCAAACCGCAAAATGTCACGTGACCACGGCCTCGCGGTCACGTTTGCAGTTTGCAGTTTGCAGTTCACGTTTGAACCGCAGGAAGGGCTTCCAGCGGTAAGCGATTTACGGCAAGGTTTTTTGCCACAAAAAATTGTACAGCCTCGCGTTTAAAGGTATGAACTAGCTTTTTGTATCCGTTTGCGATGTGTTTGTTGGATTTTTGATCTCGAATCAATGAATTATTGCTGAGTTTTGGGCGATTAAAGTGATGCACTTCGACTTGATGAAAACAACATGGCGGCCCTAAACAATGAACGCGTAGTTCAAATCAATTTTATATTCCTTTCTGCCGTACTAACAAAGGAAAGTATTCAGTTCCAATCCAGAGTTAAATTTTTTTTCTATCTTGTTACTGAATTCATAACTTAACTCAGTCTCTGTTTGGTTCCTATTTTTAACGTATCACTAAGCGAATATCATTGTATTTTGCTTATCTCTTTTTATAGACTGGGGAGCCCAGGCTTCATAAAGCCTTCTGGTTTCTTCTGGGCTCCCTTGCAACCTTACAATTCCTATATGTATTCTTGTATTGTATTGTATTTACGCTAAATAAAAATGAACTGAACTGAACTGAACGCCTTGCTAAAGTTTGAAATCTCGGCAACGCTAAACGGGCGTCGATAAAACCAGGAACATGAAACATCCCGGAACATTCCGGAACATTCCGGAACATCCCGGAACATGAAAAAATTAAAATATATTTAGGAAAAAATAATTAATTAATTAAATAATAATAATAATAATAATAAATAATAATAATAATAATAGATAATAATAAATAATAATAGATAATAAAAAGAATAATAGATAGAAAACAATTTTTGCAAAAATTTATAATAACAAAATAAATAACATAACATAAAAACGAAAAAGAAAGAAAGAAAAAAACAACAACAACAAAGAAAGAAAAAGAAACTGGTATCATCTCCGAGTATGAGAAAACAAAATTTTGTTGCAATGAATTTTTGGGCGAGTAAGGGTCCATTCAAATGACAGTAATGAGTGAAGGCTTGCTTCTAAATTCAAAATATATTAAAATGGGTCGCGGGGAGAGGGTTTTCAAGCTTTCGTCACACAGCCACCTCTTGTAAATGTTTGCCGTGCGGTTTAACGGTTATCCATTTACGGCTTTGCGACCGAGAAGAAGAAGAAGAACTTAGGGGTTCGTCGCTTTGGACTTGGACAATTAAATTAAAGATTCACGTTCTCCGTGAATAGTTGCAGTGGCAGTGGTAGCGCAGCGGTAGTTTCTAACTGTTATCAGTTAGCCTGAATTTTAGCCTTCTCCCCGCAAACTCCTCTTGCGACTCGAGGAGACGTCTGAAATATCTTGCTGACTGTAAACAGTATGGAAACTACTACGAATGAATTTCGTTTTTTTTGTGTGTTATTTTACGTTATAATGAATTTTTACAAAAATTATTTTATTATCATTATTTTATTATATATATATACTTTTTCATGAAGATTATTTTTATTTTTTCATGTTCCGGAATGTTCCGGCATGTTCCGGCATGTTCCGGCATGTTCCGGAATGTTCCGTGTTCCGGGTTTTATCGACGGCCACGCTAAACTGCAAACGCGTAACTGCGGTTTGCGGTCTGCGGTTTGCGGTTTACCTGATGCTAAAGGTCTCTAATCTAGATAATCTATATTTAGGGTGTGTTCCTTTCGGTGAATCCAAAAACGGATTTTAGATCTAAAAACGGATTTCGCGTTCCTTTCGGCGAATCCAAATCCGGATCCGGATTTTTGATCTGGTGAATCCTTTTTGAAAAAGGATTCACTGGATTTGAAATCCGAAGAATCCAAATCCAGATTAACGGATTAGTGATCTACGCTGTTCCATTCACAGTGGATCCGAAATTAGTCAGATGATCCAGCGGTATTTCCAGTTGAAGTATTCCCATAGAGGCCGTAGAGTTTCCTCGTTGCTGTCATTTGCCGCAAAATATCTGAAAATATTAGAAGATTGTTCCTGGTACATTAAAATATCCAAATACTAACCATTTGTCTCTAAAGATTGCTTGAAATCAGAAATAAGTAAAAGTAACAAATGAACTGCTATCTAACTACAAACTCGCTTGTAGACGCGACAGGCACTCGATCGTGTTACATAAAAAATCCGAGCCATGGAACTGGATCAAACTGGCCGACATTCTTTAGATAATTTTCAATTTTAATGCGCTTCTTTCTTCGTCTGTTTTATATGTTCCATCGTCGCTATTCGAACTGCCGACCACTAAATTCTGCACGGTATAATCGCATAATTTGTCAAACAGTAGAAAACACGTCATTTTTTGAGAAGCTGTCGTGCATATTGCACGCGTTGGCGAAGGGTTACCAAGGTTACAAATCCAATTTCGGATTTCACGTTCCTTTCGACCGAGAAATCTGGCAAATCTAGGATCAAAAATCCGTTTTTAGATTCGCCGAAAGGAACACACCCTTAGTGTTCCATCTTATTTTGCGTTTTCCTGTTTGCACGGGACACCAAGGCACGGTTTAAACATATTGAGGCAATAATTTGCAGCCAAGTTTTAAAGCGCGAGACAAAACAACAAATTAAAAGGGAAACACTCGTTTCAACCATCTTGAAAATAAAACCGATTCACGTCACAGCGATGTTTGGCCAGAATGGAAGCAATAAAAACAATTTGAAATACCGTAAATCCTCTATTAAGCCCCCCGAGGGGGGCTTAATAGAGAGGGGGGGGCTTAAAAGAGAGGGGGGGCTTATTTAATTTAGCGAAACGCATCACCTGTAGCAAAAATACCGTGGTGTGAGACAGAGTAGACTTACGCGTTGTACAATTAAAGTCACTGTCAAAAGTATTTAATTCACTTGTAAGAGCCTAAAAGTAACAAAAAACAAAATTCTTTTTCTTCAAAAATGTGCTCTTGGCCTCATGTTCTTCGGTAATTTTTATGAATAAACCATAACTGATCAGTCCACGTTAATCATTAATTCTTTTTTTTTTGAAGCATAAGGATTGGGGGAGGGGGAGGGGGGGACTTAATAGAGAGGGGGGCTTATTAACGTTCCTCCTCTGAAAAGGGGGGGCTTATTAGAGAGGGGGGCTTATTTGAGAGGGGGGGCTTAATAGAGGATTTACGGTAAAAATAGTCTTCGTCCCTAAGGCTTAATTAGTTAAGATGCCCTTAAAAGTAAAATGCCTCTAAATTTTGAGTAAATTGAAGATTATGATAGAAACATAATTTAATCAAGAAATCAAGGCGGGATTTTTTTGGTTTTGCAAACTTCACCGGTACCCATAAAACTGCTGGCGCATTTGGAATAGTCAACGCGGATTTTTCTTTTGCGTCCTTTGTTTTTTTTCTTTTCGCTGTGTGTCAGTGGCGTTGAGACCACCTAGCCTGTAAAATAGATTCAGTAAAATAACATGTAAAATACGAGTTTTAGAGATAATGCAATGAAAAGGTCAATGCGGGTTAAATGTGTCTAATATGTTTAATTTAGTTCAAACAAAAAAAAAAACACATTCGCGGTGGTCAGTGAACTTTCGCTTTTTTATAGAAACTTGACTTTTTGTATGCTAGTCAACACGCATGTAAATTTTCAAATAAAGTTATCAAAAGTGACCGTTACTGACTGATTAAGACAAAACTATTTACACAAAATTGATGAGGGGCTCTGGAATTGAGATTAACCAAATTCTTAACAGTGAAATTAGTATGTGTAATCAAATGGTGACGAGTGAAACTGGGAAATAATTTTACGCCCGTTTTGTCTAAATCCAAGAGAAATTATGGCTCTTTCCAAATCCTACTTATAATTTGCCGAGCCGTTACGCACATTAAAGCTTAGGTCTGGCATAATTTCAGAATTTTTCAAAATTTTTCGACAAACTACCTGATAGAATCCTTCTTGATGTGCTCTTTCGCGTGTTTTAATTAGTTGTCTAAAGCGTCTTTTAAAGCCATAACAGAATTTCATTCATAACATTATAAAACCTTGACGCCATCTTGGCATTGAGACGTACAGAACTTTGCCATGAAATTTCGTGCGAAAATTGAATTACAGAGTAATTTTTCACCTATGATATTATACAAGAAATCAGCGGTTTTATCAGGCATCAGCGGTTTGCTATCTTGAACAAGAAAGTAGGACAGCCAGCTGCGAAATATTTAACCCCTATTGAAAACACCCTGATTAATTAGCTAAGAAATTAAAAGATAAGAAACAAATTTCACCAGGGAGCACTAGCCATGGCAAAGTTTTGGTGATTTCTTTTTCTTTTTTTTTTTTTTTTTAAGACATAGCATTTAAAAAACTTGAATAAGAGTTGTCTTAATGAATTTTTTCGATCCATATCCAATTGCTATCCGTACGAGCATTATGTGACGGAAATAATTTCAATTTTCAAATGAACCTGGAATAACAAATGACAAAACTGTAAACAAAGAGATCAAATAGCGTCAAAATAATAATGGCATTCCAATCGATAAGAAAATCGCTTCCTGACTCGGTTGAAAGCTCATCACGGAATATTGCATGGCATTTCTTTTGGCTCTCGACATCGGTCAACCTCTCTACCACAGCCAAACCTGTCAATTCCATTTTTTTTTTTTGAGATTTGTCCCCCATCTGTAAATAAAATAGCCCGGTTTCTAGGTAAATATTATACCTGTTTTTCTTGAAAACGTTTATCGCTTCCTCAAATTTCCGCAGTGTCAAACAGTCTCACAGTCTCAACTCTTACAACAACGCAACACAATTCGCAAAATAACCTGCAGTTTCTTACCACACCGACCACCAACCAAGATATACAGTATTTCTAGTTTGCGGGCAGCGAGAAAAGCTCAGTGCTCTTCTAGGCTTGTCTTTCCATTCCTTGTCTTTCCCACAGACCTGTCTATTGCAACTTTGAAGTTAATCTGGCGTGATCGACAAAACTTTGCATCGCTTTTAACTGCTTGTTTGATAAATGAATAAACCCTTTATAATTAATATTTGAATATAATAGCCCTTTTGGGACTTTTTACAAACCGACGTGACAAATTTCTCTTCCTTTTCATTTACTTCAACAAGCAAATTTCTACCCTTTGATATACTAGCCTTCCACGCAGGCGTTTTTAGGAGAGCTCGTGTTGATCGTCTCTCACCGCAAACGCCTGCTCAACCGAGAACAACATTTCTTTCCCATGCTTAGCCAATCACATTGTATCTTCCAAATTCTGAAAGGTTGACCTTGACTACAAGGTAACCAGGTAACACTGGGAAAGATTTATGACCTCTAATAAATGTTAGACTCAGAGCGGCAAAGTAAGATTTAGTCAGATTTTAGAATACTCCATGGAGGCGTATGTGGCCGAGCGGTTAACACCTCGAACTCTGGATCTGAAGCTCCGGGGTTCAAGCCTCGCCCATCGAGTTGTTTCCCTAGACAAGAACTTTACTTCACTTTGTCTCTCTTTACCCAGGTGGATAAATGGGTACCGGCGAAATACTGATGGGGGGTAACCCTGCGATGGACTAGCATCCCGTCCAGGGGGAGTAGCAATACTCCTAGGCTTGCTTCATGGTACGGAAACCGAAAATAAGCTCCGGCCGTGTGGGCCTTTTGGCTCGTGTGTGCCTTTACCTACCTAGAATACTTATATTGCACTGCAAAACTTTAGCGAAGGAAAGAAAAGAAGGAAAAAGGTAACTCTAGGGTCATATTGTTACACTACCACGAGCTTATTAGTCGTGTTTAGCCTGTCAACGCTTTATTTGAAAACTGTTGATTAAACAATGGGAAAAGAATTTTGTTCTGGGGTGAGCAGGCGTTTGTGGGGAGGGAGCTCCCCTAAAAAAGCCTGCGAGGGAGGCTATTCATATACCTAAAGCCTGTGAAGCTACCCTTTTCGGCAGGGGCTTCTCCCTTGTAAACCATTATAAGGAGTACCCCCCAGCACTTCTCTCTGCCTTACGGCATTAGTCTGATCTGCGTGATAGGCGTCGAAAGGGGAGGACAAAGGATGGAAAAGGGGCGTTTGCCACGTATGCTATTCAGCATTATTGATTTGTGTTATAAAATCAGTGATTGTAGTCTACGAAGCCGCTTGCTGTAACTCCAGCGGCAACTATACTTAGCGGATTTACAATTACCAGTAAAGAAGCTGCAGAATACGTAAGTTCTCAGAAATTAAATATTTGCCAAATGATAGTTTTCACACTTAATAGATGTGGATCTTCTTCTAATTTTGTCAGTTTTGTGGACAGAAAAGTCGACTAACTACTGTTTATTTCTATATACGTAATATTTTAATGATCTAATATAAACAGTTTGCTTCGTATGGCTTTGTAGACCTCTCCTGACGTTTTTGAAGAGTAGTTTTTCAAGAAAAAAAGAAGCGTTTTGTGGTCCGGGTATGATGCATATCTAAAATTAACGTCTTTGTTTCACATACATGTATGACAACTTGCGGTTCGTTAACAGTGCATTATTTAATTAGTTTTTTTACAATCACACGGTCACGGCAAACAGTTTCAGATTTATTTCTGATATTGGTCTCGTTTTTTGTAAACTGTTAAGAGTAGCTTAAAACATAGATTGTTTCAAAGGCATGAAAGAACCTTCCATTTTCCTATGAAAACGCTGGAAATCACCTTTCCGAGGACCTAGAAATCAAAGTTTTTCGGGGGAGCATGGCCCCATAACTCCTAAGATGGTCTGCCTCCCGTGGACATTTATCCGAACTTCCCTTCACTAAATCCTGGATCCGCCCAAGCGACCACTTTCGCGCACTTACGGACCCTCTTCAAACGGTAGCACAGCAAAGAGAACATCGAAAACTAGCTAAAACTGATGTTCAGTAAGGCATATTTTCCTAAGAGATACGCTAATGTAATGACATGTATATTTTGTGAAAAGGAGGGACTTGAATTCTGAAGTGCGGTTGAATGACCAACAACCCGTGGAATGCAAATTTTAGGAAATTTTAGATACTTATATTCGTGTTATATGCTTTTCAGAATACATATTCCGATAGCTAGGTAAAAGATCAGTAAGCAGTAAAATTGCCAAATTTTTGTCGTATCATTATGTTCACAAATGGTGCTGCTGGTCAAAGCGATACCTGGAACAAAATTATAAGAGACAAGTACTGGATGAAATGTAGAAGAGCTATTAGGTGCTATTGATATGTAAAACGAACAATAATCAATACACCTTCGCCTTTCAAGTTTAATTAGTATGACCTGAAAAACTTCTACGTGCGTCAAATTTATTTCTCGCCTGGGGAAGTTGTAAGCTTTCTATAAATAAAATGCGCGCCTTTCAATATCCTTTTGTCAACTTTATTCCAGATGCAAGGTATAAATATATAATAAATATAATATATTCTGTGTTATAGCTTAGAAGCCACTGGAAAACTTATACGTTGAAAGGTAAGACAGTTGAAACCGATTTGCTTAATATGTTTAGACGAATTAATGTTCAATAATTACAACGATCGATTAATCAATGAACCGGACTGATTTTTCAGGGGTTCGTTTCATTCAAACTGCAGGCTTGCAGGCCGACATTACTTAGCGGTTATCTATATGTAGACTACGAGCGGGCTAAAAAAGCAATTTTTTGCAGTTTTATATAAGTAGTCTCTACGTTAACACCTAGGTTTGCCGTGGATTATTTCAAGTAGTTTCATATTTTGAGTGAAGCGCCTGTAATAGGCAAGGGCACTTTGGAAACGGATCACTTTCACTGTCAACAAAGAATTTAAACTTACGTATCCAAGAAATTGACCTATCCAGGAAAACTTGAAATAAATTTATACTTTTTTGTCTCACAACTTTTGTAGACTGGATTCACTATCTGATTCTCCCACGGATCAAAATTCCATTTTAAGTAGGTGATCCGATACAAACCAACCTAGCAGGAACATCAATGCTTAACTTTTCGTACCTGGCCCATTTCAACATTTCTAATAACACGGGAACAGATACGTACTCACAAACAACTAAGAAAACAGATCACAGGCATTTTTTAAAGTCATACACTAGCTGCGTAATGTGTCAAATGGAAACTCAAGTTAATTAAATTGGCTTTGAATACTCCGCAGTCTAAACTAAATTATATGCGTGAATGATTCTCTCGAGGACCAAAAATACTCAGTTCCAAAACATGGCATTTGCACAGTTTGGCGCACAAAAGCTTCACTATTATACTATTTTTATTCGTATATAGTTTATTAAAACTGCCCGCATATGATTTGTGTTTCTTAACAAAATAAAGAATTTGTCAGGAAGACCAAAGAAAGTCGCAAATATTTATGTAATAGGTTATTGCTTATAATCTATATCAGAGTACAGGTACACAGGGCGTAAAAGAAAGCGAGCTAATTACAACTGATTTTGGACTTGTTGCGAGTAATGACTTTGACACTGTAAAAGAAAAGGAATCACTTCATCCAGCAAATCACAAAGCTTAAAAACCTATTGTTATTATTATTATTTTGATAGTGTTCGAAGTGAAAACGCAGGATGTGCATCTTGTTTCTCTACTTCTGTGACAAGCCGACTCCTAATGGATATCGCCTTATTATGGCCTCGAACAGGGATGAATTTTACTTTAGACCAACGGCAAGAGCTGATTTTTGGGCGGAAAACCCCAATATAATTGCAGGTATTTTTCGTTCTGTTCAGGCGCGAGAAAACATTCGTTTTTTGTTAGTTTTTGTTTGTTTTGTTTGGTAGGTGTTTAAGCGTTGGTGGATTCTGGGTGGGTAGGGAGTGGAAGTTGGTGGGGTTATTTTACCCTTTTTTCTTCGCCTTTATCAACTCCAACTCATAATTAAGAGAAATCAATCATTATATTTCAAGTTTCAACGCCTTGGATAGTTTTATGATCACACCAAGAGTCTCCTCAGTAGAAAGCGCATGTATGACACCGTATATTAACTGAGAATGGAAAGTATATACACAACTTAGAGACCATGTGAATGGTAGCCTGAGAAAAGAGCCGCTATTTTGCGACGCTACCACTGGTTTCCCTGCCAAATGACGTCTGAGAAACGAGCGCATACTGATGACGCGTCACTACCCAGATCTGAGTAGTGACGCGTCATTAGTATAATAATGACAGACAAGTATGTAATTTCGACGCTCGTTTCTCAGACGTCATTTGGCGGGGAAACCGGTGGTGGCGTCGCCAAATGTCTGCTGTTTTCTCAGGCTTTGTGAATGGTTACATTACTTCTTATATCATGTTTGGTTGTCATTGGACTCAATCCGGAATTTTTTAATCAAAATAAAAAATTTTAAGTTTGGAAGAGAAAAGCCATTTGTGAAATTTATTTGTTCCAACAATCATAGGCAATCTGTCTGTTCGTGTCTACACCCCAAAAGCTGGCATAGTAACAAGATGCAAACATTTATGTTTTTCATTATTCATTTCCTTTTTCAGGGATAGACCTGGAACCAGGCAAAGAGGGCGGAACATGGCTTGGAATGAACAAAGATGGAAAATTTGGAGTGATCACAAACTACAGACAAGCGCCAAAGTTTATGAATCGCCAGGCACTTGGGAGAGGCCACCTCGTGCCAGATTTTTTAAAGGGCGATAGTACTGTAAAGGATTACCTTCAAGATGTTAATAACGCAGCTGACAACTATAATGGTTTCAATCTCTTGGTGGGCAAATTATCTCTCACTGAAGAGTCCAGGGTGGGATGGTATTGTAACATTGAAGAGAGAGTCATTACGATGCTGAGGCCTGGAATTCATGTCTTGTCCAATAAGGTGCTGAATTGTCCCTGGCCAAAGATGGTGTATGGAAAAGAAAGGTTTGGTAACATTCTAAATGAAGCCAGCACCAAACAAGAGCTTATCGATAAGCTGATCGAGATGCTTAATATGCGTGAGAGGTAAGTTAAATAAACTAGTAATAACCAAGGTTTAGGGAGTGCGGGCGACAACGATCGAAGGTCCAAAGGCTTTTGCTCCAACGCTGTGCTTTGCGCAAGTTTTACGTGATAGATGGTCGAAACACGCGTGATGAGGTTACGAGGGGTAGAAGGTCAAAACGCGCGTGATCAAAATAATTGGGTTCTGTGAATTTAATTTATTCTTAGTGGACGTCCAAACGAATGCTGGCTACATACATGCGACTCACGCGTAATAACAACCCGGAGGCTAGGATTGCGGGCTCCTCTTGTCGCCGGCAATAAAATAGAAATAGAAGATTGACGTCACGTTATCATGGTAGCAAAATTTCTAGATCTCAACAATCTTTCTTGACAGAGACGGTCATTTCTGTAAAATTTTCTTTTGTTCCAACAAACTGGCACTGCTACTGGCCACGTGAGTCAAAACGCTCTATGTAAAGCAAGCCCTTAAACACCTGTAATTAAGACCACATTACTAAGGCAATGTGACTTCACACTATACCAGATACCTTTCCGACACGAAAAGCTCGAAACTCACACACCTCTGTGGCTTCTGATTGGACGTATCATTTTTCTCACACGTGAAAAAACATCGTTCGCGATTCTGATTGGACGTATCATTTTTTTTTTCACGTGTGAGAACCATCGTTCGCTCCTCTGATTGGCTAGAACTAATTTGCGCACGAAAATTTACGACATAGCTTTTTGGTGAGTATTTCTCAGCATGTATATAATAAGTGAATATCCACTTTGAAATGGGCGAGGCACAGCTTGCGCCGTTACAGAAATCGCGCGGAAATCACCATTCCTATGTGAGAAAACAAGCCATATCTGGTACGGTTTTCGTGCCGGCGCAAAAGCCATTCGGTAGGGTGTGAACATACTTTAACACTACTATACTATATTGCAGATCTTTTATTTGTGGAGATGCTAACAGCTTTATCGGTCCCCAAGACCAAGATCATGACATGAGTTTTGTTGATGCGTGCAGATCGATCTTCGTCGACTATAAAGAGAAACAATATGGAACTAGGTAAACATGTTCAATTAACCTTAGTTTCATTCGAGCAGCAAATGTTGCCTGCGTGGCGACGTCTCCTATTTCCTTGTGCACGCGGTTCGCGTGCAATCAAGGAAATAGGAGACGCAAATGCTATAGTTTGTTTGTCTTGTTTTTTGTTTGTTTGTTTGCGTTTTGGTACCGCTCTCTTCTTTTCTCGCCATATTTGTCCAATAGAGAACATGCGGCCGCAAAAGAAAACATGATTTTGGGTTATGCTTCTAAAAATAGAAAAAACGGTATGCCTCTTTAAAGGAGAATGAAGGCCAGATCGATTTGTCTGAAACCGGTCAAGACCATGACATGCTCCCGGTTCGAAGAAGTACATTTACAGTGTACAGCACCATGGCCAGTTCGTATAGGTATCATACGTATGCAACGTTTCGCGATCGGTTTTTTAGAAACAATAACAAGTAAAATTAAGTATGTATAACAAAGAATATTATTGTACCAATTTCGGTAGAGTTATCATCCTCATATTGGGAGAATGAGTAAACATCATGGACAGACATTTCACTCACTGCTTGATTCTGAGTTAGGGTGTTCAATTGTTTTGGCACACGGCAAGTGGCACGCTTTCGAATCGGAAAGCGAGCTTGCGTTTGGAGGTATAACGAGGAGTATTTACTATATTTATTATATTGTATTTTTAGAACAAATACAGTGGTGTTAGTAGATGCAACAGGTCACGCCACATACGTGGAACGCACATTAGAGGATGACGCAACAGACCCGGATGAAGCCGAGTGGAGACTAAGTACCCATGAGTTTGACATCCAAGATGAATGTGGTTGCCATGACGAAAATCATAATATCTCTGTTGTATTTAACTCCAGTCTTTAGAAAGAGAAAATGAGGGCATGTTCTAAAACCCGGAGCACCCCGAAAACCTGGCGCGAGTAGAATAGAAACCCTTACCTTAACCTGCAAAATACCTTTATGTTAGTTCTGTTTGTTTTAATCAGTTGTTTATTTCTAGTTATGCCGGGGGTGTTCCACTGGGTTTTAGTAAATGCCAAAAACGAGAAGGAATGTTCAATTAAATGTTAAACATCAACATATTTGGATCTACAACTTCAACTTACCTGAACGGCTCGAAAAACATCTACCTGTTTTTTTTTTTTATGTACGCTATTTTTTCTGCCTCCTTTTTTGATGTTATTTTTATGGCTCTGTCTATATCAGTTATCCAGAGAAGCTCATTAATGAATTATTTTAATGACCTTGGATCAGAAAAAGCCAAAAACGGGGTGAAACCGCGAAAAAAATTGGCAAGCGTAGCGAGCAGAGTGGTGCCACTCGGCTCGCCGATTTTTCTTTTTCCTCTTTTTATCCCACTTCGGAGCCTAGTCCCAGGCTATTATTTTACGTTTCTCTCACACGTAAACACACAGAAGTATTTAATTAAGAAATGACAGACAAATGATTCAAGCAGCTACCTTGAAAGCATTACATGTGTTACTTAAATCAAATCTGTAACATTGATTCAGTTCAGTAATTAAAATAGAGAAAAAAAAGACTCTGTTCCGTTGTTGAAGAATTGATAAATCATTCATAAATGTCAAATGTGTGCATGTGTATTAATAACATATTTTGTCATTTTCTCCGTTTGTGACTCAAATGTTTATGTATAATCATCTCTGTAAAGGCCATTTACAGACATAAATGCCACCCCCAGGGGACCATCAAGGGTAGTTTAGGTACCATGTAGAGATGTGCCGTTGAGGCCTTCAAAACCTAACTCTGGTTAAAACAAAAATCGCTCATTTCGTACACTATTTTTAGAAGACAGGAGTCCTCATATTACGACCCTGATTCATTTCGTTGCGCAAAAAGAATTGATTACCTTTTTTAACTAGCATCTAATGGTATTAGGGAAAATGGTTGGTACCTCAAATGAAGACCGCTCATCACCAACCTTCACTCGGACGTACACGCAAATTCATACCCCCACCGTGGCACAAGGGTGACGGGGGGGGGGGGCGGTTGATGGAACTCCTTCTCAGAGTTTTTGATATGTTGCAGTCTTTTGCAACGATTTTGCCTTCAGTGGGAAGCCTTTGATCTTCTTAACAAGATGAGGTATATTTTATGGGTGATAGCGCTGCCGGGAGCTGTGACGTCACCAACAATGGTCGCCAACTTGGATTTTACCAAGAATCAGAAATCAGGTTAAAACCGCGATGAATGGTAAATTTTGGTGCTTGACACTTAAAATAACTCATAAACAAGCACTTTGTATAATTTCATCCACAAGCTTTACTTTCATTGTTGAAAGATGTTGAAAAAATATGCATTTTCACTCAAAAATGGCTTCTGTTTATATTGAATAGATCAATTTAATAAAGTTTGAGCAAGATTCAAAGCATTCATATGCAGAAAATTAGTGTTTAGATGAGTTTATAAGTATATGATCAAACGAAACGTAATTGAACTGTTTCCAGCTGTTACTGAGAAAATTTTGCAAAACTAGTAATACCTTCATTACCAGGCTCGCTCTAATCCAATGATAGGGACAGCGACGGCAGCGAAAAGACCTCGGTTATTAATAAATAATAAATTCGCTTTCTCTCAATCTTCATCGCATCATTTGTTTTTCAGTTTCCTGAAAAACACAGATTGAAATCCGTTTCCTCAACTTTATCCATCCCCGTGCATTTTTTGTAATTTTCTTTTTCATTTTTAAATAAAACCGATTTGGTTTTACGCGGTCATTTTGATGTGTTTCGCTTGATTGGTTGGTCAGTTCTCAGTCCCTTGTATTGGCTTAAGCAATGTTAAAACGGGTGAAATTTGTTGGTCAAATTTCAGTTCTCTTATCAGCATCACATTGCATGTATTTGAACAAATGTTTGGGCAGTGATGTTAAGAAATGCTGGAACAGGTTTAGACGAGTTGAAACTTCATCCTCGACCAATGTTGGATTGAGCTGTGTTGTAATCGCTGTCGAATGCAAGTAAATTTGATTTAGACGGTGTTACACAGAGCAATTCCTTCCGGCAATTTGCGTCGCACAAAAACAACGAGACAAGTTGCAAGAAAAGTCATCCACTGTATAAAAGGTGAATCACTGTACTTATTACTGTGTATCAAACCATCATTTAAATTCTTCATCACGCTATAAACCAACAGAACGCCCAAATTTGAAAGTTCGGAAAATGTGTTTGTGGTGCCTCATTGGTAGCCAATTGCTCTTACAAAATATGTTATTCTTCCATTTGGTAGAAAATTCTACACGGTTTTTCTATACAAAGTGAAGCGCTCTGTATTTCCAGAGGAACTAGTCTGTTAATTTCTTAACGGATTAGAAAAATGTCTATTGTTTTCTCTATTAGTGGTAAAGCATTATAGTTCTAAACATTTTTTACATCTTTTGTTACCGTGATTTCCTGATGCCATAACTTATTTTGTCGGTGAGACTGGCTGCAGCCGCAGTTAGTGTGAGACTTATGCAACCAGTACCAAATAACAAATCCTTGATACCTTCTTATAGAGAGCTCTAAATCCATATTAAAAAATTCCCTCTGGAAATAAAAACAACCACGAAATACCTGAGTAAAGATAGCTACGCTGTTGTTTTACTGCATTTAAGTATTTTGCAATCTACTGCTTTTGTTATTAAGACTTTACTGAAATATCTTCCTTTTTTTTCATTTCAGTTATAAAAGCCCGCAAGCAAGCTCTCTGTTAAGGGAAAAGGACCCGAAACAACGATGGCGACGGCAACAAGAACGTCAAAAAAGCAATAGTGTATTAAGCAAAACAACAACTTTGCACGTGAGTCACACGCTCTGTACGTTTATTTGCCGTATTTGCCGTCCCGGCACGACTTTTTAAACTTGAGTGCGGTCCCCAAGAAATCAACTCCAAGGAAATTCGCTGTACATTTGACATTAGACACATTTAGCATTAGGGTTTTCGCGTTAACGGAAATTCGCAAACGGCAGTTTCAGGTCGGGCGTTTGAAGTTTGTAGCTCATTGCTACTCGTTTAGTTACTGGCTTAACCTCAAGCAAATTCACGTGCAAAGCAAGTGAATTACGAGCGAATCAACGCTACAGAGTTTGAAAAAAAACGAATTCATTCGAACTGATGTTTGACGGTGAGCTACGGTGCCGTCGCCATCGTCGCAATAGAGAGCTTGCTCGCAGGATAATCAGTTGGTCATTAAAATGCCACTTAACCGGCTTACGCTAAGGCTGTTTGGTGGTTTCAGATGCATTTAGCAACGCGCGCATTTCCCTTTTACGGCTGACTTGAAAGCCCGGGTTTATGTCTGGCGTTTGCTGTTTGAGGTTCGATCCATTCTCCAATTTAGCATGCCGTCAAGTGAACGTTGCGTCAAGGATTTTAGCCTCTATTTGAGTACAAAATATCCCTTATCGACCTATAGTTTCGACAGTCTAAGACAAAATGAGCAAGTGAGATCACACTTAGGTTAACAGGCCTTTTTCTATAGCAGAAAAAAACACAGAAAGCAAAATACTAAAACAACACGCAGCGGTGCTTTTTTTCAATTCAACCACAAATAGATACGTGCTCGGTATTTGGCGTAAATAGACACCAAAACATGTATACAAAAGCTTGCTCCGCACAATTAATGGTTGCATGTTTACGTGGCCAAAATCGCAATTTACTGCTCAATTCCCTCAGGTAAAAGACTTTCTCGAAAACCTACCTCTCCACGTTCGTAACCCGCGTTGAAAACCTTAAACGTGACCAAAAAAGCTTTATCACGTGGTCCCCAGCCGTTTGCCGTTAACGGTTTTCGCCTAAAACGCGTTTGTCACAGTTGTAAATAACCTTCAATAATTTCGCGATCCAAAATGGATCGACTGATTCCGTTAATAAATCATAAATGTAATTAGGTATAAGTTTAAAAGAGAGTAAGGTATCGAGGTGAAAAATTGCTTTTGCTTTTAAGCAAAAAAAACTGACTATTCTCATCGCTAGCTCAATCGCGAAATAATGCACTGAAAATTTCCGCCAAATTTCGCTTGCTTGCTTCTTTATTTGTTTAGTTGCTTGTTTGTTTGTTTACTCCTTAACAGCTTTGCAAAGGGCATACTCACGCTACACCCTTAACGTTCTTCAGTCTTCTTTACTCCCGAGCGTCTTTGTCAATGGAAGCACTGTCAGTGTTTGTGGAATCTTAAAAGAAAGAAATTAATAAAAGTTAATACTAAGAGTAAAAATGACTAAATGTGAACCTGACCGTTACCATAACAAAGCGATCTTCAATAGGCATCTTCCGAGTTCCAAAAAACCCTCACGTTCAAAATGAGGCCAGGTGCACAACCTTTCTTGTGAAAATGCATGGGCTTTATTTGCATGAGAATGAAAAATGATTTCCATATCAAAGGCTGAGCACCTAACCTCGTTTTGACACAGAGGCCCGGGGAAACTAGGAAATGGCCTATTGTCATGAAAAGAAGTTTTGGGAACAAAGCACAGGACAAAAGACACGGAAGAAAGATAAAACTAGTGGCGGATCCAGGGGAGAGGCCCGGGGGACCCGGCCCCCCCCCTTATTTTTCGACCAAAATGGAGACCGGGCCGTCCTCCTTATCTCAGGGTCTGGATGACCGCCCCCCCCCCCCCCCCCCCCTTATCTGGAGGTCTGGATCCGCCACTGAAAACTACCTCTAAAGTAACAGGTATTGACTGAACTAAATAATATACAAATTTCACGAAGAGCACGCGTTATGTTATGATTAATATCTTACCACAGCAGTGCTTCTTCAAGACATTAACAACATCCATGCGCTCCATCTTGACCAGAGTTCGTACAAAATCTCTCATTGTAAGACCTGGATAAACCTGAACGATGAACTGCATCAGGTTTCTAGATGGACTTGGATATTCTTTAGTCGTCAAAGATATTTTGTCACAGTCATCCCTTGAGATATCTAACTCTCGAGCAAAATGGCGCCAGGTTTTCGTTCCTGGCGTGTCTTTATCCAACAAGACTGTAACCTTCTCCAGTCGCTTAAGGTCTTCAAGCAGAGTTTCAACGGTGTCGTTTTCTTCATTAAGGGGAGGAAATGAAATGAAAGTCATTGGTTTCTTTTTGCTTTACAAGAATGAATAAGTTGGGTTGTTCAAGGTAGACGATTCTTTTCACTTTTGCATTTTTTTTAGCATGACTTTTCGCATAATATTCGTACGACTGACCATTCACTTCAAAGAACGAAACACTGTCAAGCCAAGGGGAAACTTTGCCATTCACAATAATCACTGAGGGCGCCAATTTGATCTCAAAAAGGGCACAAACCCTTTAGCTCCTGATCGTGATCGTGACATCTTTCAATCAAAACAACGAAAAAAGGGTGGCAAGACAACCTCATGCCAAAAGAACCTATAACAAAATTAGCAGTCTCTGAGAAGGAGGGGGTTGAGGGACCAGGTAAGTCCACAATTATTATGTCTATATAGATAAAAGTTTTCCTGGGTAGAAGTGTCACCCGCCTAGCCGAGCTATCCCGAGCGAAGTAATGTTCATACATTTCCTTACAAAACGAGGCAAACCGTCTCTACGAGAAGGGTGACCCGCCCAGCCAGGGTGAACATACCATTACAAAAGATCGGCCCCCTAGCCAGGCAAACGTTTCTCCATATAAAAACTTTGGCTATCCCAGCCAAGTCAAGTAGGTCATGGTGAAACAATGAGAGCATGCCCGAGCGCTGCTTGCTCGGACAAAGGGGTAAATTTTTCTCGCATATGAACGTTCACTAAAGTTGACTTGGCTGAGAGGGTCACTTATCTACCAAGGACAACTTCTTTCCAAAAAAGGGGAAGCCTAAGCGGTCAAAGAGAGCGTTTGTTTTCGTCAAACTATTCTTGAAGACCCTTTGGTTTTCTGTTTCAACTTTTAAATGTTAGATAGGAAAGCAAATTAAAAAATACCTGAAAAGCACTCCAGTTCTTTACAGACATCGTTTCTTTCTATCTTTTTCAAGACATGTCGAATCGTTTTCAAAGGCAGCCCATGGTTTTTCGTTTTCAAGAGTTCAAGGACGGCTTCTGTAAAGCTAAAAGGTGTCTCGATTCGCAGCAAAGTTTCAGTTGTAAGGTCTTTGGGCCATTTTTTGCCCAAAGCTTTCCACTGCCTGTCAATGTCAAGCTCAAGACAGAGGCTTTCTAAGGTTCCCGAACAGTCTTGAAGGAGGTCATCTAATGTTGCAGATCCTAATAAGAATGACGCATACAAGTAGTTAAGCACTAACAAAATTTGTATAACTGCCCTCCCCTTTCACACAGCTCGTTTAGAAATTCACAGAATGTACTGGTAGTATCATAAAAAGGGTCATGTACTTATATCGTTGAGTGAGGTTAAATTTAGAAAAATTCCCTTACACTTCGAAGTTTCACGCTGGCATTTTTGGCAATTGCGCTCGATGTTTGTTTATTTTTTAGTGTAAGGAGCCACGGATCAACTTTTTCTTAAACGGCCAAAAGGTGCGATGAGCCCTTAAAGGACACGCACGAGCTGGCCTCTGCCATTTTATTGACATGGATGTTAATGTACCCACGTAGTGTTTTTGGATGAGTGCTAAATAATATTATTATCTACAGTAACTTCTTCTGTTTTGAGGTTTAAATGCCAGATTCAAATACAGTATACTGTTCTCATCTGCAGATTAAGTGCTAAGGAATTCACAACTTACTAGGCACACTGGATTGTTCCAGCAATTTCACAAGATCGTTTCTTTGAATGTCTCGAAGTCCCTCTATGAGTTTACTGATGAGAAAGTCAGGTTGTTTGGATTTGAGGTGTTCGAAAATGTTTCTACTAGGACTATCTTCAGAGGTAAGCTGGCACTTTTTTGCAACGTCTTGGGGCAAGTTAAATGCCTCGCGGAATTCTTCAAAGAGATACTTCCAGTACTGGATCAGAGGCAGTTCTTGCCTACCATGACCGATTGAGGGCGGATCTAATGCATGCGCCATCTCTTGCATAACTTGGACTCTACCTACAACCTTCTCCTGCACCAGGGAATCTGTAAAATATTAAGAGAATATGCTTTTAGGCATGCAATGATGTGGAAGTAGTCTTTTAAAAACAAAGCATGTTACATGTTAAAGTTATCGAACTTTAAATGCCTTTTATGCATGGACCAAAGTGTTTCAATCGACCAGAGCTTGAATGTTAAAAAGTGTATCAGCCTGCTTTAGAGGTGTATAAGAAGAGTAGAAGGGGCGAAAAACGAGCAGTCAGAGAGTTCTTTCGTCTCCCTTCCCACCTCGCCTTAAGCTCTGCCAACTCCACCACCCATCACCCCCCACCCCCATCCCCCACGCCTTTCAAGCGGACTATTTAGGACTCTGAAGTGGCCGAGCAAATCTCTCCAAGCTATAAACTCGCTCCACTTGAGATTAAGAACAAAGTCAAGCAGTCACCTTCGTCGAAGAGACTCACGATTTCATCAACACTCTGCTCCTGTTGAAAAGAATCAAAGTATTATGAGAAAATGAGAAATGAGAAAAATTACCATGCACTCTTGGGTTTCGATTTAAAAAGTAGACAGACGGAACTGAAATTATTCAAAAGTAAAGAAGCATTCTAAAATTTCAATCAAGAGAGGAAATTAATTAGTTTATGCCAATTCCCATCATTATGTTACAATAACAGAAAACACAAATGTGAGTGCAAAACCGCATAAAGTACAGCACATCATGCTTTTAAGGTTTGAACCACCCGAGTACAATGGAAGCTCACTTTCCGGACACCCACTTAATATGGACACCTAATTATTCGCAGTAATCGGGGAGAGCTCCTACAAGCTTTTCGCTAAATTCAACCCACTTCATATAGACGCAGCAAAAGAAAAAAAAAATTAAGTCAACCTCACTATTACAAACACTATATTTAATCAATAGTTTGTTGAAATGAGTAATAGTCTAGATAAATAATTAATTTTAAAAAGGAAGTATCAAAACATTTCATCATGATTGACTATGCACCTAAAGTTTATTTTCAACGCAAAAGCTGAAAAATTGTCAACATTGAAAAATAGGTAGCCTCAACTAACATATTTTAGGGTTCAAATTTGATATCATTTTATACCTGCTTCCTTAGGGATCTAAACCAGAATGCAAATCCATCAACTGGAACAATTTCTTCTTTAGCCAAAGTATCCTTCCTGCAAATTCGAGCTTGCTCATCCTGCAATTCGGCCTCTGACCGGAAGTGAAGAGATTCTTCTTCTTTACAACCTTTACAATAGTACTTGCCTGATCGTTGCTCACAGCAAACAGGGCAGATTACACTAAATTCCCATTCTATGGTTTTCAACCAAAAGCACTCTTCGCGCAAACTTTGAAGTACTGTTTCTAATTGGTTTAACACTCTATCACAATCTGCTACATCTGGCTCTTCACTTGCAGAAACTGGATCTCCGTAAACCACAACCTGGACAGAAGAGGAATTGCAGCACAGAATTACTGAGTATCCTTTGGAGCCGAAAGGAAATCTAACAAAGTTCTGGTACATGTCTTCGTACAATGGTGTAAACTGCATTTCGTTGCACCAAGCAAGAAACTTCACTACAAGTCGTTCAAACAAACCAAGGGGCACTTGAACACAATCTGGACAAGATGGTCGTCTAAATCGAATGAAAAGATGAGGAATTTTGGCTGGTAAAAGCAGCTCGTTTGCTTTATCACCTGGAGGAGACATCAACATGGATGGTACAAGATACTGCTTTCCCTCGCTTTCCGAAGGCAAAGGACACAACAGGCAAAATTTCTCCATAATCTCAATAAGGATCTCTTTGGTCTTATCTCTTTCAATGAGGGGCGGCCAGACAACCTGTATAAGCTGCTCGTCCAGGACACCTTTGTCTTGAAGCTTTTTCCACAATTCTTTGTACTGCGGCTCATCTGATTTACGGTCATGGCGTTTGACGGTGATCACCTTCCTGAACAGATCAATCAACCATTGGGGGTCTAAAATCACCAAGTCTTTCAACTTGTCCGTGTCATGAAAATTTATCAAAATTCTCTGGTCATGTAGGAAGATTAACGAAGTTACGAACTGTTGCTCGTCATCAATTCCACAATTTGTTTTAGCTATTCTCCTAGCTTCATCGAGGAGGATAAACGGCTCATCTTTCTTTTTGAGTTCCTCTTCAAAAAGCAGCCACTTAATCGGAACGGTCTGCTGCATGTGTGGAAGCTGCTTTGCAATTCTAAGGAAACTCTTTAATTCCTGGACATCTTTGCACTCATCTGCACTACCAGACTTGGTGTTGTCCACCACAAAGTGCTTGTTGGACAAATGCTTACTGTACGGTTTTGCCTCTAGGGAGCCATATACTTTACCAGCTTTTTCCTCGGCTGACTCACCGACCTTATCAGCGTGGGTACACACTAAGATAACTGGCGGCAGCTTCTCTGGCAAATTTCCAGAGCTTATGGACTCGGAGTGCCCCGTAGTTTGGCTTTCTAAAGCAGCGACCGAGGACAACCAACAGCGAAGATAATCTCCATTGGTTTTTCCACAATCTCTGTCTTCCCTAGACTCATAAAGACCTTGCTTTTTAATGGCATCGGCTTTGCCGTCTGGATCTTTGCTGAGATCGTACACCAAAAGGTAAATTGCTTTTCCGGTGAGAAATATTGGGTGGGTGGCATAGTAAACTAACTGTCCACCAAAATCCCAGAGAGTGAAATAAATTTTATCCTCATCTTCCCTGTAAGCTTCATCAGAGATTTTCACAAAACATTCCACCGTTTCTTTTGGAACTTTGTCAAAGCGATTTTCAGTGTTTAATTTTTTGTCAGTCTCAAACAGCTTTTCTGATTGCTTTTCAGCCGGCTCAGCAATATTCTCTTCAGATTGCACAAGAGTGCCTGCTTTAACATCTTCTAGCTTTGGACTGTTTGGAGAAACAATGTTGCGGTCACTCTTTCCTAAAGACGATTCGTTCTTAGACTTTTGCTTAATTTCATCTGCCATAAATTTTGCTGCTCTATTATGAAAAGAAACTGCAGTTTCAACATCTTGCTGCTCTTTTGTCTCTTCTAAACTCATAACATCATTAGTCACAATGAAGTAAGAAGGATCGAGTTCGATCCCATCAGTACTTGGCTCTTCTTCATTGAAGATTTCTCTTTTTAAAGACTTCTTTAAACTGGTCTTTCCAGATCGCGCTTGTCCAATGAACATAATTGGCACCCTCATAACACGGTTTTTTCCCTCTTTGATAGCCTTGTTGTAGGCAGCTACGTGCAAGGGACCTTTAGCGACAAGTTCTGGAGGGACTAAAGACAGAATATCCAAATTAACTGAACTGATATTAAGCGCAGGTCGCCATGATTTTCTCTGAAAATAAAATTAAGTTTTCATTCGTCATTCGTATCTGTAAGAAACAAGTAATGATCCGCACTTTCAAATAGCTTGTTCTTAGCTCGATTGATACTTCTCAGCTCAAAGGATGTTCTCGGAGAACATTGAACCCGACAGATGGAAACTAAATTATACATTAATATATATGCCCTCAGGAATGACGTTTTCAATTTTAAAAAATTAATAATCATGAAATATTTTGTGATCTTTGTTTCACCAAATACGGGGTAGCGAATACTTCGCCAACTGGAAAATCCTTTGATAGAATGAAGCAAAAGCAAACAACGACAGTGAATATGTGTATAAAAGCGGACACGAGAGTCAAGGAATCCTGGACTTTGTTCACATAGCGCTTATAGAATGAACTGTACCAGACAATTGCAAGGATAAGTTCCGTGGGTGTCTCCTTCACACATATTTCACCACCGTTACCACTACGAGTCAGAGAGCACTCATTTTAAACACTGCCTTAGAACCAAGCATAACAAAATTGTCAGAATTTTGCACTTCACCACTAATAGATTCGGTTTTGTCAGCCAAACTGTCAGCAGAAGTCTCCAGTGGATTTGAATGTTGAGTTACTTGGAATTCAACTTCTCTTTCTTGTTTTACTTCGTCTTTTCCTGCATCTCCAAATGAACTTTTTGATTTCCCCAAAGAAACAGTAATTGCGTCCTATAAATTTAAAAGCATTTTAATACTGTGAATAAGGTTAACTGACAAGCGTAGAGTCGGGGCAAGCAAAACAGAAATCATAAAAAACCGGTTATCGTGGAATTATAACTTCAAATATCATCAGTATTCAGTAAGCATACTGTCCAATTAACTTCGCGAATTAAATCCCTTGAAGGACTTTTATAACAACTAAATTTTGACTAGCTAGCCACTAGGCCTCATTATTGCGCGCGACCGATGGGTTTCGGGTCACGTGGTCAAAGCAAGCATTGACCGAGAAGGCCTGTAAAGACGCCTTGCAAGGACAAGGCAAGGTAAAATTCGGCAAACTGAAAATTCAGGGAAGGGGGTTTGAATTCAGCCTCAGGGGAATTACAAGGTTGAATAACTAACACGATGAAATGCTGATTAGGATGAACATAACATGAAGTTTTAAGAAGAATTGTCCTCTTAATCTGAAAAAAATTCACACACTAGCAACCGAAGACAGAAAAAAATGTTCATCTTAAAACGAACAAAAAACCGTTGACCGGTAAGAACGTATTTCTGAAATGAAATACGAAGAGTTTTAACCAAGAAAACACCAAACTCGACCATATCAAGATACGACTGTTAAAAGTTTTAAGAATGAGATGGCGAAATGAGTCACAAACAAACCTTCTTACCAGTTTAATGTCCTTTGTAACGCGTTGAAGTTAGATTTAGCGACACTTCACACCGTTTTTTACCAGCTGTGGATATTCCTTTCCTTGGATAGCCGCATTACGAAGGCAATTATACGCTTAAGCCGTGTACTTTAGTCTTTAACCAATGATAAAAGGCTACTGTTCATGTTTTAAACATTACTTCAAAAACTCATTAATAATTCGTAATGAAAAAAAAATTTTAAAAAAGTTTAATGGTATTGAATGTCTTTATATATG
>OZ038003.1:17253717-17308717 GCA_964035705.1 Porites rus | reverse complement strand
AAATCAGCTCCGAAATTGCTCCGCTAATAGTATTTATTATTTAGAGAGACGTTGCGTTTGCTTTTGGTAGAGACCTGTTCTAAAATAACCCATTTTCAATAGTTGATTGCACTGTGCATATATCTCCGATAAGGTCGACAAACAAAGGTAAAATTCTGCCTACCCTCTTTTTTTGCCTTCACTGATCGGTCATGATCGGTAGCCAGTAGCCGCTATCTTGAAAAACACTTATTAAAGCACAGCCAAACAAACAAGAGGAGGTCTCTATCGGACGAAAATAAGATTTCTGTACAACAACAGGGAAACGACTTCAAACAAAATAGGTGACGCTCCGGCTAGCTGTCAATCAGTGAGTAGTGCTGTGCGGTGTCGTAACTATTTGACATGCATGGACAGCATGACTTATACGTTCCTTTGTTGCACGGCTTGAAAATGACACACCCCACTCAATAAGTAGCAAGTAAAAGGGTCTTTTTTTCTGGCGAAAGACGTTATTTCAAAGGTGCTTAACCCGAAGCAGCGTCTCGCCTTTCTCGCTCTATTCCTGAACAAAAGTGAGGGACGACTGGTATTCTAGACAGTCCAAGAATGATTTATTTTTATAGCAGGTTTGCATGCCAGGGGGAAAAAAACCCACAAAATAGACATTTTTCATCAAACTGGAACCACAGGTAGCACAGACGTACTTTTGCGTTCGACTTCAGGAGAAGGCAACCTAATCTGAATGCATGAGAAGGCTGGGCACGATTATTTAGCAGAAAGAAACAGTTACTCGATTTTCGGAAGTTTGGGTCAAGGGTCAACTTAATAAAACTTTTACAAGTATAATTTACAAGTGTAGCTATTGTTTTCAGACTCTTAAACAATGGCTACACTTGTAAATTATACTTGTAACAGTTTTATTAAATTGACCCCAGGTTCGGGTATGGAAATACATAACAGATTTGCCAAGTCTCACGAGTTTGTAGTGAGTCTCACGATTTCACGACCTAGGCTCACGCTCTCACGAGTTGACAACTGATTTCCCACACTTTTAGTCTTGAAAAGTCACACACCTAAAACATTTAGAGCATCTGTAGGGTTCGTTTTCATATGTTGGATAGCAAATTCAGTCCAAAGGTAAACGCCTAGCGGTGTTGCGTTTTATTAGTGTGAATTGTTAACTTGGTGGGGTATTGTTTACATTCTTCGGCCCACCGCAACTTGCCGCTGCACCAAATGGGAAGACTCAATGTCAAAAAAACTAAATCTCTCATTTCAAGATGGCAGCCAACAAACGTGTGCATGACAGGTGACTTTGAATACCCATAATGCCTGCAGAAGCCCTTTCACCAAGAAAGTTAGGACATCTCTCCCACTTTTCAGAACCCCGAGATTTTTGCCATTTGGGGGTTGGCAAGAGTGTCAAAGATCTTAGACTTCCCTTACCCTGAGCCCGTCGTTTCTTTAGGTAACGTGATCTTTAAAAGAGAACATTTGAAATGACTACAGAGGACGTAGAGGACAAATGGCAGGTAAGGAATGGTTATTGGAATTTTTATTTTGAAAATTCAGAACAGAAATGTGTTTTTATTTTATACTCTATCTAGATCGGTACTTGGGGCAGGAAACCTTTATCAGTGATCATTTAGAGGGCGATGAGCTACTGGCTAGGTACTTTTGAGGATCGGAAAACGAAAAAACGCATTTTGCTTTTGTTCTACCTACGCGTAGTCTGGAGTCAGACCTAAATTCATGAGGTCATTCATTGCCAGCGGTCTCCATTCTCACTGTTGCTTTAAAAAGCAACGTTTCAGCTTTGAAAAATAATATTTCAACGCTCATATCTGTGCCAAGTCTCCTTTGCAGCCGTTTTAAGTGTCGTCACGTAACGCTGTTTTTTTGAGAAATTTTGAGAAATATAGCCTACCCGCAATAGCAGTTCAAAGCCGTCATTTAGGCAGATTTTCTGTCAACACCAACTTTTAACAAGTGTGGATGGTTTGTCGCGTACATTTTTACAAATTTTCTTACTTTAAAGACGATTTTCACAGATGCCGCCGACGACAGATCACAAAACTTGCCTCAGACAAAAACTGATCAACTAGCGCTTGATACGAGCAATATACTATCGATTCGATGGTATAAATCATTATTTACAATCGATCAACCTCGTTTCCAAGCACGGCAGCCTGGCTGTTTATTTAACAATTTTTCCATAAGCGCGCGTTGGATATGAGGTGGTAAATAGCCAGCGAAGCGCGTAGCGCCGAGTTGGCTATAACTATCCTATATCCAACAAGCGCGAATGGAATAATTGCTTTTTTTATTATTATTTTTTTAAAACTCCAAATGTCTGGTTATTACAACTGAATTTTAGTAAATTTCATTTTAAATATTACAATACGACCGGATACTAGCCATCCTCGGAGAGCCAGGGGCAGTTAGTCGGGTCGATAAAATGTCCGTGGTGAAAGTTTACTCTCGATCTTACAGTAAATTTTCACCACGGACATTTTATCGACCCGACTAACTGCCCCTGGCTCTCCGAGGATGGATACTAGCGTAACTTCCGGTAAACCAAAGGAAAATCATATGACTTGTGCGCCGTTTGCGAACTTAGTTGAATGAGAAATCTGAAAGGGAAGTTCGCTGTGCTTAAACTATTCTCGACATGGACTGTTTTCGCTTTCCCTCGTTGTGACTGTTGAATTTGACGCTGGATAGGTCCACCTGATTGCTCTTCAATTTCGTTTTCTTCCTCCACCGAATCGGAGCTGCACAAAGACCCAGCTTCATTAATCAATTTGTTGTTGTTGTTGTTCAACCTGATTCAGTGGAAAGCCGCTCGTTGTAGGATTCACTTGAGGCCCGTTATGGTCCGTTATGGACTCGCGAAAGTGTTAAGAGGCGTAAAGGCTCTTCGAACACGCAAAACTTACTCCTGCAAGGACTTGTAAGCCATTCTGAAAATATTTAAAGTAAACTTTGTAGTTGTTGTTGTTGTTATATTATTTGGGAACTTAAGACGACGACTTGGTCGACGACGACTGGAAGTGAGTTAGAGTGTACTGCGCAAGTGCGACCAGTAAATTTTTTCGTCGTGGTGTCGTCGACGACGCCAAACAAAGTAGAATCACGTCGTCGTGTAATCCACAAGCTTCGGCTGGTATAAATCCACTGTTTTAAGCGATTTTTGAAGTCCTTTGCATTTTCTTATCCTCGTGAATCCAGGTATCGTTCCTTTTTTCTCCTAACAAGCGATATTGATTGAAAATTCGACTAATGAATTGATTTTACTTCGAAGAATGACAATAGCTGTGGAGGCCGAGCAAGCGAACTCGTAAATGATAAATTTATTTGTACGTATTTAGGTAAGGCAAATCATATATCTTTAATATAGAGGAAATAAACTTTACATGGAAAACAGCTATCACATCAGAATGTCTCTTTTTCGAAATCTAAACTCTGACAGACGCTCGGACTCGGTCATCTCATTGACGTTGAAAGTTGAATAATTTCATATGGAAAGTAGGTGTTTTTCCACTCTAAAAGGTCAGACAACACAACAAAATTCTTCATCGTTAATGAAATTAAACGTACGGCTTAAAAATAAGATATTGTATTGTTTTAAAAGACGCAATTGCGAAAAACTTTGTTGCGAACGAACATCACAGTTTTACATTTGTGTTTACATTCAGTGTCGTCGTCGTCGACCTACGGACCGACTGCATCTTAACTTTCCTTTTTCCCGCCGAAACTGACGTTCTTGTTCCAGTCTTCTCCCAGTCAACAGACGTCGTCGTCGTGAACTTCGTCGTGGTTCTTAAGTTCCCCACTGTAATCAGCTCGAAGTACGGAAGAATTTTAAAGCTTATGATTTCTTTAAAATTGTAACGAAACTTCGGAGTACCATTAAATAATTTCAAACCAAAGTTTCTGACTTTTTTGTCGTTGCCGGTATGGCATTTTCTGTTTATTTTTCTGTTGTTTAGTCGGTAGAAAGCTCGCGAAATCTACTTTTTTCCACCGCTTTGTCCGAGAGAAATTTTGTTGTTTTCCATATAAGGTCAAACTAAGGTATATGAGCTGATAACCGAGATTGAGTGAACCAATCAGAATACGAGAAATGCATTATCCGAGGTTCAAAATTTAATCATCAATGATATAGTTAAGAAGGCTTCAAATCGGTTGTATTTTCTTGTGCAGTTAAAAAGGGCAAAGCTCTCTAAAACCTTCAAGTGAGAATAAGCTATCTGATAGTTCGAGGTGGATAACATCCTCCCAGATCTTCATATTCTTTACATCATTCGAAAGCCGAATTCCATATTTGTTTTATTATTCATTTACAATATTTCTAACTTCTTAACAACCTCGTAGAATTTCTTCTTAACTTTGGCCTATTTCTCGGCACAGTCTGGCAGTCAGGATATAAGCACAGGTTTTTTTCTTGCATAGTACACCTAAAAAAGTAGAAAACATCCATCGACCAATATGTTATTTCGTCTTCGAACAACAACAACATTCACTGTTTTGATGCTGTGCTATTTTTTCGAAACATACCATGCGCACCATACATACCTCCACGACTAGTACACATCAGTGTGAATTTTATTGCATCTTTTGAATGCAAAACATTGACAACATTCAAAATGCACGATCAGCTTTGCAGATTTCAAAGTGTTTACTTGGTACATTTTTCCTGATCAGCTCTTCTATAGATCCGATGTTCTAGGACATATTCGTTTGCGGTCCTTTGCAGTTAATGTTCACTCATAACTTTAAAATAATGAAAACGTAGTTTCATTTCTGTGTCGGTAAGCGTGACATTTTACATCGGCTAACATGTAGGGGCGAAAGGATAGGTCTTTTTACCTGAGCCAACGAGACGGTCATGTGATGTTTGTCAGCGGTTACCCGATCTTGACAGCTGTCAATTCAGCCACTTATAGACGGCGTGTACAACTGACAAGGTGTTGTCATTTTATGTCTTATAGGTAGCAAGTGTGACATTTGACATTGGTCACATGTAAGGGGTGGACGGATCTACGGACGGACGGACGGACGGACGGACGGAAGGACGGTCACTTGACTTACAAAATTCATCACATCCACAGGTTACCATTTTTTCTTACCCATGGCGCTCCGCTGCACGCGTTTTGCGCAAGCTTCGCTATAATGTGTGAAAATAAAAAGAGTTTTCCCTTTTATTGTTGATGAAAAAATATCAGTGGTAATTCTGAATAACATAAAGATTTCAGGAGACTGACATGCACAGAACAAAGTGTAGACGTAGAAGGGCTAGGTCCAGACGAAGGAATAATTAAGAAGAACTTTTGAAAAGTATGATGAACTTACCAATTCCTCTAAATGAGCCACACCCCATTTCATCAGTAGTTGTACCAAACCAGCCTGCATTTTTTTTAAAAGAAAAAAAAAAGAAACACAAGCGTTGTTAAGCCAATTCCCTTGAAAAGGATATGCTGCCTACATTGTTTTTCAAACTTGACACAATTGATATCCATGTATAGGACATTGGAAAACTCCAATATATTGTTTTTTTCCCGGCAGGCCTGAGGGTCCCACAAAATGCTCGAAACTTAAACAACCGTCAAAAATTGTTATTATAATTATAACAAAAACTTTTGAATGTTAGTGAGACCATTGTAGATCTTATTTGTCTGTATGCGCTATAAACTGACATTGCAGTGATTTCAATCTGCCGATCTAGCAAATACATGCAGGATAAGAAAATTTGATCGCTACATTATCATCTCGTACTCCTCTGTGGCTCCAAATGCAGATTTTCACGATATTTATAAGTTAACAACTTCTACTGTCCAAATTTTACCTTGTACAATGTTTTTCGTGTACCCATTACGAGTAATTATCACCATCACCTTTTCTGTCGCAATGTTATGCGCCGAAGGGGATACGCAGGGCAAACCAAGGGAATCAAGCACCTATTTGACTAGTGTAAACTAAAGATACGGTACTCAAGTTTCGAAAATAATACCTTAAACTCGTGGACACCTAAGCTTTGAATACGATCTGAAGTTAAAAGGAATAACGAAAAAAGCCTCTATTGAAATCCTCACCCACCGTTATCTCATCGGTGTTCATCAGAATGCTACACACAACAATTGCAAAAGCGGAAGAACCTCTTGCGGGAAATAACTGGCTGTTTGCCATGAGCAGCCATAAACGTTTACAAGATGAGGAAACCGAACAGGAACTCAGTCTAAATATTAGCAGGCGCATTTAGTAGTGCATCTCGAGGAATCCCCCTGCTCACTTTGCCCAGAGCAGATATGAAGCTGGGAATGTTTAAAGGACAATCAAAGCCACGTCCACACGTATCCGGATATTTTTGAACCCGCAACTTTTTCTTTGAGGATTCGGCTTCCGTCCTCACGTATCCGGTGTATCGGGCATACGAATCGGCAACTTTCTGAATCCGCTCTCCAGAGCGGAAATTTTTTAATACCGTATGAATCCGGAATCGTGTGGACGCTAAATCCGGATACCGTTTTTTTTTTAATCCAGTGACGTCACAAGATCGAGCCCACCATGACTGTTCAAGACGGTACCGATTGCAATGTTATCGCGTCTTTACTTTTTAGACTTCAGTTTTATAACGTGTGTGCGGTTAAACCTAGCTATGATTACTGTACACTTCAATTATGCCAAACAGCGGCTCCACATTAATTTTGAAGCTTCTTTCCGTGTCGGACTGACGAATTGGACGCCCTAAAAAAGTTAAACGAGGGAAATAGTGTCTAGTAGGACAATTTTGTCAGTGAAACAGTTTTTGAAGAAGTTTCGTGATAAAATTTTCGCATGAGCCGAAGATCGTCTTACAAATTAGCTGACATCCGGATACCTGTGGACGGTCAAATTCGATTCTAATACGGATAGTAAATACATGTGGACGTGGAAATTTTTGAATCCGCAAAGAAAAATTTGAGGATTCAAAAATATCTATATGCGTGCAGATGGGAAAGGGACTAAGCCATAGAGACACCAATTTTTTTTCGGCCGGAACAACATCAACAACAACGCCTTTTATTTTCTGCCCTTGGGACAAACGCTTTGTGCACGATCAAAAAACAAATTCCTTAGAGCCGTCGCATGTTTATTTAGGACATGCGATTCCGGCCAATTCGAGCTTTTAAGCTGCAACCCTGACTAATTTGGATGAGAATAGCACCTTTAAACTTACAAGGTACCCAAACACCCGAAGATTTACATGTATGTCACCTTTTAGATAAAGCGAATGTGAAATCCTTCCCATAAGCTGAGAAGTAACCCCTAAATGGTTTTATCTTGGCGAAGCAGTGAAAACAGTTACCTTGAAATGGCTTAGTCGAAAGCAATTGATCTCAACAGAAGTCGGTCTGCGAAGTCGAGGCTTTCATCGCTGCACCCCAGAGGACTTTCAGTTTGCCACATGGCATAAATATTTTATAGTTACATACTCAACCGTACACTGGAATATAACAGGATTTGTGCAACGTCTGTCGATTGTAACGCAATATTGCATTACTGATCATCATTTGAAATGCCATGATGAGGTTTTACACAATTCACTTCCTCGTTTCCAGTCGCTGTCCAGGGAGTCTTCTCCGACTAACCAGGAGTTGATCACGGAAGAGACGCGGATTGCTGATAAATAGTGTTTGTTGAGCGCTGTTGAAAATTTTTTCTTCGGTGGAACATATGATATTTAATGAGCTATGGGGCTGTGCAGGTTGCTTAGCAAGTGGCAAACATAAGTACAGTCATACTAAAAAAAACGGACGATGCAGCACTGCAAAAGAATGCAAAAATTGTTGGGAAGGGCTTGGTTCAGACTAAAAGGTTCTTTAGCAAAGAATGTGAAGAGGTCCTTTGACGTTTTAGTCAGAAACTGGTGGTAGCCCTGTGGGGATCAATCATGGCGAGACAACTGGCATAGCAAAGGTTGCTATAGCTACTAACAGTAATCGGAGAGTTGACGATGTCGGAAAATGTGGGAAGACCGGTCTCTAGCCGGCTAAATATCCATGATTGTCCTGATTAATTACACCAGAACAAAACGATTAAATCTGTGTCTTCGTTTCTACTTCCAGCTACTTCCGTCACTAGATTATAAACTTCGACCTCAACAGTTTTGATCTTAAGAACAAAGTACAACCGGATTGAAGCGAGGCTTACAAACAACGCTTTGGTTTCTGTTCCGTCGTCCTGTTCTAGATTCTTCACTTTTGTCTCCGTTTTCGTTGCTTTTGTCTCCATATTAGTGTAAAGATAGCCGAGGCAATTCAATGTTCAATACATATTTTTCTTCGTCCAATCTTTCATTTCTTATACCGCTCGCAGTAAATTAGCAACCTACTTAGTAGGATTACATAACAGTCACGTATTAACGGACCACAATCTTACACTTTCTGTGCCATTAAATTCAAATGTGAACGTTGTTTTTCGGGAGAAGGGGAGTTGGGCGGGAAGGGAGGAATTAATAGAAATGATACTCGAAACACTTGACTATAACCACTAGCTTCCACACTATACAAAATCGCGTGATGCACTCTCGCGTCTTGTTCTTTTGTCTTTATCGCCATACATGGTACATGCGAGTAAATAAAACCTGGTATAACTGAGTAATTTTTGATAAAGAAGACCCCCCTTCATTTACCGTCAATGCCTCGAAATGGGAATAGAAAACCAAGAATTAAAGAAGAAACGATCTTTTTACGATTTAAAACCACAGGCTGGAAAGCAAAATAAATACCCTAGAACCGCCGCATGTTTATTTAAGGCATGCCATTCCAATTCCCGCTTTTAAGCTGTAAACCTGAGTAATCTGGAGGAGAATATTACCTTTACAGTTTCCAGGTAAACGCGTGAAGATTTATGTCGCCGTTTAGATAAAGCGAATGCGAAATTCTTTCGAGAAGCAGAAAAGGCCACTAAAAGGTTTTAACTTTACCTTGAAAAGGCTCGGTCGAAAGCAATTGTTCTCGCCAGAGGCCGACTTACGAAGTTGAAGCTTTCATCGCTTTACTCCAGAGGACTTTTGCCACACAGCATTTATAGTTTCATAGTCAACCGTACACAGGAATATAACAGGGTTTGTGCTTAACGTCTGTCGAGTGTAACGCAATACTGCATTACTGATCATCATTTGATATGCGATCGTTGAGGTCTTACACAGTTCACTTCCTCGTTTCCAGTCGCCCTCCAGGAAGTCTTTTCCGAATAACCAGGAGTTGATCACGGAAGAGAGGACTTTTGCCTTTTTTGACTTTATTTTTGGGTAATATTTAATCTTACTCTGGGTTTCTGCGACTTTATTAAGTTTTAAACATTCTTATTTTATTCGCATAACTGATGAATGGAAATGGAAATAATGATGGAAATCGTTCCGCTGAGGAGTTATTCAACCAGTGTTTCAGCCGAATGTTAAATTATCTAGGCATGTCCATTCACTCATTCCACGTTAAGTGGGTAAATTGTGCCAAGGATTTTCGAAAAATCGAAGGTCAACAAATCAGACAAGTAGTTAGTTTAACCGAAAGATATATTATTGAGGGGTGAGAAACCAAAATTTGGTCAACATATCTTTTATCTAAAAAAAGTTATAGCCTGTTATTTAATAGCATGTAGTGTGATATTTTGTATGGCTTGAAACAGCACAGTGTTGCATTATAGTATGTTTTTTTTCAATTTAGCATACTATAAAATGTTTAAAATGAAATCCGTGGCAGGCTAAGGTCTGAGTTTTACATTTTAGTCAAGTCAGTGGCTCAAGGAATGAAAAAGTCAAGTTGTTCTGCCATGGTGTACTTTGGTCTAACGTAACAAAATATTGAGAATTTAAAAGTGCTGTGTTTTTTTTAATGTTTTTTCTTTAAAAAAGCCGTCAGACTAAACATTATTTTGCTAAATGTGAAGGAAAGAAAGTGTTGTTTACCTTTTTTATAGTTTGGAAACATGTGATCTAGTAGAAAACAAGTGATTATCAAATAAGTTTCGGTAACGGAAGTTACAGAAGGAAGGTAATATTTCATTTCTCTTCCAACTACTTACTTTTACTTACTTACTTACCGTCTTAAATAACAATGCATATGACTTATTCCATTGAATTGAATTAATGCTAAACAATTTTGGATGAAATTTTGGAATTTTTGGGTGGAACAAGGCTAAAAACAACAAAATGAGTAAAATAAATTGAATTGAAAGAAAAAAAATTAATAGATACATGGTAATCTGTTAGAATTCGTACAAGAATTGTAATACATGAATATTGTAAGGTCCATTCACAGAAAAGAGGGTTGAACTAGTAAAAACAGCTTCAGATAATCCACTTCTTGTTTTGTGTAACCTCCGTTACTTTAAAAAAATAATAAAATGATCAAGATGCCTGTCCCATTTTCATCTTATATTCCTAAATTGCCTAGAAATACTTTAAAGGAAAATAAACTTCTTTAAACTATGCAAAAAAAACTCGTCGAACCACAAACTCAGCTAAAATTCCCTTATCACACTTGACGGAGAGGTATCTCACCAATGGCACACGTATGAGGGTTACTTATGACAAAATATTCACCAGATGTCATCAAGGCTTGGGTTGTTTGATGGGGCAATCGTGTGACAGCATTTCCTGAAATTTTCCCGACGTTTATCCCATGTTTTAGAGACCGGACAAATTCTTGGTAAAGGAAGTTACAGTAACGGAAGTTGCAATTCTACCTTTTCTGTTACATCTTGAAGTGAAATTAATAACTCGGAAAAACCAAACATACTCCACTTTTCATTTTTTCCTACTGGAATCTTATTAACGGAAGTTACAACCTTAACTGTTCACCCTGAATCCTGCTATTGTGAGAGGGAATTTCTTTCCACAGGCTTCTGCTCTTCATTTTCTGTATTGCGTATCAAAAAGAGCAAACTTAAGTAATATTTACCCGATGTAAATCATTCGCAGTATTTATTTCTAGGCCATTTGTGATCTGCCCTCAGATCGGTAACGGAAGTTTCATAAAAATAGCGGACACCAGTTCACTGTAGTTAAAAGCAACAAAACTGACCTGCAGTGAGAAATGATCATGTAGGACTTTAGTTTAGATCCCTCCCGAGACATTGGATTGATTAGTTTCCATAGTACAAGGCGACAAGCAAAAACATACCGTAACCTTCTATACCCACCCTCTCTGTGGACATAGCAAAATTGCATTTTTTGGACACTTTTGGCCTTGACTCCCTCAAAGTTACTGTCTACAGGAGCACAAAGGGGTACTGTCGCTATTTATTTGGGCGTATTTTAAGTATCTTTCAGCGAAATGATTATGGGAAAACAATTTGAGTCCCCAGAACTTTCCATGGACACAAAAAAATGGTAATTTACCCACTTAACGTGGAATGAGTGCATTGTATTTTAATCAGCATGTAAATAGATTATTCACATTTTATTCTTATGTATATTCATGTTATTGTACTTTTTTTGGAAGATGAAATAGACAGGGTTAACCCGTTTTCATCTCCGTTTCTTTTGTGAATCAACAGTTATTATTATCATTATCATTACAGCGTTCGTCCAACTGTTTAATTTCAATCCTTGTCCATCTTTACAATCCGTCGCAATCGACGACAGGAAACAGTTTTAACGCTAAATATAGTCTCCAGTGACAAAACTGGACCATTATTTTTGGAATTCAATTGATGCGAAGACACGTTTTAGCTTTTAATAAAAAGATAGCAGCAAATAGCGTGACATAGCTTTTAAAGAGTAGTTTCCTTTCTGTAAAGACCTTTGCGGCTTGTGAGATTCGTTTTCCCAATTCCCAAGGAAATTTTCCTTTTGTCTCTTCGTGATTAACCAGACTTACGTCCAACATTTCTAATTTTTTTAGGAAAAACAAAAGCAAGTAATAAAAAAGAGAATCAGAATTTCAACGCAAATCCAATGCCCAAATAGCCAAATAAATACAACAATAGAAAATAATTTTGGGAATATAAAGTAACAGATTGTTTTTAATAATGTGCGTCTTGTTAAACTCTTGACATGTACGAACTCTTTACAAAATATATAGAGGATATTACACGGTGGCGCGAAGATATGAATTTTATTTTCGAGTGGCAAAACAATATTTTACGAACGAGCGCAGCGAGTGAGTGAAATATTGTTTTTGCCACTCGAAAATAAAATTCATATCTTCGCGCCACCGTGTAACGTTCTTTTTATTATATAGACAAAAAGACATCGATAAAATAATAGATTTTTGTCCGCCAAAAAGTAATTGTGACGGCTCAAATTTACAGTACAGCAATAAAAGACATTGTTTACAATAATCTTGAGAAAGAACACTGACCTGAGTAGGGCTCTACAATGACAAAATATCAGCAAAGCTTTGAAAAATGTGTAAGTAAAATTCAAAAGACGCAAGACGTCTACAAATTTCGGATGGAAATTATGGAATTACGTCATCGATAAACTCACGTGTGAGACTATGGAAAATAAACCACTCGGGTCCTGGATGTAGTTTTTATGAATTTACGAGTGGTATATTTTCCAGTAAAACACTCGTGTCTATATAATAAATACTCATATTAAAATCTCACAATGGTTTATTTCAAAAGTAAATAGCTACATAAAATTCACTACTCAAAAAGTTGCCTGAAAAGGAATGTCTTAATTGAGTTCTTAAAAGTTTCTAGAAATTCTATTGTACGTAATTGTAAAGGCAGCTCATTCTACAAATGCAGCGCTACCGTCTATAATGCGTGTTTGCCCAGGAGTTACTGACATCTAACCCTTAGGTGACCCTAATAAAATCACTGCTTTCAACCTAATTTTATACGAGGACTTGCTTTTTATAGCTAGAAGATTAGAGTGCTTTTACTTAACCCGTGAAATAGGTAGTAGAATACTACGCACTATTATGCACTAATTCTATTGTCTTCGTTTGTTTATTTTCGCACTGGTTGTTAATATCTATTTCACGGTTTAAGTAAAATCACTCTACTGAAAGATGCAGGTGCGGGGCGATGAATGGCTTTGAAAGATAACAATATATAATAATAGTAATAATAATAATAATAATAATAACAGTAAAATTTCTATGAGCGCATTTAGAAGTCTCAATGCACTTACATGTCATTAATAAAAAATAATTTAAATGATTATGAAAATAAAAGTCCTGTATAAATAAACACCTGTATCAGTAATATTTCTGGTAACAAAAATAAAAAGATCTATATAAAATAAATTGAAATAACTCATAAATAAAATCAAAAACAAAATTTCCGAAATAAAAGAGAGTTTGCATTTTAAAGACAATCGGGAAGAGTATTCCATAATGCAGATGCAAAGAAGGAAAACGTACGTTCAGCGTATGAGTGGGGACAGTAAAAAGTGATTTGGAGGATGGACCAAGACTTCGGGGTGGATTGTATTTTTCTAACAGGGACGACAAATAGAACGAAAAAAAGTCCGTAAAGAATCTTAAAAGTAATAAGAATAACTTTGAATATTAAACGTGATTCAACTGGCAGCCACAGTAGTTCTCGAAGAGTAGGGTTGATGAGTTCATATTGTTTAGTTTCAGTAATAAGACGCGCTGCAGTGTTTTGAACTCTTTGAAGTCTGTCCAGTTCTTGTTTTGGAAGACTATAAAGGATACTCTTACAGTAGTTCAAACGTGATATAACAAGAGCATTGAATAGAAGTTGGAAGTTTCCGTTAATGAGGTATTTGTGAATGCGCGCTATAGACCTGATGGCATTGGTTTCTTTTCTGCAAGTCTCGTTTATGTGGTATGTCAGTCTTAGGTTTTTGTCCAAAATAACTTCGAGATCACGAACTCGATCTCTTAGTGAGATCAATGACGGTACCCTCAAAAAAGAGCTTTTGAATGTTAGGCTCTTGTTAAATCGTGATGTGAACGATATAACTTCTGACTTTTCAGCATAACTTCTTAGCATAGTTTGCGTGTTCCATCGCATTACATCATCCATACAGATTTGGAGGGTAGCAGGGACGGAGCCTCATTTGCAGGATCGATAGCTAAGTACAGTTGAGTGTCGCGTGCATAAAAGAAAGAGTTCAGGTTATGGCGAGCAATTACATCCTGTAGAGGGGCAATATACAGGGTGAAGAGTAGCGGTCCAAGCATAGACACTTGTGGGACACCATAACACAGAGCGCTGAGTGGACCCTTGATCTCTAATAACATTACTAATTGCCGTTGGTTTTCAAGGTAGGATCTCAACCAGTTCAGTGCAAGTTTTGAGAAAGCAAAGTAGGACTCGAGTCTTTCTACCAGAAGAATCGCAACTTAACTTAGCTAATCACAACTTAGCAATTTGTTCTTTGGGAAGGCAAGGCCACTTCTAAAAACACCATAATATTCACAAATTGCACTTTAGGGAATGCTGTAATATTTTCCACAATGGCCTATTGCAGTAATCTAATCTGAAATTGATGAAAGCGGGTACGAGAGTACGTAAATAGTCTCTCGATAAATACTACTTAATACGTTCCCTTTCCGTTTCTTTTCCTAAATAATTTAGTTTTCCTCTGCTTTTCTCAAATGTTTGATTCTAGAGAACTTAAGATTCTAAGACGAGGACCACTACGAGGACGAGATTTTTCTCAATACTAAGCACTGCGTGCGAGCGAAGCAACGTCATTTTGGTGGGAAAACGTGATAGCCGTTGTCACTCTACTGGGCGAAGTCAACAGTTCGCTCTACTCCTCCAGGCTTCAGTTTGGTGTGCTAGTCTGCAGAACATATTGCCATGAGCGTGACTAATCTGAAGACAATTTTCTTTTTTCTAAAAGAAAACAAAAATCTTTTAGCCTTAACAGAGCCCAGAGCCCAAGTTCAAAATCCCTTATGCAGTCTATGCATTAAGAAAAAATAATGATGATAAGCTGTTATGAGTAAACAGTTGACCATAAGTTTCCTTCCAAAACCACAGTATCACGTGATAGTTTGAGGGGAAGAACTGGGCCAATCCACAATGGTTTTTCGCTTTGTGGACGGGTTGAAGGTGTAGCTTTTGGTTACTTTACTTGTGTTCCTACTCGTAATTGGAAGGGCTAAAACACATAGAAACGACCAAACAAGTGAGTTGCAGTTTGATGGGCAATTTTCGTGCGACATAAGAGCTTAAATCCTATGTTAAGAAGGACTTACTTGCACTTTTATAGTGAGGCCAGTTTTGGAAAACAGTAGCATCACTAAGAATATGAGCCGTTAGGGAAACTGCCACTAAACTGGCAAATTCTCTCCAGGCGGTTGTGTCAGATGTGCTGTCACCTGCATATTCGGAGACACCTTTAATGATGATCCATTCAACGTCCCGTTTATGAGCTGCTGCATATAAACCTAGGTGGAAAGATTGTTTGTGACATAAATATACAGTGGAATACCGACACGAAACATAAGAATTTAAAGGTATTTACGGGGTGGATGCACCAGTGGGGGGTTCATATTCCATGGATCCCGTTAGCATGTAATGAAAAATTTCATCGTGTAGTACATATGGTAGGGAACGTTTCTTGTTTGACTCGCTACATTTCGACCGCATACTGCATACTGGTTTCCATCCGCTGTGTGAAAGTGTGAGCATAAGTAGCAACGTAGTTGCTAGTGATTGGTACTACACGGATGTCACTTGTGATTGGTGGGTTTCGACCACTGAAGAGTCCGCCGTAAAGGTAAGGTAAGGAAATCTTTATTTACGCATGGCAAAATTGATTGAATCCTAATTCGGAATGAAGAATGAATTACAATGACTCCGTTATAAGCTATGTAAAATTCGTATCATTGGCATACACACTAGACAAAGGGTTAGATGAGCAGTTTGGTAAGCTCTTTATGTATAAAAACATCAGGGGACCCATTATTATCCCTTGGGGGATAACACAGTGGACGAAGCAGGATTTGGAAAGTGGACCAAGAACATATTTGCGTTTATTTTTCTAAATATGAGTTAAACCAACTGGATAGAAAGGAAGGAGAACGGGTTCATTTCCCGAACAACGGCTGGCAGCCGAGCATTAAAAGAAATTACAATTACTTTGACATTTAGGTGACATTTAGTAACGTTCGAAATAAAGTTATTGTCTGACTACCGCGTGGAGATTCAAAAATCGGGTTCAGTGGAGAATGAGTCACCAAGAGTTGACTTGACGCAAGATGACAAGAAATCAGTGCGCAAGTAACCAATTAGGGCTATGCAAATCCGATGGTGAAGCACACTTTAATTAGGTAACACGACCGATAGGGTGAAATGAGATAAACGGCATGTAAGACTGTTATCAGCAACTCAAGTGGTTCATTTAGGCGCTCACTATCATCAAGCCCGCTAACAATAATCGAAAAAAATGTCACACTCTTACCTTCCCCTTCCATTTCGACAGCAAGGGCCTCTGGAAATCGGCTTCGAAGTGCAATGCACTGCTTACTGTCTTCAATCACTTCTGGTCCGCTTAGAAAAGCCCCACAATATACTTTCACCTCCTTTTGCTCTTTGGGATTCTTCAAAGGTGCATTCCATCCATCTCTAGCATTTAGGATCAACCTCGAAAGACGGGATTTCAAGGGAACTTTTACACCGGTCTCTTTAATTCCATCCCTTGTAACTTTGGAGGGGGAATATGTTATCAACTTGTCTGATATCACCACGTCTCCAGGCTTGACTTTGGTGAGATCTAAGCAACCACAGAAACCCACAGAGAACACAGCTTTGGGCCCTAAGACTTCGACAGCGTCCATTGCAGAAACTGAAGAACCTCCTGGCGTAATGGAACCCCTATGACATTTCATTACAGCAATTTTCAGTTTCATTTGATCTTCTCCCGTATCTCCGACGTACACACAACCAAGGTCATCTCCTCCGTAGAATCTTCTGAAACGGGTTTAGAAATGAAAGACAGCCAAGAAATTCACAATCCTCCACCGTCAGTAACAGAATGTCGATTGGAATTTGGTCCTCATCTAAAGGTTCTGACTTTCTGGGAAGATTCTCACTCTTCCGCATTGTAACAGCAACTTCGGGCGGGCCACTCACACTAGCTTTGGAAATAAAGTAAAAACATTTTTAAGACAGAATCCACCATGCAGGCAATTAAGTAATTTTTATTTTCACTGGACAAAAGCCTTGCACAAGAATGATTTAAAGAATATTGCGACCATTTTTAGATTTTTCAAGGGCTTAGTTATCTGTAATAACACCAAAGAAAATTTCTTATGGGAACCCGAGAAAATAAATGTCAAATTTCACAAGAATGGTGAAAACACAGGTAAACTTCTGAAAATTTCATAATGTAAGACATCATTTTATGAACTTTGACATTTATTTCTCGGGCTCTCATAAGAAATTTTCTTAAGTGTCATGACAGATAACTAATTACATCATAAGCCCTTGAAAAATGTAAAAACGAATGCAATATGGTTTAAAAACTATTCTGGTACAAGGTTTTTGTCCACTGAAAATGTAAATTACTCAGTTTCCTGATGGATTCCGTCTTAATTCTTCAAAACGAATTCAGTTATAACTGTGCAAAATAAATAAGCATTATAAATAACTAGTCAAAGTTTAAAATAAATAACTCGCACGGCGAAACTTTTAAAAGTGTGACAGGGCATCCTGTCTTTACCTGACACAAGCAAAACTTTGGCTTTTTCCTTTTTTTAAAATTAAAACGTACGTAATTGTGCTAAGCCCATAACAGCATTAAGGGAACACGTTCTCATTACAGCATTATATCTGGAGTCTCCTGGATTTACGGAGTTCTTAAGCTCTCTTTTATTCCCCATCCCTAACTTTCCTAAGAGGAATTCAGAAGACACAAGTAGTAGGCAGTAAAAGACATGAGCGGCAAAACAGTTGGTGCCAACACGGGCCTTTCTTTCAAGGGACGGTGTGCGGGTAATCTAATAGTGCTGAGGCGTTGCCATACATGTTTACGTGTGTATACCGATGTTTTAGTTAAGACATGAAGATGCAATCACCTCCACAGAGATGCTCCAAACTCCGCTCCTATTTAAAAACAGACAAAGAAAACAAAAACCATTCATAAAATCGAGAAAACGTGACATACTATATTATTAAGACACTTAGCCCTGTGGTTTACACTACAGAGAGATAAAGATACGTATCCTACAGAGCAAAATCGCCACTGGCTGCGGCAGCACTAAGCATATTAACCGGGTAATATTATTGGTAACCTGGTTAAAATTCTTCAACTAATGACCTGGTTAAAAGGGTTAAACAAAGTAAGTAAATTTTTATGAGCGGTTGGCGTTCTGTGACGTTAACTAATGTTTAACTACCCTGCGAGGTGATTTTCATTGTCCAATCAAAACATTTTCTGAAAGCAAAAGGTTCTCACGTTTTGTTGCAAAAATTCGTAAACTTGAGGATTGTTTCCTGAAAGGTCAGGTAAGCTCAAACGGTTTTACTATTTTAAAAGGTTGTACAGTTGAATACTTGAATTTCATTGGTCCGTTTACAAAAAAAAAGAGAATATCTTGTTTTCAGAAAACATTGTGACTGAACAACTTTCTCCAAGTGATCCGGTTTGAGTGTCCGCACTGCAATTACTTAGCTTTTTACTTTAAAATTTAAAATTAATAATTAATTAATTAAGTCTGAAGTAAAATTGCCTTCCAAATAATTAACCTGCTTCCTCAGGGATCGAAACCAGAATGCAAATCCTTCCACTGGAACAATTTCTTCTTTAGCCAAAGTATTCTTTCTGCAAATTCGACCTTGCTCATCTTGCAACTCGGCCTCGGAACGGAAGTGAAGAGACTCTTCTTCTTTGCAACCTTTACAATAGTACTTGCCTGATCGTTGCTCACAGCAAACAGGGCAGATTACACTAAATTCCCATTCTATGGTTTCCAACCAAAAGCACTCTTTGCGCAAACTTTGAAGCACTGTTTCTAATTGGTTTAAAACTGTATCACAAATGTCCACAGCTGGTTTGTCACTCAAAGACACTGGATCTCCATGATCACAATAAGGATCTCTTTGGTTTCATCAGTGAAGCTCCTCCATGCAACCTGTATAAGCTGCTCTTCCAGGACACCTTTGTTTTGAAGCTTTTTCCACAATTCTTTATACTGAGGCTCATCTGATTTACGCTCATAGGGTTTGACTGTGATCACCTTCCTGAACAGATCTATTAACCACTGGGGGTCTAAAATGACCATATCTTTCAACTTTGGTGTGTCATCAAAATGTATCAAAATTCTCAGGTCGTGTAGGAAATTCAACGACGTTTTAACTTGTTGCTCGTCGTTAATCCCACATTCGTCACGAGCTATTCTTCTAGCTTCGTCGAGGGAGATAAAATGATCCGTTTTTCCCATCAGTGCCTCTTCAAACTGTAACCACTTGATTGGAATCCTGCTCTGCATGTGTGGATGCTGCTTTGCAATTTCAAGCCATTCATCCCTTAATTCCTGCACATCTTTACACTCATCTGCACTGCCGGACTTTGTGTTGTCAACCACGAAGTACTTCTTGGACAAATGCTCACTGTACGGCTTTGCCTCTAGAGAGTCATATACTTGGGCAGCTATCTCCTCGGCTGATTCTCCAACAACATCAGCGTGGGTGCACACCAAGATTACTGGGGGCAGCTTCTTGGGTAGATTTCCACACTTTGTGGAGTCGGGATGGCCCGTATTTTGGATCTCCAAAGCAGAGACAGAGGACAACCAAAAGTGAAGATAATCTTGATTGGTCTTCTACCTTCCGCCTAAAAACACCCTGTTTTTCAATATGCTCGGCTATGCCCTCTGGATCTTTGGTAAGATCATACACTAAAAGGTAAATTGCTTTTCCGGTGAGAAATACTGGATGGGTAGTATAGTAAACTGACTGTCCACCAAAATCCCAGACACAGAAATAAACGTTATCTTTATCTTCCCTTTTGGTGTCATTAATCAATTTCACATAGTAAGCTGCCGCTTTTTCTGGAACTTCATTTACACGATTTTTATTGTTTGATTCTTTATCAGTCTTAAACAGCTTTTCTGACTTCTCTTCAGTCGCTTCACCGAAGTTATCTTGTGGTTGTGCGAGCATGTCTTCTTTAACATCAGAATCTTCTAGTTTTGGACTGTTTGAATAACCAAGGTTGGGTTCACTCGTTCCTTTTTTAATTTCATCTACCATGAAATTCGCTACTCTGTTATGGAAAGAAACAGCAGATTCATCATCTTGCTCCTCTTTTGTCTCCTCTGAATTCATAATCTCCTTTGTCACACTGAAGTAAGAGGGATCACGTTCGATTCCATCAGTGCTCGGCTCTTTTTCATCGAACTTTTGTTTTTTCAAAGACTTCTTCAAACTTGTTTTTCCAGATCGCGCTTGTCCAATGAGCATAACTGGCAACCCCATGACACGAAGTCTCGCCCTCCTCTAGAGCCTTGTTGTAGGCAGCTACGTGCAAGGGTCCTCTGGCAATAATTTCTGGGGGAACTAAAGAAAAAATGTGAAAACATGTTTTATAAATTTTGTTTTATAAAGTGTATAAAGTGCTTGTGTAATTGCATGTATACAATAATGCACATTGTATTGAGGTGGTTGCAACAGCAGAGCTGTTCGCAGTTAGACGGGGATGCTACTTTTGATCATCGCGAAGCATATTCGCAGTACAACCAGTTACAAGTCAGAGAATTTTATCAAACTATGGTTGAATAGATGCGTTCATGAAAGAGGTGTACCATACGATAATCATTGTGACGTTTGCTTGGCCTATAATGTAGGTAGCCACAAATTACTTCTTTAAAATTTCTATCCAATAAATGAGATCATCAAATACCCCGACGAATACAGCGTGCAAAGAAAGTAGTGTCCGATAGCCCGGGGCTAGTGGATTTTGCTATCGGCCTAGTGAATTCTGTTATTAACTTGCTCGACGTGCAAGTGAAGTTTTTTTAGATATTCAAATTACAGAAGAACTGTGAAATCAATAATGTATTTGGGGCTAGTTGAAATGACGTTTGGGCTAGTATATGCTAGCTTCAGATTGCCCGAATGGCGAGCTTTAAAAATGACTTTCTTTGCACCCTGGAACACCAAAGTAAATGCGTAGATTCAGACCTCCAAAAAGAAAAAGAAAGTCAGTAGTTCTAACCGCTGCTATAAATATCATCAAGAATAAGCATAACACTGACGTAAGTTAATTTTTTTAATCAATTATCTACAAACAAAAGAAAGAACCAACGAATTATTGAAAGAAAGTTAAAAGGATAAATCGAATTCAAAGTTTTCAGCTTATCAGATGAATTATTTCTAGCTCTGTATATGTTCTACCGATTTTCACATTTTTTCGTAACTCTTATTTTTAAAGAGGGTTAGAAGTCATTAGAGATTAAACTAGATAAAAAGTAAAATGAAATATAAATTGATATTTATAATAATAAAACTAAATATTAAAGAAAAGTTTAAAAAACAAGGGAACGTTAGAAACAAGTACAATTAAAATCAACCAAACCCAAAATAGATAAGAAATTTGAAAAAAATCTGAGGAAAATGAAAACATAAAAGATTTAGAAAAGTAATAACGAAGCATAAACAAAAACCCATGGCCCTTTCAGGCCACCATAGTGATTTAGAAATCAGGCCTTAGATATCGTTAGTTTAACAGGTTGAGTTTTGTCTTTACGGTTTTTAATTAATACCCGGCGAACGTCCAGAGTTTAATTGGACTGACTTGTAAACGACAACTAGTACTGATTGGTAATCTTACGTCTTGCCATGCTTGCTTCAATTACATAAGTTTAAAATCTATAAACTTGTTAAAAACCTTTCAAAATGTACTTATTAGTCGAAATTTACATTCACTGTTGTACTGAAAAAAAAAACCCTGGTGTAATCCGGAAGACATGGTTCATACGGGAATCGAGAAAGTTTCAAGTATTCAAGTATATTTTGAAACTACTTAGAGGGTACCAAAATGTATACAGTAAATAAAAAATACTTAACATAGGAAAAGAAAGAGATCTTAGCAGGTAAGCAATGCGAAGTGTGCACAGTGGCGAGTTAAAGCACACCATATTTTCGTGAGGAAATGAAGACCCACCTGGCATTTCTTTGGGGTCGTCAAAGAATCTCTCAGCTACGAGGCTGTCATTGGACTCAATTAGTTTCCTCAGCTGTTGAACTTCTTGTTTCAGATCATCATTTTCTTTGAGGACCTTTGTTAAATCTTTTGTTTGAAATGTTTTCTGATATTTTAGGTCTTGAATTTTTACAGTGGGAAGACTAAGCGCTTGAAACGTAACTTCAACTTTGCTAACAGCATTCTGAAAATCTATCTCAGAGAGACTACCTTGTCGTTTGTGAGCGAATTCCTGATTCATGAATTTTCGTAGATCATCTACATTATTTCTTACTGTTGCGCTAAGACCTGGCCCGACGCAATCAGAGTAAAGGATAGCGTAAAATAGCATTGTACTATCCCATTCCTTTCTGTTTCCGTTTTTCATAGTGGCCAAAAGATGAACGTTTCTTCTTTGATTTCGAGGAGACTCTCCGTTGTAAAAGTCCATTCCGTTAAGAGGCTCGTCTTTCCATTCTCCTGTTGTTGTTTTGTACAGTTTGTCCCATTCTCGTTTAAATATTTCTCTCAGACCCTCCGCTAGTATATCAGTAGTTAGATAACAAATTCTGTAATAGTTTAGCTGTTCATCGGTATATTCTTTTGAAGATGCCATACTTGGCGTACGTCTGATGCTTCAATCTATGGAAAAAGATTCTTTTTGCAATAAGTGACATAACATACCCAGGGGTAATACCCTTTGTAAGCTATATTGGTGTGTACCACAAACGGTATAGTTTTTTAGCCGTTTTGGTCTCATGAAAACGGATTTCAAATGGAACCAGAAGAGTAGATGTAAATGTATTTTTGCCTAAAAACTTATAGACTAATTTAGGTTTCTGGGAAACTGCCCACCTACCCCTCGCCTAAGCTAACATTAACACTTAATTCTCACTTAGGGCAAAATAATGGCTTAGGGGAAGGGTAGGTGGGCAGTTTCCCAGAAAACCTTAATTGATCCAAACCAAGAGAGGATAAAGGGGACAGAGAAGCCATCCTCCATACACACCCTATTCCATAGGTAATTCTTCTCGAGTTATTTTTAAGACCACAGATCCCAAGGGGGATTAGACAACAGCCAATCACATAGCGCGAATGTGTTCCGCGTGGATGACCCACGACCAGAGCCACGCGTTTTTCACGAATTGAGGCAGAAAAGAATGGCGGAAGACGCGGAGAGCAATATTGCTATTCGTTTTGTCGACGAAAACGACTAAAGAGAGATTTCTGCTAAAGCTGTGTCAGCGAAACGGAAATTAAAAAAGAATCGCCCTTCCTCTCTTGAAAAGAGCTAACAGTACAGCAGGGACATCCTTAACACATTGAATATTCTCTCAGGATCATTTATAATTAACAGTTTGAAGAGAGCAATTTCTGGTTTGATATTTATTCTTTTATTAGTCTTTTATTATTCAACAAAAAAATAACACTTGGTGTCCTATAATAATAATAATTTAATAACTTCTAGAGCGCTATTTACATTCACTGATCAACAGCGCTTAACAACTTAAAAAACTACAATAAAATTCAAATTTGTAAAACTAATTACTTGTAGACGAATATTACTTGCTACTTGCTTTATTGTACAAGCGACCGGTTTCAATAGACCGGCGAAATTTCTCATTTTATTAAAGCACTCAGGTTACGATAACTTCGAGTTAAACTAATTTCACGGGTTGTCAAAGAGTCGAGCGATTCCCTTTTCCCAGGCGAGCGTCGACTCATTTCGCTTCAATATTCAGAAATGCTCTCGATCTCTTTACGTTTTCATTGCCTTTCGCCCGATATGTTTAGCATGGCGTTTAGTCATGCGAAACCTCCACGAAATATCCACGCAGCGCGCGAGGTAACTTTATCCCGATTCTAAAAATAACTCGAGACGAATTACCTATGGAATAGGGTGTGTATAAGGGATACCTTCTCTGTCCCCTTTATCCTCTCTTGTCCAAACTTATTCAGTGTCAGATACTACTATTAAAAGCGAAGATAAAAAGGCTCAAAAATAGCTTGACTTCACTCAGGCAAGGTAATGGGTTCCCAAACCGAGTATAACGTTTAGAGCCAGCTCTGACAATGGGTAGGCAGTGTAGAAGGGGGCCCCTTATATCACCTTTCATTTTTGCTCCCTGTTTTACCGCCACTCCTAACCGCTATTTTTTTTCGCACAAAGCGTGCGTGGAGCGCGAGACACACGCGTCGGGTAAAAGCGTTCTCGCGCTCCGCGCTTGCCTCGCGCATAATCTTCAGTCGCCCAAAAAAACGTGAAAAAATGACGCCTGTTCTGCCGGCTTCTTTATATTCAGTTTCCCTCTCTAATTCAATACGATTTCCTTACACTAGAAATATTTTAACTAGACTAAGGCCGAGTACTTGTAGGACAAAACTATGCAAAACAGTCGTTCATGCTTAATCTGAAGAGACTCTCGATAAAGATTATAGAGTTTCGATGTTAAACGAACGATCAGAACATAAAGCTTATGGGTTTTGGTTTCTTTTCGAAAAGTTTTAAAAACATCTAATGTGAGTTAACGTCAAAAAATTACTTCCAAGTTCGCAATAGTTCTTTTGTACTTGCTCTACGAAATTACCTCAGGTCGAAGCTTGTTTTCAGTTCATTGCTTCCAGACCGTTCCAAAAGCAGAGCTTACTTTGGCAGCTTGAATGATGGACCGAAACAGTGAAAAATGGTCACCAAAAGGCTATCATTTCCTTACCATTTGCTGCGAAAGCCTCCAATCGATGTTCTTTTTAACAGACTCATAGTTTAAATAACCGACATGAAAGCTTTCCGCATCATTAAATCCTACCATGTAACTGAACATGCCCTCTTTTTACCAAGTAAAGGTTTTTTGACCGCGTGTAGAAACACGGCTGCTTATTGCATTTTCTTACCGTTTTGAACTCCTGACTCAGGCAGCAAATTTCGAAGATACCAAGTCTTTACAACCCTCCAAGCTGCGACCACTTTAGGCGCCATGGCGGCTAAAATTTTTGTACTGTCGCCTTGATTAGGAAAATAGTCTCCAAGTTGGCGACCACAGAAAACTGATACTTAACGAAACGAAAAAGATAAACAATTGTCTGAATTGTACTGAAATGATTAAGACCCTCTGCTGGTATCCCAGAGGGAGAAGATTACAAGATCTCGTCGACATTCATTCAAACAAATGCTTACTTTGCCAAGATTTCTACTAAAATATTGTTCTGCCCCACTAAGCACAAGTCAGTTGCATAGCCCGTGACATTTTTGAACCTTGTAACGCGTGACGACCAGTACGCGGTCGATTTGTTAGTCTCGCTTGCGCAAGCAGCGAGAATCATAATCTGCAACGCGTTTTTCGCCCCGAGCGGGAGGGGGTAGTCCCTTATATAGGCTATAAGGTAAGTTTTTTTTAGCCGGTTTGGTCTCAATGTGAGATAGGGTATCAATTTCGACCAGTTTGGTCTGAAATAGGGTATGGTTTGTGCACTCTACAATCTTAGACAGAAACCTTGAAACACTTTGGAAAATTCTGCTCCCTTTTGTTTTCCCCCTCCCTTTTGCAATGTTGTTGTAGCCACGCAACTTTGCAATAACATCTCAACATTGCAGGCGGAAAGGGACGTGCATAGGTGTTTCAAGGATTTTTGGCGAGGATTGTGTGAGGTGTAAAAGGCCATCAGGTTATCATTACACGCTCTTCAGACGTGGCGGCATGCTCGAAGAAACAGCAAGCGTGACCTATAGCGTAAGGTGTTTTGATTTTAACAGCTTTGAATTTATGACAAGAATTTCTTTCTTGACAATCTTAAGGACTCAAATTTTCGAGAACTGTTTCTCGACTTCAAGGGGAAAAAATTACAATACGAACTTTATTATTCAGAACAGGGAGCTAACCAAGAAGACAAGGGTTTGGCCAACATTACTATAAATTTCCAACAGCGGACCTAATGCAGTCAATGCAGAATTGACCAAGACATGATATCAATGCGAACTGATTTAAATCCAGTAGTGAACATATTTTAATTAGTAAGTGGAGACTTACATGCCAAAAGCGGGAGAAAAGTAATTTTTCACAGAACGGACAAAATGGAAATGAAAAATACAATTCTTAATACCTGCAGTATAGAGAAGAAGAAATGTGATAAAATTCGATGGATAACCGTATGCAGCGCCGAATGGAAATTCAGGAAATTCAAGGAAAGAAAACAAATTAACCCGATACTGAGCAACTGACTGAGTTCTATTTAAATAGAAGTCGGCCCGATATAATTGCGTGATGCATCTGTTGCGTAATGTAAACAGTCATCGGTTAACCCCCCGAGTTGGCGCCACGGTTTACCATGGGTTTTTGCTCTTATTCTGTTTCAAATGTGTGTTTTGTAGCTTAAAAAACGGTTTGATATGAAGTTAACTAAATATCCAACCCAACTGTTAAGTTCAGATCTGGCCACAGCGTAAATTTCAGGGTTTTTACAACGGTTAACCATACTGTGTAATAAAATAAAGATGTCAACAGCGTTACTTTCATATTTAACAACGGTAAACCGTTGACCCTTTTCTCGTCGTGAGCAGACGGCACTAGAAAGTAACAGTGGTACACTTTGGAAACAATGCTGTTGTTAAAGACGTTACGTGTCTGTATTTGTTTGCACATATAAATACCTGCTGCGACTTTTTGAAATCCACTCACACCGGAAAAACCTAATGGTAAACCGTTGGGGTAAACCGTGGCCTGTGTACATTACACAACACATGCATAACGGAATTAATTCGGGGCGAGTCCCATTTCAATAGAAATACGGTCAGTTCTAAGTTACCTGCCTAACATTTACCTTCAGAAATTACTCTTATCGAGGAAAAAATACTTCTGTAAATTGGCTGCTCTAGCAAAGATATTTCTTGTGCTAAATCTTTGCAAGTCCTAGCACAATTACACTGTTCCAATGCGACACAACAGCTCACAACTGCAAATTCTGCTCGAATACACTCACTCCCCTTCAAGTGAAAATTTCTTTTCAACACAACTCTTCTCCTTAGACATTTCACCTTCTCCTCTCACATTCAGAAAAAAAAAGTCACATAATTTATCGAACTTCAACAAACGTGTACATCATCATTACAAGGGACGTTGCAGATGCAAGGCCGGCGCGTAGTCGCCACTAAAAATGTTAAAGTCTTATTTGGCATTTCTTGCGCATGCTCCGAAAATTTCGCGCCACTTCAGACAATCTTAGACAGAAACCTTGAAACACTTTGGAAAATTCTGCTCCCTTTTGTTTTCCCCCTCCCTTTTGCAATGTTGTTGTAGCCACGCAACTTTGCAATAACATCTCAACATTGCAGGCGGAAAGGGACGTGCATAGGTGTTTCAAGGATTTTTGGCGAGGATTGTAGTCTTGAATTGGGTATGTTTTTTAGAAGAATTACCTACTTCTTCATCATTTGGCGATTTTTTTTTTTTGTAATGTTTACACAGGTCCAGAGGAGTTCCGTGTGAATAAATGAATTACTTATTTAAAGTCTCACCTTAAAAAATGTCTATACCTGTGGCTTAGCACGATTAATTAGCCCCAATGGGATGTTTATCAATCTACTGTAAACGATTTCTTCGCTTCTTATCTGACCCAGATCGACTTTGGAAAATCAATAACCGCAATCCATATCCTCGCTGGCGCACGGCAAGTCGCCCGAGGGGTGACCGAAGGGCGACCGAGGAACGAAGTAAGAATCTTAATCCAGTGTTTTTTGCAAGACATTTTCAGTAAATAAATACGCAGGAAAATGCAGTAGCTAGAAGTTTATGTTACCCATCTCTAGTGTTGTTGGTAAGATTCAGTGTTTATGGGAAACAAGAGGACACTCAGTGACGCCGTCAGAATTATGGAATATTATAAAAGGAAATACCCATTTTAATGATAAAAAATGCTTTTTCAGGAAATAAAAATATTTTTTCTATGTTTTAGCTGTACATGTACACACGCGCGTAAGTTCGTGGATGCTATGCTCCTGAGATGTCTTTGAGCAAAGATTGGCTTGACCAACGCTACAGAATTTCACAAGACCAGGATGATTAGAGAATCCCTGTCGCTAGCATATGAACAACAACAGCTCACAAAATGCTAAAAAAAACTTGCAAAAGGTGTAGCGACAGGAAATTTGAAGAATCTATTATGGCTTCCCAATTTGCAGCAATTTATTTCCAGACTATATGGTTTGTGTTTCCTGGATTTTGGACTATTCGGCGTAGCCTTACATAGGCTTTTATCACAGAGCTTCTCCCAAGCAGAATATTTAATCAGAGCCGCAAGCTTCATCAATTTGCTATGTCTTTCATGACAGTAGCTACTTTACGTTTTAAAGTAATTTGCATTTAGTGGCATGAAAGTGAATTTTTGAATGATATTTTTGGGATCATTTTTAGAAATTTTGGTATAAAGGCTGCCATATATGGTCTCTTGAGGCTCGTCAGAAAAACGTGCAAAGTGTCAAGTACCAAGTGCAAAAAGAAAGTGCTATTATGAGAGGATTTTGTTAATTAAAAGAGCTGCGTCTCTTAAGACATCTTTGTTAAATATTTGCTTAGGGTGCCTGTCATCATCACACGATAGGTTTAGAAAGAGGGAAATTAGTCACTCTGGTGAAGGGCAAAGTTCATTATGTAATTTTTTTCCAGAATCCGCACTCGGCAAGCAAAGACTTTGATCAATTCTTTACCTCAGTGACATCTAAGCTCCAACAAACTGAGTCAACAGGTCAACAAGGAGAGAGTAAGTAATGTGCTAAAAAAGCAACATAAGATAAATATCTTTTATTAAATACAAGAAAAGTATCCACACGTTTTGCAGACAAGCTAGTCCAAGCTTAGTCCAGCAGATCGGATTGCATTAGTACAGTTTAGTACCGGATCGAAATGTTACAGCAAAAATACCACTGAATTTAATTGAAAGATGTTGGCAGTTTCCTCCAATTAAGGCGCATTTCAGAATTTTGTGGTCTATGTTGTGATGTCGGAAAACCGGATCCTTTATCCCTTACAGTAATGCTGATCCCGATCCCAAGGCTTGTGATCCCAGATCCCGGCGCTGTGATCCCTGATCCCACCCCATCTTTTGTGGTTGATCCCTGATCCCATATACCTTGTTACGACCCTGTAATCTCCAAGTAGGCGAGAGGTGAATGCCGCTGTAAGCGCGTTCTTTTTTTTCATAACTTTTCTCTCGGAAACCGCGAGTGCGACTAAACTGGAAAGACTATTACAACACAAATAAATATATATTTTGGGGGTTCAATAAATGGAAAAGCAGGAAGTTAAAATCGGCATGGAACATTTTAAAATAAATATGAGTGGCATGAAATGTTTAATCGTTTTTTACATATAAAAAGCGACCATTGCAGACCAACACAACATCATCATCAAACGAATCTAAACTTCGCGAAAAACAATTGTCTTAAACGTCTTAACCAAAAATAAAGCAAAAGGTATTTATTGCAATCTCACAAGAGGTATTTTTGTTTGCGTTTTTTGGCTGATAGAAAACTGTAGGGTTATAGGGTTTAACCCCCGCTTAAATTTAAACCGGGTTTCTTTTTCTTGTGTTTGAAAGTATTTTCTCAGATAATTTTCCCTGTTATTTTTAGAGCTTCCAATCATCAACTTGTAGACAAAAAGAATTAAAGCTAAAATGCTTTTTATATTAGCTTTCAAATCTCAATTCAAATCTCGCACTAACCCTGGGTTATCTTAACGCAGCTTTGAACAACTCGGCCCAGATGTAAATAATTTCTCAATGTGTGATTTCATTAGTAAAATACTGAAGCTATTTTGGTATGTCCTGGTACTTTTTTCCATTATTAAAAATAATGTTTACGTGGAAAAAGGAGACTCCATTACAGTACTTATGCAATTTTCACGGGTGCGACTTCAAACGTTTGGCTGAACATGTTTAAGGGCAAATTGATTATTAACCCAATTATTAAAACTTTAATTATTAATTGCGGGCGACAAGAGGAGCCCGCAATCCTAATCCCCGGGTTGTTATTACGCATGCGTTGCATGTATGTAGCAAGCATCCATTTGATCTTCGACTAAGAACAACTGAAATACACAAACCGCAATTTGATCACGTGCGTTTCGACCTTCTATCCCTCGTAGTTTTGACCATCTGTCAAGTTAAATACTTTCGCAAAGTACACCGTTGGAACAAAAGCGCTTCGACCTCCAATCGTCGTTGCCCGCACTCGTACTCCCTAACCTTTGGTTATTACCAGTATATATATTTTGGCGCCTGAAAAAATCCTTTGGCGACTAGACCTAAAGAGTTGGTGGCCTCTTTAACTTGGACGGTTGCTTTATAAGGTATCATTGAGCTTCTGCTGGAATGACAACGGGAAACAGGCTGTCAAAACGAAAGTGGAATGTTTTAAGGCGTGACGAGTATTTTTACTTTCATCATTATTCCTTTCAAATATGCATTACTGACCAAGCGTGAGGTCAATATGACTGGATATATGGCCAAATTCCTTTTTTGCGTTTCGTTAGAATTTCTAGACGTCCTTTATTTTTTCCTGGTTGGTTATGTCACAAGACTTGGTTATGCCACGAGCTCGGTCGCTGCGCGACCTCATGCATTGAAGCTCGCTTCGCTCACTTTTAAGAACTTATGAAAGGTCGACTTATAGCAAGTTTAACATTTTGTTTTCCGGTAAGAAGTCCGGGCCAAAGAAAAAAAGAACGACCCCAATATACGCCACTTGCACATCTCCCACAAGGCACCTTATTTCCCCCCCAAAATTTTGCATAAGCATTATTTTTAATTTCTTTTGGGACGGCTGTAATACCCAGGAGAAATGAAAAACAACCTGAAAGATTAGGCAAACTTTGGGGGGCAAATAAAGTGCATTATGGGAGAGGTGCACTGAAGTGGCGAATCGACCTATCTTGAGCGAACAAGATTCAGTCTTGGGCAGAACATCAGTCTGAACACTAGCCTACTTGCGCATATATGTGGATTGGAAAAGCTTTTTGCCCTAAAGGCTTAACGACAAGCTCAACCAATTTTTTGCGTAGAGCGGAAGCCTGAACAGGAAAGGTCAAAGAATAGCTTTGATTCCCCTTCAACTTACCTTGCTTTTTGAATGGCTTGAAATTAGTGGCTCGTAGATGACGTGGTAAAAGCTACAAACACGAGTAGGGGCAATTGTAATATTTGTTCGGCAAGGTTCTTCTTCTTCACAAAGCTGGCGTGGCGCCCTTTGGTGTAATCAAATGTTCTTCTGTCTCGTCCCAATATTCTTCTGAATTGTGGCTTTGCGTGTCCCATGTCCCATCCCTGCTTCAATGAAGCCGATTTTTGCGGGGAGGGGACGGATCATTTCAGGTCGTCTAGCGAACAGACTTGGAAGTCGATTTGAAAAGAACACAAATTAAGATTATTGCGTGGAGTTATTGGTCCTATATCCAAGTCGAATGATTTTATAAATACAGTATTCGGATGAGGTAGTTAGCCTGCGCGTGAGCTGCAGAAACAACTGCCTCCCAGGGTCCCCACGGGAAAAGCGTCAGGCTTGTTACAATCCTCTCCCTGCGGGTGAAAAGTTTCCTATTTTTACAAGAACTGACAAGAAAGGAATATGGTATTTGTAGATCGCCCCGTGAAATACAAACATATTCACCTGGATAGTCATGCAATATCCGACAGAAAACTACTGTGATACAACAGCTAAACCCAAAAAGTTGACCTTGTCAAGTTTTATAAGCATAGAACGACATTTTGGAATTTCAGTTGAGATCAGATTAGTCACGTTCAGCAACTGTCATGCTATATTTTTCAGGGCAGAACGGGATTGAAGGGGGGGAGGGTCGAGGTTAGTGCGTTTTGTAGAGTCCCAGATTAAAATAATGCCAATCGTTTCTTCTTTCAAAAGACTAACTTACCTCTTTTTTATTAGCCTGAGGAAACAGAAGAGATTTCACAACGACACCAATGGTTTCCCCGCGAAATGACGTCTGAGAAATGAGCGCCGAAATTCCATACTAGTGACGCGTCACTGCAAAGATCTGCGCAGTGTTTCTGATTGGTCGTGTCGCGTGTGAAATCTGCTTCATACAATCGTACTTGGGAGTGGGGGTGAAATGAGATAAAACAAAACAAAACAAAACTTCATCAGCGTTAGTAAATTATATTCAGAACCCACAGAAACCCATATTTGATACTGTATTACGTCATGGTGTCAATCAAGTTATAGCTACATGTTGGAAATTATAGCCAAGTGACTCATCAGGTCGGAGCATAACTACTCTGTCTGTGAAGTATAGATATGGCACCGCCACTGGCACTCTCGACACCAGTGCTTGGTGAGAAAAAGTTAAAGGTGGTAATAAGTGAAAAGTATAAAATGTTCGTCGAGGAAAAGGAGAAATATTTCGTGACTACCTACACATCTTTGTGGTTCTCAAATCACTGAGCTACACGTACTGAACCCGTTGAGAAAGCCTATATACGTACTGAGAGCATTCATATATACCGTGAGGAAAAATTCTCCTGCGCCTGTGTATATATAATATTTTTTAAGCACTGTCAGTGATCGGTCTAACGAAACCAGAAAATACAACATTGTAAAACGCCTAGAACAGTTAATTATATAACATTAGTAGCCTGTATTCACAGGTTAATACAATTTTTATCCTTCATTCTAACTTCACCTTTAACTGCCATTGAGAGTCTTTTTTGGAGCGTTTTCACTCACGGGGCCGGCAGCTATGTAAATTTTTTGGAACTAAATAAAGTTTTTACACTAGAAAACGTTTCAAATCCCACAGGAGTTGTTTGGAACACAAACATGACCGCCGTTTAACATATGGCGGACGTGACGTCATGTGAAAACGTTCTGCACGGAGGGAGTTGTGGTGTGTATAAAGTCTGTGCCTTATGTTCACTGTGACAGCGATAATCAGGAGTGTCCCGAATGTCAAACTCATGGGTGTTCAATCTCCACTCGGCTTCATCTGGGTCCGATGCATCATCCTCTAATGTGCGTTCCACGTATGTGGCATGACCCTTGGCATCTACTAACACCACTGTATTTGTTCTAGAAATGCAACATAATAAGTATCCAGTAAATATTTAACCTGATGCACTTACTGCGTTTAAAAAAAGCAAAGCTACATCGATAGGCCTTTTGTAATAGTTGGTCACGTGATCAACTTTCGGTGAACAAATTTCCGTACCAGCGAAAAGAACATCTAAAACTTAAATAGATAGCCTGTAAATTTAAACCCGTTTATCTCAGAAGTAGCGATTGCAACGGCCGCCGAATTGTTTTCATTTTAACAAAAAGTTGATCACGTGACCAACTATTGCAGGGGCCTATATTCGCCACTTTCACGTGTCTGTCATCTTGTTCACTTACTATTAGGACGACTGTGATACTCCAGAGAAATTAAAAACAATACTTTGGATGGTAGTAGGGCTCGAAACTCGGTCGTGTCTGTAGGAGCGAAGGATTCGCGCGTTGAATTCCCAGGTGTGACCTCAAATCCTTGTAACGACTTCTTTTCTTTCCGTGTAGCGTTGTAAAACGAAGCACTGATTGAGAAAGAGTGGGGAGAGACGGATAGGAGGGGAAGGGAGAGAGAGGGGCGGGGTAAATTTGCCTCAACCATTTGTGTGTTTGTCGTTGATTGTCAGTTGATGACTAGTCCAACCCTTTATCTTTTCCTCAGTTGAACAGGTCGCTGATAAAAAAAATTAAGGGTCTTTTGTGTTTGATTTCCCTGTACACTATAAATTAGAAAGATCTGTTTCATAGTCCTGCAAGCCAAAGTCTGATTCAGCTTCTCTTAGAGCCAGGTGAAAACAATTTAAGCTAAAACAGCCCCATCAAAAGCCTACTTCAGCCCGTGCGTCCAAATCAGCCCCTGGTAATTGAACAGTGTTGGCCCTAAGGGACTTGTCAGAAATTAGCAGGGGGGGAGGGGGGGGTGGGAATTTTAAATTTGGGTTCGGAAATGAGGTAACCCATCCCTGCAATGAGAGTGAAATTTTCTAACCCTCCCCTTGACCTTAGCCTAAAATATCATGACCCTCCCCCTCTTGTATAAATGATAAAATCTAGTTCTTGCAATACACTAGGGTGAGTCAGAATTATGAAAGCTCAAAATATATTTCTAATCTTTTCTTTGTAATGCCATATACATACATTTTAAATGACAGCATTAAGCCGAGTCCGACTCTGATTCTGACAGCTGATCACTCGACTCTCCTTTTTCTCCCAGGTGTTTTTTACAAAAACCTCTACATGATCACGGACACATATTTGCATGACCCTCCCCCTTTTAACGGCCCATTTTTCACGACCCCTCCCTTTTCTGCAGTCTCAAAAAGTTGTGACCCTCCCTCTGTTTCCACCCCCCCTCCCCCCTGCTAATTTCTGACAAGTCCCTAATTAGAGCTCAAAAATGTTTACTTACAGAAACGGCCCCATTTTTAGGGCGTAAACACACCTTTTTTGATTTACAGTGTAATGAAAAAATAAGCAAATTTCAACTCATACCTAGTGCCACATCGCTTCTCTTTATAGTTGACAAAGATTGCTCGGCAAGCATCTAGAAAATTCATATCGCTCCCTTCGTCTTGAGGGCTGATGAAGCTGTATGAATCCTCACAACCGAAAAATCTGCGATAATAAACTCAAAATCACCTTTTCCAACTATTTATTAACGCCGTTTGCAAGCCAATGAAGCAGTTGCGAAAAGAAGCCTGAAAAGCTGAAACGGTTATGGGCTTCGGTGGGTGTTCTAACCCGAAGACCTCTACATATTGTGCTCGACCACAGCGGTTAGCAATGCGATTAACTGGTGCTAACTGATAAATGAGTTATGAAGTCACTACTGACGTTGATGCTAGGTTTTTGCGTTAAGAGGGATTCCATCAAAGAAATAAAAAAGGCATCAGTATAGGTAAACTTGAGTAAATGATACATAAACTGAGAATGTAAAATACAAGCTGATTTCTTTTTACGAGTAATTTACAAACAACTTTACAGAGTCTACGTTTTTAATAGCATAAACTGGGTACGTAGTATCTTAGTTGAAATAACTACCCTGGGTCTGAGACCGAGGAAAGAGGTTTTTCTGTCTCGTGCGGCTGGAGCTTAGGTGTGTGCCCCAGACAGATAAAGACTGGCACCAAGAGTATTACATAACCGATCTAGTTTGGATAAAGAATTGAAGTTCACGTTCACATCGCGTCATCAAATGCAAATAACTCGTGTACTAGTAATTCCGTGGAATCCTCTGTAATTCATCTTCTAATCCAAGTTTGAAGTGCCAAATTTTAATTCAACTTACCTATCTCGCAAATTTAGCATCCCAATCAGCTTATCAACAAGCTCCTGTTTGGTGCAGGCTTCATTTAAAATGTTTGCAAATCTTTCCTTTCCATAAACCGTCTTCGGCCATGGGCAATCCAGGACATTATTTGACAAGGCATGAATTCCAGGTGTCAACACCCTAATATTTTCTTTATCGGCGTTGCAAAAGCATCCAAACTTAGAGCCTCCAGTCAAGGATAACTTGCCCACTAAGAGATTGAAGCCGTTATACTTGTCAGCTGTTCTGCTGACTTCTTCAAGGTACTTTCTTACGTTACCATCTCCTTCTAAGAAATCTGGTACCAAATGCCCTTTTCCAACTGCGTGTGGATTTAGAAAGGTTGGCGATTGTCTGTAGTTTGTGATTGCCCCAAATGACCCATCCTTAGTTATACCTAGCCAAGTCCCGCCCTCTCTACCTGGCTTCAGATCCATCCCTGTAGACAGAAAAATAACTTTCAGCAGTCGGCTCCTGCTTTCAGTGAGATTGGGTATACATGACCCGTAAGCATTGTTAGCAAGCTTGTTCTTGTACGTATAGTGTATTAACAGTGATTAACCGCGGTTGAACTAGGCTTTAAGTCAAAAGCCTCAGGTTCATACATGCCGGTTTTAGCACGTCATTTGGGTGTAGAGTCCAGGTTGTTGCTCAAGAACCTTAGCCATTAAGCGATCTGGGTTTGAGAGAGTTGACAGGTCGAAAACACTATTGAGCAGCCTCACTGTTAGCAATGAAAATTGTTCATTACATAACTTGATTAGCAAGCGAGAAGGGGGCATACGATACTCCGGGGGGGGGGGGGGGTTACTTCCTTGTAAGAGTTTGATGGGGATGAACGGCTGGATGGGGTCGCGTTTTCACGACTGGATTGAGTATAATGGGGTCGCATTCACAATAGAAAATGACTAAACTGGGATGGCGAAAATAACATACTTGCCCAAAAGTGACTAAGATGGGGTCTATAATTGGTCACAGAATAGACTATAATGGGGTAGGGGCTCTGAGAGGCCAGCGGCACATACCCAGCAAAAATTAACCCGAGTACCCACCCGGAAAATACTATGTTTTAATTTAAAATTGAAGGCATTAGGGTTACAGATTTGTTTGCCCAATATTTCGACTAGACAAAACTAGTCTTCATCAGCTTTCATCAGGGGCTAAAAAAGCTAAGTGAGAATAAAATAAACTGTTACAGCATTTAAAGTGATGCAAATACACAAATAAAATGTGATTGGTGGAGAAATACAATAGACGAAAACTTGTATAAAGAGGTTATCATAAAAATATAAATACGCTACATGTAAGGTAATAGAGAGAAGACGTGCGAAGTCAGTTACCATGGCAGCACTATTTCTGGATGAAAACAAAACCCACGACGACGACGACAAGGAGAACGGCAAAAAAGTAATCGGTTTTTATTGACAAAACAACAACTTTGCACGTGCATCACGCTATTTTGGACATTTCTTTGCTGTCGTTACACCACGTACTGCGACATAAAACTTCCTAATTTCACACGCTCGCTTTAAAATGTTTATTTCTATACACGTAAGTTGTAATCTAATATAAACAGTCTGCTTCGTATTGCTTTGTAGACCTCTCCTGACGTTTACGAAGAATAATTTTTCACGAAAAAAAAGTGTTTTGTGGTCCGGGTATGACGGATATCTAAAATTAACGTCTTTGTTCTATATACATGCATGACAAATTGCAGTTCGTTAACAGTGCACGGCATTTAATTATTTTTTTACAATCACAAGTCACGGCAAATAGGCAAATAACCATTTTTCAGATATGTTTCTGATATTGGTCTCGATTTTTTGTATGTTAAGAGTAGCTTAAAACAGAGATTGTTTCAAAGGCATGAAAGAACCTTCCATTTTCCTATGAAAACGCTGGAAATCACCTTTCCGAGGAGCTAAAAATCAAAATTTTTCGGGGAAGCATGGCCCCATAACTCCTAGGATGGTCTGCCTCCCGCGGACATTTATCCGAACTTCCCTTCACTAAATCCTGGATCAGGGGCGGATCTAGGGGAGGGTGCAGGGGGTGCGCAACCCCCCCCCCCCCCCCCCTGAGATGACCTGCGGTTTTCAACTGGTATTCTGCCAAAAAAAAAAATGTGGTTTATTGGTGCTGAAGTAGAGCAAGAGACGAGTGTACCCCCTCCTAAAAAAAATCCTGGAACCGCCCCTGTGGATCCACCCAAGCGATCACTTTCGCGTAAAACCACCTTACGATCCTTACGGACTCTCTTTAAACCAGTAGCACAGCAAAGAGAACACCGAAAACTGATGTTCAGTAAGGCATATTTTCGTAATAGATGCGCTAATGTAATAACATGTATATTTTGTGAAAAGGAGGGACTTGAATTCTGAAGTGGGGTTGAATGACCAACAACCCGTGGAATGCAAATTTTAGGAAATTTTAGATACTTGTATTCGTGTTATATGCTTTTCAGAATACATATTCCGATAGCTAGATAAAAGATCAGTAAGCAGTAAAACTGCCAAATTTTTGTCATATCATTATGTTCACAAATAGTGCTGCTGGTCAAAGCGATACCTGGAACAAAATTATAAGAGACAAGTATTGGATGAAATGTAGAAGAGCTATTAGGTGCTATTGATATGTAAAACGAACAATAATCAATACACCTTCGCCTTTCAAGTTTAATTAGTATGACCTGAAAAACTTCTACGTGCGTCAAATTTATTTCTCGCCTGGGGAAGTTGTAAGCTTTCTATAAATAAAATGCACGCCTTTCAATATCCTTTTGTCAACTTTATTGCAGATGCAAGGTATAAATATATAATAAATATAATATATTCTGTGTTTTAGCTTAGAAGCCACTGGAAAACTTATACGTTGAAAGGTAAGACAATTGAAACCGATTTGCTTGAAATGTTTAGACGAATTAATGTTCAATAATTATAACGATCGATTAATCAATGAACCGGACTGATTTTTCAGGGGTTCGTTTCATTCAAACTGCAGGCTTGCCGGCCGACATTACTCAGCGGTTATCTATATGTAGACTACGAGCGGGCCAAAATAGCAATTTTTTGCAGTTTTATATAAGTAGTCTCTACGTTAACACCGGTGTTTGCCGTGGATTATTTCAAGTAGTTTCATATTTTGAGTGAAGCGCCTGTGATAGGCAAGGGCACTTTGGAAACGGATCACTTCCACTGTGAACAAAGAATTTAAACTTAAGTATCCAAGAAATTGACCTATCAAGGAAAACTTGAAATAAATTTATACTTTTTTGTCTCACAACTTTTGTAGACTGGATTCACTATCTGATTCTCCCGCGGATGAAAATTCCATTTTAAGTGAGTACGATCCGATACAAAACAACCTAGCACGAACATCAATTCTTAACTTTTCGTACCTGGCCCATTTCAACATTTCTAAGAGTTTTAACACGGGAACAGATACGTACTCACAAACAACTAAGAAAACAGATCACAGGCATTTTTTAATGTCATACACTAGCTGCGTAATGTGTCAAATGGAAACTCAAGTTAACTAAATTGGCTTTGAATACTCCGCCAGTCTAAACTGAATTATATGCGTGAATGATTCTCTCGAGGACCAAAAATACTCAGTTCTAAAACATGCACAGTTTGACGCACAAAAGCTTCACTATCATACTATTCTCATTCGTATATAGTTTATTAAAACTGCCCGCATATGATTTGTGTTTCTTAACAAAATAAAGAATTTGTCAGGAAGACCAAAGAAAGTCGCAAATATTTATGTAATAGGTTATTGCTTATGATCTATATCAGAGTACAGGTACACTGGGCGTAAAAGAAAGCGAGCTAATTACAACTGATTTTGGACTTGTTGCGAGTAATGACTTTGATACTGTAAAAGAAAAGGTATCACTTCATCCAGCAAATCACAAAGCTTAAAAACCTTTATTTTTATTATTATTATTTTGATAGCGTTCGAAGTGAAAACGCAGGATTTGCATCTTGTTTCTCTACTTCTGTGACAAGCCGACTCCTAATGGATATCGCCTTATTATGGCCTCGAACAGGGATGAATTTTACTTTCAAGAGCTGATTTTTGGGAGGAAAACCCCAATATAATTGCAGGTATTTTTCGTTCTGTTCAGGCGCGAGAAAACATTCGTTTTTTGTTATTTTTTGTTTGTTTTGTTTGGTAGGTGTTAGCGGTGGTGGATTCTTGGTGGGTGGGGAGTGGAAGTTGGTGGTTGTTTTTTACCCTTTTCTCTTCGCCTTTATCAGCTGCAACTCATAATTAACGGAAATCAATCATTATATTTCAAGTTTCAACGCCTTTGATAGTTTTATGATCACACCAAGAGTCTCCTTAGCAGAAAGCGTATGTATGACACCGTATATTAACTGAGAATGGAAAGTATATACACAACTTGGAGACCATGTGAATGGTAGCCTGAGAAAAGAGCCGATATTTTGCGACGCTACCACTGGTTTCCCTGCCAAATGACGTCTGAGAAACGAGCGCAGAAATTCCATACTGATGACGCGTCACTACCCAGATCTGGGTAGTGACGCGTCATCAGTATAATAATAATAGACAAGTATGGAATTTCGGCGCTCGTTTCTCAGACGTCATTTGGCGGGGAAACCAGTGGTGGCGTCGCCAAATGTCTGCTGTTTTCTCAGGCTTTGTGAATGGTTACATTACTTCTTATATCATGTTTGGTTGTCATTAGACTCAATCCGGAATTTTTTAATCAAAATAAAAAATTTTAAGTTTGGAAGAGAAAAGCCATTTGTGAAATTTATTTGTTCCAACAATCATAGGCAATCTGTCTGTTCGTGTCTACACCCCAAAAGCTGGCATAGTAACAAGATGCAAACATTTATGTTTTTCATTATTCATTTCCTTTTTCAGGGATAGACCTGGAACCAGGCAAAGAGGGCGGAACATGGCTTGGAATGAACAAAGATGGAAAATTTGGAGTGATCACAAACTACAGACAAGCGCCAAAGTTTATGAATCGCCAGGCACTTGGGAGAGGCCACCTCGTGCCAGATTTTTTAAAGGGCGATAGTACTGTAAAGGATTACCTTCAAGATGTTAATAACGCAGCTGACAACTATAATGGTTTCAATCTCTTGGTGGGCAAATTATCTCTCACTGAAGAGTCCAGGGTGGGATGGTATTGTAACATTGAAGAGAGAGTCATTACGATGCTGAGGCCTGCAATTCATGTCTTGTCCAATAAGGTGCTGAATTGTCCCTGGCCAAAGATGGTGTATGGAAAAGAAAGGTTTGGTAACATTCTAAATGAAGCCAGCACCAAACAAGAGCTTATCGATAAGCTGATCGAGATGCTTAATATGCGTGAGAGGTAAGTTAAATAAACTAGTAATAACCAAGGTTTAGGGAGTGCGGGCGACAACGATCGAAGGTCCAAAGGCTTTTGCTCCAACGCTGTGCTTTGCGCAAGTTTTACGTGATAGATGGTCGAAACACGCGTGATGAGGTTACGAGGGGTAGAAGGTCAAAACGCGCGTGATCAAAATAATTGGGTTCTGTGAATTTAATTTATTCTTAGTGGACGTCCAAACGAATGCTGGCTACATACATGCGACTCACGCGTAATAACAACCCGGAGGCTAGGATTGCGGGCTCCTCTTGTCGCCGGCAATAAAATAGAAATAGAAGATTGACGTCACGTTATCATGGTAGCAAAATTTCTAGATCTCAACAATCTTTCTTGACAGAGACGGTCATTTCTGTAAAATTTTCTTTTGTTCCAACAAACTGGCACTGCTACTGGCCACGTGAGTCAAAACGCTCTATGTAAAGCAAGCCCTTAAACACCTGTAATTAAGACCACATTACTAAGGCAATGTGACTTCACACTATACCAGATACCTTTCCGACACGAAAAGCTCGAAACTCACACACCTCTGTGGCTTCTGATTGGACGTATCATTTTTCTCACACGTGAAAAAACATCGTTCGCGATTCTGATTGGACGTATCATTTTTTTTTTCACGTGTGAGAACCATCGTTCGCTCCTCTGATTGGCTAGAACTAATTTGCGCACGAAAATTTACGACATAGCTTTTTGGTGAGTATTTCTCAGCATGTATATAATAAGTGAATATCCACTTTGAAATGGGCGAGGCACAGCTTGCGCCGTTACAGAAATCGCGCGGAAATCACCATTCCTATGTGAGAAAACAAGCCATATCTGGTACGGTTTTCGTGCCGGCGCAAAAGCCATTCGGTAGGGTGTGAACATACTTTAACACTACTATACTATATTGCAGATCTTTTATTTGTGGAGATGCTAACAGCTTTATCGGTCCCCAAGACCAAGATCATGACATGAGTTTTGTTGATGCGTGCAGATCGATCTTCGTCGACTATAAAGAGAAACAATATGGAACTAGGTAAACATGTTCAATTAACCTTAGTTTCATTCGAGCAGCAAATGTTGCCTGCGTGGCGACGTCTCCTATTTCCTTGTGCACGCGGTTCGCGTGCAATCAAGGAAATAGGAGACGCAAATGCTATAGTTTGTTTGTCTTGTTTTTTGTTTGTTTGTTTGCGTTTTGGTACCGCTCTCTTCTTTTCTCGCCATATTTGTCCAATAGAGAACATGCGGCCGCAAAAGAAAACATGATTTTGGGTTATGCTTCTAAAAATAGAAAAAACGCTATGCCTCTTTAAAGGAGAATGAAGGCCAGATCGATTTGTCTGAAACCGGTCAAGACCATGACATGCTCCCGGTTCGAAGAAGTACATTTACAGTGTACAGCACCATGGCCAGTTCGTATAGGTATCATACGTATGCAACGTTTCGCGATCGGTTTTTTAGAAACAATAACAAGTAAAATTAAGTATGTATAACAAAGAATATTATTGTACCAATTTCAGTAGAGTTATCATCCTCATATTGGGAAAATGAGTAAACATCATGGACAGACATTTCACTCACTGCTTGATTCTGAGTTAGGGTGTTCAATTGTTTTGGCACACGGCAAGTGGCACGCTTTCGAATCGGAAAGCGAGCTTGCGTTTGGAGGTATAACGAGGAGTATTTACTATATTTATTATATTGTATTTTTAGAACAAATACAGTGGTGTTAGTAGATGCAACAGGTCACGCCACATACGTGGAACGCACATTAGAGGATGACGCAACAGACCCGGATGAAGCCGAGTGGAGACTAAGTACCCATGAGTTTGACATCCAAGATGAATGTGGTTGCCATGACGAAAATCATAATATCTCTGTTGTATTTAACTCCAGTCTTTAGAAAGAGAAAATGAGGGCATGTTCTAAAACCCGGAGCACCCCGAAAACCTGGCGCGAGTAGAATAGAAACCCTTACCTTAACCTGCAAAATACCTTTATGTTAGTTCTGTTTGTTTTAATCAGTTGTTTATTTCTAGTTATGCCGGGGGTGTTCCACTGGGTTTTAGTAAATGCCAAAAACGAGAAGGAATGTTCAATTAAATGTTAAACATCAACATATTTGGATCTACAACTTCAACTTACCTGAACGGCTCGAAAAACATCTACCTGTTTTTTTTTTTATGTACGCTATTTTTTCTGCCTCCTTTTTTGATGTTATTTTTATGGCTCTGTCTATATCAGTTATCCAGAGAAGCTCATTAATGAATTATTTTAATGACCTTGGACCAGAAAAAGCCAAAAACGGGGTGAAACCGCGAAAAAAATTGGCAAGCGTAGCGAGCAGAGTGGTGCCACTCGGCTCGCCGATTTTTCTTTTTCCTCTTTTTATCCCACTTCGGAGCCTAGTCCCAGGCTATTATTTTACGTTTCTCTCACACGTAAACACACAGAAGTATTTAATTAAGAAATGACAGACAAATGATTCAAGCAGCTACCTTGAAAGCATTACATGTGTTACTTAAATCAAATCTGTAACATTGATTCAGTTCAGTAATTAAAATAGAGAAAAAAAAGACTCTGTTCCGTTGTTGAAGAATTGATAAATCATTCATAAATGTCAAATGTGTGCATGTGTATTAATAACATATTTTGTCATTTTCTCCGTTTGTGACTCAAATGTTTATGTATAATCATCTCTGTAAAGGCCATTTACAGACATAAATGCCACCCCCAGGGGACCATCAAGGGTAGTTTAGGTACCATGTAGAGATGTGCCGTTGAGGCCTTCAAAACCTAACTCTGGTTAAAACAAAAATCGCTCATTTCGTACACTATTTTTAGAAGACAGGAGTCCTCATATTACGACCCTGATTCATTTCGTTGCGCAAAAAGAATTGATTACCTTTTTTAACTAGCATCTAATGGTATTAGGGAAAATGGTTGGTACCTCAAATGAAGACCGCTCATCACCAACCTTCACTCGGACGTACACGCAAATTCATACCCCCACCGTGGCACAAGGGTGACGGGGGGGGGGCGGTTGATGGAACTCCTTCTCAGAGTTTTTGATATGTTGCAGTCTTTTGCAACGATTTTGCCTTCAGTGGGAAGCCTTTGATCTTCTTAACAAGATGAGGTATATTTTATGGGTGATAGCGCTGCCGGGAGCTGTGACGTCACCAACAATGGTCGCCAACTTGGATTTTACCAAGAATCAGAAATCAGGTTAAAACCGCGATGAATGGTAAATTTTGGTGCTTGACACTTAAAATAACTCATAAACAAGCACTTTGTATAATTTCATCCACAAGCTTTACTTTCATTGTTGAAAGATGTTGAAAAAATATGCATTTTCACTCAAAAATGGCTTCTGTTTATATTGAATAGATCAATTTAATAAAGTTTGAGCAAGATTCAAAGCATTCATATGCAGAAAATTAGTGTTTAGATGAGTTTATAAGTATATGATCAAACGAAACGTAATTGAACTGTTTCCAGCTGTTACTGAGAAAATTTTGCAAAACTAGTAATACCTTCATTACCAGGCTCGCTCTAATCCAATGATAGGGACAGCGACGGCAGCGAAAAGACCTCGGTTATTAATAAATAATAAATTCGCTTTCTCTCAATCTTCATCGCATCATTTGTTTTTCAGTTTCCTGAAAAACACAGATTGAAATCCGTTTCCTCAACTTTATCCATCCCCGTGCATTTTTTGTAATTTTCTTTTTCATTTTTAAATAAAACCGATTTGGTTTTACGCGGTCATTTTGATGTGTTTCGCTTGATTGGTTGGTCAGTTCTCAGTCCCTTGTATTGGCTTAAGCAATGTTAAAACGGGTGAAATTTGTTGGTCAAATTTCAGTTCTCTTATCAGCATCACATTGCATGTATTTGAACAAATGTTTGGGCAGTGATGTTAAGAAATGCTGGAACAGGTTTAGACGAGTTGAAACTTCATCCTCGACCAATGTTGGATTGAACTGTGTTGTAATCGCTGTCGAATGCAAGTAAATTTGATTTAGACGGTGTTACACAGAGCAATTCCTTCCGGCAATTTGCGTCGCACAAAAACAACGAGACAAGTTGCAAGAAAAGTCATCCACTGTATAAAAGGTGAATCACTGTACTTATTACTGTGTATCAAACCATCATTTACATTCTTCATCACGCTATAAACCAACAGAACGCCCAAATTTGAAAGTTCGGAAAATGTGTTTGTGGTGCCTCATTGGTAGCCAATTGCTCTTACAAAATATGTTATTCTTCCATTTGGTAGAAAATTCTACACGGTTTTTCTATACAAAGTGAAGCGCTCTGTATTTCCAGAGGAACTAGTCTGTTAATTTCTTAACGGATTAGAAAAATGTCTATTGTTTTCTCTATTAGTGGTAAAGCATTATAGTTCTAAACATTTTTTACATCTTTTGTTACCGTGATTTCCTGATGCCATAACTTATTTTGTCGGTGAGACTGGCTGCAGCCGCAGTTAGTGTGAGACTTATGCAACCAGTACCAAATAACAAATCCTTGATACCTTCTTATAGAGAGCTCTAAATCCATATTAAAAAATTCCCTCTGGAAATAAAAACAACCACGAAATACCTGAGTAAAGATAGCTACGCTGTTGTTTTACTGCATTTAAGTATTTTGCAATCTACTGCTTTTGTTATTAAGACTTTACTGAAATATCTTCCTTTTTTTTCATTTCAGTTATAAAAGCCCGCAAGCAAGCTCTCTGTTAAGGGAAAAGGACCCGAAACAACGATGGCGACGGCAACAAGAACGTCAAAAAAGCAATAGTGTATTAAGCAAAACAACAACTTTGCACGTGAGTCACACGCTTTGTACGTTTATTTGCCGTATTTGCCGTCCCGGCACGACTTTTTAAACTTGAGTGCGGTCCCCAAGAAATCAACTCCAAGGAAATTCGCTGTACATTTGACATTAGACACATTTAGCATTAGGGTTTTCGCGTTAACGGAAAATCGCAAACGGCAGTTTCAGGTCGGGCGTTTGAAGTTTGTAGCTCATTGCTACTCGTTTAGTTACTGGCTTAACCTCAAGCAAATTCACGTGCAAAGCAAGTGAATTACGAGCGAATCAACGCTACAGAGTTTGAAAAAAAACGAATTCATTCGAACTGATGTTTGACGGTGAGCTACGGTGCCGTCGCCATCGTCGCAATAGAGAGCTTGCTCGCAGGATAATCAGTTGGTCATTAAAATGCCACTTAACCGGCTTACGCTAAGGCTGTTTGGTGGTTTCAGATGCATTTAGCAACGCGCGCATTTCCCTTTTACGGCTGACTTGAAAGCCCGGGTTTATGTCTGGCGTTTGCTGTTTGAGGTTCGATCCATTCTCCAATTTAGCATGCCGTCAAGTGAACGTTGCGTCAAGGATTTTAGCCTCTATTTGAGTACAAAATATCCCTTATCGACCTATAGTTTCGACAGTCTAAGACAAAATGAGCAAGTGAGATCACACTTAGGTTAACAGGCCTTTTTCTATAGCAGAAAAAAACACAGAAAGCAAAATACTAAAACAACACGCAGCGGTGCTTTTTTTCAATTCAACCACAAATAGATACGTGCTCGGTATTTGGCGTAAATAGACACCAAAACATGTATACAAAAGCTTGCTCCGCACAATTAATGGTTGCATGTTTACGTGGCCAAAATCGCAATTTACTGCTCAATTCCCTCAGGTAAAAGACTTTCTCGAAAACCTACCTCTCCACGTTCGTAACCCGCGTTGAAAACCTTAAACGTGACCAAAAAAGCTTTATCACGTGGTCCCCAGCCGTTTGCCGTTAACGGTTTTCGCCTAAAACGCGTTTGTCACAGTTGTAAATAACCTTCAATAATTTCGCGATCCAAAATGGATCGACTGATTCCGTTAATAAATCATAAATGTAATTAGGTATAAGTTTAAAAGAGAGTAAGGTATCGAGGTGAAAAATTGCTTTTGCTTTTAAGCAAAAAAAACTGACTATTCTCATCGCTAGCTCAATCGCGAAATAATGCACTGAAAATTTCCGCCAAATTTCGCTTGCTTGCTTCTTTATTTGTTTAGTTGCTTGTTTGTTTGTTTACTCCTTAACAGCTTTGCAAAGGGCATACTCACGCTACACCCTTAACGTTCTTCAGTCTTCTTTACTCCCGAGCGTCTTTGTCAATGGAAGCACTGTCAGTGTTTGTGGAATCTTAAAAGAAAGAAATTAATAAAAGTTAATACTAAGAGTAAAAATGACTAAATGTGAACCTGACCGTTACCATAACAAAGCGATCTTCAATAGGCATCTTCCGAGTTCCAAAAAACCCTCACGTTCAAAATGAGGCCAGGTGCACAACCTTTCTTGTGAAAATGCATGGGCTTTATTTGCATGAGAATGAAAAATGATTTCCATATCAAAGGCTGAGCACCTAACCTCGTTTTGACACAGAGGCCCGGGGAAACTAGGAAATGGCCTATTGTCATGAAAAGAAGTTTTGGGAACAAAGCACAGGACAAAAGACACGGAAGAAAGATAAAACTAGTGGCGGATCCAGGGGAGGGGCCCGGGGGACCCGGCCCCCCCCTTATTTTTCGACCAAAATGGAGACCGGGCCGTCCTCCTTATCTCAGGGTCTGGATGACCGCCCCCCCCCCCCCCCCTTATCTGGAGGTCTGGATCCGCCACTGAAAACTACCTCTAAAGTAACAGGTATTGACTGAACTAAATAATATACAAATTTCACGAAGAGCACGCGTTATGTTATGATTAATATCTTACCACAGCAGTGCTTCTTCAAGACATTAACAACATCCATGCGCTCCATCTTGACCAGAGTTCGTACAAAATCTCTCATTGTAAGACCTGGATAAACCTGAACGATGAACTGCATCAGGTTTCTAGATGGACTTGGATATTCTTTAGTCGTCAAAGATATTTTGTCACAGTCATCCCTTGAGATATCTAACTCTCGAGCAAAATGGCGCCAGGTTTTCGTTCCTGGCGTGTCTTTATCCAACAAGACTGTAACCTTCTCCAGTCGCTTAAGGTCTTCAAGCAGAGTTTCAACGGTGTCGTTTTCTTCATTAAGGGGAGGAAATGAAATGAAAGTCATTGGTTTCTTTTTGCTTTACAAGAATGAATAAGTTGGGTTGTTCAAGGTAGACGATTCTTTTCACTTTTGCATTTTTTTTAGCATGACTTTTCGCATAATATTCGTACGACTGACCATTCACTTCAAAGAACGAAACACTGTCAAGCCAAGGGGAAACTTTGCCATTCACAATAATCACTGAGGGCGCCAATTTGATCTCAAAAAGGGCACAAACCCTTTAGCTCCTGATCGTGATCGTGACATCTTTCAATCAAAACAACGAAAAAAGGGTGGCAAGACAACCTCATGCCAAAAGAACCTATAACAAAATTAGCAGTCTCTGAGAAGGAGGGGGTTGAGGGACCAGGTAAGTCCACAATTATTATGTCTATATAGATAAAAGTTTTCCTGGGTAGAAGTGTCACCCGCCTAGCCGAGCTATCCCGAGCGAAGTAATGTTCATACATTTCCTTACAAAACGAGGCAAACCGTCTCTACGAGAAGGGTGACCCGCCCAGCCAGGGTGAACATACCATTACAAAAGATCGGCCCCCTAGCCAGGCAAACGTTTCTCCATATAAAAACTTTGGCTATCCCAGCCAAGTCAAGTAGGTCATGGTGAAACAATGAGAGCATGCCCGAGCACTGCTTGCTCGGACAAAGGGGTAAATTTTTCTCGCATATGAACGTTCACTAAAGTTGACTTGGCTGAGAGGGTCACTTATCTACCAAGGACAACTTCTTTCCAAAAAAGGGGAAGCCTAAGCGGTCAAAGAGAGCGTTTGTTTTCGTCAAACTATTCTTGAAGACCCTTTGGTTTTCTGTTTCAACTTTTAAATGTTAGATAGGAAAGCAAATTAAAAAATACCTGAAAAGCACTCCAGTTCTTTACAGACATCGTTTCTTTCTATCTTTTTCAAGACATGTCGAATCGTTTTCAAAGGCAGCCCATGGTTTTTCGTTTTCAAGAGTTCAAGGACGGCTTCTGTAAAGCTAAAAGGTGTCTCGATTCGCAGCAAAGTTTCAGTTGTAAGGTCTTTGGGCCATTTTTTGCCCAAAGCTTTCCACTGCCTGTCAATGTCAAGCTCAAGACAGAGGCTTTCTAAGGTTCCCGAACAGTCTTGAAGGAGGTCATCTAATGTTGCAGATCCTAATAAGAATGACGCATACAAGTAGTTAAGCACTAACAAAATTTGTATAACTGCCCTCCCCTTTCACACAGCTCGTTTAGAAATTCACAGAATGTACTGGTAGTATCATAAAAAGGGTCATGTACTTATATCGTTGAGTGAGGTTAAATTTAGAAAAATTCCCTTACACTTCGAAGTTTCACGCTGGCATTTTTGGCAATTGCGCTCGATGTTTGTTTATTTTTTAGTGTAAGGAGCCACGGATCAACTTTTTCTTAAACGGCCAAAAGGTGCGATGAGCCCTTAAAGGACACGCACGAGCTGGCCTCTGCCATTTTATTGACATGGATGTTAATGTACCCACGTAGTGTTTTTGGATGAGTGCTAAATAATATTATTATCTACAGTAACTTCTTCTGTTTTGAGGTTTAAATGCCAGATTCAAATACAGTATACTGTTCTCATCTGCAGATTAAGTGCTAAGGAATTCACAACTTACTAGGCACACTGGATTGTTCCAGCAATTTCACAAGATCGTTTCTTTGAATGTCTCGAAGTCCCTCTATGAGTTTACTGATGAGAAAGTCAGGTTGTTTGGATTTGAGGTGTTCGAACATGTTTCTACTAGGACTATCTTCAGAGGTAAGCTGGCACTTTTTTGCAACGTCTTGGGGCAAGTTAAATGCCTCGCGGAATTCTTCAAAGAGATACTTCCAGTACTGGATCAGAGGCAGTTCTTGCCTACCATGACCGATTGAGGGCGGATCTAATGCATGCGCCATCTCTTGCATAACTTGGACTCTACCTACAACCTTCTCCTGCACCAGGGAATCTGTAAAATATTAAGAGAATATGCTTTTAGGCATGCAATGATGTGGAAGTAGTCTTTTAAAAACAAAGCATGTTACATGTTAAAGTTATCGAACTTTAAATGCCTTTTATGCATGGACCAAAGTGTTTCAATCGACCAGAGCTTGAATGTTAAAAAGTGTATCAGCCTGCTTTAGAGGTGTATAAGAAGAGTAGAAGGGGCGAAAAACGAGCAGTCAGAGAGTTCTTTCGTCTCCCTTCCCACCTCGCCTTAAGCTCTGCCAACTCCACCACCCATCACCCCCCACCCCCATCCCCCACGCCTTTCAAGCGGACTATTTAGGACTCTGAAGTGGCCGAGCAAATCTCTCCAAGCTATAAACTCGCTCCACTTGAGATTAAGAACAAAGTCAAGCAGTCACCTTCGTCGAAGAGACTCACGATTTCATCAACACTCTGCTCCTGTTGAAAAGAATCAAAGTATTATGAGAAAATGAGAAATGAGAAAAATTACCATGCACTCTTGGGTTTCGATTTAAAAAGTAGACAGACGGAACTGAAATTATTCAAAAGTAAAGAAGCATTCTAAAATTTCAATCAAGAGAGGAAATTAATTAGTTTATGCCAATTCCCATCATTATGTTACAATAACAGAAAACACAAATGTGAGTGCAAAACCGCATAAAGTACAGCACATCATGCTTTTAAGGTTTGAACCACCCGAGTACAATGGAAGCTCACTTTCCGGACACCCACTTAATATGGACACCTAATTATTCGCAGTAATCGGGGAGAGCTCCTACAAGCTTTTCGCTAAATTCAACCCACTTCATATAGACGCAGCAAAAGAAAAAAAAAATTAAGTCAACCTCACTATTACAAACACTATATTTAATCAATAGTTTGTTGAAATGAGTAATAGTCTAGATAAATAATTAATTTTAAAAAGGAAGTATCAAAACATTTCATCATGATTGACTATGCACCTAAAGTTTATTTTCAACGCAAAAGCTGAAAAATTGTCAACATTGAAAAATAGGTAGCCTCAACTAACATATTTTAGGGTTCAAATTTGATATCATTTTATACCTGCTTCCTTAGGGATCTAAACCAGAATGCAAATCCATCAACTGGAACAATTTCTTCTTTAGCCAAAGTATCCTTCCTGCAAATTCGAGCTTGCTCATCCTGCAATTCGGCCTCTGACCGGAAGTGAAGAGATTCTTCTTCTTTACAACCTTTACAATAGTACTTGCCTGATCGTTGCTCACAGCAAACAGGGCAGATTACACTAAATTCCCATTCTATGGTTTTCAACCAAAAGCACTCTTCGCGCAAACTTTGAAGTACTGTTTCTAATTGGTTTAACACTCTATCACAATCTGCTACATCTGGCTCTTCACTTGCAGAAACTGGATCTCCGTAAACCACAACCTGGACAGAAGAGGAATTGCAGCACAGAATTACTGAGTATCCTTTGGAGCCGAAAGGAAATCTAACAAAGTTCTGGTACATGTCTTCGTACAATGGTGTAAACTGCATTTCGTTGCACCAAGCAAGAAACTTCACTACAAGTCGTTCAAACAAACCAAGGGGCACTTGAACACAATCTGGACAAGATGGTCGTCTAAATCGAATGAAAAGATGAGGAATTTTGGCTGGTAAAAGCAGCTCGTTTGCTTTATCACCTGGAGGAGACATCAACATGGATGGTACAAGATACTGCTTTCCCTCGCTTTCCGAAGGCAAAGGACACAACAGGCAAAATTTCTCCATAATCTCAATAAGGATCTCTTTGGTCTTATCTCTTTCAATGAGGGGCGGCCAGACAACCTGTATAAGCTGCTCGTCCAGGACACCTTTGTCTTGAAGCTTTTTCCACAATTCTTTGTACTGCGGCTCATCTGATTTACGGTCATGGCGTTTGACGGTGATCACCTTCCTGAACAGATCAATCAACCATTGGGGGTCTAAAATCACCAAGTCTTTCAACTTGTCCGTGTCATGAAAATTTATCAAAATTCTCTGGTCATGTAGGAAGATTAACGAAGTTACGAACTGTTGCTCGTCATCAATTCCACAATTTGTTTTAGCTATTCTCCTAGCTTCATCGAGGAGGATAAACGGCTCATCTTTCTTTTTGAGTTCCTCTTCAAAAAGCAGCCACTTAATCGGAACGGTCTGCTGCATGTGTGGAAGCTGCTTTGCAATTCTAAGGAAACTCTTTAATTCCTGGACATCTTTGCACTCATCTGCACTACCAGACTTGGTGTTGTCCACCACAAAGTGCTTGTTGGACAAATGCTTACTGTACGGTTTTGCCTCTAGGGAGCCATATACTTTACCAGCTTTTTCCTCGGCTGACTCACCGACCTTATCAGCGTGGGTACACACTAAGATAACTGGCGGCAGCTTCTCTGGCAAATTTCCAGAGCTTATGGACTCGGAGTGCCCCGTAGTTTGGCTTTCTAAAGCAGCGACCGAGGACAACCAACAGCGAAGATAATCTCCATTGGTTTTTCCACAATCTCTGTCTTCCCTAGACTCATAAAGACCTTGCTTTTTAATGGCATCGGCTTTGCCGTCTGGATCTTTGCTGAGATCGTACACCAAAAGGTAAATTGCTTTTCCGGTGAGAAATATTGGGTGGGTGGCATAGTAAACTAACTGTCCACCAAAATCCCAGAGAGTGAAATAAATTTTATCCTCATCTTCCCTGTAAGCTTCATCAGAGATTTTCACAAAACATTCCACCGTTTCTTTTGGAACTTTGTCAAAGCGATTTTCAGTGTTTAATTTTTTGTCAGTCTCAAACAGCTTTTCTGATTGCTTTTCAGCCGGCTCAGCAATATTCTCTTCAGATTGCACAAGAGTGCCTGCTTTAACATCTTCTAGCTTTGGACTGTTTGGAGAAACAATGTTGCGGTCACTCTTTCCTAAAGACGATTCGTTCTTAGACTTTTGCTTAATTTCATCTGCCATAAATTTTGCTGCTCTATTATGAAAAGAAACTGCAGTTTCAACATCTTGCTGCTCTTTTGTCTCTTCTAAACTCATAACATCATTAGTCACAATGAAGTAAGAAGGATCGAGTTCGATCCCATCAGTACTTGGCTCTTCTTCATTGAAGATTTCTCTTTTTAAAGACTTCTTTAAACTGGTCTTTCCAGATCGCGCTTGTCCAATGAACATAATTGGCACCCTCATAACACGGTTTTTTCCCTCTTTGATAGCCTTGTTGTAGGCAGCTACGTGCAAGGGACCTTTAGCGACAAGTTCTGGAGGGACTAAAGACAGAATATCCAAATTAACTGAACTGATATTAAGCGCAGGTCGCCATGATTTTCTCTGAAAATAAAATTAAGTTTTCATTCGTCATTCGTATCTGTAAGAAACAAGTAATGATCCGCACTTTCAAATAGCTTGTTCTTAGCTCGATTGATACTTCTCAGTTCAAAGGATGTTCTCGGAGAACATTGAACCCGACAGATGGAAACTAAATTATACATTAATATATATGCCCTCAGGAATGACGTTTTCAATTTTAAAAAATTAATAATCATGAAATATTTTGTGATCTTTGTTTCACCAAATACGGGGTAGCGAATACTTCGCCAACTGGAAAATCCTTTGATAGAATGAAGCAAAAGCAAACAACGACAGTGAATATGTGTATAAAAGCGGACACGAGAGTCAAGGAATCCTGGACTTTGTTCACATAGCGCTTATAGAATGAACTGTACCAGACAATTGCAAGGATAAGTTCCGTGGGTGTCTCCTTCACACATATTTCACCACCGTTACCACTACGAGTCAGAGAGCACTCATTTTAAACACTGCCTTAGAACCAAGCATAACAAAATTGTCAGAATTTTGCACTTCACCACTAATAGATTCGGTTTTGTCAGCCAAACTGTCAGCAGAAGTCTCCAGTGGATTTGAATGTTGAGTTACTTGGAATTCAACTTCTCTTTCTTGTTTTACTTCGTCTTTTCCTGCATCTCCAAATGAACTTTTTGATTTCCCCAAAGAAACAGTAATTGCGTCCTATAAATTTAAAAGCATTTTAATACTGTGAATAAGGTTAACTGACAAGCGTAGAGTCGGGGCAAGCAAAACAGAAATCATAAAAAACCGGTTATCGTGGAATTATAACTTCAAATATCATCAGTATTCAGTAAGCATACTGTCCAATTAACTTCGCGAATTAAATCCCTTGAAGGACTTTTATAACAACTAAATTTTGACTAGCTAGCCACTAGGCCTCATTATTGCGCGCGACCGATGGGTTTCGGGTCACGTGGTCAAAGCAAGCATTGACCGAGAAGGCCTGTAAAGACGCCTTGCAAGGACAAGGCAAGGTAAAATTCGGCAAACTGAAAATTCAGGGAAGGGGGTTTGAATTCAGCCTCAGGGGAATTACAAGGTTGAATAACTAACACGATGAAATGCTGATTAGGATGAACATAACATGAAGTTTTAAGAAGAATTGTCCTCTTAATCTGAAAAAAATTCACACACTAGCAACCGAAGACAGAAAAAAATGTTCATCTTAAAACGAACAAAAAACCGTTGACCGGTAAGAACGTATTTCTGAAATGAAATACGAAGAGTTTTAACCAAGAAAACACCAAACTCGACCATATCAAGATACGACTGTTAAAAGTTTTAAGAATGAGATGGCGAAATGAGTCACAAACAAACCTTCTTACCAGTTTAATGTCCTTTGTAACGCGTTGAAGTTAGATTTAGCGACACTTCACACCGTTTTTTACCAGCTGTGGATATTCCTTTCCTTGGATAGCCGCATTACGAAGGCAATTATACGCTTAAGCCGTGTACTTCAGTCTTTAACCAATGATAAAAGGCTACTGTTCATGTTTTAAACATTACTTCAAAAACTCATTAATAATTCGTAATGAAAAAAAAATTTAAAAAAATTTTAATGGTATTGAATGTCTTTATATATGATAAAGACACAGCTAAACTATACGTCCAATTTTTTAGATCAAAATAACCCCAAATCTAAATATTAGTGCAAGAATGAGTTGATCTGTATCAGAGACTTTGAAGCCGTTCAAAAAACTCGCAGTCGTGTGTTATCAGGTTTAAAAACTCTCTACTTTGCCTCGATTTTTTAAACCTGATAA
>OZ038003.1:17206217-17248717 GCA_964035705.1 Porites rus | reverse complement strand
TTTTGCCTTCACTGATCGGTCATGATCGGTAGCCAGTAGCCGCTATCTTGAAAAACACTTATTAAAGCACAGCCAAACAAACAAGAGGAGGTCTCTATCGGACGAAAATAAGATTTCTGTACAACAACAGGGAAACGACTTCAAACAAAATAGGTGACGCTCCGGCTAGCTGTCAATCAGTGAGTAGTGCTGTGCGGTGTCGTAACTATTTGACATGCATGGACAGCATGACTTATACGTTCCTTTGTTGCACGGCTTGAAAATGACACACCCCACTCAATAAGTAGCAAGTAAAAGGGTCTTTTTTTCTGGCGAAAGACGTTATTTCAAAGGTGCTTAACCCGAAGCAGCGTCTCGCCTTTCTCGCTCTATTCCTGAACAAAAGTGAGGGACGACTGGTATTCTAGACAGTCCAAGAATGATTTATTTTTATAGCAGGTTTGCATGCCAGGGGGAAAAAAACCCACAAAATAGACATTTTTCATCAAACTGGAACCACAGGTAGCACAGACGTACTTTTGCGTTCGACTTCAGGAGAAGGCAACCTAATCTGAATGCATGAGAAGGCTGGGCACGATTATTTAGCAGAAAGAAACAGTTACTCGATTTTCGGAAGTTTGGGTCAAGGGTCAACTTAATAAAACTTTTACAAGTATAATTTACAAGTGTAGCTATTGTTTTTAGACTCTTAAACAATGGCTACACTTGTAAATTATACTTGTAACAGTTTTATTAAATTGACCCCAGGTTCGGGTATGGAAATACATAACAGATTTGCCAAGTCTCACGAGTTTGTAGTGAGTCTCACGATTTCACGACCTAGGCTCACGCTCTCACGAGTTGACAACTGATTTCCCACACTTTTAGTCTTGAAAAGTCACACACCTAAAACATTTAGAGCATCTGTAGGGTTCGTTTTCATATGTTGGATAGCAAATTCAGTCCAAAGGTAAACGCCTAGCGGTGTTGCGTTTTATTAGTGTGAATTGTTAACTTGGTGGGGTATTGTTTACATTCTTCGGCCCACCGCAACTTGCCGCTGCACCAAATGGGAAGACTCAATGTCAAAAAAACTAAATCTCTCATTTCAAGATGGCAGCCAACAAACGTGTGCATGACAGGTGACTTTGAATACCCATAATGCCTGCAGAAGCCCTTTCACCAAGAAAGTTAGGACATCTCTCCCACTTTTCAGAACCCCGAGATTTTTGCCATTTGGGGGTTGGCAAGAGTGTCAAAGATCTTAGACTTCCCTTACCCTGAGCCCGTCGTTTCTTTAGGTAACGTGATCTTTAAAAGAGAACATTTGAAATGACTACAGAGGACGTAGAGGACAAATGGCAGGTAAGGAATGGTTATTGGAATTTTTATTTTGAAAATTCAGAACAGAAATGTGTTTTTATTTTATACTCTATCTAGATCGGTACTTGGGGCAGGAAACCTTTATCAGTGATCATTTAGAGGGCGATGAGCTACTGGCTAGGTACTTTTGAGGATCGGAAAACGAAAAAACGCATTTTGCTTTTGTTCTACCTACGCGTAGTCTGGAGTCAGACCTAAATTCATGAGGTCATTCATTGCCAGCGGTCTCCATTCTCACTGTTGCTTTAAAAAGCAACGTTTCAGCTTTGAAAAATAATATTTCAACGCTCATATCTGTGCCAAGTCTCCTTTGCAGCCGTTTTAAGTGTCGTCACGTAACGCTGTTTTTTTGAGAAATTTTGAGAAATATAGCCTACCCGCAATAGCAGTTCAAAGCCGTCATTTAGGCAGATTTTCTGTCAACACCAACTTTTAACAAGTGTGGATGGTTTGTCGCGTACATTTTTACAAATTTTCTTACTTTAAAGACGATTTTCACAGATGCCGCCGACGACAGATCACAAAACTTGCCTCAGACAAAAACTGATCAACTAGCGCTTGATACGAGCAATATACTATCGATTCGATGGTATAAATCATTATTTACAATCGATCAACCTCGTTTCCAAGCACGGCAGCCTGGCTGTTTATTTAACAATTTTTCCATAAGCGCGCGTTGGATATGAGGTGGTAAATAGCCAGCGAAGCGCGTAGCGCCGAGTTGGCTATAACTATCCTATATCCAACAAGCGCGAATGGAATAATTGCTTTTTTTATTATTATTTTTTTAAAACTCCAAATGTCTGGTTATTACAACTGAATTTTAGTAAATTTCATTTTAAATATTACAATACGACCGGATACTAGCCATCCTCGGAGAGCCAGGGGCAGTTAGTCGGGTCGATAAAATGTCCGTGGTGAAAGTTTACTCTCGATCTTACAGTAAATTTTCACCACGGACATTTTATCGACCCGACTAACTGCCCCTGGCTCTCCGAGGATGGATACTAGCGTAACTTCCGGTAAACCAAAGGAAAATCATATGACTTGTGCGCCGTTTGCGAACTTAGTTGAATGAGAAATCTGAAAGGGAAGTTCGCTGTGCTTAAACTATTCTCGACATGGACTGTTTTCGCTTTCCCTCGTTGTGACTGTTGAATTTGACGCTGGATAGGTCCACCTGATTGCTCTTCAATTTCGTTTTCTTCCTCCACCGAATCGGAGCTGCACAAAGACCCAGCTTCATTAATCAATTTGTTGTTGTTGTTGTTCAACCTGATTCAGTGGAAAGCCGCTCGTTGTAGGATTCACTTGAGGCCCGTTATGGTCCGTTATGGACTCGCGAAAGTGTTAAGAGGCGTAAAGGCTCTTCGAACACGCAAAACTTACTCCTGCAAGGACTTGTAAGCCATTCTGAAAATATTTAAAGTAAACTTTGTAGTTGTTGTTGTTGTTACATTATTTGGGAACTTAAGACAACGACTTGGTCGACGACGACTGGAAGTGAGTTAGAGTGTACTGCGCAAGTGCGACCAGTAAATTTTTTCGTCGTGGTGTCGTCGACGACGCCAAACAAAGTAGAATCACGTCGTCGTGTAATCCACAAGCTTCGGCTGGTATAAATCCACTGTTTTAAGCGATTTTTGAAGTCCTTTGCATTTTCTTATCCTCGTGAATCCAGGTATCGTTCCTTTTTTCTCCTAACAAGCGATATTGATTGAAAATTCGACTAATGAATTGATTTTACTTCGAAGAATGACAATAGCTGTGGAGGCCGAGCAAGCGAACTCGTAAATGATAAATTTATTTGTACGTATTTAGGTAAGGCAAATCATATATCTTTAATATAGAGGAAATAAACTTTACATGGAAAACAGCTATCACATCAGAATGTCTCTTTTTCGAAATCTAAACTCTGACAGACGCTCGGACTCGGTCATCTCATTGACGTTGAAAGTTGAATAATTTCATATGGAAAGTAGGTGTTTTTCCACTCTAAAAGGTCAGACAACACAACAAAATTCTTCATCGTTAATGAAATTAAACGTACGGCTTAAAAATAAGATATTGTATTGTTTTAAAAGACGCAATTGCGAAAAACTTTGTTGCGAACGAACATCACAGTTTTACATTTGTGTTTACATTCAGTGTCGTCGTCGTCGACCTACGGACCGACTGCATCTTAACTTTCCTTTTTCCCGCCGAAACTGACGTTCTTGTTCCAGTCTTCTCCCAGTCAACAGACGTCGTCGTCGTGAACTTCGTCGTGGTTCTTAAGTTCCCCACCGTAATCAGCTCGAAGTACGGAAGAATTTTAAAGCTTATGATTTCTTTAAAATTGTAACGAAACTTCGGAGTACCATTAAATAATTTCAAACCAAAGTTTCTGACTTTTTTGTCGTTGCCGGTATGGCATTTTCTGTTTATTTTTCTGTTGTTTAGTCGGTAGAAAGCTCGCGAAATCTACTTTTTTCCACCGCTTTGTCCGAGAGAAATTTTGTTGTTTTCCATATAAGGTCAAACTAAGGTATATGAGCTGATAACCGAGATTGAGTGAACCAATCAGAATACGAGAAATGCATTATCCGAGGTTCAAAATTTAATCATCAATGATATAGTTAAGAAGGCTTCAAATCGGTTGTATTTTCTTGTGCAGTTAAAAAGGGCAAAGCTCTCTAAAACCTTCAAGTGAGAATAAGCTATCTGATAGGTCGAGGTGGATAACATCCTCCCAGATCTTCATATTCTTTACATCATTCGAAAGCCGAATTCCATATTTGTTTTATTATTCATTTACAATATTTCTAACTTCTTAACAACCTCGTAGAATTTCTTCTTAACTTTGGCCTATTTCTCGGCACAGTCTGGCAGTCAGGATATAAGCACAGGTTTTTTTCTTGCATAGTACACCTAAAAAAGTAGAAAACATCCATCGACCAATATGTTATTTCGTCTTCGAACAACAACAACATTCACTGTTTTGATGCTGTGCTATTTTTTCGAAACATACCATGCGCACCATACATACCTCCACGACTAGTACACATCAGTGTGAATTTTATTGCATCTTTTGAATGCAAAACATTGACAACATTCAAAATGCACGATCAGCTTTGCAGATTTCAAAGTGTTTACTTGGTACATTTTTCCTGATCAGCTCTTCTATAGATCCGATGTTCTAGGACATATTCGTTTGCGGTCCTTTGCAGTTAATGTTCACTCATAACTTTAAAATAATGAAAACGTAGTTTCATTTCTGTGTCGGTAAGCGTGACATTTTACATCGGCTAACATGTAGGGGCGAAAGGATAGGTCTTTTTACCTGAGCCAACGAGACGGTCATGTGATGTTTGTCAGCGGTTACCCGATCTTGACAGCTGTCAATTCAGCCACTTGTAGACGGCGTGTACAACTGACAAGGTGTTGTCATTTTATGTCTTATAGGTAGCAAGTGTGACATTTGACATTGGTCACATGTAAGGGGTGGACGGATCTACGGACGGACGGACGGAAGGACGGTCACTTGACTTACAAAATTCATCACATCCACAGGTTACCATTTTTTCTTACCCATGGCGCTCCGCTGCACGCGTTTTGCGCAAGCTTCGCTATAATGTGTGAAAATAAAAAGAGTTTTCCCTTTTATTGTTGATGAAAAAATATCAGTGGTAATTCTGAATAACATAAAGATTCTAGGAGACTGACATGCACAGAACAAAGTGTAGACGTAGAAGGGCTAGGTCCAGACGAAGGAATAATTAAGAAGAACTTTTGAAAAGTATGATGAACTTACCAATTCCTCTAAATGAGCCACACCCCATTTCATCAGTAGTTGTACCAAACCAGCCTGCATTTTTTTTAAAAGAAAAAAAAAAGAAACACAAGCGTTGTTAAGCCAATTCCCTTGAAAAGGATATGCTGCCTACATTGTTTTTCAAACTTGACACAATTGATATCCATGTATAGGACATTGGAAAACTCCAATATATTGTTTTTTCCCGGCAGGCCTGAGGGTCCCACAAAATGCTCGAAACTTAAACAACCGTCAAAAATTGTTATTATAATTATAACAAAAACTTTTGAATGTTAGTGAGACCATTGTAGATCTTATTTGTCTGTATGCGCTATAAACTGACATTGCAGTGATTTCAATCTGCCGATCTAGCAAATACATGCAGGATAAGAAAATTTGATCGCTACATTATCATCTCGTACTCCTCTGTGGCTCCAAATGCAGATTTTCACGATATTTATAAGTTAACAACTTCTACTGTCCAAATTTTACCTTGTACAATGTTTTTCGTGTACCCATTACGAGTAATTATCACCATCACCTTTTCTGTCGCAATGTTATGCGCCGAAGGGGATACGCAGGGCAAACCAAGGGAATCAAGCACCTATTTGACTAGTGTAAACTAAAGATACGGTACTCAAGTTTCGAAAATAATACCTTAAACTCGTGGACACCTAAGCTTTGAATACGATCTGAAGTTAAAAGGAATAACGAAAAAAGCCTCTATTGAAATCCTCACCCACCGTTATCTCATCGGTGTTCATCAGAATGCTACACACAACAATTGCAAAAGCGGAAGAACCTCTTGCGGGAAATAACTGGCTGTTTGCCATGAGCAGCCATAAACGTTTACAAGATGAGGAAACCGAACAGGAACTCAGTCTAAATATTAGCAGGCGCATTTAGTAGTGCATCTCGAGGAATCCCCCTGCTCACTTTGCCCAGAGCAGATATGAAGCTGGGAATGTTTAAAGGACAATCAAAGCCACGTCCACACGTATCCGGATATTTTTGAACCCGCAACTTTTTCTTTGAGGATTCGGCTTCCGTCCTCACGTATCCGGTGTATCGGGCATACGAATCGGCAACTTTCTGAATCCGCTCTCCAGAGCGGAAATTTTTTAATACCGTATGAATCCGGAATCGTGTGGACGCTAAATCCGGATACCGTTTTTTTTTTAATCCAGTGACGTCACAAGATCGAGCCCACCATGACTGTTCAAGACGGTACCGATTGCAATGTTATCGCGTCTTTACTTTTTAGACTTCAGTTTTATAACGTGTGTGCGGTTAAACCTAGCTATGATTACTGTACACTTCAATTATGCCAAACAGCGGCTCCACATTAATTTTGAAGCTTCTTTCCGTGTCGGACTGACGAATTGGACGCCCTAAAAAAGTTAAACGAGGGAAATAGTGTCTAGTAGGACAATTTTGTCAGTGAAACAGTTTTTGAAGAAGTTTCGTGATAAAATTTTCGCATGAGCCGAAGATCGTCTTACAAATTAGCTGACATCCGGATACCTGTGGACGGTCAAATTCGATTCTAATACGGATAGTAAATACATGTGGACGTGGAAATTTTTGAATCCGCAAAGAAAAATTTGAGGATTCAAAAATATCTATATGCGTGCAGATGGGAAAGGGACTAAGCCATAGAGACACCAATTTTTTTTCGGCCGGAACAACATCAACAACAACGCCTTTTATTTTCTGCCCTTGGGACAAACGCTTTGTGCACGATCAAAAAACAAATTCCTTAGAGCCGTCGCATGTTTATTTAGGACATGCGATTCCGGCCAATTCGAGCTTTTAAGCTGCAACCCTGACTAATTTGGATGAGAATAGCACCTTTAAACTTACAAGGTACCCAAACACCCGAAGATTTACATGTATGTCACCTTTTAGATAAAGCGAATGTGAAATCCTTCCCATAAGCTGAGAAGTAACCCCTAAATGGTTTTATCTTGGCGAAGCAGTGAAAACAGTTACCTTGAAATGGCTTAGTCGAAAGCAATTGATCTCAACAGAAGTCGGTCTGCGAAGTCGAGGCTTTCATCGCTGCACCCCAGAGGACTTTCAGTTTGCCACATGGCATAAATATTTTATAGTTACATACTCAACCGTACACTGGAATATAACAGGATTTGTGCAACGTCTGTCGATTGTAACGCAATATTGCATTACTGATCATCATTTGAAATGCCATGATGAGGTTTTACACAATTCACTTCCTCGTTTCCAGTCGCTGTCCAGGGAGTCTTCTCCGACTAACCAGGAGTTGATCACGGAAGAGACGCGGATTGCTGATAAATAGTGTTTGTTGAGCGCTGTTGAAAATTTTTTCTTCGGTGGAACATATGATATTTAATGAGCTATGGGGCTGTGCAGGTTGCTTAGCAAGTGGCAAACATAAGTACAGTCATACTAAAAAAAACGGACGATGCAGCACTGCAAAAGAATGCAAAAATTGTTGGGAAGGGCTTGGTTCAGACTAAAAGGTTCTTTAGCAAAGAATGTGAAGAGGTCCTTTGACGTTTTAGTCAGAAACTGGTGGTAGCCCTGTGGGGATCAATCATGGCGAGACAACTGGCATAGCAAAGGTTGCTATAGCTACTAACAGTAATCGGAGAGTTGACGATGTCGGAAAATGTGGGAAGACCGGTCTCTAGCCGGCTAAATATCCATGATTGTCCTGATTAATTACACCAGAACAAAACGATTAAATCTGTGTCTTCGTTTCTACTTCCAGCTACTTCCGTCACTAGATTATAAACTTCGACCTCAACAGTTTTGATCTTAAGAACAAAGTACAACCGGATTGAAGCGAGGCTTACAAACAACGCTTTGGTTTCTGTTCCGTCGTCCTGTTCTAGATTCTTCACTTTTGTCTCCGTTTTCGTTGCTTTTGTCTCCATATTAGTGTAAAGATAGCCGAGGCAATTCAATGTTCAATACATATTTTTCTTCGTCCAATCTTTCATTTCTTATACCGCTCGCAGTAAATTAGCAACCTACTTAGTAGGATTACATAACAGTCACGTATTAACGGACCACAATCTTACACTTTCTGTGCCATTAAATTCAAATGTGAACGTTGTTTTTCGGGAGAAGGGGAGTTGGGCGGGAAGGGAGGAATTAATAGAAATGATACTCGAAACACTTGACTATAACCACTAGCTTCCACACTATACAAAATCGCGTGATGCACTCTCGCGTCTTGTTCTTTTGTCTTTATCGCCATACATGGTACATGCGAGTAAATAAAACCTGGTATAACTGAGTAATTTTTGATAAAGAAGACCCCCCTTCATTTACCGTCAATGCCTCGAAATGGGAATAGAAAACCAAGAATTAAAGAAGAAACGATCTTTTTACGATTTAAAACCACAGGCTGGAAAGCAAAATAAATACCCTAGAACCGCCGCATGTTTATTTAAGGCATGCCATTCCAATTCCCGCTTTTAAGCTGTAAACCTGAGTAATCTGGAGGAGAATATTACCTTTACAGTTTCCAGGTAAACGCGTGAAGATTTATGTCGCCGTTTAGATAAAGCGAATGCGAAATTCTTTCGAGAAGCAGAAAAGGCCACTAAAAGGTTTTAACTTTACCTTGAAAAGGCTCGGTCGAAAGCAATTGTTCTCGCCAGAGGCCGACTTACGAAGTTGAAGCTTTCATCGCTTTACTCCAGAGGACTTTTGCCACACAGCATTTATAGTTTCATAGTCAACCGTACACAGGAATATAACAGGGTTTGTGCTTAACGTCTGTCGAGTGTAACGCAATACTGCATTACTGATCATCATTTGATATGCGATCGTTGAGGTCTTACACAGTTCACTTCCTCGTTTCCAGTCGCCCTCCAGGAAGTCTTTTCCGAATAACCAGGAGTTGATCACGGAAGAGAGGACTTTTGCCTTTTTTGACTTTATTTTTGGGTAATATTTAATCTTACTCTGGGTTTCTGCGACTTTATTAAGTTTTAAACATTCTTATTTTATTCGCATAACTGATGAATGGAAATGGAAATAATGATGGAAATCGTTCCGCTGAGGAGTTATTCAACCAGTGTTTCAGCCGAATGTTAAATTATCTAGACATGTCCATTCACTCATTCCACGTTAAGTGGGTAAATTGTGCCAAGGATTTTCGAAAAATCGAAGGTCAACAAATCAGACAAGTAGTTAGTTTAACCGAAAGATATATTATTGAGGGGTGAGAAACCAAAATTTGGTCAACATATCTTTTATCTAAAAAAAGTTATAGCCTGTTATTTAATAGCATGTAGTGTGATATTTTGTATGGCTTGAAACAGCACAGTGTTGCATTATAGTATGTTTTTTTTCAATTTAGCATACTATAAAATGTTTAAAATGAAATCCGTGGCAGGCTAAGGTCTGAGTTTTACATTTTAGTCAAGTCAGTGGCTCAAGGAATGAAAAAGTCAAGTTGTTCTGCCATGGTGTACTTTGGTCTAACGTAACAAAATATTGAGAATTTAAAAGTGCTGTGTTTTTTTTAATGTTTTTTCTTTAAAAAAGCCGTCAGACTAAACATTATTTTGCTAAATGTGAAGGAAAGAAAGTGTTGTTTACCTTTTTTATAGTTTGGAAACATGTGATCTAGTAGAAAACAAGTGATTATCAAATAAGTTTCGGTAACGGAAGTTACAGAAGGAAGGTAATATTTCATTTCTCTTCCAACTACTTACTTTTACTTACTTACTTACCGTCTTAAATAACAATGCATATGACTTATTCCATTGAATTGAATTAATGCTAAACAATTTTGGATGAAATTTTGGAATTTTTGGGTGGAACAAGGCTAAAAACAACAAAATGAGTAAAATAAATTGAATTGAAAGAAAAAAAATTAATAGATACATGGTAATCTGTTAGAATTCGTACAAGAATTGTAATACATGAATATTGTAAGGTCCATTCACAGAAAAGAGGGTTGAACTAGTAAAAACAGCTTCAGATAATCCACTTCTTGTTTTGTGTAACCTCCGTTACTTTAAAAAAATAATAAAATGATCAAGATGCCTGTCCCATTTTCATCTTATATTCCTAAATTGCCTAGAAATACTTTAAAGGAAAATAAACTTCTTTAAACTATGCAAAAAAAACTCGTCGAACCACAAACTCAGCTAAAATTCCCTTATCACACTTGACGGAGAGGTATCTCACCAATGGCACACGTATGAGGGTTACTTATGACAAAATATTCACCAGATGTCATCAAGGCTTGGGTTGTTTGATGGGGCAATCGTGTGACAGCATTTCCTGAAATTTTCCCGACGTTTATCCCATGTTTTAGAGACCGGACAAATTCTTGGTAAAGGAAGTTACAGTAACGGAAGTTGCAATTCTACCTTTTCTGTTACATCTTGAAGTGAAATTAATAACTCGGAAAAACCAAACATACTCCATAATAATCCTCACTAGCTCCTCCGTCACCACAAAAATCAGCACGGCCCACTTTTCATTTTTTCCTACTGGAATCTTATTAACGGAAGTTACAACCTTAACTGTTCACCCTGAATCCTGCTATTGTGAGAGGGAATTTCTTTCCACAGGCTTCTGCTCTTCATTTTCTGTATTGCGTATCAAAAAGAGCAAACTTAAGTAATATTTACCCGATGTAAATCATTCGCAGTATTTATTTCTAGGCCATTTGTGATCTGCCCTCAGATCGGTAACGGAAGTTTCATAAAAATAGCGGACACCAGTTCACTGTAGTTAAAAGCAACAAAACTGACCTGCAGTGAGAAATGATCATGTAGGACTTTAGTTTAGATCCCTCCCGAGACATTGGATTGATTAGTTTCCATAGTACAAGGCGACAAGCAAAAACATACCGTAACCTTCTATACCCACCCTCTCTGTGGACATAGCAAAATTGCATTTTTTGGACACTTTTGGCCTTGACTCCCTCAAAGTTACTGTCTACAGGAGCACAAAGGGGTACTGTCGCTATTTATTTGGGCGTATTTTAAGTATCTTTCAGCGAAATGATTATGGGAAAACAATTTGAGTCCCCAGAACTTTCCATGGACACAAAAAAATGGTAATTTACCCACTTAACGTGGAATGAGTGCATTGTATTTTAATCAGCATGTAAATAGATTATTCACATTTTATTCTTATGTATATTCATGTTATTGTACTTTTTTTGGAAGATGAAATAGACAGGGTTAACCCGTTTTCATCTCCGTTTCTTTTGTGAATCAACAGTTATTATTATCATTATCATTACAGCGTTCGTCCAACTGTTTAATTTCAATCCTTGTCCATCTTTACAATCCGTCGCAATCGACGACAGGAAACAGTTTTAACGCTAAATATAGTCTCCAGTGACAAAACTGGACCATTATTTTTGGAATTCAATTGATGCGAAGACACGTTTTAGCTTTTAATAAAAAGATAGCAGCAAATAGCGTGACATAGCTTTTAAAGAGTAGTTTCCTTTCTGTAAAGACCTTTGCGGCTTGTGAGATTCGTTTTCCCAATTCCCAAGGAAATTTTCCTTTTGTCTCTTCGTGATTAACCAGACTTACGTCCAACATTTCTAATTTTTTTAGGAAAAACAAAAGCAAGTAATAAAAAAGAGAATCAGAATTTCAACGCAAATCCAATGCCCAAATAGCCAAATAAATACAACAATAGAAAATAATTTTGGGAATATAAAGTAACAGATTGTTTTTAATAATGTGCGTCTTGTTAAACTCTTGACATGTACGAACTCTTTACAAAATATATAGAGGATATTACACGGTGGCGCGAAGATATGAATTTTATTTTCGAGTGGCAAAACAATATTTTACGAACGAGCGCAGCGAGTGAGTGAAATATTGTTTTTGCCACTCGAAAATAAAATTCATATCTTCGCGCCACCGTGTAACGTTCTTTTTATTATATAGACAAAAAGACATCGATAAAATAATAGATTTTTGTCCGCCAAAAAGTAATTGTGACGGCTCAAATTTACAGTACAGCAATAAAAGACATTGTTTACAATAATCTTGAGAAAGAACACTGACCTGAGTAGGGCTCTACAATGACAAAATATCAGCAAAGCTTTGAAAAATGTGTAAGTAAAATTCAAAAGACGCAAGACGTCTACAAATTTCGGATGGAAATTATGGAATTACGTCATCGATAAACTCACGTGTGAGACTATGGAAAATAAACCACTCGGGTCCTGGATGTAGTTTTTATGAATTTACGAGTGGTATATTTTCCAGTAAAACACTCGTGTCTATATAATAAATACTCATATTAAAATCTCACAATGGTTTATTTCAAAAGTAAATAGCTACATAAAATTCACTACTCAAAAAGTTGCCTGAAAAGGAATGTCTTAATTGAGTTCTTAAAAGTTTCTAGAAATTCTATTGTACGTAATTGTAAAGGCAGCTCATTCTACAAATGCAGCGCTACCGTCTATAATGCGTGTTTGCCCAGGAGTTACTGACATCTAACCCTTAGGTGACCCTAATAAAATCACTGCTTTCAACCTAATTTTATACGAGGACTTGCTTTTTATAGCTAGAAGATTAGAGTGCTTTTACTTAACCCGTGAAATAGGTAGTAGAATACTACGCACTATTATGCACTAATTCTATTGTCTTCGTTTGTTTATTTTCGCACTGGTTGTTAATATCTATTTCACGGTTTAAGTAAAATCACTCTACTGAAAGATGCAGGTGCGGGGCGATGAATGGCTTTGAAAGATAACAATATATAATAATAGTAATAATAATAATAATAATAATAACAGTAAAATTTCTATGAGCGCATTTAGAAGTCTCAATGCACTTACATGTCATTAATAAAAAATAATTTAAATGATTATGAAAATAAAAGTCCTGTATAAATAAAAACCTGTATCAGTAATATTTCTGGTAACAAAAATAAAAAGATCTATATAAAATAAATTGAAATAACTCATAAATAAAATCAAAAACAAAATTTCCGAAATAAAAGAGAGTTTGCATTTTAAAGACAATCGGGAAGAGTATTCCATAATGCAGATGCAAAGAAGGAAAACGTACGTTCAGCGTATGAGTGAGGACAGTAAAAAGTGATTTGGAGGATGGACCAAGACTTCGGGGTGGATTGTATTTTTCTAACAGGGACGACAAATAGAACGAAAAAAAGTCCGTAAAGAATCTTAAAAGTAATAAGAATAACTTTGAATATTAAACGTGATTCAACTGGCAGCCACAGTAGTTCTCGAAGAGTAGGGTTGATGAGTTCATATTGTTTAGTTTCAGTAATAAGACGCGCTGCAGTGTTTTGAACTCTTTGAAGTCTGTCCAGTTCTTGTTTTGGAAGACTATAAAGGATACTCTTACAGTAGTTCAAACGTGATATAACAAGAGCATTGAATAGAAGTTGGAAGTTTCCGTTAATGAGGTATTTGTGAATGCGCGCTATAGACCTGATGGCATTGGTTTCTTTTCTGCAAGTCTCGTTTATGTGGTATGTCAGTCTTAGGTTTTTGTCCAAAATAACTTCGAGATCACGAACTCGATCTCTTAGTGAGATCAATGACGGTACCCTCAAAAAAGAGCTTTTGAATGTTAGGCTCTTGTTAAATCGTGATGTGAACGATATAACTTCTGACTTTTCAGCATAACTTCTTAGCATAGTTTGCGTGTTCCATCGCATTACATCATGCATACAGATTTGGAGGGTAGCAGGGACGGAGCCTCATTTGCAGGATCGATAGCTAAGTACAGTTGAGTGTCGCGTGCATAAAAGAAAGAGTTCAGGTTATGGCGAGCAATTACATCCTGTAGAGGGGCAATATACAGGGTGAAGAGTAGCGGTCCAAGCATAGACACTTGTGGGACACCATAACACAGAGCGCTGAGTGGACCCTTGATCTCTAATAACATTACTAATTGCCGTTGGTTTTCAAGGTAGGATCTCAACCAGTTCAGTGCAAGTTTTGAGAAAGCAAAGTAGGACTCGAGTCTTTCTACCAGAAGAATCGCAACTTAACTTAGCTAATCACAACTTAGCAATTTGTTCTTTGGGAAGGCAAGGCCACTTCTAAAAACACCATAATATTCACAAATTGCACTTTAGGGAATGCTGTAATATTTTCCACAATGGCCTATTGCAGTAATCTAATCTGAAATTGATGAAAGCGGGTACGAGAGTACGTAAATAGTCTCTCGATAAATACTACTTAATACGTTCCCTTTCCGTTTCTTTTCCTAAATAATTTAGTTTTCCTCTGCTTTTCTCAAATGTTTGATTCTAGAGAACTTAAGATTCTAAGACGAGGACCACTACGAGGACGAGATTTTTCTCAATACTAAGCACTGCGTGCGAGCGAAGCAACGTCATTTTGGTGGGAAAACGTGATAGCCGTTGTCACTCTACTGGGCGAAGTCAACAGTTCGCTCTACTCCTCCAGGCTTCAGTTTGGTGTGCTAGTCTGCAGAACATATTGCCATGAGCGTGACTAATCTGAAGACAATTTTCTTTTTTCTAAAAGAAAACAAAAATCTTTTAGCCTTAACAGAGCCCAGAGCCCAAGTTCAAAATCCCTTATGCAGTCTATGCATTAAGAAAAAATAATGATGATAAGCTGTTATGAGTAAACAGTTGACCATAAGTTTCCTTCCAAAACCACAGTATCACGTGATAGTTTGAGGGGAAGAACTGGGCCAATCCACAATGGTTTTTCGCTTTGTGGACGGGTTGAAGGTGTAGCTTTTGGTTACTTTACTTGTGTTCCTACTCGTAATTGGAAGGGCTAAAACACATAGAAACGACCAAACAAGTGAGTTGCAGTTTGATGGGCAATTTTCGTGCGACATAAGAGCTTAAATCCTATGTTAAGAAGGACTTACTTGCACTTTTATAGTGAGGCCAGTTTTGGAAAACAGTAGCATCACTAAGAATATGAGCCGTTAGGGAAACTGCCACTAAACTGGCAAATTCTCTCCAGGCGGTTGTGTCAGATGTGCTGTCACCTGCATATTCGGAGACACCTTTAATGATGATCCATTCAACGTCCCGTTTATGAGCTGCTGCATATAAACCTAGGTGGAAAGATTGTTTGTGACATAAATATACAGTGGAATACCGACACGAAACATAAGAATTTAAAGGTATTTACGGGGTGGATGCACCAGTGGGGGGTTCATATTCCATGGATCCCGTTAGCATGTAATGAAAAATTTTATCGTGTAGTACATATGGTAGGGAACGTTTCTTGTTTGACTCGCTACATTTCGACCGCATACTGCATACTGGTTTCCATCCGCTGTGTGAAAGTGTGAGCATAAGTAGCAACGTAGTTGCTAGTGATTGGTACTACACGGATGTCACTTGTGATTGGTGGGTTTCGACCACTGAAGAGTCCGCCGTAAAGGTAAGGTAAGGAAATCTTTATTTACGCATGGCAAAATTGATTGAATCCTAATTCGGAATGAAGAATGAATTACAATGACTCCGTTATAAGCTATGTAAAATTCGTATCATTGGCATACACACTAGACAAAGGGTTAGATGAGCAGTTTGGTAAGCTCTTTATGTATAAAAACATCAGGGGACCCATTATTATCCCTTGGGGGATAACACAGTGGACGAAGCAGGATTTGGAAAGTGGACCAAGAACATATTTGCGTTTATTTTTCTAAATATGAGTTAAACCAACTGGATAGAAAGGAAGGAGAACGGGTTCATTTCCCGAACAACGGCTGGCAGCCGAGCATTAAAAGAAATTACAATTACTTTGACATTTAGGTGACATTTAGTAACGTTCGAAATAAAGTTATTGTCTGACTACCGCGTGGAGATTCAAAAATCGGGTTCAGTGGAGAATGAGTCACCAAGAGTTGACTTGACGCAAGATGACAAGAAATCAGTGCGCAAGTAACCAATTAGGGCTATGCAAATCCGATGGTGAAGCACACTTTAATTAGGTAACACGACCGATAGGGTGAAATGAGATAAACGGCATGTAAGACTGTTATCAGCAACTCAAGTGGTTCATTTAGGCGCTCACTATCATCAAGCCCGCTAACAATAATCGAAAAAAATGTCACACTCTTACCTTCCCCTTCCATTTCGACAGCAAGGGCCTCTGGAAATCGGCTTCGAAGTGCAATGCACTGCTTACTGTCTTCAATCACTTCTGGTCCGCTTAGAAAAGCCCCACAATATACTTTCACCTCCTTTTGCTCTTTGGGATTCTTCAAAGGTGCATTCCATCCATCTCTAGCATTTAGGATCAACCTCGAAAGACGGGATTTCAAGGGAACTTTTACACCGGTCTCTTTAATTCCATCCCTTGTAACTTTGGAGGGGGAATATGTTATCAACTTGTCTGATATCACCACGTCTCCAGGCTTGACTTTGGTGAGATCTAAGCAACCACAGAAACCCACAGAGAACACAGCTTTGGGCCCTAAGACTTCGACAGCGTCCATTGCAGAAACTGAAGAACCTCCTGGCGTAATGGAACCCCTATGACATTTCATTACAGCAATTTTCAGTTTCATTTGATCTTCTCCCGTATCTCCGACGTACACACAACCAAGGTCATCTCCTCCGTAGAATCTTCTGAAACGGGTTTAGAAATGAAAGACAGCCAAGAAATTCACAATCCTCCACCGTCAGTAACAGAATGTCGATTGGAATTTGGTCCTCATCTAAAGGTTCTGACTTTCTGGGAAGATTCTCACTCTTCCGCATTGTAACAGCAACTTCGGGCGGGCCACTCACACTAGCTTTGGAAATAAAGTAAAAACATTTTTAAGACAGAATCCACCATGCAGGCAATTAAGTAATTTTTATTTTCACTGGACAAAAGCCTTGCACAAGAATGATTTAAAGAATATTGCGACCATTTTTAGATTTTTCAAGGGCTTAGTTATCTGTAATAACACCAAAGAAAATTTCTTATGGGAACCCGAGAAAATAAATGTCAAATTTCACAAGAATGGTGAAAACACAGGTAAACTTCTGAAAATTTCATAATGTAAGACATCATTTTATGAACTTTGACATTTATTTCTCGGGCTCTCATAAGAAATTTTCTTAAGTGTCATGACAGATAACTAATTACATCATAAGCCCTTGAAAAATGTAAAAACGAATGCAATATGGTTTAAAAACTATTCTGGTACAAGGTTTTTGTCCACTGAAAATGTAAATTACTCAGTTTCCTGATGGATTCCGTCTTAATTCTTCAAAACGAATTCAGTTATAACTGTGCAAAATAAATAAGCATTATAAATAACTAGTCAAAGTTTAAAATAAATAACTCGCACGGCGAAACTTTTAAAAGTGTGACAGGGCATCCTGTCTTTACCTGACACAAGCAAAACTTTGGCTTTTTCCTTTTTTTAAAATTAAAACGTACGTAATTGTGCTAAGCCCATAACAGCATTAAGGGAACACGTTCTCATTACAGCATTATATCTGGAGTCTCCTGGATTTACGGAGTTCTTAAGCTCTCTTTTATTCCCCATCCCTAACTTTCCTAAGAGGAATTCAGAAGACACAAGTAGTAGGCAGTAAAAGACATGAGCGGCAAAACAGTTGGTGCCAACACGGGCCTTTCTTTCAAGGGACGGTGTGCGGGTAATCTAATAGTGCTGAGGCGTTGCCATACATGTTTACGTGTGTATACCGATGTTTTAGTTAAGACATGAAGATGCAATCACCTCCACAGAGATGCTCCAAACTCCGCTCCTATTTAAAAACAGACAAAGAAAACAAAAACCATTCATAAAATCGAGAAAACGTGACATACTATATTATTAAGACACTTAGCCCTGTGGTTTACACTACAGAGAGATAAAGATACGTATCCTACAGAGCAAAATCGCCACTGGCTGCGGCAGCACTAAGCATATTAACCGGGTAATATTATTGGTAACCTGGTTAAAATTCTTCAACTAATGACCTGGTTAAAAGGGTTAAACAAAGTAAGTAAATTTTTATGAGCGGTTGGCGTTCTGTGACGTTAACTAATGTTTAACTACCCTGCGAGGTGATTTTCATTGTCCAATCAAAACATTTTCTGAAAGCAAAAGGTTCTCACGTTTTGTTGCAAAAATTCGTAAACTTGAGGATTGTTTCCTGAAAGGTCAGGTAAGCTCAAACGGTTTTACTATTTTAAAAGGTTGTACAGTTGAATACTTGAATTTCATTGGTCCGTTTACAAAAAAAAAGAGAATATCTTGTTTTCAGAAAACATTGTGACTGAACAACTTTCTCCAAGTGATCCGGTTTGAGTGTCCGCACTGCAATTACTTAGCTTTTTACTTTAAAATTTAAAATTAATAATTAATTAATTAAGTCTGAAGTAAAATTGCCTTCCAAATAATTAACCTGCTTCCTCAGGGATCGAAACCAGAATGCAAATCCTTCCACTGGAACAATTTCTTCTTTAGCCAAAGTATTCTTTCTGCAAATTCGACCTTGCTCATCTTGCAACTCGGCCTCGGAACGGAAGTGAAGAGACTCTTCTTCTTTGCAACCTTTACAATAGTACTTGCCTGATCGTTGCTCACAGCAAACAGGGCAGATTACACTAAATTCCCATTCTATGGTTTCCAACCAAAAGCACTCTTTGCGCAAACTTTGAAGCACTGTTTCTAATTGGTTTAAAACTGTATCACAAATGTCCACAGCTGGTTTGTCACTCAAAGACACTGGATCTTCGTAAACCACAACCTGAACAGATGAGGCATTGCAGCATAGGATTACTGAGTATCCTTTGGAGCCGACAGGAAATCTGACAAAGTTCTGGTACATATCTTCGTACAAAGGTGTGAACTGCATTTCGATGCACCAAGCAAGAAACTTCACTACAAGTCGTTCAAACAAACCAAGGGGCACTTGGACATACTCTTGACGGGTCACTCGTCTAAAACGAATGAAAAGATGAGGAATTGTGGCATGTAAAAGCAGCTCCTTTGTTTTACCATCTGGAGGAGACATCAACATGGATGGTACAAGATACTGCTTCTCCTCGCCAACTGAAGGCATGGGACACAACAGGCCAAATTTCTCCATGATCACAATAAGGATCTCTTTGGTTTCATCAGTGAAGCTCCTCCATGCAACCTGTATAAGCTGCTCTTCCAGGACACCTTTGTTTTGAAGCTTTTTCCACAATTCTTTATACTGAGGCTCATCTGATTTACGCTCATAGGGTTTGACTGTGATCACCTTCCTGAACAGATCTATTAACCACTGGGGGTCTAAAATGACCATATCTTTCAACTTTGGTGTGTCATCAAAATGTATCAAAATTCTCAGGTCGTGTAGGAAATTCAACGACGTTTTAACTTGTTGCTCGTCGTTAATCCCACATTCGTCACGAGCTATTCTTCTAGCTTCGTCGAGGGAGATAAAATGATCCGTTTTTCCCATCAGTGCCTCTTCAAACTGTAACCACTTGATTGGAATCCTGCTCTGCATGTGTGGATGCTGCTTTGCAATTTCAAGCCATTCATCCCTTAATTCCTGCACATCTTTACACTCATCTGCACTGCCGGACTTTGTGTTGTCAACCACGAAGTACTTCTTGGACAAATGCTCACTGTACGGCTTTGCCTCTAGAGAGTCATATACTTGGGCAGCTATCTCCTCGGCTGATTCTCCAACAACATCAGCGTGGGTGCACACCAAGATTACTGGGGGCAGCTTCTTGGGTAGATTTCCACACTTTGTGGAGTCGGGATGGCCCGTATTTTGGATCTCCAAAGCAGAGACAGAGGACAACCAAAAGTGAAGATAATCTTGATTGGTCTTCTACCTTCCGCCTAAAAACACCCTGTTTTTCAATATGCTCGGCTATGCCCTCTGGATCTTTGGTAAGATCATACACTAAAAGGTAAATTGCTTTTCCGGTGAGAAATACTGGATGGGTAGTATAGTAAACTGACTGTCCACCAAAATCCCAGACACAGAAATAAACGTTATCTTTATCTTCCCTTTTGGTGTCATTAATCAATTTCACATAGTAAGCTGCCGCTTTTTCTGGAACTTCATTTACACGATTTTTATTGTTTGATTCTTTATCAGTCTTAAACAGCTTTTCTGACTTCTCTTCAGTCGCTTCACCGAAGTTATCTTGTGGTTGTGCGAGCATGTCTTCTTTAACATCAGAATCTTCTAGTTTTGGACTGTTTGAATAACCAAGGTTGGGTTCACTCGTTCCTTTTTTAATTTCATCTACCATGAAATTCGCTACTCTGTTATGGAAAGAAACAGCAGATTCATCATCTTGCTCCTCTTTTGTCTCCTCTGAATTCATAATCTCCTTTGTCACACTGAAGTAAGAGGGATCACGTTCGATTCCATCAGTGCTCGGCTCTTTTTCATCGAACTTTTGTTTTTTCAAAGACTTCTTCAAACTTGTTTTTCCAGATCGCGCTTGTCCAATGAGCATAACTGGCAACCCCATGACACGAAGTCTCGCCCTCCTCTAGAGCCTTGTTGTAGGCAGCTACGTGCAAGGGTCCTCTGGCAATAATTTCTGGGGGAACTAAAGAAAAAATGTGAAAACATGTTTTATAAATTTTGTTTTATAAAGTGTATAAAGTGCTTGTGTAATTGCATGTACACAATAATGCACATTGTATTGAGGTGGTTGCAACAGCAGAGCTGTTCGCAGTTAGACGGGGATGCTACTTTTGATCATCGCGAAGCATATTCGCAGTACAACCAGTTACAAGTCAGAGAATTTTATCAAACTATGGTTGAATAGATGCGTTCATGAAAGAGGTGTACCATACGATAATCATTGTGACGTTTGCTTGGCCTATAATGTAGGTAGCCACAAATTACTTCTTTAAAATTTCTATCCAATAAATGAGATCATCAAATACCCCGACGAATACAGCGTGCAAAGAAAGTAGTGTCCGATAGCCCGGGGCTAGTGGATTTTGCTATCGGCCTAGTGAATTCTGTTATTAACTTGCTCGACGTGCAAGTGAAGTTTTTTTTAGATATTCAAATTACAGAAGAACTGTGAAATCAATAATGTATTTGGGGCTAGTTGAAATGACGTTTGGGCTAGTATATGCTAGCTTCAGATTGCCCGAATGGCGAGCTTTAAAAATGACTTTCTTTGCACCCTGGAACACCAAAGTAAATGCGTAGATTCAGACCTCCAAAAAGAAAAAGAAAGTCAGTAGTTCTAACCGCTGCTATAAATATCATCAAGAATAAGCATAACACTGACGTAAGTTAATTTTTTTAATCAATTATCTACAAACAAAAGAAAGAACCAACGAATTATTGAAAGAAAGTTAAAAGGATAAATCGAATTCAAAGTTTTCAGCTTATCAGATGAATTATTTCTAGCTCTGTATATGTTCTACCGATTTTCACATTTTTTCGTAACTCTTATTTTTAAAGAGGGTTAGAAGTCATTAGAGATTAAACTAGATAAAAAGTAAAATGAAATATAAATTGATATTTATAATAATAAAACTAAATATTAAAGAAAAGTTTAAAAAACAAGGGAACGTTAGAAACAAGTACAATTAAAATCAACCAAACCCAAAATAGATAAGAAATTTGAAAAAAATCTGAGGAAAATGAAAACATAAAAGATTTAGAAAAGTAATAACGAAGCATAAACAAAAACCCATGGCCCTTTCAGGCCACCATAGTGATTTAGAAATCAGGCCTTAGATATCGTTAGTTTAACAGGTTGAGTTTTGTCTTTACGGTTTTTAATTAATACCCGGCGAACGTCCAGAGTTTAATTGGACTGACTTGTAAACGACAACTAGTACTGATTGGTAATCTTACGTCTTGCCATGCTTGCTTCAATTACATAAGTTTAAAATCTATAAACTTGTTAAAAACCTTTCAAAATGTACTTATTAGTCGAAATTTACATTCACTGTTGTACTGAAAAAAAAAACCCTGGTGTAATCCGGAAGACATGGTTCATACGGGAATCGAGAAAGTTTCAAGTATTCAAGTATATTTTGAAACTACTTAGAGGGTACCAAAATGTATACAGTAAATAAAAAATACTTAACATAGGAAAAGAAAGAGATCTTAGCAGGTAAGCAATGCGAAGTGTGCACAGTGGCGAGTTAAAGCACACCATATTTTCGTGAGGAAATGAAGACCCACCTGGCATTTCTTTGGGGTCGTCAAAGAATCTCTCAGCTACGAGGCTGTCATTGGACTCAATTAGTTTCCTCAGCTGTTGAACTTCTTGTTTCAGATCATCATTTTCTTTGAGGACCTTTGTTAAATCTTTTGTTTGAAATGTTTTCTGATATTTTAGGTCTTGAATTTTTACAGTGGGAAGACTAAGCGCTTGAAACGTAACTTCAACTTTGCTAACAGCATTCTGAAAATCTATCTCAGAGAGACTACCTTGTCGTTTGTGAGCGAATTCCTGATTCATGAATTTTCGTAGATCATCTACATTATTTCTTACTGTTGCGCTAAGACCTGGCCCGACGCAATCAGAGTAAAGGATAGCGTAAAATAGCATTGTACTATCCCATTCCTTTCTGTTTCCGTTTTTCATAGTGGCCAAAAGATGAACGTTTCTTCTTTGATTTCGAGGAGACTCTCCGTTGTAAAAGTCCATTCCGTTAAGAGGCTCGTCTTTCCATTCTCCTGTTGTTGTTTTGTACAGTTTGTCCCATTCTCGTTTAAATATTTCTCCCAGACCCTCCGCTAGTATATCAGTAGTTAGATAACAAATTCTGTAATAGTTTAGCTGTTCATCGGTATATTCTTTTGAAGATGCCATACTTGGCGTACGTCTGATGCTTCAATCTATGGAAAAAGATTCTTTTTGCAATAAGTGACATAACATACCCAGGGGTAATACCCTTTGTAAGCTATATTGGTGTGTACCACAAACGGTATAGTTTTTTAGCCGTTTTGGTCTCATGAAAACGGATTTCAAATGGAACCAGAAGAGTAGATGTAAATGTATTTTTGCCTAAAAACTTATAGACTAATTTAGGTTTCTGGGAAACTGCCCACCTACCCCTCGCCTAAGCTAACATTAACACTTAATTCTCACTTAGGGCAAAATAATGGCTTAGGGGAAGGGTAGGTGGGCAGTTTCCCAGAAAACCTTAATTGATCCAAACCAAGAGAGGATAAAGGGGACAGAGAAGCCATCCTCCATACACACCCTATTCCATAGGTAATTCTTCTCGAGTTATTTTTAAGACCACAGATCCCAAGGGGGATTAGACAACAGCCAATCACATAGCGCGAATGTGTTCCGCGTGGATGACCCACGACCAGAGCCACGCGTTTTTCACGAATTGAGGCAGAAAAGAATGGCGGAAGACGCGGAGAGCAATATTGCTATTCGTTTTGTCGACGAAAACGACTAAAGAGAGATTTCTGCTAAAGCTGTGTCAGCGAAACGGAAATTAAAAAAGAATCGCCCTTCCTCTCTTGAAAAGAGCTAACAGTACAGCAGGGACATCCTTAACACATTGAATATTCTCTCAGGATCATTTATAATTAACAGTTTGAAGAGAGCAATTTCTGGTTTGATATTTATTCTTTTATTAGTCTTTTATTATTCAACAAAAAAATAACACTTGGTGTCCTATAATAATAATAATTTAATAACTTCTAGAGCGCTATTTACATTCACTGATCAACAGCGCTTAACAACTTAAAAAACTACAATAAAATTCAAATTTGTAAAACTAATTACTTGTAGACGAATATTACTTGCTACTTGCTTTATTGTACAAGCGACCGGTTTCAATAGACCGGCGAAATTTCTCATTTTATTAAAGCACTCAGGTTACGATAACTTCGAGTTAAACTAATTTCACGGGTTGTCAAAGAGTCGAGCGATTCCCTTTTCCCAGGCGAGCGTCGACTCATTTCGCTTCAATATTCAGAAATGCTCTCGATCTCTTTACGTTTTCATTGCCTTTCGCCCGATATGTTTAGCATGGCGTTTAGTCATGCGAAACCTCCACGAAATATCCACGCAGCGCGCGAGGTAACTTTATCCCGATTCTAAAAATAACTCGAGACGAATTACCTATGGAATAGGGTGTGTATAAGGGATACCTTCTCTGTCCCCTTTATCCTCTCTTGTCCAAACTTATTCAGTGTCAGATACTACTATTAAAAGCGAAGATAAAAAGGCTCAAAAATAGCTTGACTTCACTCAGGCAAGGTAATGGGTTCCCAAACCGAGTATAACGTTTAGAGCCAGCTCTGACAATGGGTAGGCAGTGTAGAAGGGGGCCCCTTATATCACCTTTCATTTTTGCTCCCTGTTTTACCGCCACTCCTAACCGCTATTTTTTTTCGCACAAAGCGTGCGTGGAGCGCGAGACACACGCGTCGGGTAAAAGCGTTCTCGCGCTCCGCGCTTGCCTCGCGCATAATCTTCAGTCGCCCAAAAAAACGTGAAAAAATGACGCCTGTTCTGCCGGCTTCTTTATATTCAGTTTCCCTCTCTAATTCAATACGATTTCCTTACACTAGAAATATTTTAACTAGACTAAGGCCGAGTACTTGTAGGACAAAACTATGCAAAACAGTCGTTCATGCTTAATCTGAAGAGACTCTCGATAAAGATTATAGAGTTTCGATGTTAAACGAACGATCAGAACATAAAGCTTATGGGTTTTGGTTTCTTTTCGAAAAGTTTTAAAAACATCTAATGTGAGTTAACGTCAAAAAATTACTTCCAAGTTCGCAATAGTTCTTTTGTACTTGCTCTACGAAATTACCTCAGGTCGAAGCTTGTTTTCAGTTCATTGCTTCCAGACCGTTCCAAAAGCAGAGCTTACTTTGGCAGCTTGAATGATGGACCGAAACAGTGAAAAATGGTCACCAAAAGGCTATCATTTCCTTACCATTTGCTGCGAAAGCCTCCAATCGATGTTCTTTTTAACAGACTCATAGTTTAAATAACCGACATGAAAGCTTTCCGCATCATTAAATCCTACCATGTAACTGAACATGCCCTCTTTTTACCAAGTAAAGGTTTTTTGACCGCGTGTAGAAACACGGCTGCTTATTGCATTTTCTTACCGTTTTGAACTCCTGACTCAGGCAGCAAATTTCGAAGATACCAAGTCTTTACAACCCTCCAAGCTGCGACCACTTTAGGCGCCATGGCGGCTAAAATTTTTGTACTGTCGCCTTGATTAGGAAAATAGTCTCCAAGTTGGCGACCACAGAAAACTGATACTTAACGAAACGAAAAAGATAAACAATTGTCTGAATTGTACTGAAATGATTAAGACCCTCTGCTGGTATCCCAGAGGGAGAAGATTACAAGATCTCGTCGACATTCATTCAAACAAATGCTTACTTTGCCAAGATTTCTACTAAAATATTGTTCTGCCCCACTAAGCACAAGTCAGTTGCATAGCCCGTGACATTTTTGAACCTTGTAACGCGTGACGACCAGTACGCGGTCGATTTGTTAGTCTCGCTTGCGCAAGCAGCGAGAATCATAATCTGCAACGCGTTTTTCGCCCCGAGCGGGAGGGGGTAGTCCCTTATATAGGCTATAAGGTAAGTTTTTTTTAGCCGGTTTGGTCTCAATGTGAGATAGGGTATCAATTTCGACCAGTTTGGTCTGAAATAGGGTATGGTTTGTGCACTCTAGTCTTGAATTGGGTATGTTTTTTAGAAGAATTACCTACTTCTTCATCATTTGGCGATTTTTTTTTTTTGTAATGTTTACACAGGGTCCAGAGGAGTTCCGTGTGAATAAATGAATTACTTATTTAAAGTCTCACCTTAAAAAATGTCTATACCTGTGGCTTAGCACGATTAATTAGCCCCAATGGGATGTTTATCAATCTACTGTAAACGATTTCTTCGCTTCTTATCTGACCCAGATCGACTTTGGAAAATCAATAACCGCAATCCATATCCTCGCTGGCGCACGGCAAGTCGCCCGAGGGGTGACCGAAGGGCGACCGAGGAACGAAGTAAGAATCTTAATCCAGTGTTTTTTGCAAGACATTTTCAGTAAATAAATACGCAGGAAAATGCAGTAGCTAGAAGTTTATGTTACCCATCTCTAGTGTTGTTGGTAAGATTCAGTGTTTATGGGAAACAAGAGGACACTCAGTGACGCCGTCAGAATTATGGAATATTATAAAAGGAAATACCCATTTTAATGATAAAAAATGCTTTTTCAGGAAATAAAAATATTTTTTCTATGTTTTAGCTGTACATGTACACACGCGCGTAAGTTCGTGGATGCTATGCTCCTGAGATGTCTTTGAGCAAAGATTGGCTTGACCAACGACTAGTACCTACAGAATTTCACAAGACCAGGATGATTAGAGAATCCCTGTCGCTAGCATATGAACAACAACAGCTCACAAAATGCTAAAAAAAACTTGCAAAAGGTGTAGCGACAGGAAATTTGAAGAATCTATTATGGCTTCCCAATTTGCAGCAATTTATTTCCAGACTATATGGTTTGTGTTTCCTGGATTTTGGACTATTCGGCGTAGCCTTACATAGGCTTTTATCACAGAGCTTCTCCCAAGCAGAATATTTAATCAGAGCCGCAAGCTTCATCAATTTGCTATGTCTTTCATGACAGTAGCTACTTTACGTTTTAAAGTAATTTGCATTTAGTGGCATGAAAGTGAATTTTTGAATGATATTTTTGGGATCATTTTTAGAAATTTTGGTATAAAGGCTGCCATATATGGTCTCTTGAGGCTCGTCAGAAAAACGTGCAAAGTGTCAAGTACCAAGTGCAAAAAGAAAGTGCTATTATGAGAGGATTTTGTTAATTAAAAGAGCTGCGTCTCTTAAGACATCTTTGTTAAATATTTGCTTAGGGTGCCTGTCATCATCACACGATAGGTTTAGAAAGAGGGAAATTAGTCACTCTAGTGAAGGGCAAAGTTCATTATGTAATTTTTTTCCAGAATCCGCACTCGGCAAGCAAAGACTTTGATCAATTCTTTACCTCAGTGACATCTAAGCTCCAACAAACTGAGTCAACAGGTCAACAAGGAGAGAGTAAGTAATGTGCTAAAAAAGCAACATAAGATAAATATCTTTTATTAAATACAAGAAAAGTATCCACACGTTTTGCAGACAAGCTAGTCCAAGCTTAGTCCAGCAGATCGGATTGCATTAGTACAGTTTAGTACCGGATCGAAATGTTACAGCAAAAATACCACTGAATTTAATTGAAAGATGTTGGCAGTTTCCTCCAATTAAGGCGCATTTCAGAATTTTGTGGTCTATGTTGTGATGTCGGAAAACCGGATCCTTTATCCCTTACAGTAATGCTGATCCCGATCCCAAGGCTTGTGATCCCAGATCCCGGCGCTGTGATCCCTGATCCCACCCCATCTTTTGTGGTTGATCCCTGATCCCATATACCTTGTTACGACCCTGTAATCTCCAAGTAGGCGAGAGGTGAATGCCGCTGTAAGCGCGTTCTTTTTTTTCATAACTTTTCTCTCGGAAACCGCGAGTGCGACTAAACTGGAAAGACTATTACAACACAAATAAATATATATTTTGGGGGTTCAATAAATGGAAAAGCAGGAAGTTAAAATCGGCATGGAACATTTTAAAATAAATATGAGTGGCATGAAATGTTTAATCGTTTTTTACATATAAAAAGCGACCATTGCAGACCAACACAACATCATCATCAAACGAATCTAAACTTCGCGAAAAACAATTGTCTTAAACGTCTTAACCAAAAATAAAGCAAAAGGTATTTATTGCAATCTCACAAGAGGTATTTTTGTTTGCGTTTTTTGGCTGATAGAAAACTGTAGGGTTATAGGGTTTAACCCCCGCTTAAATTTAAACCGGGTTTCTTTTTCTTGTGTTTGAAAGTATTTTCTCAGATAATTTTCCCTGTTATTTTTAGAGCTTCCAATCATCAACTTGTAGACAAAAAGAATTAAAGCTAAAATGCTTTTTATATTAGCTTTCAAATCTCAATTCAAATCTCGCACTAACCCTGGGTTATCTTAACGCAGCTTTGAACAACTCGGCCCAGATGTAAATAATTTCTCAATGTGTGATTTCATTAGTAAAATACTGAAGCTATTTTGGTATGTCCTGGTACTTTTTTCCATTATTAAAAATAATGTTTACGTGGAAAAAGGAGACTCCATTACAGTACTTATGCAATTTTCACGGGTGCGACTTCAAACGTTTGGCTGAACATGTTTAAGGGCAAATTGATTATTAACCCAATTATTAAAACTTTAATTATTAATTGCGGGCGACAAGAGGAGCCCGCAATCCTAATCCCCGGGTTGTTATTACGCATGCGTTGCATGTATGTAGCAAGCATCCATTTGATCTTCGACTAAGAACAACTGAAATACACAAACCGCAATTTGATCACGTGCGTTTCGACCTTCTATCCCTCGTAGTTTTGACCATCTGTCAAGTTAAATACTTTCGCAAAGTACACCGTTGGAACAAAAGCGCTTCGACCTCCAATCGTCGTTGCCCGCACTCGTACTCCCTAACCTTTGGTTATTACCAGTATATATATTTTGGCGCCTGAAAAAATCCTTTGGCGACTAGACCTAAAGAGTTGGTGGCCTCTTTAACTTGGACGGTTGCTTTATAAGGTATCATTGAGCTTCTGCTGGAATGACAACGGGAAACAGGCTGTCAAAACGAAAGTGGAATGTTTTAAGGCGTGACGAGTATTTTTACTTTCATCATTATTCCTTTCAAATATGCATTACTGACCAAGCGTGAGGTCAATATGACTGGATATATGGCCAAATTCCTTTTTTGCGTTTCGTTAGAATTTCTAGACGTCCTTTATTTTTTCCTGGTTGGTTATGTCACAAGACTTGGTTATGCCACGAGCTCGGTCGCTGCGCGACCTCATGCATTGAAGCTCGCTTCGCTCACTTTTAAGAACTTATGAAAGGTCGACTTATAGCAAGTTTAACATTTTGTTTTCCGGTAAGAAGTCCGGGCCAAAGAAAAAAAGAACGACCCCAATATACGCCACTTGCACATCTCCCACAAGGCACCTTATTTCCCCCCCAAAATTTTGCATAAGCATTATTTTTAATTTCTTTTGGGACGGCTGTAATACCCAGGAGAAATGAAAAACAACCTGAAAGATTAGGCAAACTTTGGGGGGCAAATAAAGTGCATTATGGGAGAGGTGCACTGAAGTGGCGAATCGACCTATCTTGAGCGAACAAGATTCAGTCTTGGGCAGAACATCAGTCTGAACACTAGCCTACTTGCGCATATATGTGGATTGGAAAAGCTTTTTGCCCTAAAGGCTTAACGACAAGCTCAACCAATTTTTTGCGTAGAGCGGAAGCCTGAACAGGAAAGGTCAAAGAATAGCTTTGATTCCCCTTCAACTTACCTTGCTTTTTGAATGGCTTGAAATTAGTGGCTCGTAGATGACGTGGTAAAAGCTACAAACACGAGTAGGGGCAATTGTAATATTTGTTCGGCAAGGTTCTTCTTCTTCACAAAGCTGGCGTGGCGCCCTTTGGTGTAATCAAATGTTCTTCTGTCTCGTCCCAATATTCTTCTGAATTGTGGCTTTGCGTGTCCCATGTCCCATCCCTGCTTCAATGAAGCCGATTTTTGCGGGGAGGGGACGGATCATTTCAGGTCGTCTAGCGAACAGACTTGGAAGTCGATTTGAAAAGAACACAAATTAAGATTATTGCGTGGAGTTATTGGTCCTATATCCAAGTCGAATGATTTTATAAATACAGTATTCGGATGAGGTTGTTAGCTTGCGTGTGAGCTGCAGAAACAACTGCCTCCCAGGGTCCCCACGGGAAAAGCTTCAGGCTTGTTACAATCCTCTCCCTGCGGGTGAAAAGTTTCCTATTTTTACAAGAACTGACAAGAAAGGAATATGGTATTTGTAGATCGCCCCGTGAAATACAAACATATTCACCTGGATAGTCATGCAATATCCGACAGAAAACTACTGTGATACAACAGCTAAACCCAAAAAGTTGACCTTGTCAAGTTTTATAAGCGTAGAACGACATTTTGGAATTTCAGTTGAGATCAGATTAGTCACGTTCAGCAACTGTCATGCTATATTTTTCAGGGCAGAACGGGATTGAAGGGGGGAGGGTCGAGGTTAGTGCGTTTTGTAGAGTCCCAGATTAAAATAATGCCAATCGTTTCTTCTTTCAAAAGGCTAACTTACCTCTTTTTTTATTAGCCTGAGGAAACAGAAGAGATTTCACAACGACACCAATGGTTTCCCCGCGAAATGACGTCTGAGAAATGAGCGCCGAAATTCCATACTAGTGACGCGTCACTGCAAAGATCTGCGCAGTGTTTCTGATTGGTCGTGTCGCGTGTGAAATCTGCTTCATACAATCGTATTTGGGAGTGGGGGTGAGATGAGATAAAACAAAACAAAACTTCATCAACGTTAGTAAATTATATTCAGAACCCACAGAAACCCATATTTGATACTGTATTACGTCATGGTGTCAATCAAGTTATAGCTACATGTTGGAAATTATAGCCAAGTGACTCATCAGGTCGGAGCATAACTACTCTGTTTGTGTAGTATAGATATGGCACCGCCACTGGCACTCTCGACACCAGTGCTTGGTGAGAAAAAGTTAAAGGTGGTAATAAGTGAAAAGTATAAAATGTTCGTCGAGGAAAAGGAGAAATATTTCGTGACTACCTACACATCTTTGTGGTTCTCAAATCACTGAGCTACACGTACTGAACCCGTTGAGAAAGCCTATATACGTACTGAGAGCATTCATATATACCGTGAGGAAAAATTCTCCTGCGCCTGTGTATATATAATATTTTTTAAGCACTGTCAGTGATCGGTCTAACGAAACCAGAAAATACGACATTGTAAAACGCCTAGAACAGTTAATCATATAACATTAGTAGCCTGTATTCACAGGTTAATACAATTTTTATCCTTCATTCTAACTTCACCTTTAACTGCCATTGAGAGTCTTTTCTGGAGCGTTTTCACTCACGAGGCCGGCAGCTATGTAAATTTTTTGGAACTAAATAAAGTTTTTACACTAGAAAACGTTTCAACTCCCACAGGAGTTGTTTGGAACACAAACATGACCGCCGTTTAACATATGGCAGACGTGACGTTATGTGAAAACGTTCTGCACGGAGGGAGTTGTGGTGTGTATAAAGTCTATGCCTTATGTTCACTGCGACAGCGATAATCAGGAGTGTCCCGAATGTCAAACTCATGGGTTTTCAGTCTCCACTCGGCTTCATCTGGGTCCGATGCATCATCCTCTAATGTGCGTTCCACGTATGTGGCATGACCCTTGGCATCTACTAACACCACTGTATTTGTTCTAGAAATACAACATAATAAGTATCCAGTAAATATTTAACCTGATGCACTTACTGCGTTTAAAAAAAGCAAAGCTACATCGATAGGCCTTTTGTAATAGTTGGTCACGTGATCAACTTTCGGTGAACAAATTTTCGTACCAGCGAAAAGAGCATCTAAAACTTAAATAGATAGCCTGTAAATTTAAACCCGTTTATCTCAGAAGTAGCGATTGCAACGGCCGCCGAATTGTTTTCATTTTAACAAAAAGTTGATCACGTGACCAACTATTGCAGGGACCTATATTCGCCACTTTCACGTGTCCGTCATCTTGTTCACTTACTATTAGGACGACTGTGATACTCAAGAGAAATTAAAAACAATACTTTGGATGGTAGTAGGGCTCGAAACTCGGTGGTGTCTGTAGGAGCGAAGGATTCGCGCATTGAATTCCCAGGTGTGACCTCAAATCCTCGTAACGACTTCTTTTCTTTCCGTGTAGCGTTGTAAAACGAAGCACTGATTGAGAAAAAGTGGGGAGAGACGGATAGGAGGGGGAGGGAGGGAGAGGGAGGGGCGGGGTAAATTTGCCTCAACCATTTGTGTGTTTGTCGTCGATTGTCTGGTCCGATCCTTTATCTTTTCCTCAGTTGAACAGGTCGCTGATAAAAAAAATTAAGGGTCTTTTGTGCTTGATTTCCCCGTAGACTATAAATTAGAAAGATCTGTTTCATAGTCCTGCAAGCCAAAGTCTGATTCAGCTTCTCTTAGAGCCAGGTGAAAACAATTTAAGCCAAAACAGCCCCATCAAAAGCCTACTTCAGCCCGTGGGTCCAAATCAGCCCCTGGTAATTGAACAGTGTTGGCCCTAATTAGAGCTCAAAAATGTTTACTTACCGAAACGGCCCCATTTTTAGGGCGTAAACACACCTTTTTTGATTTACCGTACAGTGTAATGAAAAAATAAGCAAATTTCAACTCATACCTAGTGCCACATCGCTTCTCTTTATAGTTGACAAAGATTGCTCGGCAAGCATCTAGAAAATTCGTATCGCTCCCTTCGTCTTGAGGGCTGATGAAGCTGTATGAATCCTCACAACCGAAAAATCTGCGATAATAAACTCAAAATCACCTTTTCCAACTATTAATTAACGCCGTTTGCATGCCAATGAAGCAGTTGCGAAAAGAAGCCTGAAGGCTGAAACGGTTATGGGCTTCGGTGGGTGTTCTAACCCGAATAACCCTACATATTGTGCTCGACCACAGCGGTTAGCAATGCGATTGACTGGTGCTAACTGATAAATAAGTTATGAAGTCACTACTGACGTTGATGCTAGGTTTTTGCGTTAAGAGTATAGGTAAACTTGAATAAACAATACATAAACTGAGGATGTAAAATACAAGCTGATTTCTTTTTACGAGTAATTTACAAACAACTTTACAGAGTCTACGTTTTTAATAGCATATACTGTGTACGTAGTATCTCAGTTGAAATAACTACCCTGGGTCTGAGACCGAGGAAAGAGGTTTTTCTGTCTCGTGCGGCTGGAGCTTAGGTGTGTTCCCCAGACAGATAAAGACTCTGGCATCAAGAGTATTACATAACCGATCTAGTTTGGATAAAGAATTGAAGTTCGCGTTCACATCGCGTCATCAAATGTAAATAACTCATGTACTAGTAATTCCATGGACTCCTCTGTAATTCATCTTCTAATCCAAGTTTGAAGTGCCAAATTTTAATTCAACTTACCTGTCTCGCAAATTTAGCATCCCAATCAGCTTATCAACAAGCTCCTGTTTGGTGCAGGCTTCATTTAAAATGTTTGCAAATCTTTCCTTTCCATAAACCATCTTCGGCCATGGGCAATCCAGGACATTATTTGACAAGGCATGAATTCCAGGTGTCAACACCCTGATATTTTCTTTATCGGCGTTGCAAAAGCATCCAAACTTAGAGTTTCCAGTCAAGGATAACTTGCCCACTAAGAGATTGAAGCCGTTATACTTGTCAGCTGTTCTGCTGACTTCTTCAAGGTACTTTCTTACGTTGCCATCTCCTTCTAAGAAATCTGGTACCAAATGCCCTTTTCCAACTGCGTGTGGATTTAGAAAGGTTGGCGATTGTCTGTAGTTTGTGATTGCTCCAAATGTCCCATCCTTAGTTATACCTAGCCAAGTTCCTCCCTCTCTACCTGGCTTCAGATCCATCCCTGTAAACGGAAAAATAACTTTCAGCAGTCGGCTCCTGCTTTCAGTGAGATTGGGTATACATGACCCGTAAGCATTGTTAGCAAGCTTGTTGTTGTACGTATAGTGTATTAGCAGTGATTAACCGCGGTTGAACTAGGATTTAAGTCAAAAGCCTCAGGTTCATACATGCCGGTTTTACCACGTCATTTGGGTGTAGAGTCCAGGTTGCTGCTCAAAACCTTAGAAATTAAGTGATCCTGGTTTGAGAGAGTTGACAGGTCGAAAACACTATCGAGCAGCCTCACTGTTAGCAATGAAAATTGTTCATTACATAACTTGATTAGCAAGCGAGAATGGGGCATATGATACTCCAGGGGGGAGTACTTCCTTATAAGAGACTGATGGGGATGAACCGCTGGATGGGGTCGCATTTTTACGACTGGATTGACTAAAATGGGGTCGCATTTACAGTAGAGAGTGACTAAGCTGGGATCGCGCAAATGACATACTTGCCCAAAAGTGACTAAGATGGGGTCTATAATTGACCACAGAATAGACTATAATGGGGTAGGGGCTCTGAGAGGCCAGCTGCACGTACCCAGCAAAAAATTTACCCAAGTACCACCCGGAAAATAATATGGTTTAATTTAAAATTGAAGGCAAAGGTTACAGATTTGTTTGCGCAATATTTCGACAAGAAAACCAGTCTTCATCAGCTTTCATCAGGGGCCGGCTAGAAAAGCTAAGTGAGAATACAATATAAACTGTTACAGCATTTAAAGTACTACAGATATACAAATAAAGTGTGGTTGGGGGAGAAATACAAACTTTTATTATATAGAGACGAGTGTTTTACTGGAAAATATACCACTCGTAAAATTCATAAAAACTACATCCGGGACCCAAGTGGTTTATTTTCCATAATCTCACACGTGAGTTTATCGATGACGTAATTTCGGTAATTTCCCTCTATTATTTTATCGATGTCTTTTGTCTATGTAATAAAAAGAACATTACACGGCGGCTTGAAGATATGAATTTTATTTTCTCGTGGCAAAAACAATATTTTACTCACTCGATGCACTCGTTCGTAAAATATCTTTGCGCCACCGTGTAATATCCTCTATGTATAAAGTGGTTATCATAAAAATATAAATACGATACATGTAAGATAATAGAGACAAGTGTGACGTCACGTCACCATGGTAGCACTATTTCTGGATGAAAACAAAACCCACGACGACGACGACGACAAGGAGAACGGCAAAAAAGTAATCGGTTTTTATTAACAAAACAACAACTTTGCACTTGCATGACGCTATTTTGTACATTTCTTTGCCGTCGTTGCACTCCTGCGACATGAAACTTCCTAATTTCACACTCTCACTTTATGGAGTTGGTGAACACAACACACACGTTGTCTTTTTCTTTTTTTAAACTTAGCTACGGTCTTTCGGATTCAACCTGAGAAAATTTCGCCAACATTTGCCAAATTAAATGAAATTGGATAAGATCGATGAAGTTTGTAGCAGTGTAAATTCACTTTTTAAGTGACGTTTTCGGTTTGTTGTCATCCAAAATTTTGCTACCATGGCAATGTGGCGTAACGACTTCTCCTCCCTATTCAAGCGGACAGTCTTGGATTGTGGATTTCACGCAGTGGGATCCGGATTCCAGGCATTGGATTCGCGAATCCTTGTCTGTGAAACTAAGCTGGATTACGGATTCTAAGACTCAGGATTCCGAATTTCCCAAGCAAATAGTTCCGGGCATTCAGGAATACGGATTACCTCATTTTGCCTTACATGGGGCGATTTGAACAATTTTACCTGCAATTATGTTGGGATTTTTTTTCCAAAACGTAGCCCTTGCCGTCGGTCTGTCGTAATATTCATCCCTGTTGGATGCCACAATAAGGCGGTATCCATCAGCACTTGGTTTGTCACAGTAATACAGGAACAAGATGCACATGTTGTGTCTTAATTTTCTTTTCTTCTGCATTCAAAATAAACGTACACTCAATTATTTGTAGCTTGACTTGTCGGAAAAAATGTGCATGCGACAATCCCGAAAGGTAAAATAAGCCAATACACTGTTCCTGACACTGTAGCTGACGAAATTACTTTTGCTGCTTTTCTTTAGCCATCGCAAACATAAGTTTATGGTCTCTCGTGCCATTCTTACAAATTTCTTTCAAGAACAGTGAACTCAAAACCGCACCTACAATACCTTTCGGGATTGTCGCGTGCACTTTTTCCAATAACCTTTCTTCTTTTTTTGTAATGTATGCACGGAGGGAAGAATAGGGAGCTTACGATTTGACAAAAGGGACGCGAATAAAAACGTCTCTCAATGACAGAATTCGCATCCATTGAAACTTTTTCGCAAATACTCCAAGTTACCCAGTTACTCACAAGAGGGGAAAGGTGGTTGGAGCTGAAGAGAGGCAATCGCATCCGATTTCAAACAGAGATCAGAGTTGCAATATTTATCGTCTTCTCAAGCATGTTAAGGCATGGCCTGGGGCACAAAATCTTATAATGATCATAACTTCGTGAAAATTTATGAGAATTAGAACCTTCCAAAATTTGGCAACTTCAAAAAAATCGGTAATCTTAATTTTCCTGTAACGTAAGAAATCAGATATCTGTGGCCCTTAACACTTATGGTCGAGTCCAGGAAAGAAAAGAAAACTAACTCCTACCCCTTTTTGAATTTCTTTTTGAATATCATTATGACGCCATGTTTCACGTGACTACATCACTTCAACCCTGATTAATTCAACGCTTCGAAAGAAAGTTTCTCGAAAGTTTTTGTAACTTTTAGAATTAAAATGCGTGGACATAGAAGAAAAACAGCTTTATCTTCGCGGGGGGTCGAGACCAAAACTTGAGTCATGCCTTAACAAGCTTGAGCTGCTGTTGTCCCGTTCTCAAGTAGGCTAAAAATCTGGTCATTTTACTCCGTAGTTGTGTGGAGAAGGCAAAGAAATTTAAAAAAAAAACGTGATACATGTGGTGGTGTGGTGTTCTCTTGTTATAGGTACACCAATCAAGTAACGCTGAAAATCTAACATTTGGTGTGGAAAAATTAATTTGAATTACATATGAAAACCGAAACAGGTTCTTACAAAAATGGTAATCAGTACAAATTTAGGTTATTAGGTTCTTATATTATTTTCTGGAAAAAAAAATTGTAGTTGAGAGTTTTTAGAGGTATTCAGCTTTTAATTATGTTATATGCAGTTGCAGTCGTAAGGCACCAGTGTCTTCAAAGGAGAAACTTGACTTATCTTGTTTGCCCAAGTATACAGATTTTTTTTTGAATAGATTTTAGAAAATAAGAACCTGGCAAATTTTAGCCTAACTGGTTCTTAAAAACTAGGTTCTTACTCGGCGGGTTTTCTGTATTCTGATTTGATTGAAAAAAGAAATATGCGAAGTTAACCCCTTACTTGAGGCAATTGTGATTTTCGACTGCACTGATTATTTAACTTCTGATTATTTCTTCTCAAAACTTGCTAAAATGGGGCTCGTAAGTCAGCAAACACTACTAAAAAGAAAACAACCCAGAGACTGTGTTTATGCTGCACAAAGTAGTCAACGTACTTTAATGTTAGCGGATAAATGCTGTAGTAATCAACCGTTGCCGAATATGTTGTGGTTGAAGATTCAGCCAAATGGAACCTGTTAAGCAGAGTAGAAACAGTATCTTTGTGATAATGTACGTCAGTTACTAAGTCGCACAGCGAAGTTGTGTCCCTAGATGAATGCTGAAAAACGTTCGCTCAAAACGTAAGCCTGTTCAGAGCAAAAAAGAGTCTTGGGCAAACAGCTAGTCGTATTCACACGTAAATTTCACCCTAGATTTCGTAATTCTTAGTTTCTTTCTACCAAGAAATTTCAAAGACTTACCTTTGGCAGTTAGCTGCAGTTTGACTGTGAAATGCCAAAACCAAAATTCTTTGACAGAAACGCACGATTTGGCAAGAGTCAATCCTTGTCGAATATTTATGATCCGATCACGATTTTCGTGGCCGAGAAATCTTGGCCGAGAGTGTAACACCTAAAAAATAACACCGATGTCAACGTCGAGTGGTTTCAAGTCACGTTTTTTACGTTTTTTGAATATAATTAAGGCAAACTAATGTGGTTGACCTTATACTGAAAAATAACCTTCTATGCAATTTAATTGTGTAGCCAATCGCCCTTTGAAATTAAAGGCTAGTGATTGCTGTTGATTCCGAGCCAAAAGCCAAAAGTATGACGAGCAACCTATAGCTATTTACAATAAACGGCGAACGTGAAGGTGTATTACGCACCAACTCGTTTTCCCTTTACTAGTTTACTGTTTCGTAAGGTAATCCGAGACAGTCGTGGATTCAGGATTATTCCTGATTTCTTGTCACTGGAACTTAATTGGATTCAGGAAGCTAGTAGTGGGGTGTGCACGCGGCCAAGAGCAAACTACGCGAAAAAATGTAGTCCTAACTTTTAACCTTGTTGATGAAATCCATAAGACTGTAGTTCTCAGTTTTGAAAATGTCGTGTTGCAATGTTTGCGTGCGATCACTCAAATGGAACCTGCTACGTAGAAATGTCTTTGTGAGGATGTTTATTATGTCGCAAGGCGAAATTATTTACTATCTCATACATGTACATAACCCTCAGTTGCAGTAAATATTTCAGTGACCAAGCCTTGGTGATTATTCATTTTTAATTTGCAATCTGTCAGTCATATCACTTCAGTGATTCAGTGCATGAGTGCCCCTGAGTTGGAGTTTACATCTCAAATTATGATATACTATAATTATAATTATTATAAGTATTCAATGCGAGATTGCAAAACTTTTCGTTATTCACTCAAAAGAATAACAATACACAACATTCAAGATAGGATCACAATTTTATTTTAAAGACCACATCAGTAAATGGTAATAATTCTTGCTGTATTTTACAAAATTGCAAAAACAGTTTTTGCAGTAAACTTGTGTGGGCTCTCTTGCTCTAGCTTGTGGTTTGAACTGACAATGTGTCTGTGCAGTTTTAATCAGGCTCTGAGTTTTGGGAAGACTAAAATTGAAAAAAGCATACCTTGGGTTTAGTGAGGGTTATGGCGACCAGAATGTTGGAAATACTAAGGAATTTACTGTATATTAAAATATCATACCATTCAGATTGCACCATGATCCTGATAGATTTTAATATTTTATAATAAAAATTTACAAATAGAGGAAAAGAACACGAGGTACAATCTTAGAAAAACGTCAGTCTCTGTCCCTAGAATCTACACTGACAGGTTTAAGAACGTTTTTAGTAACAGAATAATTTTTAGATATGATATGTAAATAGTTTTTTGAGTTTATATTGTAACTTAGGATATGTAATTTTATCTTAAGAAATAAAGATTATTATTATTATTATTATTATTATTATTAAAGCTTTTTATAAAAGCTCTAAGGAATGTTAATAGTGGTAACAGAAAAAATAGTACACTACAATGCAAGAGCAAGGTGTGAGCAATAATAGTGTTTACAAAACTAGAGGGCTCTCTGTGATCTGTTGCCTTAGGGCAAATCTTTTTGAAAGTTTCCTAAAAGTTTCGTAGTCGTCGCGTTCCAGTCGAAGAAAGGTCTAAGAAAAAATTTATCATCGATGACTTCGCCAGTAGTAAAAGCAAAAATCACCACCGGTGATATAAATAAACTAAGCAAGTTTTGCGAACTGTAAGCTTACCTTCATGCGCTCCCTCTTTATGCGAAGATTTCTTTCCGGATTCAAGATCTGTCGATTGATCTTTCTTCCATATGCTAGCAAATGATCCAAGTTTAATTTTCCGCTACTGGTTTGCGTTGAAAGCCCCATAAATGCTATTGCAGCACTCTTCGAAGTTATCAAACCGAGGAAACACCGAAACTGTCAGCTGGAAACAAACCTATTCCTCGAATCTCACATTCAGTTGGTCAGACTCGCGTGCAGCACAATTCTATCGATTGAAGAGGTTGCTGCACACATACGGAGCCTAATGTAGTAAGATCGAAAGAGTCTTCCTAAACAAGAACGCATCGAAGTGGGAGGAAAGGGAACATTGTAGAGCAGGGTTCTTGGAAGAAAATTGTCATGCTGTGTGTACTGCGTTAAGTAAATGACGTCACAAAGCAATTGCCTTGTGTTCTTGGTAACCAGGCCACAGGAACATAGCGTTTTAATGGCGGACGAAAATTAATGGTTTTTGAAAGCCAAAAAATACCACTTTCCTTAATCGCATGAAGCTATAATTTTCACACCATGTACTTCAAGTACTAAACTGCCAATCTAGCGAAAAAAAATGGTAGTCAAAGATTTGATCGTAGTAGCACTTTAATGTTAGCGGATAAATGATGTAGTAATCAACTTTGCCGAATATGTTGTGATATGAAGAGGTATACGATCAATTCGGCCAAATGGAACCTGTTAAGCAGAGCAGAAACAGTATCTTTGTGATGATGTACGTCAGCTACAAAGTCGCACAGGGAAGTTGTGTCCCTAGATGAATGCTGAAAAACGTTCGCTCAAAACGTAAGCCTGTTCAGAGCAAAAGAGAGTCTTGAGCAAACAGCTAGTCGTATTCACACGTAAATTTCACCCTAGATTTCGTAATTCTTAGTTTCTTTCTACCAAGAAATTTCAAAGACTTACCTTTGGCAGTTAGCTGCAGTTTGACTGTGAAATGCCAAAACCAAAATTCTTTGACGGAAACGCACGATTTGGAAAGAGTCAATCCTTGTCGAATATTTATGATCCGATCACGATTTTTGTGGCCGAGAAATCTTGGCCGAGAGAGTAACACCTAAAAAATAACACCTTAAAAATGAATCTACTGACGATGTCAACGTCGAGTGGTTTCAAGTCACGTTTTTCACGTTTCTTGAATATAATTAAGGCAAACTAATGTGGTTGACCTTATACTGAAAAATAACCTTCTATGCAATTTAATTGTGTAGCCAATCGCCCTTTGAAATTAAAGGCTAGTGATTGCTGTTGATTCCGAGCCAAAAGCCAAAAGTATGACGAGCAACCTATAGCTATTTACAATAAACGGCGAACGTGAAGGTGTATTACGCAGCAACTCGTTTTCCCTTTATTTAGTTTACTGTTTCGTAAGGTAATCCGAGACAGTCTTGGATTCTGGATTATTCTTGAAGCTTCTTGATTTCTTGTCACCGGAACTTAATAGGATTCAGCAAGCTAGTAGTGGGGTGTGCACGCGGCCAAGAGCAAACTACGCGAAAAAATGTAGTCTTAACTTTTAACCTTGTTGATGAAATTCATAAGACTGTAGTTCTCAGTTTTGAAAATGTCGTGATGCAATGTTTGTGTGCGATCACTCAAATGAAACCTGCTACTTAGGAATGTCTTTGTGAGGATGTTTATTATGTCGCAAAGGCGAAATTATTTACTATTCAGTGATTCTGAAAATGAACCGTACGACATGAAAGCTGTTTTGGGTACCAAATTTCCGAGCTTAGTTGCAATCAACCTGTGAAAAAGTATATAACTTTGACGCGGTGCACTGACGGACTGAGAACAGCTGTGAGAAGACTAGAACGATATGCATGAGCAGTTAATTCGACCAACTCCTGTAGTTGTAATCTTTTATTTTCCTTTTTGCGGGTAAGATTGAAGAGTACAGATCTGATACCAGCAGGTCAAGCTATTTCAGATAGTGTATCAACACGAGGAATTTCTTGTTTAACTTTGACTTGCTTTACTTGATGATAAGTGAAATAAAACCGTTATATTGGACGATAATCACTGAACTGAACTACACGTTATGTTTGTGTTGTGCACGGGGGTGCATAAGAATTGCTCTAAAAATCCTTGACAGACGTTCCCCAAAAGAAGGGTTGATCAGAAAAAAAATTAGTCATGAGCAAAACAATCGATTAAGGTATCATCCACCTTTCAGGACCGTCCTCGCGCCAATTCGAGCCGCGATTGCAGTAGTTTAAATAAATACGGCCTTGAACGAAAGCGTACTTCTGAAAGCTTATGGTTTCACTTTGAGGCTAATTTCTTTAAAATATCTTAAACCTTAACTCATTTCGGAAACGAGGTGCTTTTTGCGAAAGTAGATGTGTCTGTTAACATAGTCCAGACCGGCCAAGACAAACGGAAGAAAACGATTAAGATCGCATTCGCTTCTTGACATGCCACGTTTGACTACAAAACTGTGTGTCTGAGATTTTTTGTCAAGTGGATTTGCACTTTTGTCATTAGCAGACTATAAGTACGTTGGCCAAATTTCAGCCAAATTAGTACCCTGGGTACCAGAGGTTTTTTCTCGCGTGCGAGCCGCGAGAAAAAACCGCGCATGAAAAGGCTCTGGCACCCAGGGTACCAAATTAGTTCACGCGTTAAAGACTTGGTTCCCTACTAGCAGAGGTCTCTTCCCGGGGGAGTGGGCGGGGGGGGGATACTTGGGTTAATTTTTGCTGGGTATGTTCCGCTGGCCTGTCAGAGCCCCTATAGCTTTACCTGAGAGCGACTACGCGTGTGCCTACCTAAAAAGATGTTGGCGAAGATGAATTTGAAAACACACAAACAAACAAACAAACAAACAAACAAACAAATAAAACAAAAACAAAAACGGAACACAGAAACATAGCAGAGGAAAAGAAAGGAAATAAACGACGGCTAAAATTTTTTGGCATAATTCGCAATTTATACGAGCATAACTTTCATTCTAGTTTCTGAAAATGACTGCCGGGATAATTTGCACTTTTGGCTAGTTTTCCAGCTCAAAATTTTAAGTTAATGATTGATGCAACCAGTTTTATTTTTTTGGCCGTACATCGTGAATGTTATAAGC
>OZ038003.1:17173717-17201217 GCA_964035705.1 Porites rus | reverse complement strand
GATTAGGCCTCCTCCTGCGCGCACGAAAATCGGGGCTCTGGCCTGTTATGTGATCCCCCGGGGAGGATCAAAGACCGGACCCGGCTGAGACGGCGGAAATCGAGCCTAGGATTATCGAAGTAAAACCACTGAAAAAAAGTTAAATTCAACCTGGTTTGTCAGTTTCCTGTTCGCGGAGCGAAAATATAGAGCAGTTCGGTTTTGAGTATCTGGTCAATTTTTTAAGCCGGTCGAAAATTCGCGTTGCCGTGTGAACCTCGGCTCACTCAGTCCGACCTGTGAACCTCCCCTGCTGCTCATACCTACATGCAGAGGAGATCTGGGTCTGAATTTGCTTTCAGAACAAAATGGCGGCCAGTCTTTGACAATGTCTATGACATGATTTACGCGTTTGAACTCAGCATCCTTGCTCAAAGCTTGCCGATGACTTGATAACTGTTATAGCCAGCTTAGTGCTCATAAACACATAATGGCAAAAGAGAAGGAGGGTTTAGATGACGTGAGTTTTTGGACGACACCGGCTGATGATGGCTTCCGGTTCTCGAACCTATCATCGGATCATGTGTCTAAGCTTGCGGAGAGTGGTCCTTTTGTCGCCGTGGTGTTGTGCTACTGGGATAACGTTTTAGGACCTAGACTGCAGCATGTATGGAGAGGAGTCGGGGATGCCGAATTTCAGGTAAATGATCTCTCTAACCACAGGCAGTCCAGGCTCCAAATTGTAAGGATTTGTATGGGGATTTATGAACAGGAGTTTGATAAAACGGTGAAAATGCACATTAACAGTCATTTAACTGTATTTGTTTGTGCCGTATATGTATGTATGTAGTTGAGTTGTCTTTGTGTTGTTTCCTCACTGTTCCCTGACCTATTAATGCTATTTTAGCAAGTTTCGACATTCTGGTTTAAGGGCTGTCAACCCCCCACATCTTCAAATATTGAGAATTAACGAGGAACGGATAATAGATGACGTCATTTGTGCAAAAAAACACGCTGCAATTGTAATTTGTACCTGATTGGTTTACTTTCCACCAATCACATCATTGCTTATTATTTCAATGGCATACTGGGGTTTCTGACGAAACGTTCGATGCTAAAAGTTAAATAGCTCAAACAACGCAAAATATTTGAAATTTCATTGACAGAGAGTCCAACCTACAAGAAATTACAAACTTCGTTGATTATCCGGGAGATTTCAGACTCTAATCTGGAGACCGGGAGAAGCGGTTCAAAATCAGGAGTCTCTCGGATTATCCGGGAGAGTTGACAGCACTGGGTTTCTCACCAGGTGTTAGCCTGGTGGCCCTGTGATTTAGCCTTCTGGGAAGTTACTGGTTCATTTTTAATATTAAAGAATGTGCATAAAGATATTTTATTGTTCAAAAAGCAGAAAAAAGTGTTGAAATTTCGGGTACAAATTTTGACTGTCTAAATCATAACATCAAGAGTGTCAGAATATAGCTTTCAGGCTTCTGAGGCCCATTTTGGAGGGTGAAGTACCGTATTTCCTCGAATAGACGTTGCCCCCGAATAGACACCGCCCTCAAATAGACGCCGCACTTGAGACTCAAAATCTTAATAGACGCTGCCCCCAAATAAACGCCGCGTCTATGGTGTGGCGTTTATTTGAGGAAATAATCACAACTGGGAATTTTGAGGGAACCCGAGACTAATCGGTTTGAGTGTACAGACTCAGATATTGTAAACGCTTGCCCAATGCTGCAGCTGCTAGATTCCGACCACGAAGAGGACAGTGATGTTGAAATAGAAGTTTAACTTGTGTAAAAATCACAATTGAATAGACAAAATGAACGACATTTATGTATTGAGATTTGTTACTGTTGCCTAGTAAAAAAGTTACCATATGTAGGAGGATATTTAGTACCGAATAAAGTGATTTTTGAATAAACGCCTCCCCCGAATAGATGCCGTCCTCGAATAAATGCCGGATCAAATAAACGCTGGATCGCGAAAAATGAAATAAACGCTGTGGCGCCTATGCGAGTAAATACGGTATATCCCTAGTCTGAATAACACACACGGTCATTTTGCATTTTGAGGAGTAGGCCATTTCCCTGTTGGTATTTAACCCATCTTTTTGTCATTTGTCACCATTTTATCGCTCTACTAAGGGCCTTAGGGTCTCACTACTGACAGAGGGTATGTAGCTGAACCCTAGCTTTGGTGTGATGGCTGCTAATGGGAGTGTTAGGCAAGTAGCTCTGTTGTCATTAGGGGGATTTAGTGGGATGTTAGACCAGTACCTCAGGGTTGGAGTTACAAGACAGTTCAGTCATAGACACTGGAGCACTGATCCATTACTTGTAGGTTTCTATAGTCATTCAAAATAATATTATCCTAAGTATCTGGTATCTGTAGTTTTTAGGACATTATTTACTTATGATTGATTTACACAGGAAGCAAGTGTACGATATGTAGTGGGACGGACTCTCCATGGTGAACTTTTACGAGATACTCCTGAAAACCTCATCGACACCAAGTTATTTGTACTGAAAGATCACAGTATTGTCTGCCATTCTTTCATTTTCTATGGACGTGACAAGTCTGGCACCAATATTTCTGGCCTGTCTCTCATAATTCCACTCTCAGAATTCAAAAGCTACTTGCCATATGTGGAATTGGTAGAAGAGCGAGTTAAGATTCTTATTGCTAAGCTCAGGGTTTTGCAAGCCAAGGTATCAGCATTCAGCATTTAACATGTGTATGACTTTATTATTTTAATTCAATGACTACATATATGTATGGTTTTTGCTTTAACAACAAAACATTACACTTTAATCATCCAGAACATTTGCTGTTAAGTTTTAATGAATCTCTGACTCTTAATTTGCTTGTTCAGGACTTAACATCTGCTGTATCATCATTTGGTAGCCATCTACCTCGCTTTATCAAAACGATTACCAGTCTTCAATCAGTAGGTGTTCCTGATTCTATTCCGGTAAGTTAATGTTGTACTTTTGCTGATGATGTCAAAGGGGTATAAACTCATTGAACTAAATTAATATGGTTCATAACTATTCTTTTCACTTCTAAGTAAGGACAGTTGAAAAGGCTGTGGAATATGTTGTTATTTTTGTTGTTGTTGCTGTTGTTGTTTTATTTTTTTTCTTCATGATTTGTGTGTCATGTCTTTGTCTTCCATAAAAGTGTAGGCCACGGATTCCAAAAAAAGGGTGGGGGGGGGGGGGGGGCGAGAACTGAGTGTGCAAGGCCCCTAGTAGTTCAAATTTAAAAAAGGCTCTTCCAAGAGAGAGGGGGTCATCAGTTTAAATCAAACTGAAGGAGGAAAACTTGTTTGAAAAGCAACATTAGCCTTTTTGGTCCAACTTTTCAATACTGTAGAATGCATACATCTTCAAGGTGACAAACAAAAATAACTTTATTTGTAGTTAAGTGAGACAGCCTTTGGTCCTGGACAATCCAACAAGTTTGAAGATCGCTTCTTAATGAGGTACATGTAACACATTAAAACAGTTTCCTTTACATAGACATAATTGTGAACATAATGTAAAAGTCACGTCACCCTAATGGTACAGCTGTATGTTAACTTTCTTCAGTATAAATGTGGGGTTTTAGTTTTGGGAGCATTTGTCACTAGCGCACTTTAATTCCAATGAAATGGGTTTTAACATCAGAGGTGAAACTAAGGGACGGGCCCTTGTAATCCATCCTATTTTAGGCCAAAACTGAAGCCTCGCTCAAAGGTCTCAGTATCCACCTCCAAAGTTCCTAGAGATGATTTTGTTTAACCAGAGAGTGTAGACTTTCCATATCATTGATTCTTTGTGGCACTAAAATATGGGACCAAGATTTTCTCTTTCCATAAAATTGGACTAGGGCAGATTTATTTTGGGACCAGGGAGGGGAGGGTAGGTTGAAAAAAAACCTGCAGCTAGGAAAATAAAAAGGAAAACAGAAATTATGAGTTTTTCTCCGAGTGAATCCAAAATGACAGCTGAAATGACAAATAATAATTTTTTCCCCCATTGGTTTCATGCCTCTATATTTTTTTCCTTTTCCAGAGTCATCACATCCCATTTACAGACATTTGGAAGTACACTAGTTGTGGGAAAAGCACTGGATAAAGTCAACATGGTATCTGTGTCTTTTCATTAGGCATATACTGAGTATAAATACTAAATCGAATATGTTCAAATCCTGTCAGCGACTCAATATTTTTTTCTTTTTCTTGTGACATGCCGATTAATCACATAGTTCATATTCATTTACCTAAGTTTAAAAGTTACCATCTGGCTCTCTTTATTTCTACAATTGTAACCAAGAAAAACTTCATGACCCCTTTTAACATAACTTTTTTCTAAATGTATTTGATCACATGTTTGCGAGTCAATTATTAAAAAGGTAAGAACCTTGATAATGTCCCTAAGTAGGCTGCATTCTCTTTAAATGCCCATTTGACATAATGAATTTTTTGGCTAAGCTGGAAAGCTTGCTAGTTCGCATACCAGAGTATCAAAAATGATCTTTAATACTCGGGGCTGAGTTGTTCAAAGCTGGGTTAAGATAACCCAGGGTTAGTGCGAAATTTGAATTCAGATTTGAAAGCTTAAAAAGTATATTTAGTTAAATTCTTTGTATCTACAATATGATGATTGGATGATCTTAAAAGAATAGACAAAATCATCTGAGAAAATGCTTGATTCGAACAAAAGGAAAAGAAACCCGGATTAAAATTTAACCTAAGGTTAGCGCTAATAGGCCTTCGAACAACTGGGCCCCATATTAGAACAAGACATCAAAGATATTCTTGGATTCTGGATTCCATCCACGTGCACCCTGTGGATTCCGGATAACTATCTGGTTACTGGATTTCAGATCGCTTGTCAGTGGAACTTGGATTCTGGATTCCAATTGTTAGTGGGATTCAGAACTTCTTGCGCTGAATTCCCAGAATTCTGGATTCCTCGAACAAAAGTTTGCCAGATTCCGGAATCCCAATTATCTTACAAGGGGCAAACTTCCCTTGTTTGATATGCATTGTATTACTAGAAAATGACTCTGATTGTATTTTTTTATTTTTTTTGTTACACTACAGATGGTCAACACCTTGGCATTACTGTTGTCGTCTGAGGAGCGACGAAGATCACGTTATGCCGTAGAGACTCTGTCTAATGACTCTGATTTGTACGATTCTGATCTGTTTGTTCAAGGCTTGCTTAAGGTGCTTACTAGAGCTAGCTTCTTTTTGTCAATCAATAGTTGCGGTTACACTAGACGTTTCAGAGCTTCTCATGGCGAAATGGCTTTGATTGGGCTCAGTCTAGGTTTTGATCGACGTCATGCTTGCGTTTACACTCTGATAAATTACCCAAGCGAAAGAGAAAACGTTGCCTCGATTTTGCAACTAAAGAAAATAGGCTGTTGACTTTTTTGACGTTTTAAAAGTTTACTAAAACAGTTCTAAGTGTTGAAAACTAAAGCTGGTGTTATGGTCGGGACCATTTTGCCAGCTTAAGATTGCTGAAACGCGAGGCGTTTTAGCAACTAGTTCTTGCCCATGTTTCCAATTCTTGTATGTGAAATGAAATCCCAGGAAATAAAACAAGACGGCGCCCGAAGGCGTTTGACACGGTAGGCCTCAAGAGTGAACAGTTTTATCGCTTAAGAACGATTTATCCGGGTTCCTAATAGATTCTGCCTTTTTACAATGCGGGAAGTGGAATATTTAGGAAAGATGGTGTGAGACTGCATGGGACTGTTTGTATGCACGGTTGCTCCCCTTTTCCCCCAGAAACGCCTGTTACTCAGGTTAGGATTAAGGGATTTAGCGAAACTTTGGGTGGGGACGACAGCATTAAAGAACCCTCCCTCATGAATACCCTCAAATTATAGGATCATGTCTCTTTGTACATTAGAGCACCAAGGATCCTTTCAGTCTTCCAGTTAAAGGAATCATCACCAGTAGCCTTCCCAGCACTCTGGTTGACCTGGATACAGGTGAAGTCAAACAGACCTGCCCCTTTAACCAACATGTGGTCATAAGAAAAGAGTTCATTGACATTGAGTTGGCGCTACTGCTAGAGGAGGCGGAAGATGCTCCAGTATTCCCTGCGCTGTGAGTACTTAAAAAATTTCTTCTTGACACCGTGCGACTTGAGCATCGATAATTTATGTCTTCTTCTTGGTCAATCGAGTAGGAGAAAAAAAGGCTCTTAGCGAATCCCGTTAAACCTTTGAAATCGCCAAAGGCCGAACTTCCGGACTAGTCAATTCTGTTTTCCCTGAAACTAGTTTTTCGAGTGCGAGCATCCGTTTATTGATACTGGTGATCATAACTGATGTTTTAACTGGCGTAAGTGAAACTGAGTATTTTTCTTTATTCAAGGGGTTTATTTCACAACTCAGAAGAAGCTGGTATGCTGGTACAAGCGTTCTTGCACGATGTAAGTAACAATTACGCAAAAACAGGAACCAAATAAAAACGGCGCGCCTGTCTCCCTCTCCTCGCGCCGTGTCCGATGGATAGCTTTATCCAACGTTTGAACAACCAAGGCATGGTCTATATGCCGGATAGGTGTAAGCAATAGAAATGAACTGGTCAGTGATGGTGCAATTTGTTTTTCCTTCTCTCTCGCAATCGACCTTCCAAAAGACTATGCCGTTGTTTATGATTACCAAGGGTCTTGCTCGTTTAAAGACTTGAAAGCTGGCAGCCTGCTAGGGGTGGCGGTTTTGTTTGGCCAACGCGGAAATGACTGGAAAAGCCAGGATAACGCGCGTTTCTCCCTGTCTTTTTCGCCCCTTTCTACTAGCGGCTTATTTACGCGCTTCGCAGACAAGCTATGAAGCTGGAAGCAAAGCTGAACCTAGCTGGCCTTTCAGATCATAATGATTTACAATTAGTGGTAGCATACTACAAGCTTTAATTATACACCAAACCCTTGATACCCATACTACCATAAATGATATCTATTATCACAAACCCTAAGTTACTCAGTAGTTGATCCACTGTTTGATAATTACATTTGTATATCTGTTCACTTCACAGCTCAATCTCCTTCCTTACGTTTGCGGTGTCCGCGAGGGATTCATCGATAATTTCCTGCGTCTCCTTGACAGAAAAGCTCTGGCACTCATCAAATACGTGGAAGCTAGAACGTATGTATAATATGCCCCATAATATCAGGGCAGTTTAATTGTAAGTCTGCTAAAGGTTCTCTAATTACCTGGAACTCAACCCCTTCCCTTAACACGTTCAGTGGCACCTGTACATGTAAATTCAACGCAGAGAATGAATTTAGATGAAAATGATTTCAATGTGAAATGTAACCCCAAGTTCTGTAGCGTTAACAATCCTTTCAAGTTTACCTGTTTGCAACGCTCATAATAGAGTATTGACGGACGCCAACCGGAAGAGGACTTTTTGCGTTCTTGGGCACTAGTTTTGCCTAATTTTTCGGGAAAATCGTCTCTTTTATGGTAAAGACACTGAGAAATACACATTTGGTAGCGTCAACACCTTTTAAAGTTAAAAAGGCTTGACTTCCGTTTAACGTACGTCGCTCGCAAACGCCTTTGCCTAAACTCCCTGTTGATGCGTACATCTAACTCGTTTTAAAATACAGACTGCTGATACTTAACAATTATTCCTCGAGCCCGAATGGGCTCTGAGTCAATAGCCAATAGTCAATATTTGACTCAGAGGTCATGAGGGCGAGAGGAAGAATTATTTTAGTAAAATCCAACTAGTTGGTAAAAAATGTCGAGACAAAATAACTTTCAGAGCTAGTTAAAGCTAGACTTTAATCCTTTTTTGCCGCTAAAAAGCCGGCGTTTTTCGCTACTAGTGGGCTATAACATATAGCCTAGTAGTAGCTCAACCAATCAGAATGCAGCATTGATAATAGACCACTAGTTAGATGTTACTAAATAGGATGAGTCAGTAAATTCCACCAATGTTTACTAGCACAGAACAAACGCAGTTTAGAGTTATCGTAGTATTGTTTTAGCGAAAAATGCCTCACTGTAGCAACATGGAAGCTCAAATACTTTACAATGCAGATAAATTCGACCACAATGCCACCCTACCCCTCCCCCCTCATGCTCGCAGAATAAACTTTATGATTTATTCTTCTTCTTTAGTGCTGTTGAATTGTTTTCTCAGCTTTGTAATCATTGTTCATGCACATCTCTACTACTTACAGTCAAACCTGGTCAATCGTACCCCAATAGAGTGTATCTGTTTTCTCTTTGTTTTCGTGGTAGGTCATTTGGCACAGTACCAATGGATCACTCTGCTAGGCGTCAGTTACGCCAGGATCTTCAACTCGCCACGGAGGAAGATTACTCCATCGTGTTAACACGCGCGGAAAAACTACATTCTGGAATTTATACGTTTCTGAAAGGGGATCCTCGCGAGAGTGTAGCTCGAGTCCAGGCCAATTTCGAGTGGCTCTAAGCAACCACGTGACATGGCGGCCATGTTGGAGTTTAGTCCCCAAAGGGACCCCAAAGGAGAGATTTGCTTTTGTTCTTCATCACCAACATGGCCGCCGTGACGTCACGTGCAAACCAGCAATACTCAAGCATGTGTCCAAGTTCTCTCCTTTTGACTTAGCTTCTTCCGAAACGAAAGACATGAGAAACGGGAATGGGACTGTAGGTCCCTCATCTTTAGAGATGAAGTGATTGACTCTTCAAGATAAAAAGGACCTTTAGCAACCAGGAAAACAACAGCAGCGAAACGTCACTTAAAAACGGGAATTCGCGCTGTTTCAAACTTCATTCCTCTTATTCCATTTCATTCAATTTGTCAAATGTTGGCGAATGTTTTTGGAGTTGATTTTGAAGGACTGTATTTAAGTTTAGAAAAAAAAAACAGAAAATAGTTGTCCTGTGTTCACGTCCTTCGTAAAACGTGAAACTGGGAGGTTTCACGCTGCATTCGAGAAACAAAGGCAAAAAATGTACAAAAAAGCGTGATGCATGCACGTGCAAAATTGTTGTTGTGCTAATCTAACCTATTCCTTTTTTACTGTTCTCGTTGCCGTCGCAGCCGTTGTTGCTTAAGCTCCCTAAGGTTTCAAGTTTCCGGTTCAATTCTCGTTTCTTTCCAGTGTTCACGCGAATTTTCCGCTCCGTTTGCACTGATTTTCCTGTTCTCCAATAATTGGTGGAGCAAGGACGATATAAAGAGCTCCGGCCTGAGATCTTTTCAAATTATTCTTCATTAAGTTTCATGATGTGCAGTAATTTTTTTAGTCCCTACAGAGCAGTTTATACAGTAACTGCCTCACTCCTTCGCGAATTTGTCTGATTCTCCAACAATAGAGGATTGGGGTGATCGCGGACAATGTGAACATCAACACAACCGACACTTTATAAGCAGCAATCAATCTCGGCGATTGTTCGAACAGCAAGAGTAGAAAAATGTTGACGATGAACGGCAAATAACTCAAATAGAACGAAGCCAAGATAAGGAGAATTGTAAAGACTGATTTCTTGTACTTTGCCATGTTTATGAATGGCCCTCTTGGCGAACGCGTCGAAGTCATGCTGGCTTGAATTTGTTGTTGATGGTGACGAATGCTTCGATAAACTTGAAGATAAGTTAAGGAAGTTACTACAAAGCAAAGTGTTACAAGGGATATTATTTCTATTTGTGACACTAGGCAGTAAGATCCGCTCAAAATTTGCAACGTACGGAAGACATTTAGTGGTATGGGCAGAAGTAATATCACAAGAAAGAGTTTGAAAACGCGGCTGGAATTCGCCCATCTTCGCCTAGTCATATAAAGACACCTTTCGATTGCCATCAGTGTTGTAGTTAAGGTCGTAAGAGCAGTTGTGTATATTCCAAGGCCTCCGAGGATTAAGTGCAAATAATAGAAGACCGATGTCTTTATCAGAGATGGTCTCAACGCCATGGCAAGTTCCTTTATAGAATATGATGGTTGAAAAAGTACCCCTGATACAAAGTACTCCAGCGATAAAGCGCCGACCAAGAAGTACGTCGAGCTTCTTAAAGACTCGTTTCTCCATATGGCGAGCACAACAAGAAGATTCCCGGTTACGGTTACAGGAGACATGGATGCGACAATAATTGAACTTATAACTGCTACTCTGGCAAGATCATAATCAGCTATGTTCCAAGATAAAGAGGATTCTGGATCGCAACTTGTATTGCTCATCTTCAGTCACAAATAGTCGTTGAGAACACAAGAGTACAATCTAAATTATTTTTTAAGATTGTCCTTTGAGGACTTCGTTGATGCTTAGTATTTTCATGATAAAGTTAAACCAAACCCTTTCTTCTTTAGTGTCTTAAGCAAGATATTTGACGGTATGATACACATCAACATTAAGTACCAATTTGAAGTTACCTTTCGGTTATTTCTGCGAAAGTGAAGGAGACATTCTTTTATATTTTTTTGCAGACGAACTAGGACTTGACAAATGTTAGGCAGATGTTTTAACGTATTGCGGATTGATTTATGTAAATGCCACAGTGCACTGCCATATAACAATTATACTTCTGTAAAGAAAATGTCAAAAAAATTTACTCATCAATTTCTGTATTTCCGCCTCGCTGGAGGCTAATTTAATATTGCATGCATGGAAAATAATAGAATCAATAAAGACAGTATCAATCTATGTTAGATAATAACAATAGAAGTTTTTAATAATGCAATGAATAAAGATAGTAAAAAATCTACGTAAGATAATAAGAATGGAAGTTTTTTTTTTTTAAAAAATTGACCATTAAAAAAGAGCCTTTTTAATCCCCTTTTTAGTCCCCAAAGGAGAGATTTGCTTTTGTTCTTGATCACCAACATGGCCGCCGTAACGTCACGTGCAAACCAGCAATACTCAAGCTTGTGTCCAAGTTCTCTCCTCTTGACTTAGCTTCTTCCGAAACAAAAGACATGAGAAACGGGAATGGGACTGTAGGTCCCTCATCTTTAGAGATGAAGTGATTGACTCTTCAAGATAAAAAGGACCTTTAGCAACCAGGAAAACAACAGCAGCGAAACGTCACTTAAAAACGGGAATTCGCGCTGTTTCAAACTTCATTCCTCTTATTCCATTTCATTCAATTTGTCAAATGTTGGCGAATTTTTTAGGAGTTGATTTTGAAGGACTGTATTTAAGTTTAGAAAAAAAAAAAACAGAAAATAGTTGTCCTGTGTTCACGTCCTTCGTAAAACGTGAAACTGGGAGGTTTCACGCTGCATTCGAGAAACAAAGGCAAAAAATGTACAAAAAAGCGTGATGCATGCACGTGCAAAATTGTTGTTGTGCTAATCTAACCTATTCCTTTTTTACTGTTCTCGTTGCCGTCGCAGTCGTCGTTGCTTAAGCTCCCTAAGGTTTCAAATTTCCGGTTCAGTTCTTGTTTCTTTGCAGTGTTCACGCGAATTTTTCGCTCCGTTTGCACTGATTTTCTTGTTCTGCAATATTTGGTGGAGCGAAGACGAGATCAAGAGCTCCGGCCTGAGATCTTTTCAAATTATTCTTCATTAAGTTTCATGATGTGCAGTCATTTTTTTAGTCCCTACAGAGCAGTTTATACAGTAACTGCCTCACTCCTTCGCGAATTTGTCTGATTCTCCAACAATAGAGGATTGGGGTGATCGCGGACAATGTGAACATCAATACAACCGACACTTTATAAGCAGCAGTCAATCTTGGCGATTGCCCGAACAGCAAGAGTAGAAAAACGTTGACAATGAACGGAAAATAACTCAAATAGAACGAAGCCAAGATAAGGAGAATTGTAAAGACTGATTTCTTGTACTTTGCCATGTTTATGAATGGCTCTCTTGGGGAACACATCGAAGTCATGCTGGCTTGAATTTGTTGTTGATGGTGACGAATGCTTCGATAAACTTGGAGATAAGTTAAGGAAGTTACTACAAAGCAAAGTGTTACAAGGAATATTATTGCTATTTGTGACACTAGGCAGAAGGATCCGGTCAAAATTTGCAACGTACGGAAAACATTTAGTGGTATGGGCAGAAGTAATATCACAAGATAGAGTTTGAAAACGCGGCTGGAGTTAGTCCATCTTCGCCTAGTCATGTAAAGACACCTTTCGATTGCCATCAGTGTTGTAGTTAAGGTCGTAAGAGCAGTTGTGTATATTCCAAGGCCTCCGAGGATTAAGTGCAAATAATAGAAGACCGCTGTCTTTATCCCAGATGGTCTCAACACCATGGCAAGTTCTTTTATAGCATATGATGGTTGAAAAAGTAGGCCCGATACAAAGTACTCCAGAGATAAAGCGCGGACCAAGAGGTACGTAGAGCTTCTTAAGGACTCGTTTCTCCATATCGCGAGCACAACAAGAAGATTCCCGGTTACTGTTACTGGAGACATGGATGCGATAATAACAGAACTTATTCCTGTTACTGTGACAAGATCATAATCAGCTATGCTCCAAGATAAAGAGGATTCTGGATCGCAACTTGTATTGCTCATCTTCAGTCACAAATAGTCGTTGAGAACACAAGAGTACAATCTAAATTATTTTAAGATTGTCCTTTAAAGACTTCGTTGATGCTCAGTATGTTCGTGACAAAGTTAAACCAAACCCTTTCTTCTTTAGTGTCTTAAGCAAGATATTTGGGGGTATGATACATATCAACCATTAAGTACCAAAGTTACCTTTCGTTCATTTCTTCGAAAGTAAAGGAGACATTCTTTAACAGCTTTTATATTTTTTTGCAGACGAAGTAGGACTTGGCAAATGTTAGGCAGATGTTTCTAACATATTGCGGATTGATTTATGTAAATTCCACAGTGAACTGTCATTAAAAATTATACTTTTGTAAAGAAAATGTCAAAATAAATGCTTTTCAGCTTCTCTATTTCCGTCTCGTTGGAGGCTAATTTAATATTGCATGCGTGGAAAATAATAGAATGAATAAGGACTATACTGTATCACTCTGTGTTAGATAATAACAATTGTAGAAGTTTTTAATAATACAATAAATAAAGACAGTATCAATCTATGTTCGATAATTAGAATGGAGGTTTTTAAAAAAGAATGCACTGTTAAAACAGAGCCATTTATTGTCGAGCTATATATGGTGCTCTTTACAAGAAGTAACACTTAAAATGAAACGCCGTACGTATAAATTGTGAGATGATGAAAGTTGAGATCACGTTTGGAAACAATTGCCGCGAACAGTTTGACAGCAAAGAAAAATACTAAGACAATAGATAAAAAAATGAGACATATAAGGTGTTTTATTTAATGGAAATTGATAAAAGAAAGAACTTTGTAACTGGTTATAACCGAGAACGAAAATGGTTTGCTAGTAAATAAGAATTGATAAACTGAACGCGCCAATTTTTAGTTCTCTTTTATTTGAAAGTCTCAGTAATTAAATACATGGTTTCGGAGTTGCAAGTGGTTTTACCAGGTTAATCATTTTTTCTTGTACAGTCAAAAAAACTAGTTACGCTCGCATAGGCGAGCCCATGATGTTAATCAGTTCGCCAGCCCAGTTCTTGGGAGTTCTTAAGCCGTGCGTCAGTTTGTTGCTGATCTTCAGCACAACAATGCCCTTATTTGTACGTCCATGCTTCTACGTGGAACCGGAGTTTAAGAGGCTAGTAACAGTGATAATAACATGAAGAGAGAACAACGGACAACACTGAAAAAAAGAAACTCCAACTATACAACAATATACCAGTTTCAAATAATATATAAATTCACACTTGCCAATCTCTTGAGATTAATTGTCTAATAATTCGTTTACACGGCCTCGGAGCCAAGTATGAATTTTGGTGATTCGAAAGCAGTTTCTAGTTCGCTATGACCGCTGAATACAAGAAGTAAAGACGCATTTATAACATAAATATATTCACAACTTCCAACGAGAAGAAGACCAGTTTATAACTCTGTCTATTGTTGTTGTTTTTTTTTTAATTTCAAACACCTATATTTCCTGGAATTTGTGAATATTTTACTTTATGTCGAGGTTAATCCTGTGTGAATGTGTCATTAATGTCGTTAATGTTTCTGTTTAGCGGTAATTAATTCAAAAAGGGACTACGTATGATTCGTTAAGTAGATTGGAAAGACTGGTAACGAGGCAGGGTGAACAGTTTTCAGTCGTGTTTTCCAAATACTTTGCCAACTGAATAAGAATTTGAGAAGGCTGCCTTTGTGAAACAATTTAAGCAAAACATCACACAAGTATCCAACTTATCGAATTCCTACACGGCACTGAATAATGTAACGGAAGTAAAGCATTTTTTCATTTTTTTAGCCTTAACAAAATTTTACTCCTTCTTTCAACTATTGATAACACTAACTTAAGTCCAGAACGCGAAACATGATAAACTCATCTGGGAGTCAATGTCTCAGCTGGGAGTCCGACTAACAGATTTTTCGAATGTAACCGATTAGAGCAAATATGAAAGTAAACTGTTGCCCTCAGAAACGACGAAAGATCATAGTTAATTGAGTGGAATGGTTATGAAACCCGTCAGACTCCTTTGTTATATGTTTTTGTGGACCTGAAAGTGCACAACGTTCAAAAGAATTCCTATCATTCTGATTGTATTGATCAATAAAAACGTTTCATTAATTTATTCCGTAACAATTTGCCAACAGAAAACAAAAGATTGTGCACTTTCACGGTACTTCCAACATAAACTGCAGCACTGTTGTTTTTATCATTGATGTTTGCCGCTTTTCATAACCAGTCTCCTCTAATAACTATGGAAAGATGGAATATGAACATCTGTTATGCACTGAACTAACTTGGCTACGCTAAACACGAATCAGGAGGGTATCACCTTCGAAAAACTGGCACTGAACACGGACAAATAGTTACGGCAGAGTATCGAAATAACATGATGGCATACACACTGAGTATTAAAAAAGGGTTATAAAGCACTGAGTATAATGGCTTGTGCACCGGCTATGAATCTCAAGGAAGAACCGAGCACCTTGACTTAAGATCTAGCCCAAAATAAGGAACCTAGCACCTAAACTTGCAGCCGAAGCAGCAAATATGCTGATACAACCACCGACGACAAAAACGCTACAGACAATGAATGAAATGTCATATCATACTCGGTGTTCTTTCTTTTCACAAATACCGTAAAATTCCGAAAATAAGCCCCGGGGCTTATATTTTTAAAAGGCCCTTTTTGAGGGGCTTATTTTTGGAGGGGCTTATATTCGGAGGGGCTTATCTACGGAGGGAAATTTGCGTTTCAAAATCGAATGGGCTACCCATATCGTTGGAAGTAAATTTACCGTTTTTGCTTTGTTATACTTTGTATCTGAGGGCAATTTTCCAAGTGCAAGCCCACGGGGGGCTTATATTTGGAGGGGCGATTTAACGGAGGGTTTTTTGCGTTACCGGTTTGGGGGTCTTATATTTGGAGGGGCTTATACATGGAGGGGCTTATTTCCGAAATTTTACGGTAACTGGTTTGATCAAATTTTTCCGCTCCTATTGAAAAAGAAGTCCCCGCTTACAACTATTGCTTGTAGTCGTTATGTATCCATTTCAGTTTTGTTTTTGTTTTTGGTTTCCTCCTTTCATTGCCTTCAATACTGAGCTTGTGTATAACGTGAAGACCATTATGTTGCTTTGAAATGACAGTTATGGGATGTGGCTGCCTTCTGGTTGCATCTCTCTCCTTGGTATCAGAAAAATAAATAAACGGGCGACCGACCAAGATCGAAGGTCCAAACGCGTTTGCTCCAACGCTTTGCGTACGTTCCACTTGACAGAGCCTGGGTCGGGTCTTCGCAACCGAAATGTAGAAGTGATGGAATTGCGTTTTGTGCATTCCATTCATCTTTAGTGGAAGTCTAAACGAATTCCCGGTCGGTTTTCACATGACGTCACTAAAATTCAAACTAAAAAACTATCGATCCTACCGAGAATTTACTTTCACGATGCATTAGGGCAGCTGCTTTAATGTTTGTGAGTTTCTCGAAGAATAAATTCACGCTTTTGTATCAAAACTCGGCAACAGATGTTTCTGTTGGTTTCCGTCCGCCATGTTGGAGCTCATCCAGGTAAGCACCAGCATGGCGTCTCCATACAAATCTCTATAAGTTTGGGTAAAACATTTCTTCGGATATCTCGTATACGAAACATTCCTCTGACCTGAATCTTGGCGAGGATCTTTTTATATGTACCTCCTTTCATTTCCCAGATTCTGGATTTTATCTATTGAACGGTTTTGATTTGTATTTTGATCTATTTTGAATGGCGTGACACTGAAAACCAGCAATACTGGCTCCCGTCGCTGACCAACCTCTGGGAACGAGGTTGACTGGCTACGTACATGCGACGCATGCGCAATATCAACCTGGAGGTTAGGATTGCGGGCTCCTCTTCTCGCCCGCAATATATAATAACAATAATAGTAATAATAATAATGATAATAATAAGATGATGAATCTTTATTAACATATGACCAAGTTACATTCCACTATCATAGACTAACATTTTGACGAAATAAAAATATTATAAGATCCTAAAACACTAATTTACAAGTTCAAGCCATTATCGACTTTCTAAGATTAGCAAACACTCGCTTGGCTAGCTTTTAAGCGGCAGTCCTCAATGAAATCCCCTTGTGGAATTTTGTGGAAGGGTGTCCTGGAACCTCTTACGCATGTGTGTACGGACCTTGAAATCTCAAAAGAAAGCAATGTTCTAATCCAAGTAATAGTAATGTGATAAGGTTCCTCATTCTTTTCTGAGAGCTTCGGCTAAGCGTTTGAGAAAGCAGTTGCAGCGGCTCCCATCCCACCGTTGGTTCCAAAAACTAGGGGAGTGAAAGATCCCATTTCAACGTTCAGCACCCTCTGTTGGTACTTACGCTTTTTCTCCTCCTTCTGCTCCCTAAAGATTGTGGATGTTACTTTTCCCTGGTTAAACTTGGAGTGAACATGCGTTACTCTGGCATCAAAAAATGCTGTAACTCCTCAAGACCAAAAGCCCCCTGCCTTTAAATAGGCTGATTTAGCAACAGAACGGGGAAGTAATTTGACGACGGGAAAGCTCGCGGAAAGGACTAAACTCGCCTTCCGGTACCCAATTTGCCGCTCTGCCATTGGTTAAGCCAGTTGTTTGATTTGCGAGCGCAGTCGTCAACAGATGTTTCCGTTCTTTTGCTAAATCAGCCTAAATGGCGTGAGCGCGGGGGGGAAGAACCTCTTTATTCTTCGTTCCCTTTTCCTATCACCCCCCGCGCGCTTTATCGCTTTATTTTTTCTCTTCCCAGCCTCCCTGTGACACAAAGCGGCTTATGCGCGGTAGAGAGTAATTGCATCATTCCATTCCACCGCACTGCCATCCCAAACAGGATAGAAAACTGCGTGATGTGATACGAACCACTGAGCCGTTTAGTCGTGCTATGGTCTGTAGAACATCCACTGAGAAAGTATGCACAGCTGGGGACGAAATCATGATCATTAAATTTACAAAAATGTTCGTGAAGCTAAATGACAAGTATACAACACATTCTTGTTGCGGCCGGATTAAATGTATATTCCAATATACTTTAGTACACCGCTCTAACTTGGTATAAGTTAGTTAAGTTAAGACAGTTTAAAAGAAACAAAGGCATAAAGGCGGATGTGATGTCACAATTCAGAAAAATTCTGGCAGTGGCGCCAAACACATCGTAAAAATAAAACATTATGCAAATCTCGTTACAAAATCATATTGATGGACTGCGTATTTGAACGCAGACAAAAATAATGGGGGAAAGAAGGAAGATATATATTCTTCTTCAAGATTGCGAGGGCTATGTGTTTGTTGACAAGTCGGCACTTGGCCTTCCGCCAAGATCAACACCGACTCCTGTTTCAAAAGGAGAAGTATTTGAGGCTCTTCCACATACTGACCAACCCAAAGAGAAAAACAGAATATCTCTTGCTGGAGTCGAACGAAAGGACTTGCGTCTTCAATGTGAAGACAAAGATATCAAGACGTTAACCGTCACAGAAGCGGAGTCACTGTTGGCCCTTCCTTCAGCAGCACTCCGTTATGAAAAATTCTTAACAATACAAGAAGTCGGACGGCAAGCAGAGCAAAGTGTAAGTAATTCTAAAACAAGTTTAAATAGGTTCATTTTCATTTCCCTCCCAAAACCTTAAGTTTTAGTAATAAGAAATAGACAAATCTCTCTCTAATTCCTAAATCCTATTTGAAATGGAGTAGTCATAGAAAAAAGTAGTAGACGAAAATGCTTGTGTGAATTCATTATCCTAAGCAATTGACCCAGAAAAGGTTGTGTTATGCATGCGCTCGACGCTTCAAGGTTAAGCATCAAATAAATACTCTGAGATAACACAATAGGTGTATTGACCTGAAGAAGCATAATTTAAAAGCAAGAGAGAATGAGCTAGCTCATTCTTTCTTGTAAAAAGTTATTAAATGTTCCTCGCCCTAACACCTACCCCAAGGTTTGCTATTTCTACTCTCCCAAATTTTCCTCGAAGATAAAATGAATGATGGTAGCCACGGTATTACGAACATAAACAAGCGGCTGCCGCTCGCCCAAAAAGATACGCCTGCATTGCTAGCTATTTGTGGGGCTCAGGCGGGCTTTTATTTGAAGACGCGTGTCTCGCGCTTGGCGCGCGCGCTCTAAAACCCGCCCCAAATATCGCCCGTCGTGCAGGCCAGAGCCACAACAAATAGCATTAATGTTTCCTCTGAAAAATTTTCAAGCCAAAAAAAAAAATTATCAAAACAGAACAAAACAAACAAAACAGGTGTATTTTAGGGCCCAGGAGGGTAATCTAGACTGCTGGAAAAAAAAACAACGGAGTCCACATCAAATCTTTCCTTCCATTTCGTTTATAACAGAAAACCAGCCTTCAAGGAACATCGGAGGAAGAAATCAAACAACTTGATCATGGAATTCAAGTTGGTCAAAGAGTCATAACTACTATAAAGGATGTTCAGACTCGAGGAACTGTACGTTACATTGGCGAGGAGAAGGATTCGAGAGGCGCGTCGTACAAATTGGTGGGACTGGAGCTGGTACGTTGCAATTGTTTTTTTTTTTTTAAGTCTAGGGTTGACCATATGAAAGCCCAAGAAATTGGGGGTTTGTTGTTGCGGCTTTACTTTCGAAAATAATTCATTTTTCATTCAGTACCCTTAACTTGGGGCGGGGGGGGGGAACAGGGTGGCAGGAGCCCGGGAGAACAGGGAGCGGGAGGGGTAGGGAGACGGGAGAGGACGGAGGGGGAAGCGGGAGAGATATTCAAGCTTTTGTTTTTTGTTACTTCTTATCATCCAGTCAAAGTAACGAATCCAACAACGTTTCTAGACTTCCATTTAACCTTCTCCGAGGCTTAAAGCAAAATTTTTTACGAGAGAAAAGGCAAAAAAAGAAAATTCGTATTCGGGATAAAAAAAAACGGCATTACTTCCGGTGAAACTGCAAACCTTTCCAAGTCACTTACATCCTAGGTCCGTAACCGTAACTAATAACGTAAACTACCTCAAAGGAAAGGATCAACATTCTACAGTTAAGCAATCTTTAAATTCATTTTGCTGACCTTCATTATAACGGTCAAAATAGTTTTTACTTCAGTCTCGTGAAGATGAGTGAGTACTATAATTGCTGTAACTTTAATTATAACACTCTTAATGAAAGTAAAATCAAGAAATACATAGATCTCATTATCATGCAAAAGAAAGAAATATATCTCTTTCAGTTTAGGAACCAAATCCTTCAAAACTGACAAAAGCAAAACTTTTTATTACACAATCAAAAAGATTTATGGCCCCTCTGCTTACCTAGATCTAACAAGAAAAAACGCTTCCTGGGAAAGCGTTAGTGAAACTAAAAAAAACGGCAGCCACAAGCTTTTTTTTTGAGACAGGAAGATACCGATGTACTGGGTATTGGAAATCATGCACCGCGGTCATTCATGACATGATTACCCGTCCGTGACCTCTAGATGATGTCCCAAGCGCTGATTTCGAAAATTAACTGTACGCTCAGTTCGGCCAATCAGGAAAGAGATGGTGTGTTGAATGTATAATAATAAACGTTACTCAAATTTAAACTTTTTTCAACAAGAACTTCTTTTTGAACTCGGCCTCCAAAAGCCAACAACCGTTGTTAGAAGAAAGGAGAACTCTTTTATATTTTAGATATTTTTTTTAGCGAGGATAGAAAGTGTAAACAGACGCATCAAACTTCATTCAAGAGTTATTCAGAGCACGAGTTATGGGTGGAAAAAAGTAGCGCACTGCATAAATTCTTGAGTGGCAAGTAATGAATAAGAACATGAATAACAATTGAATGGAACATGTCTTAAAAAACAACAAGAAAGAAAGAAAGGCGAGTAGCCCGTCTGAACTGTTTCTAAATATCTCACGATCTGTATTTTCATGATCGTGTTTTGAGCTAAAGCTATGAATGAACAAAGGACATAATTATTCCTGGAAAATTTTTGTTGAAAAAACCCCATAAGCTGATCGTCAATTGCAATTCTCACAACACCAACTGGATCGTGGATACGTTCACTCAAGTAAAATCGACTGAGTACATAGCAAAATTCAACTTAAAAGACACCAATAGGGGCGTCGCTTAGACTGTATTTGACCCCTAAAATAAACTGTACTGAAATTGAATGCTGTCTTTAAGGTCCTTTAATACAGTATTACGGCGTTGGTTTGAGTTTATTTCTTTGCAAATTACCCTACGCGATCTCTGTACGGGTAAAAATATTAGTTTTCCGTCCTAAAAACCCATGGTGACAACGAGCTCAAATTGGGTACTTCTTATTTATTAGTACCTAGGTCATGTTGGGACTGCTTTTTTTTTTCTTCTTTCTGATTAGGATGAAAAGCGTGGAAAGGGAGATGGAAAGTTAAAGAAGAAACAAATCTTCACTTGCAAAAAGGATCATGCAGTGTTTGTTGATATAAAAACTATATTACCTGAAACAGACCTTAGTCATGGAATCCCTGGAGAGGCAGTAATAACGACAACGACTGACGAACATGGTAATAACACATTTTAAAAACAAAATCTTGCGGATCTGTTGAATTGTAGTGACAAGGTTAACATCAATCTTCAGCGGTCAAAAAAATTGTTACCGTTAAAACCAACCGAGTGAAACTAATTGCCACGGGTTGAAATTAAAAGACAAGCTGCTACACGGCCTACAGTGGAACCTCGATATATCGAGAAAACGAACCACTATAAAACGAAGTCCTGGCTAAATTACGAACGATTTTCTTTACCTCAGAGTAAAATATACTGGAAAAGAACCTCAAAATAAGGAAAATTCGTTATAGTGAACAAAATCTGCCAGAGAATGGCCTTGCGTTATACCGAGGTTCCACTGTATTTCCAAGAAGGTCTGTTATCACTACAGAATCTTATGTCATAGTCTTAACTGTTAAAATACTAGAAAGGATCAAATCAAGAGAAATAGAATGCACGATAATTTTGCCATTTACGTTAAGATTTTATTCTTTTAGTTGCCTTGTCGATAGCAGGCGAGTCAAAAACTCTCCAAGAAAATTTGAGTCAAAAGGAGTCTTTGGAAGGTAGGCTACCATACGTTGAGCAAATCCGGAGGGCTGAATGTGAAAAACAGGACTTAGAAGAACGATTAACGAGAATGGAACAACTGATGACATATTATAAAGGGCAATTACCTATTAGAGTTTCCAGAGAGAGGAAGCAGTTTCAAGAGCAGTTGAAAGAATATAAAAGACAATTGCATGACAGAGAATCAAAATTGGATAATGTCGAAACACAACTAAGTAAACTGCAAGAGCAATTTACAATGTTAGAGGAACGTAAAGAAAGAGAAACTTTTAATCTAAAGGACGAGTTAGAAATTAAAAGAAAAGAACTTAATGAATTACAAAGAGAGCTGAGGGACCGAGAACAAGATATTGTGCAACTAAAGAGAGATCTGCTTGACAGAGAAACGAAATTGGATAATTTCCAAACACAACTAATAGAACTGCAAGAGAAATTTACAATTTTAAAGGAACAAGAAGGAGAAAAATGTAATCTACAGGACGAGTTAAAAAAAAAAAGAGAAGAACTTGATGAATTAGAAAGAGAGCTGAGGGACCGAGAACAAGATATTGTGCAACAAAAGAGAGATCTGATTGACAGAGAAACGAAAATTTTTCGAGAAGATGTCCAAACGCAACTAAGAGAACTGCAAGAGAAATTTACAATTTTAGAGGAATATAAATTAAAAGAAAAAGAAAATTGTAATCTACAGGACGAGTTGAAAATTAAAAAAGAAGAACTTGATGAATTAGAAAGAGAGCTGAGGGATAGAGTACAAGACATTGTGGAACTAACGACAGATCTCAAAGAAGCTAAAGAGACGAAAAGTAAATATGAATTACAGTTAAAGACACGTGACTGGATCCTTTCTCGAGATGAGGTTGAATTAACAGATAAACGCCTTGGGGAGGGAGCATTTGGTATTGTTTTCGAGGGCAGATATTGTGACTGTCCTGTGGCTGTTAAAAAACTAAAAGAATACAACCTCACGCCTGAAGCGCGCAGTTTGTTCGAGAGAGAAATGGACATAGCTTCACGGTGCCGTCATCCCTGTCTGTTGTTGTTCATTGGAGCAACTATAGACGAAGGCCCTCCTTTGCTTGTTACAGAGCTTATGGAATTAAGCCTTCGAGATTTGTTACGAAAGAGGCAGCTGTCAGAAACACAAGTATCTGTCATTTCGTTAGACGTAGCTCGCGCCTTGGAGTATCTTCACCAAAGAAAACCCACACCAATTGTCCACCGAGATGTCAGTAGCGCCAACGTGTTACTTTGGAAACAAAATGACCAATGGCGAGCCAAATTGTCTGATTACGGAACACCAAAGTTTGTAGCAGAAATTATGACAGAAAATCCAGGAGCTTCGATTTACGCTGCGCCTGAAGCGGGCAGTTCCGATTACCAAACAGAGGTGGGTCTGTCTACTTAGTTATCAGTCTTGGTAAACGCCCGTACGTGAGGCATTAATTATTGAACACTGAAAGAAATAAACAATATTGATATTGGGGGAGTGTAGGCTCTTTTCGCTTCCGGTCGTCTCCCCTCTTTCCTAATAGAAATTTTAGCCTAGTGCTGCCGATTGGCAATAAACACTTTTTTAGGGCAAAACTAAAATCTTTGCACGGTTAAGAGCATGAGAGAGTTATCCAACAAACATGGCACTGAATGAATAAAAAAATACATGTAGATAGATAAATGAATGAATGAATAAATCAATAAATAAACAACGAGAGAAAGAAAGAAAAAATGGCGAGATCCCACAAGGGAAAGTTCAAAGTGCACCATGAAAACATGCAAGGTGCCGCTCTTCATCGTACAACTAATTATTGCCATAACCATTATTACTTAAAAACCCTTGAATAAAAATAAAACTGTTCCCTACTAACGTACGATTAATATTAACATAAACAGGAAATTCGCATGTACCACTTATTAATGTAGATTATCGCATTAATCATAACTATAACAAAATTCTCAAATCTGATTGGTTCTCAACTGCCCTGATTTCAGCCTTAATAGGACAGTTTAATAGGACAGTACACGTCATGCCTAAGTAATTGGACTGTACGCGCCATCACGCGCGCTTAAATGGCTTTTTTTTTTCATCGCTAGCGAAAAATCGATCTTGGAATTTCTTGTGTTTTGATTTAAAAAGAGCCCTATATATCACAAATTTTGTTAAAGTTATGATTAATTGGTAACAGAACTTCGTGTCGTCCAATTCGATCTGTAATCATACTCGTGATTAAACAAATCGGACTCCCGCTACGCGGTCGTCCGATTTTGTTAGTCACTCGTATGATTACAGACCGAATTGGACTCCACTCAGTCCTGTTACCATTACTAATATGCCTACTGCGCTGACCACGACTGTTGAGTTGGCCGAGTTCTCTGTTCTCACTGTAAACGGGAATGATTGGTATACTATAAAAGGACTGTCGTTTGATCTGGCAGTGCAGCCTGATGGTTGCCTACTGATATGTCAAAATATCCTAAAGTGTACCGAGATAGAGAATTATAGCGGCAGTAAAATTCTCCAATGAGGAATTTTCTTTCCTAGATTGACGTCTACAGTTTCGGGGTACTTTTGACGGAGATGTGCCTCAAGAATGAGGCGCCCGATCCTAACCGGCGCGAGGAACAAGTAAGAAGTGTGAAAAACGAGGGGTTTGGAATGATAATCTTGTGGTGCATTGAGCATAATCCTGAAGATCGACCCACCATGACGGAGGTTATCAAGGAACTGAAGCAGCTTAGTTGCATGTGATTCTCACCTAGTGTGACTTACAGTCTTTCAAACCTCTCCCTGACGCTTCTCTGCTATTATATGTAGGGCTTTCCACAAGTTTCTCGGTAACTTTTTGGCAACTTCTCGTATTTCGAGCAACTTTTTTCGTTTCGAGAAACTTTTTGCATCGTGAGCATGTCTCTCGTTATCTTCTAATTCTTAGATATCGGAGCAGCTTCTAGCGCTTAAATTGGCCTTGCTTCCATATTTCACAATGTTTTAGTAGACAATTTATGAGTTTCCTATAGGAAAAGGAGCCAACTCCTCCCCCTGGGGCAGTTCATGGGCGCAAGCCTTAGCCGAGCTGCTAGGTCAGCTGTTTTTAAAGAAAATTCAAAATGGTGGGTGAACTGAATCACACTCGATTGACTTGAGTGTCTCGGGTGAAGAAGGTCATTTAACAATTTTATTAGCTCATTAAATTTTTTGGTTTTAAGTGATGGTAAACTTATTTAGCAACATTTGTTACCCCGCAAAATTGCACAAAAATGCTAAAAAATCTTACTTTTGTTGTACAATTTGCATATTTTAGCATCAGACCAAAAAGAGGTTTTTTTTTTCGAGCAACTTTTGAGCAACTTTCGTTACAAAAAGCAACTTTTGATTGTTATTTGAGCAACTTTTTGAGAAATTACGGGAAACTTTGTATGTATATATGTGTGATTTCGTACCGGTCCCCTATACATTTATTTACTCTTCATCAAGAGAACTCTTACTCTGCATGTACTACCTGAGAACAGCCGACATTTTACGACGCCACCAACCGTTTCCTCGCGAAATGGACCGGTCCGTTCCTGAGCAACGAGTGCAGAAATTTCATACTGATGACGTGCCACTACCCAGATCTGGTTCGTGCTTCTGATCGGTTGATTGGTTTCGAATAAATATGGTTAGTGGACAAGAGTCACGGGACAAGCTTTTGGTAGTAGGAAACTAAGTATAGCAAATTGTCAGAACTTTATCATTGGCATGTCATTGGCATGTACAAGGAAATATAAAATTACAAGAAGCATTTTTCAAAGTTCACTTACGTCCTTTTGTTGTATTTTCACTGTCTTAGTGGAGGCTTAGAGCTGCATTCTCATTTAAAAACTTCGTAGATCAGGCCCGTAGCAAGCATAAAATAACTGGGGGGGCTGAGCGAGTAGCCCACATTAACTCCCCCCCCCCCCCCGCTTCGGTCCCTCGGTTAAAGCATACTTCTTGGTACATGTCAGATCACTACATTTGTCTACAATATCAGATCAACTAACGAAAGCCTACGCGAAGGCCTCTGCACTGAGAAGAATAACGCGTTTTCTTCCTCATGATGCAACAACAACAACAACAACAACATAAGCTTTATTTGCATGACTATAATTATGTAGTTACAGTATTGCAAAAGCTTTAACATAAAAAAAACAAACAAACAAACAAACAAATCATAACAATGATAATGAAATGCAATGATTACTATAGACAATCAAGTGTCATCAGCAATACTATTAATTATTACGTAAATCATTACATAATGAGACAAATTTCAACAAATGTGAATTTACGGAAAAATTTTGTGAATTCATTAATTTAATTATTAATTCTGTGTAAGATAGCTGATTAAAGTCGACAAAATTTTGTTGGATTTGATTGTAGAATTTCTCCCTTGGGATTGAGTATTTTGGACAATGGAAGAGAAAATGAAATTCGTCTTCAATTATACCAGAGTTACAAATAGGACAGAATCTATCGTTGCGGGAAGTTTGATAATATCTTCCAGTTTCAATCATGAGTTTGTGGTTACTTATACGAATTTTCACTAAATCTTTCCTATTAGCAGAATTTCTTATTAAGTCTAGATAACTTGAAATTTTATAATCATGTTTAAATAAGCTGTAAAATTGTAGTTTCTTAGAATGATGGATTGTATGTTGCCTTTGAAAGTGCGAGGACTGGTGGTTGTCCACCTCACAGTTCATAGGCTGCCGGGGGAGTCTTGGTTCACCGTGAGAGTGTAGTGGTGACGGGTGCTGCTTAAGGTCGGCGTTCTGAGGATTCTTGACAGCAGCACTGTAAGAACTGAATTTACCACGGTGATATGGCGGCGGCGAGTGTGACACTTGTTTCTGGAAAGGACGTGGGTGCTTAGGTCTACCGCGGATTGTATTCACTAGATTAGCGGCAAAGAGACCAATGTGGCGTTTCTTTAGATGCCTTTCATCATGTAGTACATCCTTTAATTCTTTGGAGAAAATATTTTCATGTAATACGGCATGTACATTCGGTAATTTGGAGCATTCGCTGATGAGTTGTCTATTGATTTGTATAAGGGTTTGCAGAGGTATATCAGCACGTGGTAGAAGTGTTGAGAATATGATTTTGCCCATAGGGAATTTACTTGCTGATTCTTTAATTAGGTTGCAAAACTCTGAGATAAAAACGTGATTTGAAGTTGTAGCTGTTAAATCATTTGTGCCCGTGTGAATTAAAATTATTTCTGGGATCTCGTGAAGATCATTTTGAAGAATGGATCGTGCACTCTCGAGCCTGGGGCATCTGAAAAACGTCAGTTCTTGATTTGGCCGGAAGAGTTTCTTCTTATCAAGGAATTTGCCGTTTGAGTCACATAAGAAAACTGCAGTGTTTGATTTTACAGCACTAGGTGGATGTGGTTGATCAGAGGTGTTTATGATTTTAACGTTAGGAGGTAGATCGTCTTCAGAAGCTTGTTCGTTTCCAGTGTGATTTGTCGATACGGTATTCTCCTGAGTAGGAACCGAAGCTCTATCAATGTCAGGTTCATTTCTGGTAAGTCTTGCAGCTGATGACTGAAGAGGGGAGAAGCGATTTTCGGTCGGGATATTAACGAGGAGCAAGGTTTCGTCTTCTGTTAATGATTTTTCTAGAGTTTCTCCCTGAACACTCTCTGAGGTCGTTGAGTTACGAGAGATCCCCTGAGCTGGTTCAGAGGTGCCCGTGGAGTGGTCCCACAACATACGGACTTGCTCTTTGAGGAAACTGACTTCAGATAATAGTTGAGCGTGTTGCTCTTGTAACTGTGAATTTGTTGCTAAGAGTTTGGCTTGTGTCTTTTGGAGAGACTGGTTCTCCTCTTGCAGTTTCTTGATTAGAGTTGTTTGTTGTGAAACAATATCTTGGAATGACGTCAATTGGGAAGACAGCTCAGTCGAAACGTCTGTAG
>OZ038003.1:17001217-17168717 GCA_964035705.1 Porites rus | reverse complement strand
ATGATGGCTATTGTGGGTTAAGGAGGAAAGGATTAGTTCCAGAGAACAATGTTCTGCATAGACATCAGTATGATAAAAACTTCACGGATATTACAAGACGTCTCCAGATATGGCCGTTGTGAATGGATTATTGTTACAAACAAATATTAATATGCCACTTCTGAGTTCCAAAAAACCTCACTTTCAAAATGAGGCCAAGTGCATAACATTTCCTGTGAAAATGAATTTTATGTGCATGAGAATGAAAAATCATTTCTATATCAAAGGCTGAGTACTTAACCTCGTTTTGATACGGAGGCCCAGGGGAACTCAGAAATGACCTATTTGGATACCAGGTCATGATCTTTATGCTCTTGTCTAAGAAAAAATAATTTGTTGGGAACCCAGTGATGTAACACTGTGAAATCTAGGGTCTCCAGCATATATTTTTTATGAAATAACAAAGATTTCTTAGCTGCCCAAGATTAAGGTGCCAGGGCCTGCCAGTCAATGCTAAAACATAGCCCTGATACAAAGAAATGTTAATTACATCCAGTCTTAGAAGAGACTTTTATGATGCAAAAGGGATTATGAGATGTAATCTGCTAGCACAGGGCTGTCATTAACATTTCAATTTACATGGTAAATACAACAAGGAGGTGAGCAATGTAACACTAGAGAGTTAAAATGGTTTTCTTCTGATTCTATTTTCTTATGCTCATTTCTTGTGAAAGTAGGCTGGGGTTGCATTCATGTAGTAGGAGGAAATCCCTGTTCCAGGATTTCAGAAAGTGACTGACTTTGGCATAGAAAATGGAGTGAGGTTACTTCCTCTGGGCTGTAACTAATATTATCTGGGGAAAATTAATGAAAAAGACAGTATCCAGGGATTAAGCATTATTTTGTGTTTGCTTTGTGACCAGTGCTAGTGCATGTAAATAATGTCAGACATTTCAAAAAAGAAATAAATAAGTTTGGTCTTTGTTGTTGTTGTTGTTGTTGTTTTGTTGGTTATTTACTAATCTTCTGTAATACATCTCAATTTCTTGACATCATTCATTTCTTGGCTTTTTGTTTTGTTTCCTTCATGAAGGAACAAACTTTTTGATTTTGAAAACACTGTGCTCAACAGGCTTGGAGAGTTTCATATTGGTGCAATTCAAGACTGAAGCTACTCCAGTGAATATGGGTAATGATATATCCTTCTTGGGGCTAAATAATTTTTTACAGTCATTTTTTTGGGTGCACAAAACTGGAGATAGCCCGGGCTTATGACATCTGTAAGTAGCTCCCATCTCTTATGACTGTGCACCTCCACTAAGACAGTTTCTTGGTGTTTTCTCTTATTGAGCAGGGGTTTCAATAAAATTGAAGTAGCCAGCAGTTTTGAAAAAAGTAACCAACTGTATCAAAAAGAGGCTTTTACTCCCCTTCTTCTAGAGTGGTCTGCACTCCTTGAAAATTTTGAAACTTTAATGCTCTAAAATGCATTTTCCAGTATTCTGGGCACTAAATTGGGTACAAAAGATAATGTATTTTTAATCATTTAGACAAGTAATGAGCAGTAAGTCCCAAACTCTTCTTAAATATTTTAAATCTGAAGCAAAGCTTCTGTCTAGGTGCCGCAAATTGAGGTTTAATGTAAGTTTTGTACAGAATCTTTCTTCAATTTAATACTTTATTTCCAGCTTCCAATAATTTAGGGGGGGAAAGTAGCAGACAAGTTTTGTTGGTCAACTGTGCTTATTGAAACCCCTGATTGAGTATGACAAATTGCTATAAAGGAACCCTAAAGTAATGATTGTATAAAGTTTTTTTTTATACTGTAAAACTCAGTGAGTGAGGGGCATTAAAATCACTGTCAGGCACCCAATATCTTACACCAAACCTTTAAGTTTGTGCAATGTACAGATAATAATTAAACCAGTTCAAAGAAATTTTGTTTAAATGTATAAATCAAATTGTGGCAATCAGAGTGGGAGGCATTAATATAGATTCTAGTGTAACAGAGTACTAAAGTGTGATGTCATAAAAATGAAATTTCTGAAATTATGGGATTTGTCAGGATATTCTGAGATCGTAGCCCAGTTATGCTTAGAAAACTCCATACAAACCCTTCTAAATGTTTTGGGGTCGACCCAAAAAAAATTAGAAGGGTTTGCATGGAGTTTTCTGAGTATAACCAGCTAACATCTCAGAGACAATTTGCCCAAAATGCTCATTTTTGGTAAGTAAGCCTCTTGGACATTGTTCTTTCAGAATATCCTGACAAATCCCATAATTTCAGAAATTTCATCTTTATGACATCATCACTTTAGTACTCTATAACATTTTTGAAAAGTGTGAATGCTCTAAGGTCAAACCCCCTTTATGGATACCCGCTTATTATGGACACCTCATTATTACAGACAGTTTGCTTTGTCCTTGGGGAAAAAAAAGCCCTTACATTTTCTCTAATAATCAATTCAACCCTCTTAATATGGATATGCCATTAATACAGACACTTTCTATGCCTCCCTCCATGTGCTTATTAATGAGGTTTGATTGCTATGGCACTTCCCTTTTCTAACAGGGCCCACAGAGCAGTTTAAGGTGGTGGGGGGGGGGGGGGGGAGGAGCAAATTTGGCTGTTCTCTTTGTGGCTGTTTAGAACCGTCAGATTATTGAACCTTTCTTGAGTCATTGTTGAGCGGAGTCATGTTTATAAATTTCAAGCGGCTGAAAAGTATCTTTCTCCTGCTGAGCATGATTGCACAATGCTGGATCCACCACTAGAAGTTTACGGATCATGATATTACTTTGTAGGTTCCTGTAATTCCTTCATTTTGTCTAGTATGTCATTGAAATGCATCAGAGACCACATCATCAGCCGATATAATTTGTTTTAAGAAACCGTAGTTCGTGGAGTAGTCTTCAGATTTATCGAGAACCTTCATCAAAAAAGACCATTCCACATCGTTGCAAATGCTACATAGCCTTGTTGGTTTGAAAATGCAGAAGTGTAGGACTAAGTGCAGTTTTGTAAAGACAGGTGTTTCAGACTGATGGGATCAAAACGGACCAATAATAAATTTAGATGCTGGAAGATTCTAATTCCAATAAAGTTACTATTTTTATGAAAATGTATGTTACACTGGAACCTCCATAACAAAGTCCTTGGTCTAACAAACTGTTTTTTTTTTTACTCCAGTAATAGTAAAATATAAGGCAACATGAAAAAGAAGCTTGATATAAGTTAACGAACCTCGCTATAACGAACATATTTTGCCAGTCCCTTGGCCCTTCGTTATATTGAGGTTCCACTGTACTTAATTTAATTTAATTTTTTCAAAAAGTGTGTGTGTGGGGGGGATGTACAAAAAAATAGGCAAATTGTCTAGTTCAACCATGCAGTCCTAAAATACATAAACCTTTACCTATCTTTACTAGTTTTTTTTTTAAACCTTCAAGCTTGTTGGACTTTATAAAATTATTTTTGTTTTGTTGATTGTTATTTCTACGATTCGTGAAAGTGGAACAGGGGAAAAAGTAACGCACGGCTGCATAATATTTTTTTTCGAAAGATGTATCCAAACTTTTTGCTTGAAATTGAATTGTAGTATTTCCCGCCAAAACGCGCGAGGAGTTCGCGAACACGATCTCTCCCCTTCTTGTCCACGCGAATTGACACGCGAAATATTTTTCTGTCACACTGACACAGTGGACACTTTATAGTACTTGTGTATCGATGTATAAGATTTGCGCTGTATTTGAACCTTCTCGACATTTGTTACCTGATGTTGGTATAAAATCCAATGGTGCGGTCACAAAGACGTCGCTGTTTCCATATTTGCAGAAACCTACCATATTTGCAGAAAGCTACCATATTTGTAAAATGGGCGCCCATAAATTGAAATCGTGTGGCGCAACGATGCATTATCAATCAGACAAAGCAAAGAACGTTTGGCCCACTAAAACACTTAAAAACTGTAAAAATCGAGTTATATTTTTCAGATCGAACCTTAAATCATGTATCGAACGGCATTTCGCGCGGGAAGCCGTGTTTACGCCGGCAAGTTCTGGAAGAGAATCAATTTGCCATCGCAATCAAGATCCTTGGCCGCTTGTTTGACGTCGCAGCGTTACTCATCGTCTCAGAAATTTACCTTAGATCAGATCGCTCCTCCGAAAGATGCATTTACACGTCGGCACATAGGACCCGACGTCGTTGAAGAAGAGGAAATGTTACGAACCCTCAACTTACAGGTAAATTAGACAACGCTGTATGTTTCCTCACCGCGACGCGATGTAACCTGCTAATATTGCATTTGTTTTGCTTTCAGGATGTAGATGAGTTAATCAACAGGACATTACCGTCTTCAATAAAGTTCTCCCAAGATCTTAAGCTTGATGAAGCACTTAGTAAGTTTTGATTAATGAAAAATTTACAACCACATGTTGCTTACATGTTGCTTTCCTTTGCTGCGTTGTTGATGCCCACATACTTAGCTAACTGTTTATATGCCTGAAAAGACGAATATTTATAACAACGTTATAAGCCAGTCATGCGAAAACATATCTTTGATGAAAATCTCTTTTCTGCGTTAAAAATTGCGATTCAAAAGCTGAACGATCAAGAAGGACGTCAAGTATTTTTTCGTCCGGCGCGTGGCGCGTGGCGCGTTTGTGCCGGGAAATTACGCAAATAACGCCAGCAATGTCTAGACCGCAGTTGTCAAGAATCGTGAAGAAATAAACATCTCACAGTCGATTTTTACCTCTATTTTCTCGACTAGACAATTTCAAGTCTAGAAGATACCGAAGTTTATGTCATTAAGTGTAGATGTTGATGAGATTTTCACGAGCCGAGCCATGGTTAGCAATGCGAAAGTTAGCTAGCATCACGTGATTATTTGTTGAAGAAATTGTCACGCAGCGTTTAAGCCATGTTAAAAAAATTCCCTCGAGTAGTTTTTGCTACTTTTGCTTCTTCCTTCTTCAGTGTATCATTTGTTGATTTTATACATATTTTAGCATGAAAATTCTAAAGATGATAAAAATTTAAAATCTTGTTGAACTTGCCAGTAGGGGTCCTACTTCGGTATAATGTATTTGTGAAGTCCAATTGCAGAATGGTAATTACACTCCAATCTGGCTTAACCCCTTTAAATATAGACGCCTTGTTACTTTAAATAAGGACCCCTTGCAGGGCTGTCAACTCTCCCGCATAATCTGGGAGACTCCAGATTTTGAACCGTTTCTCCCGGTCTCCAGATTAGAGTCTGAAATCTCCTGGATAAGCACCAAAGTTTGCCACTTCTTGTAGATTCGACTTTCTGACAATGAAATTTCGAATACTTTGCATTGTTTGAGCTATTTTACCGTTAACATCGAACATTTCTTCACAAACTCCAGTATGCCATTGTAATAGAAGCAACAATGTGATTGGTGGGTCAAATGTTACAATTCCAACAACATCTTTTTCGCACCTTTTTTTTTACAAATGACGTCATGTGCCATGTGCATTATGATGTCATTTATCATCCCTTCCCCATCAATTCTCAATATTTGAAGACATGGGGGGTTGACAGCCCTGACCTTGTTGCTACAGGCTCTTTGTTGGTCCCTGGGAAAAGCACTTACATTTTTCTCTAAATTCAACCCTCTTGAAATGGGATATTCCATTTTTTGAGAGAGAGAGGGTGGGAGGGTCAATTGTTCTGTTAACGTTATCAGTTTGACAGAACAATTTATTTATAATTATTATATTCTTTATAATTTTTTTTTATCTATTTCAAACCAGGTGAACCAGATCTTTTGGAAAGGTTGCGACAGATATCAAAGCATAATCAAGTCTGGAGGTCTTATATTGGCATGGGATACTACAACTGCCATGTACCCACAACTATCTTAAGAAACATACTGGAAAATCCTGGATGGTATGTGTCTTAAACCCTTTAAGCCCTAATATCTACTTACAAATTCTCCAGAGCATAGGCGGTGGAAGGGGGGAGCTGCCCCCCCCCCCCTTACCTTTGTAGGATAATAAATAACTTTCTTTTATTTTACCACAGTCTTCTCATTAGGACTTAAAAACACTACTTTACAAAACTTTACATTTCTGATGAATCAGTTGGGTTTCCTGCATTTAATTTTGCTGTATGACCAACTTCCATTTTTAAAAAGAACACGAGTCTCACATCGGAGCAAAGTTTTTCCGCTCTGAGACAGCTCAAAACATACCTCAGGAACACAGTTATGTAAGATCTGTTAAACTGCTCACAAAACATTGGCTGACACAATCGACCCTGTTGCGATCACCAAGACATTTGCAAGCACAAACGAACAAAGGAAGTTGCGTTTTGGGAAGTTCAAGTAATTGTCGACTCGTCTGTTTAAAACAAGAAACAACCATGACAATGTACATAGGCGGTTGGATGGGGAAATTTCATTTTTTTATCAGCACTCAATCCCCCTTCCCCCACCACTCCCCTATGGAAGGCCTTCCTATGTATTTTTTTTTATCAGCACCATTGAAGATTGCATCCAAAAGGTCGAAAATGAATTTGTTAAAAGATCAAAGCATTATACCCTTGGTGATCATTTTACGGAGAAACCTGTCTTAGATGGACACCCAAGAGACCTTTGCTGATGTCTGCTTGTTAGAGGTGTCCACTTAATACAGGTTTCACTCTCTGAATTCTCATGACCTTTTGCCTTGATTACGGTATGTAGTGATATTGTGAAGAGAAATTTTTAGGAGAAGTCGATACACATCTGTTTTTTTGAGAAGTACATACAGCGTCACAAAGATCAGACCATTGTATCAGGTGGCCGCTTAGAAGAGGTTAAGAATAATGGAAAATTCAAAACTTGTCATCCAAAAAAGTGGGTGCATCTCCAGCGTGCAAAGAAAGTAGTGTCCGATAGCCAGGGGCTGGTGGATTTTGCTATTGGGCTATTGAATTCTGTTATTAACTTGCCCAATGGGCGAGTGAATGTTTTTGAGGAATTCAAATTACAGAAGAACATTACTGTGAAATCAATCTGCTCATCGAAACATTTTTGGAGCTAGTTGAAATGTTGTCTGGGCTAGTAAATGTTAGCTTCAGCTTGCCCGAATGGCAAGCTGTGAATGTGACTCTTTTTGCACCCTGATCACGAGAGGTGGTTGTTTATGAGAGGTTCCAACTAAAAAGCTTTAACTGGAAAAATTTTGTTTTTTGGGCAAGTGGTGACTTATTGAAGGTGGTTATGTATTTGCCTATGAGAGGTGGTCACAAATGGACGGTTGACTGTCATAAAATGATTATTAAACCTTGCCCATTCGCTTTCCTCAGGACCACGCCTTACACACCCTACCAACCTGAGCTCGCCCAGGGGCGGCTGGAATCTCTGCTGAATTTCCAGACAATGGTCAGTGATCTCACAGGCCTTGATATTGCCAACTCTTCACTGTTGGATGAAGCCACCTCAGCTGCTGAAGCCATGGCTCTCTGCTATAGGTAAGCCAAAAAAGGAGTAATAGGGCTTGTCTGTTTGTCCGTACTCCACTCTCACGTTTTGAGTGTGGCTTATGCTAAGGTGATGATTGATTGACTATTGATGATTGTTGGCAAGAGGTCTCTTTTTTCCTGAGGTCACCAATACAGATATAAAGATAGTTCTGTTCTTGTAATTTATTTTGCATGTAGGTTCAACAAGAAACCAAAGTTTTTTGTGGATAAGAATTGTCATCCACAGATCATCTCTGTGGTGGAGACAAGAGCCAGGTAAGCTGGGTGTGATACTTGTGTAAAAGAATCTCTGGATGTTTTGTTCATGTCTAATTTAAGGACTACACCACAATATTATAAAATTATTAAAAACTTTCATCTTAATTACAGAAATTTCTCATGGGGATGAATCTAGTCATTTGAGATTTTAATGCTTCAGCTAAGACCATTTTTTTGAAGTTTGGGGAATATGAAGTTGCTGCCATTGTGCCTATTCACTCCTTTCACTTAGAACACCTTTTGTCTCTTAATCGATAGTTCTTTGCTAGCATGAATGACGCAGTGACAGGCTACCACCCAATAATGGTATCAACCCCTTTATTACCCTCCTAGCCCATGAAAGGTTGTCCACCTTAAAGGATTTTACATCCTCTTCTCATTCAAAACATCATTAATGTGGGTCCTTCCACGCCCCCACAAGAATCAAATCAGTGAAAGTGATTTTTAAATCACTTTAAAAGACAGCTGGGCCTATGGTTCTTAGCTTTGTCTCTATCCTAGAAGAGTGAACGTCTAACCATTTGTAGATGTCAGAATGTGGGCAGCACATTCTCAATCATTTTAACACCCCAATTAAGTGTTAATTTTCTTTAGCCAGGAAATTAAAACTGGCCCACAACTTCAAATTCCAGTTCCTACCTAACTGAGCCTAAACCAAGGGGCTGGGTGGTCAAAACATGTATTTTTCATTTACCAAACAATCTAATACCATCCCAGACAATGTCTCCTTTTGACTTGGAATTAACTGCGGAACTCTATTCCTTGTATTTGTAATGATTCAGACTTGCATTGATGTACATGTAAATATTGATTTCATTTGTTCCAGTACTCTTGGTCCTGATGGTGAAGGCCTGGAAGTGATTGTTGGCGATAGAGAATCTTTTGATTTCTCCAACCAAGATGTCAGTGGTGTTCTGTTCCAGTATCCAGACACAAATGGCAATATCACTGATTTTTCCGACTTAGTGGAGAAAGCTCATAATGCAAAGGTAAATTTTGAAACAAAATACAGTGTACTTGATTTTTTATGTGGAGTATGTGTGGTGGTTATTGATTGTTGCCAGACCCTTGACCATTTATCTGACAGTACAACACCTACAAAATGATAAGGTATTAGCAATTGTGAGTGATGTTGCTGCTGTGTTCAAAAGGTCGATGAGTACTCCTGGTGATATTTTTGTATGAGTTTATTTTACATCCCGTCTTACTGTTTATTGTTATTGTTACTTTCTTCCAAGAAATGAGTTTGTGTGTGATATAAGCATTTGAGGGGGGAGGGGGGGGGGGGGGTGAAAGGGGACAAGTTCTGATTTTGAGTGTTGACAATACAGTGTGTGTGACCCAGTACATGTATCCAAATTGAGTTTCAAAAGAAATTCCAAATTTTTCAGTATAGATTGAATTTTTGGTATATAACCCAACATGGTACATATAATGTTGGGGTCAATGGGAGTTAACGGGAGTTAATGGTACAGCTATATGGTCAACTCCCGAAATATTGGGAGTTTGAAGCAAATAGCCTGAACTAAGAAAATAAGCAAATGGATGAGGGAGTTGGGGATGTAATTGACCAATAAAGTAAACAGGAATGGACCCGGAATTTGAGCTGGAGTGTTAAAAAAGTAAAGACAAAGAATTAACACAGTTGCTTTGAAATAAATTCACTGTCTTGGACTTGAGTACATGTTTTTTTTTCCTGACTTGTCATGCGCTTATAATATCGAGTTATTGAGGGTAGGTTATATAGAAATGATCTGCGAGGAAACAAAAATCACTTCGAGTTAGCAGGAGGTTCGAGTTATCAAGGATAATCGAGTTACTGAGGGTAAAATTACAGTAAATGTATGAAGGAAATCAGCGGGAAATCGACTTTGGTTCAAGTTAGTGCAGGCTTTGAGTTAGCGAGGATTCAAGATATCGAGAGTCTACTGTAATATCATTGTTAGTCAAGAGAGGCTTCTCATGCTTATTGTAATGCAGTAATGTGTAATTGATACAGTATGGTACACCAAAGCCCTATCAGTCTTTAGAACAGTAATAAACCGTTTCCCGAGTTGCTCCAAACCTCTGTTTCAAATAGAGCCAAAGTGTAAATCCATTGATCAATATAATTTTATATATGAAAATGATTTTTATTCTCATGCACATAGAACTCATTTTCACAAGAGATGTTTTGCACTCAGCCTCGTTTTGGAAGTTAGTGTTTTTTGTAACCTGGAAATACCCTATTTTTGTTGAAAGTTGTTGTAATTGCTATTTTGTTGTTCTGAAGGCTTTAGCAGTGTGTGCCACAGATCTTCTTGCCCTGACAGTTCTTAAGTCTCCTGGTGAATTTGGCTGTGATGTGGCTATAGGATGTACCCAGAGATTTGGTGTTCCTCTAGGTAAGTGGTAACACACAACTTGACATGTTAGGAAGGCAGTTACATGTACATGTACATGTACAGTGTACAGTATTAGCCATGTAGTCATAAGTGTTGCCTGAGTTCATCCATATGTTTACAGGTGCACCTGATTGTTACAGTTGTAGCACATGTACTTACTAATAATTCACTCTTCTTTTCAGTGTCACCTCCATCAAAAACAATATATTATTTTAGTCCCAAATAAAACAAAATTATTTCATGTTTTCTACCTGTACATGTATAATGCAGACACCGCTGTAATGTAAACACTTGGCTCATACATGTAGTTACTTGTAGAGCGTCTAACTCACAATTGGAAAGTTGTGAGTTGTGTACAGTGTAGATTCCAGCTGAGGTCTGAGATTCTCCTTTATTTACATATAATATATATTTCAGTTTCATGCAATTACTTTCAATATGTCAGTTGCAGTTAGTGTGTACGTTGGTATAATAGTGAAATGAAAAATGCTCTTTTTAGAAGACATAGTACATGTTCATAAGTTTTAGTCAGGCAGGCATCGTTGCTTCAGGTCAGTCAGCAAGTCAGTCAGTTGCAGATTAATCAGACATCTCTCAAGTCTGTTGGTCAAGCATTATAAGATACCCAGGTAAGGATTGCACCAGTTAATTTATTCACATCACTGTCAAGTCATTTAGTGTTAGTCAAGAACTGTTAGTAACCAGTCAAATTAGTGTGTTAGCTTTTATGGGGTACTGCTTTCAAGGGACAAATCTGGCAGTGAATGTTACTTTGTCTGAACTGCACAGACAAATCGTCATTTTTCACCCGAAACTCCCAGCAACTTCCTTGACAGGAAAATTAATCGCTGCATTTACAGCGAGCCAAAGGCCAGGTTTGTCAAAAGTAACCTGCTGCTTTCGAAAATTGCTGCCTACTTGGTTAGTATCGGCTGGCTACTCTGCTTTGCATTTCCCCTTACCAAAATTAGAGCACTGATAGTATACTTTTTGTAGACAAATAGTATACACCGTATGTATTACATTGCCATGGTGTACATTTTTAGTATACATCAAATATACATCAAGCAAGATTTGGCTTAGCAAAAAAAAATGATGTATACTCTTTGTATACATCACTTGCATTTAAGTAGCAATGATGTATACAACAAGTATACCTCAGGACTTTAAAGCAGCAATGACGTATACAACAAGTATACCTCAAGGCCTTCAAACAGCACTGATGTGTACAATAAGTATACATCAGTGCTGCATTGATGCCAAGTTGTATAAAAAACATCTTCATTGATTAGGAAGTAAAGCTTTGATGTATACTTTTTGTATACTTTGTATAGCATAAACAGTTTATATATAACAACATATAAATATATAGTATATGTTGTAGTTCAACTTTTCCCTGGTTTAAATTTCACATACATTACCATGCCCAAACAAAAGAAAAATTAAATTAAAGCAGGAACAAAAGTAGAAAAACAACACATATGTTGATTGAATTGAAGGGTTACCAAAAATAATTTCAGTGAAACAAACTCTAGAATACTGTTTTACATGTACCTGATTAGAGAATCTCTGAGAAATTCCAAATGCTGATGAAAGGAATACGTTTGAACAACAAGAACTGGACAAACAAGACATATCTCTAATAGATCTGTAAAACTGCAGTAATTTAAAAATTATATATTTCGCTCTTTGCAACTCATCACTCACTGGCCAATGCTTATAAAATAATATTGTCCATTGTTCATGTAAGAATTAGCATTGTGAGAAATTCAGCAACAACATCAACATTTTTGGGACTGATATGTCATACACAATCTTCGTTAAGGGGTCAATGTCATGCAATTTCGAAAGATACACAACATTATTTTGCTATAATAAAAACATTAAAAGAAGCTAGTTTTAATAAAAAAAATTATGTTTACGTGCCCTGACAGGAAAAGATGGCAGCTTTTAATAAATGGCACACATTTTCTTTTCTCTCTCAAAAATTCACTTGAAACCTACCCATTCGTGTTGCAGGATCATAATTTTGCATGTTACATGTATCTGTGACGGTGCTCTGATGGTGCTACCATGCACTTACAGTTGCAAAAAAACCACTCAAACGCTTTAGTCTTTTTCGTACTGATTAGGAAACATTCCCACAAAGGGAGTATTGTCATTACCACAGTCAACAAAAAAGCATAATCGAATAATGTTGTCCACTGGAATTGCAGTGATACAATTATTGTCACTCCTGATGACTGGAACCAGGTGAGAAACAGCAGTACCAGTGTAGGGATCATTAGCAATTGCTAAAGTCTTGTTAGGTTTCAGAACTTTGACCAATGCATAAAACAGTGGCTTCCTACATTTACATGAGTTAGCACAAAATGAAGGGTTGGGGCAATGTAAATATATTTTGGAATAGAACAAAATCTGTCCAAATGAAGGTGGTGAATCCCCACTGTTGCCTTTAAATTCTATTGTAAAGTTGTTTCTCCTTGTCATGCTTTTGTATAACTTGGAGTGAATCAGTTGCTCTCCAATGAGTAATCTGAAAAACTGATACACTTCTTGAACTGGCCCAATTAGGGATTCGACTACAGCTCGCTCAACAGCAGTAAAGACATAATTTTGTAAGTTGCCCACGATGCTGCAGTTGCTGTTGCCTGGAAGTTTTTCCTTTTTGGAAGCAAGGGGACGCTTTCTTGAAAGGTGTTCATAAAGTTCTTGAGCCATAGATCCACTTTCGAGGAGAGGAACCAACTCAGGTATTCTCTGTTGCACACTGACAGCTGTCACAATCTGTTCTTCCACACTTTGTGTACCATGAAATAAGCTTCTTAATTCCCCATTGAAGTCTTCAAAGCAAAAACAAGAGTGAGTCCACAGTGGACCAAGATCTCTCACTCTTTCTGTCATGTGAAGTAAACAGTGCACATTAAAAGTTTCATAGCGGGCTGCATAAAGTTCCTTTATCCTGATACAGAAATGCTTTATTAAAGCAGAGGCCTTTACAATGTCATTCGGAGAGATAGAATCCTGGAGAAGAAGGTAAATGGCTTCCACAAGGTGAAGGTAGTGCTGAAAGTACTCTTCTGGAAGAATACCATACAGACATGGAACAGAGTAGAACAACAGGAAAGTCCTTAACTCAGATGCTTTGAGATGCCCAAAGTTTGCTATCAGGCTTCTGGGAAGGCGCGTGATGCAAGAAGGAGGACTAATCTTTAGGTACCTCTCTTCAATTTCTTTCATTCTTTTACAGACAGACCATGGCTCTGCTTTATATGTCTTGTCACTCCAAAGGGTAAGCAACATCTTAACCACGCCAAGTAATGTACTGTGCATATAGTCAATGGCTATTCCTCTAATGATGTCAAACTTTGGAATAAACATAAACCATGAATAGCCTTTAACCCCTTTAACACTACTTGGGATGCCCTTTTGAGCACTTTCCTTGGTAGCTTCAGCTGCAAACTTTAATGTCTGTTCATGTGTTCTTGGTTCCCCATGACCAGTTCTGAGATTTGCTTCATCAAATGGGTAAGCATGAGTGTGCCCTTTGCTACTTGTCTGCACAGTTTTGCCAGGGCTCAGGCAGTATGGGCAACCATAAAAGGCATTGAATTGACAAAACTCTTGGAAAAGGCACTTTGCTGGGGCATCAAATGTCCCTAAGAGTAAAATACAGCGAAGCAACATGTTCTTGCCATTCAGCTTTACATCAATCCCTATAAAAAAGGAGCAAAAAAATCCTGACTATTCAGATGTTGACCCATAGGGTAGAAATGAGGGCAGCAGAATTTCTATAGACTTCAAAGTTAATTGATAACAGATAACACATCAAAGCATTTTGAAATTCATACATACATGTAGCTGCTAAATAATGATTGAAAATAATTTTCAATAATTTAAAGCACACATTTGTATCTACATGTATTATGCCAAATCTCCTTTAGTCAGAGTTGTAAGTTAAACCTGTGTATAACGGTCACCCTTGGGAAATGGCCAAGTGGCCGTTATATACAGGTTCTCTTTAAACTCTACTGGAAGTTAATGAATAGCATCTAAGTCTAAAGGGTGACTGCATCCGTTACGCACACTAACAGGTGACCACTATATACAGGTCACCTTTACAGAAAATATAAAGCAAAGTTTTAGGGAAGTTGTCCGGTGAGTCACTCTATAGTGACTCAATTTCCTTTGTCCCCCTTTGTAAATTATATATAGTTCGGGGAGTAATAATTATGTCAAACAGCAACAGTTGTACAATGTATTTATTATGAACATTCTGAACTAATAGTATACTAGAGAGTAGCTGTGACTACAGTGTGCATATATGTACATTAGAATGTAGCAGATAAATGCATGCTTTAAGGTAATACAAAAAATGGGGACTGATTTTAAAAACATAAACCTTACCTTTGAAGAATAAATCATTTAGTGAGTTTGCGAATGGCTGCATAAATGTTTGGAAATGTGGCTTGGAGACACCGAACCAAAGCCCAGCAAACATGCGGTACTTTCTCTGCTGCCTGTAGGGACAGAAAATAAAGGGAAAGAATGAAGTTTTTTAACAAAAAAAAAATGTGAATATGTTTTTTTAATGAGAAAAAAAGCAAAAGCGGTCCATTTCAAGATAGGTCAGTTACCAAGCAAAGAATGAGTTACAAACAATTCTTACTAGTTAGCAATTCTGCAAATTATCAGTGCTCATTATGATGTGTTGCAGTTAGATTAAGTGATACTCTTCTCTCACAATTTCTTTTCTCTTATTGGTTATTAACTGTGGAATTTTCTCTTTGGTAGTGGCATCATGAAGGCAAGTAGATGCTTAAACTGTGTACTTCAGTTCCACAATTAATTTATTTACATGACTATACTTTACAACCATTGTTATTTTGGTTACTTTGGTTTGACATTCTTTAATCAATACTTCAAAAAAAAAAAGAGAAATTATATATTATTTAGCAATACTATAGAAATGAAATACTCGGCTGGGGGGGGGGGGAGGAGGTTTGAAGCTGTTTAAAACGCTTACAGCACATGTTTAATCAAGGGTAAAAATTCAAGCTTTTATTACATACCTGCAATTTGGAGGCAATTCGTTGACAATAAAATAAACCGGCCATATGGAAAATTTTGAAGACCTAAAAATTGCAACTCCATCCGTGTTTATTTGCAGGGACAAATGGATCTGTGTCTTTTTGTCCTGTGTGGATGAACCCCTAAAAAATCCGTCCTCCCCAAAGTGCTTCTTATACAGTTGTCCATCAAAGATATCTTCAATGGCATCTGAGTTTTGTTTTTGTCTTGTGACACGATACTGCAGAAAATCAGGTACTTCTGGCCCTAAGAAACAAAACAAATATTTGAAAACAATACATAAGAGTGAGAAAATAAATTTCACACAGAGGTTCTGTTTGACTGAGGCAAATGATAATATTTCCTGAATACATGTACATGTAACAAGACTGCAAAAAATCTTTTTCATTTAAATCTTGGAATTTTTCCTATTATTGATCACGAACTGCTAATGTTAACTGTCAATGCATTAACAAGTGATAACAACCAGTTACATATGTAACATTGTTTCAGTTTGATGAATGGTTAAAATACATGTATTGAGTGAATGCTTTAAGGCCTCTACAGACTAGATATTTAGTTGTCAAAAACGTTTTTTTTTTTTTTGCGACAATGACAATGTTTAAGTTGTCAACAACAGCAAAATTTAGCATTTAGTTGTCAACAACCCGTCTTACACACTGCGTTTTTTTGTTGTTGATAACATTTAGTTGTCGAAAACAAAACGTTGTCGACAACTAAATTTCTAGTCAGTGGAGGCCCTTACAGTCACTTCATTCCATCAAAAGAGCCTGGGAAAACATGAAGTACAAAGAAAAGAAAAAGTGCACGATTCTTACACCGAGGTAAACCCAAAAGAACGAGAAATCCTTTGATGTGGGGCATTATTTAGTGACAGGGGATACTTAACATGGTAGTGGATAAAGATAATGAGAAATTCTTTGTTATTTAGTATCATTTAGTAACAGGTGGGACATCTACTTAGAACGAACTGACTTGGAAGGAAGTGACCTGATACCAAAGGAATGATCTATACCTTAGCAGATAATCTACTTACTTGACAGCAATGACTGAAGCTGTGTGACTAAGGGTAGGACAATGAAGTAGGCCAGTGCACCTTTTTTGGAAAAATCTACCAGACAATACTTGTTAGAACAGCAGGAGGTCTTTGTAAGCCCAATGTACTCAAAACAGCAACAACAATAATAGTGGTACTCGATAGGCTTCTTAAGCTTTCGAAAGAATCGGTTGAGAACAGCTGTCGATTTAGCAAAGCAGTTGGGTACAACAAGATGAATGTTAATTAACGTCAAAAGGTCAGCCAAAGCCAGTCCGCTCAAATTATGCCTTATGGCGAAGCTAATAATCAGCAGCAAGCTAACTGAAAAAGTAACGGGGGACCCCTCGTATAAAGGGGTGTCTTGTGATAAGGATAGCTCAGTAATTTTCACGTAGTCATCTTGAGTGCTGCTTTCATTCCTATCTTCCGCTTCCGAAAGTTCATCCACGTCATTATCTTGCTCGTTCAAATCCTCATGAAACTCGCTAGATCCGTACGTTGTATCAAGCGCTGGATCTTCAGGAAAAACTTGCGAAATTTCATCACAGCTGTCTTGCTCAACTGCCGTGTTGTTCAGGAGCCCCTTTAACATTTCATCAGCGATGGAGTCTCTAGTTGGGCGGCCTTCTCTGTCATTTTCTACCTCAGCTGGCCGACCATCTTCTTTCAACAAATCAACATTATTACGGTCTTCCAGAGAGTATTCTTCGATCCCCTGAGATGCATATGAGTAGTCCAGGAACTCTGACTCAAAATGTTCAACAGTGTCGCTACAAGATACCGCATTCGTTTCTCTATCATAAGTTTTAGCTAGTTTCTGGCGATACTCTGACGTTCTGGGAACTTTCAACGACGGATGTGACAGATAAGACAGGTAAGTACCTCTTCTTTTTTCACAACTTCTAGAGTTACGTGTTTCTTTTGCATTTCCAGTCGCCATGTTGTGTTCGTATAAAAGCCGATCGACCCAGGCAGATATTACGCATGCTCAATACGTCGGCGTCTGTTTGTTTTCCTTTTGGCGGGATTTTTTGCGGCACGTTTGTCGGTGTATGTGTTAGATCTTGGCGCGAAACTTCAGTAGCTGTGAAACGTGAATTGCTTGGTTCATCAGACTCTTTTTCGACTGAACGTTTATTGTCGCTTCCCCTTTTTCGGGCAATCCAGTATCCAGGAAAATGGTGAGTACATTAAACTGTATAAAAAAACCTGAAAAACCCTAATCAGGTCACGTTTTAGTTCGTTTTTTAATAGCAATTATGGTGATAGGTAAGCTCAACGGTTCTACTTAAATCGGTGAGAAAAAATGGTAAAAGTTTACCTTCTTCATTCAGGTCGAATGCAGCGTTCAAGCCAGGGAATTGTTCTCTTAGAACTTCTTTGATACATTCGCAGCGTAAAATTCATTTTATCTTTGTGTCTGCGAACTGGAACTGATACAACTCGATCGGGCTCAGCTAGTGCATTTCAAATAAGAACGCGACAATAAATGCTCATCCTCGGTGTAAAAACCTGTAAAGTTTTTCTTTGTTTTCTAGCTATTGTTTTCCTTGGCTCTATTGTGTTGACTTCTCAGTGGCTCCTTTGTATTCATTGTTTTACGTCACTCGTGAGTTTCACAGGTTTTTACACCGAGGTAAACCCCAATAAATACTTAAGCTTATAAGCTTCCAGTGTAAAAGACTTGAGAAATTATTAATTTTCAGTAGTCATTTTTAATTCTAAAAGAGCGTCCTGTAGTTAAGGATATTTAAAGGGAAAAATACTAACAGAGGACGAACTGAAACGTTTTAGACTTTTTACTGGCTTTCTCGCAGTCGACCGGCTTGTCACAAGTCGATCACGACCCGATATGACTTTCACAGCATCGGGAGTAGAAGCGTGATCATTTGAATCTTGACATCCATGGTTCCTGTCGTTTTCTTTTAACCTCAGTGATTTATAATTTCTGCAAATATGTTCTTCCACGTTCATGACTCGCATTTCAATTTTGTCATTGATTTCAGTCTTTTTATGAAAAGGCTTTGATATATTCACCACTGGTCACCAACAGAAACTATAAGTAACGCCTGATTGAACAACCGCTCATGTGTTTCTGTCACCGATTAATAACTAACTTTCTTTAGTATAACTAACTCACAACTTTTTTACTACTTGTTAATCGTTCTCGGCGAGGGCAAAATTGATATTGCGAACGTTAACCAAAATATATACCCTTATATATCCCTGACGATTGCGTCGAAGTAGTACAGTTCCTTGAAATAATGACTTTGGTGAGTGTTCTAAAATTTTTGTGCCCCCTTTAAAACATGTTTGAAATTAACAAGCATCAACGCTGTATTACCTTGACTGCCGGCATGGGTAACAGGGACTGTGAACGGAGACCGGGCCGCCATTTCTTGTATTTCTTGGATCAAAAGTAACTAACCGGGAAGGTAGTTTCCCATACATGTGCACATATTCCTGTGAGCTTCAGGCTCAGGTTTTTGTTATTCATGATTCCAAACAAAAAAATGGGACCCACGACTGGTGTCTCAGATTACCAAAACTATTAAATGTGTGTGCTTTTCTCTGACATCGAAAGAGCAAATTTGTTTACATTGTGCTAGAATACTTTCATAACTTTTTTTAACTACCCCTTGTAGGTGAAACCAAATGGCTTTGCAGTAGTTGAATGGAATCGACCAAATGGAAGAAGTGAATTGGAAGCGATTATTGTGAAGAAGTTAGCTGTCAAGGAAAGTGTAAGAGCTGGGGCCATTGCTGAAATGCAATATGATGGAGAAATTTGGAGGGGAAAAATTCTCTCTCTCCATGGTAAGACTAATAGTTCAAGTGATTTAAGCTGTCATGAGCATGTACTTGTGCATCTGTCAGAACTCTGGACCACATAAGAAAAAAAACTTACTGATAATGATAATAAATATACATTTACAGTTGTAAAGTGATGACTGTTATTTTGCCTCTGCATGAATGACTGCTAAGAGGGGTAAAGAAATCGTTCTTTCTCACACAAAAAAGAGTCCTAACCCTTTTTTTATTAACTGGCCTTTTTCAGACAGTATGAGTGATGCTAGAAGTGTTTTAGACAAGGAGCTTGGAAATTCTGGAACAGAAGAAAACAGTTCAAACTGTGAACAGAATTCATCCCCCAGTAAGAAGCAGAGAAAGAGAACAAAGAATAAACGACTTGATGGATATGAAACCAGTCAAGGTACAGTAAGCTGTTATTTGACACTAACAGCATATAATGGTTTAAAGTCACCGCGAAAAGGGAACTACATGTAAGTGTTATAAAAAACTAGTCACTGAGGACATTATTGAAGGTGGTTGCTCCTTGTTCCCTTAAATTTCAATTTACAGAGGTAGATAATAAAATAATAATTATCAAAGTTCTAAAAACATTTAACCTGTATAACCGCCCTGTATATAGCGGTCACCCTGTGTATTACGGTCACCGGACAGGTTCCCAAATATTAATTTAGCCGTATATTGTCTGTGTAGTGGACCTGTATAATGGTTACCTGGCCATTTCCCAAGGGTGACTGTCATAAACAGGCTTGGCTGTATTTTGTTACAGCTACTACAAATTCATTGTTTTTGGGAGACTCAATTATTCAGACCTTTTTCTTATACATTATTATTTTATCCTGTTATTTCTTAAAGATGATGAACCTTCCAAAAAAAAACCCAAGACCTCTGAGGGCAGAAAGAAAGCTGGAGGAAGCAAAGAAAATGACAGTGAAAGTCAAAATAGGAAGAAAAATGCCCGAAAAGATCATGATGATGCAGCAGAAAAGGAGCGAAAGCGAATTGAAAAGGAGCAGGCAAATAAGCAAAGAGAAAAGGAACGGCAGGCCCTTACTGAGCGAAATAACATGTTGCTAGAAAGGATGACTGCTTTGGTGAGTAATCAAAGTGCAGAAGATCCCTTTGATTCCGATGTTGTCTCAGAGTGTGTGGATCTCACAACTTCATCAACACCACCATCAAATCCTGTTCATCGTCTTCAGAACACAGTAAATGAGTTACGGAGTGCCACACCAGAAAGAGTGTTGTCAATCTCACAGCTTCAAAAGACACTGGACATGCTGCAGGGCAATTCAGAGGACCCACCAACCACACCATCTATTTGTCAGACAGCAATTCCATCACTGCAGAGAACCTCTCTGACCACACTGCAGGATGTGTGGGAAGAACCAGTATCCACAACACCAGTTCAGCAGATGCCAAATTCCACCACACCAGTGTCAAGATCTCCTCTGACAACTCTGCGTGGCAGATTAACAGAAGTGCCACTGTCAATACCAAATCAACAGAAAGAAGCCACCATTTCAGGAGCACAAAGAACCCCACTGACAAACACACCCAGAAATTTTCCAAACAGAAGACAAGACTTAGTAGCCAGACCAACTGTGGGTGGTAAATGCCCCAGACGAGTTCTACCACAGCCACTCTCAAGTTCAGATGAAGAAGAGTATTGTCCATCATGCGTAACACGCAAAAAGAGAGTGAGGGAACTTGAAGATCAATTAAAGAGCTTGCAAGGTCAAGGTATGTATGAGGAAGTTTATGTGATAATCCCTGAAAATTAAAGAATGAGAGTTAAAAGAAAACAAGCAGTCTTGTTGTGAATAAAAGAAATAAGGGGTATTAGAAAAAGGGATGCACATAATCCAGTTAGTCTGCTTGGGGGCACCCTGTTTTGGTGGTGGATCGATCGATCCACTGTCTGGTCTTTGTCCACTAATTACAGTAAACACCTGCATATAAGAACCTACTTTTTTGAAGTCTGGCAAAATAGGTTCATGTATTTTGGGGTACGTATTGCCAATTTAGGCTAAGTAGGTTCTTAATTTTTATGAAGGAGATAATTGATCATTGAGTACCAGAAAAATAAATGAACTCGGTTAAATATGCAGTATTTATTCGTAACTATTATAACCTAACAAAACTATATAATTACATGCAAGGTGAACTTTCGATCTTGTTAATAACTATAGTCATTCCTATCATTATTTTTAAGTTTCTGATCCTCCAAGACCTGGAAAGATCAGTCCCATTCTAGCAGAACGCTTTAAGGTAAGCACTTCATTCACCATTTTAATCACAGAATGTGCATGCTATTGTAGACAAATCAGTGTAAAGTTTTTGTGCAAATCATGTAGTCGTCAATGGCTAATTTGATGTTTGCAAGAGGTTCGACCCTACTAGACCTAGTCAGGCTTACAGTTTAACCCATTTGCTCCCAGATAATATGCAGCAGAAAACCACTCTTTCGAGCCATTTAAGACCTTTTCTGGTTCTTACCAGGCTGAAAAGGATCTACAATGTAGATGTGAACTACCCGAAAGACATACTAACAATTCAAGTACAATGCTGATAGTTTCTGATGCTAAATTTTAGCATTGAAGTTCAGGCATCAGGTAAAAAAGTTCACTGCCTCCACGACTGTTTTTTTCACTTTCCCTCGTCCTCACCTCTTGCTTTCCTTGCCCTTTTTTTCTTTTACTTTTGTGGGGCATTTCCTTGGGCTAGTCCCTGCAAGCCACAACTTGCCCAAAGGGTAAACTGTAAGCTGACTTTCTTTACACGCCCTTGTTATGTGTCAAAGTTGTCAATGTCTTTTGAGCATTTGAAATGTGACATGCGGCAGAACATGTGGAATTATTATACAGGCTGTTCAGGTGTGTATGTCTATATAAAATTGCTATCATAAAAATAACATGGCTGTTTTTTCTTCTTAATTCCAACAGATGGTAGAGTTGACTCCTGGTTCTCAAGTTTTTGTGTACCAGAACCATATTCACCAAGCAATGGCCAGAGCGTCGTATAAGTCAGCGGCATCGTTTTTGTTAAACTGTTTTTACACAAACGACGAGCTGGTGGGGATGAACCTGACTGGAGCAAATGGAAAGAAATGCCCAGACAAGGAGATACTTCAAAGCATTATAGGTATGTGTGCAATAACATGATGACTATGTAAATTAATAGTCTCTCAGAAACTGCTTTTTTTTAATTTTCCCATCCATAAATTCACTACTCATGTTGTAATGATTTTTGACCCTCTTTACAGGATTTGTCATGAGAGAATACCAAAAGCATTCGCCAACTGAGTCCTCTCTGAAGCTGGCTTTAAGAAACAAGCTGAGTGCTTTGGAATCAAGAAAGTTAAAGAAGGATGAGTGAAAAGCTTAATTTTTTTTCTTCTGTAATATGATTATGTACGCAGAAAAAGTTAATGTTGTGACAGATAAGTAGTTGGCCTGATTCAGATTACTAATTTCATTGCAAGTTTGTTAGGGCATTCGGTTATTGTCCTTTTTCAGCAAGCAGTCTTTGGGTTTGAAATAATTATGAAAAAATATTTATTAAATGTTAAGTACAATATATAAGCTATTTCTACAGTGAAAATAATATTGTGTTTTAAAAATTATTGACATACTGTACGTCTGTTACTGTTAAAAAAGCTCCAAATAAAATTTATTGTTACAAGCAAATATTGAACATTTTTTAGTGAATTTATGTAGAGCCAGGGTGGTCATGCATGCCTTAATTTGTCCTTACTGAAATTTATGGGTTTCAGCAACTTAATTTAGAAGTGTACAAATTGTATACTTTTTGCAAGTGTTATACAAAAAGTATACTTTTTGTGGTCTTTTCTGTGTATGAAGCATGTATACCATTAGTATACATCCTCTTGGAGAGGTATACTTTTTGTATACATCGGGGTGTTCCAAATTACTAGTACAAAAAGTATACATCAAGTGTATACAAAATGTATACATCAAGTATACCTAAAGTATACCCAGTGCAGTATACTTCATGTATGTTCGGAGTATATTATAAGTATATTTCATTTTGTTAAGGGTTCTTTACAGATGGCCTTTTTTAAATAAAATATCCCTGGACCGGCCGCTTACTTTGACAACTCAGCCATCTACTTCAAAACTTTCTGACAACCCTGCAAAGGCCAAAACAACAAATTTTGAAGAAAAATCCCTCAAATATAATGCATCTCATATTATTCAGAAAGCAATTGTTTTTGTTAATGTGATCAGGCTATGGAGGTCCTCATGCTGGATTCTTTGCGGTGCGTGACATGGGAAACTTGAAGCGAATGATGCCTGGACGAATGGTTGGAGTCACAAGGCAAGTTAAATTTCTTTCATGTCTTCTCTCCTGTGAAAGTGCATGAATGCAATACTAATAAGATCAAAGGCAATAGACAAATTTTAATATATTAAATATGTTATTTAAACTTGACTCTGAGGCTTGTGGGAATCAGACAAAAGAAACATATTATTCATTTAATACTGAGCCTCAAGATGATTTATTTTGTTTTATTCCCCCAAGCCTCGCGGCCAAGTATGAATTTTAATGTATCAAGATTGATCTATTGACCTATTGTCTTGACTTGTTTTTTGTTTGTTTCTTTGTATTATTGTTTCCTTGTAATGTGATCCCTTAGACTGTTGGCTTGAACACCATTTAATAATTAATCAATATTATTATTTTGTTTTATTTGTGATGTAACCAACTAAAGGGTTTAAGTTAGGGTAATAATAGTAATTTTGCTTGTCTGAGCTGATTGTGGTTGAGAGACTGACAGACAGACTCATGGCTGGTTGACTGTCATACTGGGCCATGGACTGACTGATGGACTGTGCAATTGACAGACAGATCTCTCAGACTGTCTTATCAACTGTCTATTAACATGACATTCATGTTGACTGACTAAATAACTCATATTTGACTGATTCACTTCTTGACACTGTACTGACTTGCTCAGAGATAAAAAACAACATGATATTAAATAGCAACAGTCTGGTTTGCACATGACTAAGCAGGCATACACTTAAGTGGCTGCTGGCTATTCACTCGCCTTCACGAAAGTGGATTTTTGATTATTGCCAGCTGTTACAGCTGTATGTAATTTAACTGACTAAATTTGCAGGGATGCTCAAGGAAAACCATGCTACCGTTTGGCACTTCAGACGCGTGAGCAACACATTAGACGAGACAAGGCAACCAGCAACATTTGTACCGCACAAGTAATGTGAAATTAATAGTAATTATTTTTGTTTCTGTAGTTTCCTGTATTCTGTTCACCTAAAATAAGCATTGGCTGATTTTGTCATTTGCTAGGAACTCATCAGGTAACATTATGATAATTTTCCTTTTGACAGGCTCTTCTTGCTAACATGTCGGCAATGTATGCAATTTACCATGGCCCTAAAGGCTTGAAGGACATTGCTCAACGTGTGCATGATGCAACTCTTTTGTTAGCAGAAGGTAATGAAGAATTTAGTAGATGCTAATTAGTGCCAGTAGAGGTTTAGGGGTTGGCTTGATCTCACTGCTTTAAAAATGGGCGACGTTTGGGTGATAAGTAAGATCCAAATGGCGCTTTTAAGTTAAAACTTGTAATTTAATAATAATAATAATAATAATAAAACAAGGTAATAATTGTACAGTGTAGTGTTAACACTTACAGGGTATACACTTAATTATCCTCTTCCCTTATTGGACTTTTCAAGGATGGTGAAACAAATAAAGCAAATGGATCATAGGTTTGTTAAGTATCCCAGGGGGTAGGAGGTGAACCAGTTGTGTATTTTACAAGCCATGGCAATACTGAACATTTGAGCTTGGGACAGCCAAGAACAAATCCAGGTAGTGGTCAAGAGGGGACATGAACTCGGGGCCTCCAGTTGTCAAGTCCAGGGCTCGATCTAATCGTTTGGTCATTCTGCCTCTTTTTGTTTCCACATCTATTTCAATGAATTGTGAAAATTACTGCAGTTGGAGTTCTGCAAGAGCGAAGCCCTATAATAAACCTTTATTTACTGATGAAGGTCTTTGTGTCTTTCTGTTAGGTTTGAAGCGTGCTGGACATATCCTGGAAAATGACATGTTTTTCGACACCTTAAAGGTAACAACTGGACCATATATTTGTTTTTTTACGTTGATTTACCTTCAGTTGGTAATGGACAGTACGTGACCTCATTTTGTTTTTTTTCATCTAAAGGTTACATCAGGCACTGGTGATGTTTCTGATATTTTGGAAAGAGCGAAACAACGGCAAATCAACCTAAGAATATTTGATGACAAAACCGTAAGTTACTGAAAATATCATTACAAAAAGTTTGCTTGTAGAAATGAAGAAGCATAATAATCTTCTCCTTTAAAATCATAATTATTACTGAATATAGTTTGTTTTTTTTTCTTCCTTAGCTTGGGGTATCAATGGATGAAACAGTGAAGGAAAGAGACTTGAGTGATCTATTGTGGGTGTTCGGTTGTGAAAGTTCCACGGTAAGTGTATGATTATGTTCAGAGAAAATGTATGTGCATGGCTGTATATTAAGGGTTGGGGTGTTGATTTTCCCCTTTACTATGAAGGTGACCCCCTCTTTTCAGAAGCTGTTATAATGTTCTCCTTGATCTGCACACACATATTAACTTTTCACCTTAGCCTCATTCATTTAATGTGTGACTGATTCCCAGAGGTGTTAATGACATCGTCGTTCCACCTTAATTAAGAAAACCTAACTGCTTGTCCAGGGTTAAAAGTGGTCTATCTGCATTAATAATTAATTCTGTGTCCCATGGGTGGATTTGGCAGGGCTCAGAAAAAGGTCCGGTCTGTTAATCCGGGAAAGGGGATTTTCTTGCTGGGCATTAGTAACCTTTAAAGCTCACTTGCCAATGAGCAAGGTTCATCATCTTTGCAACTCAATTAATAATATTGTTAACTAACACAAGCAAGAGGTAGCTCCTGGGTGAGCAAAATGTGAGGGCTGCTTGTCCAAAGGACAAGATGGAATTCAAGTTTTTTTTTTATAATTGAGCCCTGTTTGAGAACAGGGCCAAGGGGATGGTGGCCTCCCTTTTTCTATGATTATTGATATCTGTTATTTTAAAAGAATTAAAAAAAAAAAGAAGTATCTACATAGTACGTTTTAACCTGGCAAGTGTCCTGGCCACAGCTTTCTTTCTGAATTTTCTGGATCCACCCTTTGTACCCGTGGTTGTACAAACAGTGTATTTTTAGTTCTTGAAATAATGTCTACATATTATAATTTTTCAGGATTCCTTGGCTGCCAATATGGAAGAGGTACCTCAAAGGAGCATTCTACATAGTTCATTCAAGAGACAGAGTGATTACCTTACTCATCCTGTGTTCAATATGTATCACTCAGAGACAAACATTGTTCGTTACATGAAGCTGTTGGAAAACAAAGACATTTCTTTGTGTCATTCTATGATCCCTTTGGTATGTGAATAATAATTGAAATTTTATTTATATTAACCTTTAATCTTGGTTGGGCTACGTAATTGTTTTAATCATGATTCGTACAAGTCATGGAAAACCAGGAAAGCCATAAAAAAATTTTTATTTCCAGGCCTGGAAAGTCATGGAAAATTAAAGTTATGTGATGGTGGTAGGTTAGGTACTGCAGATGTCAAAGCAAGAACAATTTAAGATAGAGACAAGTAATAAAACAGTGTGAACAGCACACATGTTGGTCAACACAAGAGTTTGTGCCTGTTCAACTGAGTTAGGTCAAAATATACCTCAAAGCAAGGAAAGTTTTGAAAATTTTAAAAGGGAAAAATTTAAAGGTCATGGAAAACTTGAAAAGGTCTTGGAAAAGTCGTGGAATTTGAAGAGCTCAAACATGTATTATGTGTAAGTAAAGTTTGGAAACCACCCACTCACCCCTCCCCTGACCTTTTGAACGTCAACACCACATGCAACTTCCTTCTTACAGCAAATTGTTAAGTTAGGGGAGGGGCATTTCCCAGAATCCTCAGCCGATATAATAATAAAGATTCTTCATAAAATGAAGAGAAAACTCTTGACAAATACTGTTTATTTTTGCAGGGTTCTTGTACAATGAAATTGAATGCTACCACTGAAATGATGGTGAGTTTATCATTTTAATATTCAAGATTAACTAAAATTTGATTTGTTTGTTTATGATGAAGGAGAGGGCTGTTTATATGGGGATTGCCTACCATTGCAGTTGAGTAGAAAAAGATTTTTCAGTAGCCTGTTCTGTAAGCGTTTCTGCGCGAGTTTGTTGAGAATGATAGCAAAGCAATCTTATTGAACTTGCACAGAGCTTTGCAAACAAGCTCACACAATAAGGCTTGCTATGCAGGCTTCTTTACTGCTGCCTTAATACTTTTTCAGTTTTTCAGTGATCTTAAGTTTCTCAAAAATACCTGGAGTAATAATTATAGAATTTATAATGGTATTATTGAAGTTTAAAACTAGTTTTAAGTTTTAGGAGTTTGCTAGGCATTATAAACATATTTTTACACACCTTCTGATACCTTGAGATCCCTAAATATATTTGTCAGCTTTTCAAGAAGCAGTTTGCCGGCTTAGATTCTAGCTTATTCTAAATAACAGCTATAACTATCATGTAATTAGGCTTTTTATTGTAAATGGTTTTATTGCGTAATTTACACTTTATATTGTAAATAAGTTTTATTGCAGGCAACAAGAGGAGCCCGCAATCCCAATCTGCAGGTTTTTATTATGCATGCGTCGCATGTATGTGGCCAGCATTCGTTTAGACTTCCACTAAGAATGAATGGAATACACAGAATGCAAATCGATCACACACCTTTTTATGGACCCTCTAACACTTGAATCTGATCACACGTGTTTTAACTATCTGTCACATGAAACTTACTTAAAGCACAGCAATGGAGCAAAAGCATAGAAAAAATCCTGATCGCAGGTTACTGATCATTGTCGCTCGCACTCTGTAACCTTTGGTTATATGTGGTTAAATGTAATTTAAGCTAAGTTAAACGCGAAACAATGCTGGTCTGGGGTTTCCTTTGTCTCGGTCATGCGCAGTGGTGGGGGATCTGCAGGGGGTCGCGTGGTTTTACAGCTCGGGTTTTGAGGTCAACTCATTTGCGCGTGCACTTCTGCCTTTTCGACTGTGCTTGGCGGCTTTACTCTTATTTGCCTTTTTGACGATGGGTTCGCGGGGTACGACTAATAGCCTGCAAACCGCTCCGGTGTTGCTGCCTGTTCCATCTGGAGAAGAGGCTTCGGTTTCAAACGTGTCTTCGTCGGCTGGTCAAAACGTCTCGCCTCCCTCGTCGCAAGTTTCTCAAGCGTCTCTTCCACCGGCCGGGCCGGCGATCGCGGGAGTTTCGCCAGAAATGGTTGCGTTGATCACGCAGACCGTGCAAGCTGTTCTCGCAGCCGAGAGGGAATCTTCGGGAACTGCCTCGACTACATCTCAGCCGGTTTTGTCCGCAGCGAGCGCCATTACTACAACACCGCCTTGTTCGGGAGGCGTTCCCGCTGCTTTGCCGTCGCTCACCGATTCTGCATCAAGCCTGTTGGCCGCGGGGACAGGATTCGGCGGACATCCCGTACAAGGTAGGCCAAGCCAATCATTTGTTGTGCCATCCTTTGTGTCCACGTTTTCGCTTCCATCCATGTCATCTTTCGCTCCTAGCGCCTCGAACGTTTGCTCCTCGCAGAACGGGGCGATTCGCGATTTCGCCGCCCGTTCTGTCGGTCCATCGGCTTCGTTGTTGGACCAGCCGTTCGTTGTTGGTCCCGGTTTCTCGCCCGTGCCGGCGAAGCTGGTCGCTCAAATCGTGGCGGGCAAGTACGTTGACCTGAGCGATTTACTGGCCGTGAACTTGCTGCAGAAGGAAACCGAGCCGCAAGTGCTGTTCGACGGGCGCCTTGTTCTCACGTCCCAACCGAAGCAACAGCGCCGGAAGATCGAGGACATCGCGTCCTGGATGGAAGCCTTTTCCATCTTTGCTATGATTTTGGTCACCCACTTCCCGCATCGATGGAAGGACTTATTGCAGTACCAGCTGCTCATCCTCCGCACATTCCGTCATTTCTCGGGCAAAGTGTGGCTCGCGTACGACCGAGCATTCCGTGAGCATGCCGCCGCCATTCGCTTGACGGATTGGTCGTCGATGAACGTGCAATTATTTAATTTCCATGCTGCTGGTTCGTCCGTCCGTGACTCTACACTGGCTCAATCTAATGAGTACCCTGAGCCACCAGGATCTTCGTCTTCTAATGTCGTTTGCATTTCGTGGAACAAGGGGCGCTGTACAGCACCCTTCGCGTCGTGTCGCTATGCCCATCGCTGCAATTTATGTTCTGGCTCCCATCGTGCGACGACGTGCCCCAATCGCTCCAGCCGGGACAGCCGTGAAGAACGCAAACGTCGCGGAAGTTCTCCAGGATCGTCCTCCGGTGCCAAAGCTCGCCGTACGTGAGGGATTCGTTAGTTGCCGGGTTTCGCAGCCATTCGTGCGTACAGTCTGTAGTTGTCCGGACGGTTTAGCTGTACCGCCTCGTGTTGTTGCTTCGCTCATTCCCACGTGAACATTCCTGATCTTGTTGTTTATCGTTTTTGTTAGTGTGGCACTTCGCCTTAGTTGATTAGTTATCGTAATGTGGTCTCTTTTGAGGCTATTTTGTTATTTTTGACAGTTCGTGTGCGGCTATATTGTCCCTACACCCCGTTTAGCAGGGGTCAGGGTATCATGCCTTTAGCTCACCTGCTTCGTTGCTAGGCTCTCTTGTTTGCATTTGTACCAGTCTTGGATGTTAGATAATAAAATGCTATGGTTGGGTTTTCATCATTTTGCAAGTGTTTCTTTTCTTTGCGATTTTATCATCAGGGGGTCCTATTTTCCATCCAGTGTCGGTGGTTTCTCCCCTGAATGTGGCACAATTCACGTTGGACCTGGCTGGGCACCCAGATCAGCAAGCAGTCGCCTTTGTTTTGCAAGGCCTCACGCACGGGTTTCGCCTGGGATTCCAATCTACTCGTACACTTAAATCTGCCAAACGGAACAAATCCTCGGCATTCCAGAACCCGAAAGTTATTGTCGATTATTTGGCCCACGAGGTTTCCAGATGCCGGGTGGCAGGCCCCTTTCCCTCGATTCCCCTTCGGAATTTACAAATAAGCAGTTTCGGGGTAATCCCCAAAAAAGGCCAACCTGGCAAATGGCGGCTTATTGTTGACTTATCCTCCCCGGGTGGGTACAGCGTAAATGACGGTATCAGCGCTGACGCATTCTCTATGCATTACATCAAACTCGACCAGATTATCCGCATGGTGGCCAAGCACGGTCGTGGGGCCATGATGGCAAAGTTCGATGTCGAGGCCGCTTATCGCAACGTTGCAGTGCATCCCGAGGATCGGTACCTGTTAGGGATGAAATGGCGGGGCCAATTCTTTGTTGACTTAGCTCTTCCCTTTGGGCTCCGCTCGGCTCCCTATATTTTTAACTCAATAGCAGACATGGTGGAATGGATCATTATTAATAGGTACAATGTGGCCGACCTTATGCACTATCTCGATGATTTCCTCACTGCAGGCCCGGCTTGTTCGAACCAATGCGCTAATAATTTGCAAACATCCCTGGCAGTTTGTCGGTCACTTGGCCTTCCCCTCCACCCTGGCAAGTGCGTTGGCCCGCTCACTTGTTTGACCGTGTTGGGAATTGAGCTAGATTCAGTGCAGCAATCGGCTCGTCTTCCAGAAGACAAGTTAGCCGCCCTTCAGGAGTTGATTCAGTCGTGGCGGAACAGGCGGTGGTGTACCAGACGTCAACTCGAGTCGCTGATCGGCCACCTTCACCACGCCGCCAAAGTTGTGTGGCCTGGTCGTACTTTTCTACGCCGCATGATCGACCTCCTTTGTTGCTTTCGCTCGCGCGAGCATCCTATTCGTTTGAGCGTGGAGTTCCGCAAGGATATCCAGTGGTGGTCTGATTTTCTCACGTCGTGGCATGGGGTGAGCTTTTGGCTTTTCCCGGGTTTGTCTGCTTCCACAGATGTGGAGGTCACGTCAGATGCTGCTGGCTCCTTGGGATTTGGCGCTTACTTCAGAAATGAGTGGTTCAGCGGAGCGTGGGCCCCCTCCCAGTACGATCAATCAATCGCGTACAAAGAACTATTTCCTGTGGTGGTTGCTTCTCACGTCTGGGGTCCGCAATGGCACCGATGCCATGTCTTGTTCCGCTCGGACAACGAGGCAGTGGTGCACATTCTCACGTCCAGGACATCAAAGGTCCCATGCATTATGCAGCTGCTGCGCCACTTACTTTCCGCTGCGGCGCGCCATAATTTTACCTTTACAGCTATACACCTGCCTGGCATTCATAACTCGATTGCTGATGCTCTTTCCCGCTTTCGTTGGCAGGAGTTCCGGCGTCTGGCGCCCGAGGCCTTACCACTCCCAGCTCCAATTCCTCATCAGCTATGGGATTTTTTGATATCTCCACCTTAGAGGCTCGGTGCCACACTCTTCTGGTGCATGGGCTGGCATCCTCTACACGCAACTCGTACGCTTCAGGTCAGAAAAAGTTTTATGACTTTTGTACTCAGCTTGGTAAGATTCATCCCTCCGGTTCCCCTTGCCCGGTTGACGAGTGGACGCTATGCCTGTTCGCAACATTTTTGGCCAATACTGTGCAATACTCCACCATCAAGGTGTATCTCTCTGCCGTGCGCTCCTTGCACGTCGACCAGGGCTTTTCGGATCCTCTTGTCAACTGTTTAAGGTTGCAGCGGGTGCTTCGAGGAATTAAGCGAACTCAGGGCGATTCTTCTTCTCAACGGCTTCCAATCACAGATGAGATCATGGTTGTTATCTTCAAAGCATTGGACGTCACGATGGCAGATCATTGCATGTTTTGGGCAGCCTGTTGCCTGGCGTACTTTGGCTTTCTTCGCTCTGCGGAATTCACCGTCCCCAATTTGGCCAGTTACTCCCCTTCCATCCATCTGGGTGTGGCCGATATCGCTGTGGACGCTAGTTCATTGCCCTCATGCCTTCGCATTAGGATAAAGGCATCCAAAACTGACCCCTTCCGGAAGGGGTGTTTCGTGCACATAGGCCGTGGCTCGTTTCCGCTGTGCGCAGTCCAATCGCTGTTGGCGTACTTGACTTTACGGGGCGACAGACCAGGCCCCTTATTTTTGTTTCAGGACGGTCGCCCGTTGTCTCGATCTCTGTTGACGGCTTGGTTACGTCGCATCTTGCCTTCGGCTAACATCCTAGGCAACTTCTCTAGCCACAGTTTTCGGATTGGGGCAGCTACTGTCGCAGCTCGTAATGGCATCCCAGATCATCAAATTCAGGCTTTGGGGCGGTGGACCAGCACCGCCTATTTGTCTTACATTCGTACTCCTGCGGAGACGTTATCGCAACTCTCGAAAAAATTGACTGCAGGTGTTTCAGGTTGCTCATCATAGAACCCGTCAGCTTTACTTTCACTCAGTCTTCTGGGGACAAATTAGGGCACCGTTGTATCTCTACCTATGCTGGTTTGTGCTTAGCACAGTTGTCTCCGATGTTATTTGACTTCTCCGCGCGGTTTCATTATGCTGTGGCCAGTAAGCACTGGGGGGCAAGTAGGGGCTTTGCACTCATAATGGGATTCCGGTCAGGGAGTTCAGCCCTGACAGTGGGACGGAGGACAGCCTGTTGTTGCGGGTTGCAGGTTTTGCGCGTCATCACTGGGTATGTATGCTCCTTTCTGTTTTCTTGTCAGCGGCAGGCTTTGGGGTTGGTGCTTGGAGAGTTTTTTGGGGGGTCTCGGTCCTTCTCCGACCCTGCTCGCGGGCCCTTCGCTCCCCAAGCACTCCACTTGGAGCGCGAGGTCTGGTGGTTGCCGCTCACAGGGTTGTCATGGTTACCCTACGCGCTCGGCTCCGGTGCTCGAGGCCCCACCATCTTTCCAGGCACCTTCCCCAAGCTCATCTATTGTTGATGAGTTTAAATGTGGTTAAATGTAATTTAAGCTAAGTTAAACGCGAAACAATGCTGGTCTGGGGTTTCCTTTGTCTCGGTCATGCGCAGTGGTGGGGGATCTGCAGGGGGTCGCGTGGTTTTACAGCTCGGGTTTTGAGGTCAACTCATTTGCGCGTGCACTTCTGCCTTTTCGACTGTGCTTGGCGGCTTTACTCCCCGCCCTCCCCTCCCCCTTTTCCGGTAAGTATGTGGTAAGTATCATGGTTCCACTGTCTTCTGTCAGTGTGACGGTGCCTGGTGGTTGCCGCTCACAGGGTTGTCATGGTTACCCTACGCGCTCGGCTCCGGTGCTCGAGGCCCCACCATCTTTCCAGGCACCTTCCCCAAGCTCATCTATTGTTGATGAGTTTAATGCTAGTCTATAATAATTTTATTTGTTTGTTTTTTCTTGGATATATTAGCATATTCAATGATTACTAGAGGTCTAACCAACTTCATTAAATAAAGTTTCATTCATTCATTCTTACCTTGGCAATGTCTTTTCTTTTCTAGCCTATCACCTGGCCCAGGTTTGCCAACATCCATCCTTATGCTCCAGTGGAACAAGCCCAAGGATATCGTCGTCTGTACCAGGAATTGGAGAAGGATTTGTGTGAGATCACTGGTTTTGATGCCATATGCTTTCAACCAAACAGGTAAAAGTGGACAAGAAGCTTTGACAAATTTTAATTTCAGAAAAAACTTTGGTTGAAATGGAAATTAAAGGCCTGAATCTCTTGCTCTGCTAGAGTGTTTGTGTTGATGTCAAAATTTAAAAGGTGGAAGGATCTTTTTTCCTCAAGTGTAATTTGAACTGAAGGATTAGCACAGCTGGTCAGAGTGTGGTCTTCTGTGCAGGAGGGTCTGAAGTCGATTCCCTGGTGTGACCTCAAATCCTTTCTGTGCAGCTCTAAGTAGATTAAAATGCCCAAGAAACAGAGCACCAATGAAAAAAGGGGGTTAAAATGAACACACTGTCAGTCTTTAAGGTTTGTCACTCTAATGAGTACTATTATGAGGTATAGTAGCTAGAATAAGGACCTTAACCTTTACTTTTGAAACTTTTCTGATGGTCTGTTCACAAAGCTGTGAATTAATGGTCAGTCTATCCAACTCAAATTTGCCCACGCCCAGCAAAATCCTTCCTGCAGTCAGAGATGATAACTGGACAGATCAAATTTATGCCAATGACTATCATTTTAAAACTGAATATTATTGCATATATAGTGTTAATTCCAGCAAAGAGATTGCCACCAACAACCAAAATGGTGACTTGGTCAGACATAGTGTCCTCTCTGGATACTATGTCTTATTGTGCCCAACCAATTCTGTTAATCACCATCTTAGACTTAAAATCTTCATTCCTATAGAGATTTACCTGCAGAAATCGTCTTTCATTACTTTTCAGTCAAAGTGAACAATTGTTAACAATCATTGAGAAGCCGTCTGTGCTGAAAGCTAGATCTTCTGCTTAGTCAAACTTGTAGTGTCAGCAGTTACATGTAATACTTCATGTTTGCCTTACCCAATTGACCCAAAAATACTTCTCAAAAATGTGCCTCAAGACCCCTTGTTTGTTTGTGTGTTTATTATTTTTCCCATACAGTGGAGCACAAGGTGAATACGCAGGCCTTAGAGTTATCAGAGCCTACCATGAACATAACAGAAATGACCACAGAAAGGTATGAACACCCCTTTAAATTTTCATTTTGCAATTGCTACATAACAGACTGGAATAGTATGCCGTATTTAAATTTTACTTCTCAATTTTTAGTATGTTTGATATCGGAGAATATTCTTTGTATGGGAATTTTATTAGTTTCCCCCAATTATTCTCCAGTCTTGCACTTTTTGTATTTTTTGTAATTTATTTACTTGTATTAGCATGACAAAGTATTATTAAACTTAAACTAATAATTTAAAGTATTTCTTCAGTTCAACATTACAGTGTACATGCCCATTATCCCACGTTTTTCATGAGCGTTTGTCTGTGGGTAATTTAAAACATTTCTACTTCATTATTTTGGACTCACCAACAGCTGGTTGGGTGGGGTTACTTGGTTTAAAGGATAGTAAAACCACGTGCATACAAGGAGAGTACTTAGTTATCCATAGCAACCAGGTGAGCCGTAGCCACCGTCACACTGAACAGAGTTTAGTGGAATATAAACTTTACAGACTTAACTGAGGGATGAGTGGATGGACGGGTAGAATGCAGCAACCAAGCCTTTGTAGTCGTAAAAAAGAGAATTCCACAATGAATCATCGAAACTTCTTGAAGCCCTGCTACTAACGGGGACGCCTGCAGCACTGTGAGCCGTCATAGCGGAAACCGCTGACCGTCATTGTCTTGACTCTTGCTTCTCCGCGCGCGGTCAAACGTCTATGGCGTTTCTTCAACTTCCTTCAATAAAAATATCCGTGTTGACTTTTCTGGTGAAAAAAAAAAAGAAGTAAATATGAAGTTTTTTCGGAGTGTCGATTTTTTGAGCAATACGCCGCGAGAAAACTTTTAAGTTAATACTCTTCCTCGAAGCTAGAAGTCTTTGTATGAACTGTATGAATGACTTCGTAATCTCTTTGCCTAACTTGTTTTAGGTTTGTCTCATCCCAGTATCGGCTCACGGCACAAATCCGGCCAGTGCACAAATGGCCGGCTATCAAGTTCAAGTCGTCAAGGTGGAGAGCGATGGGAATGTCAGTTTGAGTGACTTGAAAAAGCAGGTTGAAAAGCACAGCAATGAACTGGCCGCCATCATGGTCACGTACCCTTCAACCAATGGAATCTTTGAAGAAGGGATTAGGTATATCTGCGATCTGGTTCATGATCATGGAGGCCAGGTGTATCTTGACGGGGCGAACCTGAATGCTCAGGTAGGACTCTGTCGACCAGCGGATTACGGCGCTGATGTCATGCACACTAATCTGCACAAGACGTTCTGCATTCCGCATGGAGGAGGGGGACCTGGTATGGGCCCTATTGGAGTGTAAGTATCTCTATCTTGAAAATGAGTATTCCACACTTTGAGGTTGCGCGGGAAACCGAGTCTAGATGGTTGTCAAAGTGCATTGTGGGACTGTTTTGGTGGACGCATTTCAACATGGCGGCAAATTCGTCCCCCAAAACAGTCCCACAATGCACTTTGACAACCATCTCGACCCGGTGTCCCGTGCAACCTCAAAGTGGTTCGGATAAAAGGACGAACGGCTAGGATAAAAAAGCTTTCGTTGCACACAACCTAAATCCCCAATTTAGGACTATATTGAGTTCTCTGTCTAGGGTTCTAGTGACAATCCGGCTGCAACGCAGGCAAGGATGAACTTGTGCGTGTAAACATTACTTGCCTTTTCCCTTATATTTTTGTTTTACCGGCTCCGTTGCAAAAGTTAGCGCCTTCTTTACCCTTGTCAGCATCTTAACCATTAAGTAGTTTTATCTAGGTTTCATTTAAAGTCGGAACGAAATAGAATAGCGTAGTGTCGCCAAATATTTACGAAATGATGGCCTGCTTTCACAGCAGCTCGTGTCACCAGCGATAAGGACCGATAAGAGGCGAATGTATTCGCAGGCTAACAAAATGATGGTCAACCTTTTATGACTGGCCTCATTATTGCAACTGATTAATTGACACTCAGTTAATTTTAATCCACAGAAAGAAACACTTGGTCCCATTTTTGCCGTCACATCCTGTCATCTCACCGGAGCGCAGCGTTGGAAAAAGTTCCCACCCATTTGGTGTTATCTCAGGTGCGCCTTATGGGTCTAGTGCTATTCTACCCATATCATGGTCCTACATCAAACTAATGGGCCCCAAGGGTCTTGCTCATGCAACGAAGGTAGGTTTAAAGAGAGACTGCAATGTTGATATTTTTGTGGTTTTTGTTTTTCAGGGCTGTGCTCTAGTAACGCCTGGTAACCCCTGGCACCTTACTTCAGTTGCTCTTGGGCGATTAGGAAATGTTACATACATAAATTAGACACTGTTTACAGGTAGCCATTACGACACCTGAAGGAGGATCGTGAAGTTATCCCTATATTAAGATCTCTTCTTACAGATACCCCACCCAGCCCAGGAAATGTTGGCCTCACCACCGGGGTCTACGACCCCTTTTCTTTTCGAATAGAGGTGTGGGTTCTTGTACGTCCAACAAGATCTAGATAAGTGAAAGCGCTGTGAGACGAGACCTACAGTTTTTCGTCCTTATCCTAGAAAGTCTAACCGTTTGCAGATGTCATTGCAAAGGCAGCACTTTCTTCTCAGTTATTTAAAGACCCTAAGTGTTGGTCTGGCCGGGGTTTGAACCTGCGACCTCCCTCTCAGCAGACCGGCGCTCTCCCAACTGAGCTAACCAAGCGACAGTTAGATAATCCTTGCCGGGCACCCTGGATTTCATAGGTTCAGAGCATAGACCTCTTTCATAATGACGGCCCAGTTATCTATTTTCTTATGTACATAAATGGCCCTTTCTGGTCTCGTTTGAGAGTAAGAATTCTTTTGTACTGTGCTCATGCTAACGAGGTCAGAAAGGCTAATTATCACATATGAAAGAATTTATTGATAGGCCGCCATTATGAAAGAGGTCTGTTGGGCTCCCTTCAGTTTTTCTTAGAGCACAGCTTTTTTGTTGCACTGTACTTGTCTGTTTGCAGTTATGGGAAGCTCTTTGCAGTCAATACACCCTAGGGTATACCCATCATTTCAAACAAGACTATGTATACAGTAGCCCTTACAAGAGTTTACTGTGGTTATTTTCTCAGATTGCCATCTTAAATGCCAACTACATGGCTGCCAGGCTTCGGGATCATTATGATGTACTTTTTATTGGAGATGACGGTAAGCCAATCAATGCCCATCACATACGTGACGCTATTTTAACAGATGCCACATAGAATTGCATTGCACATTCTTACTGTTAATAATTTCAAGCGTGATGTAAACATGGCTGTTTTCGACTAGAGTCTGGAGCTCCCCAGATAGGTGACCATTTTTGCCTGTTTTTCCCCCAGTCCTCTCAAATTTCTTAGCTTCACACCGCGCCTTTCGCGTTGATTAAAGGATGCGTCGCGTAGCCCTTTAAAACGTCGGGTCTCCGTTGGAGCCTAATAATTTCCAGACTTTCCGAAAACTCCATTTATCGACTTTTCAATTACGTCTTCCGCAATTGTTTTGTAATGATATTATTCTTGACATCTTTTATTTTCGTTTACCAGGTTACTGCGCTCACGAATTTATCGTCGATGCTAAAGATTTCAAAAAGACCGCTGGAATTGAAGCAATTGACATCGCCAAAAGACTTCAGGATTATGGTAACCCTAGTTTGTTAGGAAGTCTGTTTTGCATATACGTAATCGTCGGGATCGCCTCGATCGCCTCGATCGCCTGATTCTTCTCGAAGTATGTGCGGGCGATAGAGACGATCAACACGGGATGTGGCTCGATCAGAGACACTCGAATAATCGCTAAAACCAGACGCAACGGAAACATTACGGGGATTCTGTCTCCATTAGGATAATTTTGTACCCCTTCGTAAACAATAGATGTCTTGTGATCAAATTACATCGTTATTAAGGGAGGCAGCGTGGCCGAGTGGTTCAAGTCCCGCCCTGATCGCGATCGCTAGCTAGATTTCTTCTCGGTAATCCCGAGTTTCCTCGGCCACGCTCGTGAAATAGCCAACTGATTCGCCTCTTACCAGTTGGGATTTTTAACCTTGTTATGTTCAATTTAAAATTTTTGTTTTATTATCGCTGAAGAGCCCCATACTAGAACAGGATAATTAAATGTTTATCATTAAGTTCGTATCATAACCAAGTTTCTTTGGCTGTTTCAGGTTTCCATGCGCCCACTGTATCTTGGCCAGTGTCAACTGCCTTAATGATCGAACCTACCGAGAGTGAAAGTAAAGCTGAGCTGGACAGACTCTGTGATTCACTCATTTGTAAGTCAGCTTATAACATAACATAACATAACGGACGCCAAAACATCACTTATTCAGCCGTAATAAAAAAGCTTTACGCTTCCAAAGAGGTCATAGAAAATGCGCTTGCATCAGAGGGCAAATCCCGCCGACCAGAAAACAATAACTACAGTCAATCGATATGTATGTCATGACCTCTCAGTGTGAAACATTCGGCTAAACTCACATTTGCTCAGTATAAATGCTGAACCTTCCAGAGCATAATCTACCCAGCAGATAAAAACAACTTTATTGGAATAAGCAGCATTTTGGCATGAGGTAAAAGTCGTGTTGGCCTACCACCCCCTTTTATTGCTATAAAGTGTATGCGCGTTTTTTAGACTTTACGAAGTTGTTGTTTGCTATCCGGTTGTTATATGTTTGCGTTAGCAAATGCAACGTCGTAGTCGTGCAGTGACCACGAATTTTGATTTACGTGCACACAGCAGAGTCACCGAAGTCGTCGCTTAAGCTTTCCAGTGAAGTTAAATTGTAGATGGTTCTCTAATTCGTAACCGATTTTTTTACTTGTAATAATTTGGTTCTACATTCGGACGCCTCAACTTTAAAGAGTAAATAACACTTAACGTCGCAAATTATTCGCTTGATTATTTTGGCGAACTCGAGAATGAATCGAATAGGGTCTTTGCTGAGCATGCGCGGCTTGTTGCTAGCATATAATTTCGAACCTAGGCCTAACAGCCGTGCGCCCGGTTATCATTTCGGCTTATCACTAAAGGGATGCTCGCACACTAAAATTTGCCGTTGAGTCTCCCGACTCATTATTTCTTGCTTAATTTCGGTCTTTTCTTATTTCCTTACTCACAGCAATCCGCCAAGAAATTCGCGACATCGAAAACGGAATTATGGACAAGACCAACAATCCTCTCAAGGTAACCTAATCAGTGATTGATGTACGATTAAAGTTAAATTAGAGCGGTCTGGCCAATCACGATAAGTGTAGAGAATCGAATTAACCAATCAGATCTCCAGCAGTAAACGCGGGAAAACGCGTTTGAAACATTTCTAATGAGCTAAGAAAGAGGCGCGTGATTTTTTTTAGCGTACCACTTAGTTTATCTGATCAGTGAACACCACCTTACCTTTCACTTTCGAAAGGCGCCTTGTGATGTTGCTGTATTTGTCTTTTTCTTTTAGAATGCACCGCATGCTCAAGATGTTGTCACTGCTGATGTATGGGACAGACCTTACAGTCGTGAAGTTGCGGCCTTCCCTGCTGTGAGTATACTTAATTAACTTAAAGCACTTGTTCTTTCACACAACTGGAAATAATAGATAGGCGGTATCAAAACAAAATCTCTAGGCTTCATCTTTTTTTGCTGGCTAGAACAACCAGAAGTACGACACTACTTCAGTTCCCAATACCCAGGGGTCGTACAGAGTCTTGAATTTTTGAAAAAGGCTTGAAATTTCCCCACCAGTTTCCCAGACCTAGAAGAAGTCTGGAAAATGGAGATAAAGTCTTGACAAATTATAAAAAGTCTTGAGTTTTTCTTTCCAAATCTACATCAAGTGTTTTATGAGTGAAATTTTCCCTCATTTTGGTCAAATCTTATTCAATCTCGCCAAAACGTTTGCAGCGCATCATGGCAACAAAAATAACTGGACTTTGAAACACCATGTGACCTGACGACCCCCGGCACACTCGAACCCAAACTCCCATATGTGTGTGAGAAAAACGTTTTTCGTCTCTCTCGTTCCTCAGCCAGCGGAAAACAACACTTTTCCCTCTCCTGGGGCCGCGTTTTGGTCTGAATTTTTCAATGAAAAATTTCAAGGGCCTGATGCAGATTTCAGTCTGGTGTTTTTCGCTGATGATGAGTTTTATAGTTACCCTGCTTGTGGTTTTTTTTTCTTTAGCCCTGGCTGAAAGGAACCGCGAAATTCTGGCCTGGGTGTTCAAGAGTTGATGACAAACATGGAGATCAAAATTTGGTTTGCACTTGTCCTCCATTGGAAAGTTACGAAGACGTAAAGACGAAGTCTTTCAGTTAATGCAAGAAAACAAGATCAATCCGACTGCCTTTTACTAACCGCAATTAAGCAGACCTGTGTCACGCAATGCATTTACCCTAGCTATAACGTGACGTGTGGAAACTTGCAACGCAACATTTTTATTAGAGGGAGTTCAGTTTTGCTAACTTTGGAAAAAAGAGAACAGTAAGAAGAAACTCTTCCGAGTTGTTGTCCAACAATCCAAATGCAATTCCATTCATTTTGATTAGACTGGTTTAGAAAATTTACAAGTCACTGCATCAAAGAAGAAAGGGAGAAAGCGTTTAATATAAACAATAAAGACAGAGAGACAACTAGGAAAGCATTAGGCTTTCAAGCTTCGCCCAGTGTAAGGTATTCCAATCGTTAGTGGGATTTCGGATTCCATTCGAACCCCGGATTCCAATCGTTAGCGGGATTCTGGATTCCTTGAGCTGGATTACGGATTCTAAAGCCCAGGATTCCGGATCCCACAGGTTCAGGAATCCTGATTACCTTACATGAGGCGACAAGCTGGTTTCTGCAAAGGGGCTGGACAGAAGTGATGTAAATAAAGAAACGAGAGAGTACATTTTACTCATGAAAGACAATTTAAGTGTTGGTGAATGAATGTAGAATTATTTATGTATCTCAAATAGTACTTACTCTGCATGTTTAAAGTGTCACACCTCGTTGAATAGGCTACTAGACATGAAAAGTGGACCCACTTTCCCGTTCCGTTTATTTTCTTGTCTTTTGCTGTCCCAAGATTTTACGGATTTTTTTTAACATTTGTGGTCAACATTGTTTCTACTCATTAATCATTCTTTCGTCCGGCCAGGAGCAGACATGCACAAAGCATACTGGTTGATTTACATTATTTTACACTTTGTTTTAGGGTTCATTAATTTATGTTGAATAAAACATGAAAGTTCAAGGTGTCATGCAGTTTGCTTTTCTTTGAAATGACGGCTGAAATGAGCGAGATAATTGCCTCGAAAACGTTTCTCCAATGGCGTTACCTGTAAAAAAAGGAGTCGTTTCAGTGATGGGCAGCTACTTAAGCAACGACGATTTTTCGTCAACATTTGGAAAATTGAACGAGATGGAATGAGAGTGATTAAGTTTGAAACAAAGTGAATTCCCTTTTTAAGTGACGTTTTCGCTGTCGTCATCGTCATTATTGTTTATGCTTCCTTTCAGCGGAGCCACTGCGTGTGCGATCCATGGGTAAGAAAATGTGGTTTTCAAAATATATTTTGTCGTGACGTCAACGAACGTCCACGCCACTATATAAGCCAGTGTGGAATGTTACGTGCATTTTCTTTGCAAAATTCAGTCGTTTCAAAATTTAGTGGAGCCACTGGGCGCTACCCGATGGGTCAGAAAATATGTTTTTTAAAAAATTTCTAGTGGGCAGTAGGCCTGGGCCTGAAACTATATCAAAGCCAAATGGTTCAACAAAGATCTTACTCGATTCACGTAGAGTCTTTTTCAAGTACGCCAAAAGAGAGCAAGTGAAATGAATGCTCATGCTGGCAGGGTAGTCATATACACAATGAGATAAACGAATGCCTACGTTGCTAGAAACATATTAATAGGAAGTTTTAAGATATCACGACGGCGAGGGCAACAAAAACGGTAAAAAAGCAATAGGTTTGGATTGGCAAAACAACAACTTGGCACGTGCATCGTGCTTTTTTGTACAGTTTCTTTGCCGTCGTTGCACGTCTACGACGTGAAACTTCGCAATTTCTCGTTATATGGAGGACGGAAACACAAGACAACGATTTTCTTTCTCTTTTGTGAAGTTAGATTTGGTCCTTTAAAATTCATGCAACTCCTAAAAAAATCATCAACCTATGACAAACTAGAAGAGTTGGAATAAGAGCTATAAAATTTAAAACAGTGCAAATCCTATTTTTGGGTGAAGTTTTCGCTGCCGTTGCAGTAGTCGTTGCTTACGATCCCTAAAAACAAGAAGAATTAGGAGCAACAAGAATAAATATTCCAATGAATATAGAAAACCAGCGTAGCTTAAGGGATTTAAACTTTTGATGACGCTGACTTGAAATCAGTGATAATTAATTTCTCGATCAGTTTAATCTCAGCTCATTTGCGCGCTCATCGCCAAACAAGATCCGCTAGCTACGTACAGCATGTACATCAAACTCAAAATCAAAACAATGGGCTCACACTTTTTTGATTTGCAAAGTAATTAGCACGTGATAAACACATTTTTATCAGCCGATCAGAGATGACTTTTTTTTTCGATTAGCCTTGATGCGGTTTGTCGCTTGGTGCTGACCCAAAGGATCGTAGTCTCTGGGTTCTCTCGTACACTATTATGCGCGCGCAAAAGAAATCAACCAGGTAAAAGCTGATTATGACATCACTAGATTAACCTACAAAAATCACCGACTAATATTTTTGGCGGTTGGCTTGTTCTATTTGCGTGTTTAAAATATTTTAAAATGCCTTCGTATCGCGAGTTAAAAGACAAAAACAGAGTTTTAGAAGAGGAAAACAAGACGTCGCGTGAGGAATGTGGAGTACATAGCTCCAACCGAATTCACCTGGAGGGGAAAATTATGGAGTGGCAGAGTTATGCTGAATACAAGACGGAGATGTTAGTGGCCACGATGCAAGAGAGAGAAGAGTTTAAAAAACTGTATGAAAAGACGAAAGCTGAAAACAATATTCTGGAGTTTCATTTGGAACGCCTTCAAAGGCACTATCTTTTGTTGGAAAAAGGCTTTACATCATGGTTTCGCGTTGGCCAGAAAATGTATGATGAATATATATTATTTAAGGAAGGCTACTTTGGTCTGCTGGAAAGGTATACCTGGGAGACCGCAAGTGACACCGTGGACAATGACAATATCACATCCACCCTGGCTATCCCTCTTTGGACTATGCAGCCTAAAGCTCCTCTCCACAGTCTACAAAACGGTTATCTCCTGTATATAAACTCGCTGACTTCTCCATCGCCGGCAGCTGTTCCTGTTTCAATAAGTGCGATTCCGCTCCAACCAGCCGTGGATTACGGTTCCTCTATGATCCAGCCGATCAACTTTGGTGGCGCAGAACGGATTTTGATTTATGGTAATAACCAATCAGAAAGTCCCGCGATCCGCATTGTAAACCAAAACATGGCGCTTCTATGGAGCCCACAAATGCTGATCAAACGAAGAAACCCACTACAGATCCTACCAAGAAATGAAATTGCCTGGGAACAGGGCAACAAGGCAGAGAACGTAAGAGAAAACAACCAGCACTGCAAAAAGGAAGAGAGAGTAACAGAAAACAACGAGCACTGCGAAAGCTTATCAGTACAGGATGAAGACAGTACATCGCCCGCTATGTTTGAGGGGAAAAGCTCCAAATTAAAGGTAAGCAGGCCAAGATTCTGTACCACAGTGGGAAAGGATCCACAGGGAAGTATGGGGGAAGGACTGGAGGAAGTCTCACCAATAAGTAAAGGCACAGTGCCTGTGCTATAAGACATGAGACTTTAATAAAGTTTATTTTTATTAAGGACCTGAGATGTAGTACCACTTCCTTTTATTCTTATTATTGATCCATATTTCTCTTTCTTTCTTACTCATTTGTAAATCAAAAGGATGAATACGTTCATGTACTCCCGTAGTTCTTTAGAAAACGATACCCGATTCCAGGCCAAAAAGGTCCAAATAACTGTAGTGATCACGCTGCACCAATATGAAGTGCTTAACCCATCCGATGTGCGAGGTTTCACTTTCGAAATCGGCCCGGCACACTCTCGCTTCATTAATACAGAAATAGCCGCTCTTTTAAACAGAAGCAAGAGTATGACTGCTACTTAACACTTTCAGCATAATATTCTAAGCATTTCACAGCAGACTGTGTATACATTGTAGCAGTCCGTTCCCGCGCAGACGCTGGGATACTATATACATTGAGGTTTTCACAATAATATATTAACACCTGATTTTTCCATTGTTGTTTTTGTTTTTTTGCAGAAATGCCGTGTTCATCGATTTTTTTCTTGGTTAAAAAAGATCTGTTGTTGTGGCAAGCCACAAACAACAAATTAAAATCGTTATCCATCATGTAAATAAGGAAACGAGAGAGTACATTTTACTTATGAAAGACAATTTTAGTATTGGTGAATGAATGTAGAATTATTTATATATCTCAAACAGTACCTACCTACTAGGTATGTTTAAAGTGTCACACCTCGATAAAGAGGTTACTAGACATGAAAAGGGGACCCAACTTACCGATCCGTATATTTTTTTGTCTTTTTCTGTCCCAAGATTTTACGGATTTTTTTTAACATTTGTGGTCAACATTGTTTCTACTCATTAATCACTCTATCGCCCGGCCAGGAGCAGACAGAGCATACTTGTTGAATTACATTATTTTCCACTTTGTTTTAGGGTTCATCGATTTATGTTGAATAAAACATGAAAGTTCAAGGTGTCATGCAGTTTGCTTTTCTTTGAAATGACAGCTCAAACGAGCGAGATAATTACCTGGAAAACGTTTCTCCAATGACGTTACCTGTAAAAAGGAGTCGTTTCAGTTATGGGGAACTACTTAAGCAACGACGATTTTTCATGTTCTTTCTCTAAACGTAGTAACAGACCTTTAGAAATTAATTCGTCAACATTTGAAAAATAGATGGAATGAGGGTGATTAAGTTTGAAACAAAGTGAATGCCCTTTTTTCAGTGATGTTTTCGCTGTCGTCATCGTCATTATTGTTTATGCTTCCTTTAAGTGGAGCCACTGCGTGAGCGAACTATGGGTAAGAAAATGTGTTTTTTCAAAATATATTTTGTTAATGATATGTGAAATAAATCATATATGAACTGCGGAAAATGAAATGAAAATGAAGAAATGATCGTCGCAGTGAACGCAATTTATGCTCAGTTGGTAGAGCATTGCACCGGTAAATCGCCAGGTCACGGGTTCAAACCCCGTTGAAGTCCTCAATTTTTTTCAGGCTTCTTTACGCAATTGCATAAATTGCGTTCACTGCGACGATCACTTCTTCATTTTCAAAATATATGTTGTTGTGACGTCAACTAACGTCCACACCACTATGTAAGCCAGTATGAAATGTTACATGCGTTTTCTTTGCAAAATTCAGTCGTTTCAAAATTTAGCGGAGCCACTGGGCGCTACCCAATGGGTAAGAAAATATTTTTTTTTTGTTTAATTTCTAGTGGGCCGTAGGTCTGGGCCCGAAACTATATCAAAGCAAAAAGGTTCAACAAAGATCACACTCGATTCACGTAGAGTCTTTCTCAAGTACCGTATTTATTCGATTAACCGCTCTAAGCGCTTATTAAATTTTTGGACCTTGACGGTGGGCGCTTATTCGAGGCTGGGCGCTTATCAAATTTTCAGCATTTTCAGCGAGTGTAGTATGTTTATTTTAAAACAAAACAATAAATGGTAATGACAAAACGCCAAGATGTAACAAAGCAAGGTTCCTGTAAAATACTTTAAGAAAACTCCGTCTTCGGGGAAGTCTCTTATTAGTGCTTATTCAATTTTTTTTTTTTTGGGGGGGGGGGGGGGGGGGCGAGGGTGGGGTGGGGGTGGTCGCTGATTAGAGTTTAAGTGGGAGTGGGTGGGCGCTTATTCGAGGCTTGGCGCTAATTCGAGGTTGGGCGCTTATTCGAATAAATACGGTACGCCAAAAGATAGCAAGTGAAAGAAAGGCTTTGGTGGCAGGGTGGTCATATACACAATGAGATAAACGAATGTCTACCTTGCTAGAAACATATTAATAGGGAGTTTAAGATTTTTTTTTTTTAATAATAATATTCAATACTTATATTGCGCTTTTTCTATAAAAATACTCAAAAGCGCATTACAATATTATCAATAACTAAATTAAAACCAGTAAAATCACCCGGTAAAATTACAATATTACAATATTAAAAATAATAAAAATAATAAAAATAAAAAAATAAAAAATAAATAAATAAATAAATAATCTAACTAAAAGCCTTTTTAAATAAATATGTTTTAACAGAGCGTTTAAAAGAGTCGATTGATGTTTCCTGTCTAATTGGCAGAGGAAGACTGTTCCATAAAAAGGGGGCAGCCATCGATAACGCGCGATCTCCCAAGGTCTTCTTCGTTCTTAGCCGAGGTCTTTCTAACAATATACCATTATTGTTACGGCGTAGTTGGTAACGTGAGACCGGTAAGACAGAGACAAGATCCTTAAGATAGCTAGGCGCAACACCGTGCAGAATCTTGAATGTAACAAGGAGAATCTTAAAATCTACGCGCAAGCGCACTGGTAGCCAGTGGAGTTCTCTTAACAAAGGAGTAACGTGACAATACTTAGGTGCACAGTAAACCAATCGAGCACTGGCATTCATGACTCTTTGAAGTTTCTTAATTTGATACTCAGGAGCACCGTACAATAAACCATTACAGTAGTCAAGCCTGCTTGTGATGAACGCGTGAACAAGCCTCTCGGTGGACTCACGAGACAAATACTTCCTAATGTGCCGGATATTGTACAAATAATACAAATAATATTTATTTATTTTCTTTTTACAGGTCTAGTACAAACAACATACAGATCGAAACCTACAAACATTACAAATTTACAACAACTACCTTAATTACAAAAAAAAAAAACAAAAGAAGAAAAAAGAAGAAATAAATAAAAAGCTACGCTGCACTACACTACAAGGCTTACATAACTTATTCGACTTGAACTTAAAATACAGAGTAATACAGGGAGTATTAGAAAAACGAAGTTTGGATAACTACTGTTGTATTAATGGGAGTAACGGCTTCCATTTTTTATCATGGAAATGGATTTTGTTGTTTCTTTTCGCGATAAAACGTTCGGTTTGAAACGTTTTTTTAAATTTATCGACTAACAGACTTACACATAAACAGCCCTTATTTAACTTACAGCGGTAAATAAAATATTTGCTTTCAAGAATGATGTAATTGACTAGAATGCTTATATTATCTGTATCTAAGATCCCAAAAAGGACATTCATGATATCAAACCTAATAGTTATATTAAAAGAATCAAGTACAGACTTTAAATCATTCCAAAACATGCTTACTTTTGTACAATGGAAAAAGAGATGTTCTATGGTCTCCAACTCCTTTTCACAAAAATCGCACAAGGGAGAATCTACTTTTTTGAACTTAAACAGCATCTTGTTCGTGTATAAGATCCTGTTTAATATCTTATATTGGAATTCTCTTAATTTAGTATCCAATGTTGTTTTGAAGGGCAGTAGATATATCTTTTCCCAGTCCAACTGAAATGTGTGTGTGCTGAAAGCATCGTTATATTTCCTTTGCGCTGTTGGTATACTGGATATCTTAGAAACAAAACTGTCATATAATGACTTTGATTTAAGATTTTGGAAATTGACTTTTTTCCCTTCAATACGTAACTTGAAATCAGTTTGGATTAGATCATGAGTTTGTGAAGAGATAGAGTTTTTATTTGTTTTTAATATTTTGCGCCATTCTTCAGGAAAAGCATTGAAGAGACTGAAAAGTAGAAAATGTTCAACTGGTGAGAGAGTTGAATATAATGGTTCCTTGTTCGACTTGAAACCTCCCCACGTATCGTAGAGGTCTCCAATTTTTACAATTCCAAGATTAATCAGCCTACTGTTATACACTGACTTTGATTCAATGCAAATGAACTGGTTGTTCCATATGACCTGATTTGCTATTTCAGAGGATGAGGAGGGGTTGTCTTCATTTAAAAGGGTCCACGCCACAATGCATTCTTTGTAAAATTCTGGAAGAGTTACCGGTAGTTTAGTGTAGTTAAAATTGCAAGGAAACAAGAATTTCCCCCCTACTTTCTTAAGATAAAAATCCAGAAAAAACTTCCAGCCAGCGGGGTCAATGGAGAGATATCTCTTAATACAAATTATTCTTTGGGCAGAGATCATTGACTCAATGTTGGGCATTTTCAAGCCTCCTTTATCAATAGGGTTAATAAAAGCTCTGCGCTTTACTTTATCTTTTCCCTTCCAAACAAAGGAATATAGCAAAGTATTTATTTTTTTGATAAACTCTTCTTTATTTGAAATGAGAACAACCCTGTATAAAATCTTTGGTATGGCGAAAGACTTGATCACTTGAATTTTTCCAAGTAGTGTAAAACCTCTCCAGCTCCAGCCCTTCAGCAATCCCCTCAGAGATTTCTCGATTGATTCAAAGTTAAGCTTATAAAACAGTGCGTGATTAAAGGTGAAATGAACCCCCAGGATCTTTATGGCCTTACTTATTTCATTAACACCTAGTTCTGAGCTGTTTAAGATACCACGGCGGCGACGGCAACAAAAACGGCAAAAAAGCAATAAGTTTCGATCGGCAAAACAACAACTTGGCTCACGCATCATGCTTTTTGTACAGTTTATTTGCCGTCTTTGCACGTCTAAGACGTGAAACTTCGAAATTTCACGTTGTATGGAGTTGGGAACACAAGACAACGATTTTCTTTTTCTTTTGCGAAGTTAGATATAGTCCTTTAGATTTCAACTCCCGAAAAAAAAACCCAACCAATGACAAACTAGAAGAGTTGGAATAAGAGCTATGAAATTTCGAACAGCGCAAATTCTATTTTTGGGTGAAAATTTCGCTGCTGTTGCAGTAATCGTTGCTTACGATCCCTAAAAACGAGAAGAATTGGGCGCAACAAGAATAAATATTCCAATGAATACAGAAAACCAGCGCAGCTTAAGCGATTTAAACTTTTAATGACGCTGACTTGAAATCAATGATAATTAATTCGTTGATCAGTTTTATCGCAGCTTATTTGCGCGTTCATCGCCAAATAAGATCCTCTAGAAACGTACAGCATATACATCAAAATCAAAATCAAAACAATGGGGTAACATTATTTTGATTTGCAAAGTAATTAGCATGTGATGAACACGTTTTTATCAACCAATCAGAGATGACTTATTTTCCGATTTAAGCCTCTAGGTTTGTCCCTTGGTGCTGACCAAAAGGATGGCAGTCTATGGTTTCTCCCGTACACTCATGCGCGCGCAAAAGAAATCAACCAGGTAAAAGCTGATTATGACATCACTAAATTAACCTACAAAAATCACCGACTAATATTTTTGGCGGTTGGCTTGTTCTATTTGCGTGTTTAAAATATTTTAAAATGCCTTCGTATCGCGAGTTAAAAGACAAAAACAGAGTTTTAGAAGAGGAAAACAAGACGTTGCGTGAGGAATGTGGAGTACATAGCTCCAACCGAATTCACCTGGAGGGGAAAATTATGGAGTGGCAGAGTTATGCTGAATACAAGACGGAGATGTTAGTGGCCACGATGCAAGAGAGAGAAGAGTTTAAAAAACTGTATGAAAAGACGAAAGCTGCAAATAATATTCTGGAGTTTCATTTGGAACGTTTCATTTGGAAATGCTTGAGGGGAAAAGCTCCAAATTAAAGGTAAGAAGGCCAAGATTCTGTAGTACAGGAAAGGATCTGCAGGGAAGTATGGGGGAAGAACTGGACCAAGTCTGACCAATTAGTAAAGGCACAGTGCCTGTGCTATAAGACATGAGACTTTAATAAAGTTCATTATTATTAAGGATCTGAAGTACCACTTCCTTTTATCTATATTATTGATCCATATTTCTCTTTCTTTCTTACTCATTTGTAAATCAAAACGATTGATCCGTTCATATACTCCCGTAGTTCTTTAGAAAACGATACCCGATTCCAGACCAACAAGGTCCAAATAACTGATCACGTTGCACCAACATGTGGTGCTTAACCCATCCAATGTGTGAGGTTTCACTTTCAAGATCTGCCCGGCACAGTCTCGCTTCATTAATACACAAATAGCCGCTCTTTTAAACAGAAGCAAGAGTGTGACTGCTACCTAACACTTGCAGCATAGTATTCTAAGCATTTCACAGGAGACTGTGCTTACATTGTAGCAGTCCATTCCCGAGCAGACGTTGGGATGTACTATATACATTGAGGTTTTCACAATAATATATTAACACCTGAATTTTCCCTTGTTGTTTTTGTTTTTTGCAAAATTGGTGAATGAATGTAGAATTATTTATATATCTCAAACAGTACCTACTTAGGTATGTTTTAAGTGTCACACCTCGATGAAGAGGTTACTAGACATGAAAAGTAGACCCAACTTACCGATCCGTTTATGTTTTTGTCTTTTTCTGCCCCAAGATTTTACGGATTTTTTTTAACATTTGTGGTCAACATTGTTTCTTCTCATTAAATTATTCTGTCGCACGGCCGGGAGCAGGAGAAGCATACTGGTTGATGTACGTTATTTTACACTTTGTTTTAGGGTTCATCGATTTATGTTGAATAAAACATGAAAGTTCAAGGTGTCGTGCAGTTTGCTTTTCTTAAAAATTACAGCTGAAATGAGCGAGTTAATTACCTGGGAAACGTTTCTCGTACGACGTTACCTGTAAACAGTAGTCGTTTCAGTTATAGGGAGCTACTTAAGCAACGACGACGGCAACGAAAACGGTAAAAAAGCAAAATAACAACAATGCACGTGCATCGCCTTTTATTGTACATTTCTTTGCCGTCGTTGCGCGACTACGACGTGAAACTTCCTGATTTCTCTACTTTGTTCCTGGTACTTAACAATTATTCCTCAAGCCCGAATGGGCTCTGAGTCAATAGCCCATGAGGCCGAGGGCCGAATGGGCTATTGACTGAGAGCCCATGAGGGCGAGAGGAATAATTGTTTCAGTAAAATCCAACTAGTTGGTAAAACATATTGAGACCAAACAACTTTAGCTAGCAAAACGCGATTCAGTCGCTATTGTTTTGGTTTTCAAAGCCGGCTTTTTTCGCTACTAGTTGCCTATAACATATAGCCTAGTAGTAGCTCAACCAATCAGAACGGAGCATTGATAATAGACGAGTAGTTGGGTTTTACTAAAGAAAAATTGCTTAAAAACACAAATAAGTATAAGGGACAAATGAGCTGCTATCTTTCTACAAACTCGCTTGTGGACGCGATATGCACTCGATCGTGTTACGAGCAAAAACCGGAGGTAAGAAACTAGATCAAACTGAGCCGACAACCTTTAGATAATTTTCAACTTTAACGCGCTTTTTCCTTGATCTGTTTTTTTATTATATACATACTGAGAAATACTCACCAAAAAGTTGTGTTGTAAATTTTGATACGCAAATGAGTTATAGCCAATCAGAGAAGTGAACTATGGTTTTCACACGTGAAAAATATGATACGTCCAATCAGAATCGCGAACGATGTTTTTTCACATGTGAGAAAAATGATACGTCCAATCAGAAGCCACGGAGATGTGTGAGTTTTGCGCCAAAATTCCTGCCTTTTCTTGTAGCTTGCTGAGCGCCGCTTCACACACATTCCAGGAGAAAAGTTTTCCTCAAAGAGTTTTTTCTCATTAAAGAAGTGAAAAACATTTTAGAAATGGAGTGGAATAGTTTCGTTTGTTTCACTGTCGATAAAGAAAACTGCGGAGAGCCGGCGAAACAACAGCGGAAGAGGAAAAACAGAACAAGACTTAAGCTTATGTTGTGCTTTTTGTCGTAGCTACTTTGTCTTCCATTTATAAGCTTAAGCCTATATTGAAACGGTGCCATTTTACTTAAGTTCACTCATTTTCAATTGTACATTCAGAACAAAAAGTTAAGATTACTTGTAGTTCTTGGATTACCTCATATCCTCACCGTCATTTATGTTTTTTAAGAAAGGTTTCTACTAAAAAGCTGATACTTCGTTTTCATTGTTATTTCGTGGTGTGTAGCGGCAAATTTAATCATTTTGGAAAGATTAAAAGTAAAAAGGCCACCAAATGATGACTGTCTCAGTATGTATACAATGAACACAATACCACATGTAAAGTGCTTCGTACGGTATTTACCCACTCGTTGTTTTTGTATCAGAAATCTCACTCGTTCGCTGCCGCCTCACTCGTTTGATTTCTAATACAAAAACAACTCGTGTGTAAATACCGTACGCCAGCACTTTCCATGAAGAATTCTCTATGTATGTTCCATCCGCGCTATTCGAACTGCTGACCACAAAATTCTGCACGATATAATCGCATAATTTGTCAAAGAGTAGAAAACACGTCATTTCTTGAGACGCTGTCATGTAAATTGCACGCGTTTGCGAAAGGTTACAAAGGTTACAAATCCAATTTCGGATTTCACGTTCCTTTGACCGACAAAATCCGGCAAATCTAGGATCAAAATTCCGTTTTTGGATTCGCCGAAAGGAACACACTCTAAGAGAAACAGATTAAACTTCTGGAGTAGTCAATCTTGTTTTACTCCTTTAAACTGGTATTTTTGAGTGCGAGCATCCATTTGTTGATAAACCGATGGCCATAAACGAGCCCGCTGTAGAAAGCGCACGGCTTGTGGGAAGTAAGCCTGGACCCGAAACTGTATCAAAGCAAAAAGGTTCACCAAAGATCTTAATCGATTCATTCCGAGTCTTTCTTAAGTACGCCAAAAGAGAGCAAGTGAAAGAAATGCTCATGCTGGCAGAGTAGTCCTAATAGCGATAGGTCTAGGTTGGCAAAACAACAACTTGGCTCGTGCATCATGCTTTTTTGTACAGTTTCTTTGCCGACGTTGCACATCTACGACGTAAAAGTTTGTAATTTCACGTTATATAGAGGACGGGGACACAAGACAACGACAACGACTAGATATAGTCCGGAATTCAACTATTTAAAAAATCACCAACCTATAACAAACTAGAAGAGTTGGAATAAGAACGATGAAATTTAAACAGCGCAAATCCTATTTTTGGGTGAAGTTTTCGCTGCTGTTGCAGTCGTCTTTGCTTACGATCCCTAAAAGCAAGAAGAATTGGGAGCAACAAGAATAAATATTCCAATGAATATAGTAAACCAGTGCAGCTTAAGAGATTTTAACTTTTGATGATGCTGACTTGAAATCAGTGATAATTAATTTCTTAATCAGTTTCATCTTATATAGCTCATTTGCGCGCTCATCGCAAACAAGATCCGCTAGCTACGCACAGATAAAAATAAAAATCAAAACAATGAGGTTCTCTCGTACGCTATCATGCGCGCGCAAAAGAAATCAACCAGGTAAAAGCTGATTATGACGTCACTAAATTAACCTACAAAAATCACCGACTAACATTTTTGGCGGTTTTCTCGTTCTATTTGCGAGTGTAAAATAATTTAAAATGCCTTCGTATCGCGAGTTAAAGGACAAAATCAGAGTTTTAGAAGAGGAACACAGAACGTTGCGTGAGGAATGTGGAGTACATAGCTCCAACCGAATTCACCTGGAGGGGAAAATCATGGAGTGGCAGAGTTATGCTGAATACAAGAACGAGATGTTAGTGGCCACGATGCAAGAGAGAGAAGAGTTTAAAAAGCTGTATGAAAAGACGAAAGCTGCAAATAATATTCTGGAGTTTCATTTGGAACGCCTTCAAAGGCATTATCTTTTGTTGGAAAAAGGCTTTAAATCATGGTTTCGCGTTGGCCAGAAAATGTATGATGAATATATATTATTTAAGGAAGCCTACTTTGGTCTGTTGGAAAGGTATACTTGGGAGACCGCAAGTGACACCGTGGACAATGACAATATTACATCCACCCTGGTTATCCCTTTTTCGACTATGCAGCCTAAAGCTCCTCTCCACAGTCTACAAAACGGTTATCTAATGTACACAAATGCGCTGACTTCTGCATCGCCGGCAGCTGTTCCGGTTTCAATGAGTGCCATCCCGCTTCAACCAGCCGTGGAATACTGTTCCTCTATGCTCCAGCCGATCAACTTTGGATTTGCAGAACGGATTTTGATTTATGATAATAACCAATCAGAAAGTGCCGCGATCCGTATTGTAAACCAAAACATGGCGCTTCTATGGAGCCCACAAAAGCTGATCAAACGAAGAAACCCACTTCAGATCCTACCAAGAAAAGAAATTGCCTGTGGACAGGCCAACAAGGCAGAGAACGTTAGAGAAAACAACGAGCACTGCGAAAGCTTATCAGTGCAGGATGAAGACAGTACATCGCCCGCTATGCTTGAGGGGAAAAGCTCCAACTTAAAGGTAAGCACGCCAAGAATCTGTTGCACAGTGGGAAAGGATCCGCAGGGAAGTATGGGGGAAGGACTGGGGGAAGTCTCCCCCCATTAGTAAGGCACAGTGCCTGTGCTATAAGACATGAGACTTTAATAAAGTTCATTATTATTAAGGAACTGTAGTACCACTTCCTTTTATCCATATTCTTGATCCATATTTCTCTTTCTTTCTTACTCATTTGCAAATCAAAACGATGAATCCGTTCATATACTCCCGTAGTTCTCTAGAAAACGATACCCGATTCCAGACCAAAAAGGTCCAAATAACTGATCACGCTGCACCAATATGCGGTGCTTAACCATCTGATGTGCGAGGTTTCACTTTCGAGATCTGCCCTGCACAGTCTCGCTTGATTAATACAGAAATAGCCGCTCTTTTAAACAGAAGCAAGAGTATGACTGCTACCTAACACTTTCAACATAATATTCTAAGCATTTCACAGGAGACTCGGCTTACATTGTAGCAGTCCGTTCCCGCGCAGGCGTTGGGATGCTATATACATTGAGGTTTTTTCACAAAAATATATTAACACCTGATTTTTCCCTTGTTGTTTTGTTTTTTGCAGAAATGCCGTGTTGGTCGATTTTTTTCTTGGTTAAAAAAGATGTGTTGTTGTGACAAGCCACAAACAACAAATTAAAATCATTTCTTAATTTAAAAAAGAGTAAATTTCAGTTACTCATCAAAGACAATTTTAGCATTGGTGAATGAATGTAGAATTATTTTTGTATCTCAAAAAGTACTTACTAGGTATGTTTAAAGAGTCACACATCGTTGACGAGACTACAGGGAGGCTACTAGACATGAACAGTGGACCCACCTTTTTGTTCCGTTCCATTTTTTTTTCTGTCCTTTGCTGTCCCAAGATTTTACGGATTAACATTTGCGGTCAACATTGTTTCTATTTATTAAATTATTCTTTCGCCCGGCCGGGAGCAGGCGAAGCATATTAGTTGATTTACATTATTTTAGACTTTGTTTTAGGATTCAGCGATTTATGTTGAATAAAACATGAAAGTTGAAGCTGTCATGCAGTTTGCTTTTCTTTGAAATGACAGCTGAAATAAGCGAGATAATTACCTGGGAAACGTTTCTCCAATGTCGGAACCTGTAAAAAGGAGTCGTTTCAGTGATGGGGAGCTGCTTAAACAACGACTTCTGAAAATGAAACCGGTAAATAAGCAATAGGTTTGGATTAGCAAAATAACGGCGCTGTACGTGCATCGCCTTTTATTGTACATTTCTTTGCCGTCGTCACACAACTTCGACGTGAAACTTCCTAATTTCTCGTTTTATGTAAAACGTGAACTCAAGAACGATTTTTCATTTTCTTTTTCTAATCTTAGAAACAGACCTTTAGAATTTAACTCGAGAAAAAATTTATCAACATTTGGAAAAAGTGAAAGAGCTGGAATTGTCGTGACGTCAACGAACGGTCCACCCCACCATGTTAATTTGTGTGAAATGTCACATTCATTTTCTTTGCAAAATTCAGTCGCTTCAAAATTTAGAGGAGCCATTGCACCCTACCCAATTGGTAAGAAAATACGTTTTTAAAAACCGTTTTTTGTCGCGGCGTTCATACCGTATTCAATTGCATGCCGCGATTTTGGCTGGAAATCGCATTTCTAACTGCGTGATAAGAGAAAGTCGATTTTTTATTAGGTCGGTACCCGAGTTTTGGAAAAAAATAATATCGGGGCGATAAATCGTAGCCTGTTTGATTTTAGCCCGAGATATGGGATCGACAAATCGTATCGCGCAGTTTGATTCGAAAATAATTTTTCCCAGCTCAGTGGGCTTTTTAGTTTGGTCTTAAAAGAAGGTAAGGGACCGGGCTTCTCCAACCTCGTTCCCAGGGCTTTTTTTAAAGGTGTTTTTCTCTCAGTGAATCCAAAAACTGGTTTTAGATCTTAAAACGGATTTCCCGTTCCTTTCGGCAAATCCAAATCTGAATTCATGATCTAGGGAGTCCTTTTTGAAAAAGGATTCAATGGATTTTAAATCCGAAGAATCAAATCCAGATTAACGGATTACCTGTTCCTTTCATAGTGGATCCGAAATTAGTCAGATGATCCAGCGGTATTTCCAGTTGAAGCGAGAGTTTCCTAGTTGCTGCCATTTACCGCGCGAAAACATCTGAAAATACTGGATGATTGTTCCTGGTACAGTAAAATATCCATATATTAAACATTTATCGCTAAAAATTGCTTAAAAACACAAATAAGTAAAAGGGACATATGAACTGCTATCTTTCTATAAACTGGCTTGTAGACGCGATAGGCACTCGATTGTGTTACACGAAGGAATCGGAGCTACGAAACTGGATGAAACTGAGCCGACAATCTTTAGATAATTTTCATTGCAACTTTAACGCGCTTCTTTCTTGATTTGTTTTACATGTTTCATGGTCGCTATTCGAACTGCCGACCACAAAATTCTGCACGGTATAATCGCATAATTTGTCAAAGAGTAGAAAACACCTCATTTCTTGAGAGGCTGTCATGCATATTGCACGCGTTTGCGAAAGGTTACCAAGGTTACAAATCCAATTTCGGATTTCACGTTCCTTTCGACCGCGAAAATCCGGCAAATCTGGGATCATAAATCCGTTCTTGAATTCGCCGAAAGGAACCTACCTTAAGGGAAATAGCCCTGAGAAAGAAGTTGGGGTTCCTCGGCCCCCTGCCCTAGATCTGCCACTGAAATGGATGAAACAAGTGAAAAGATTACATTTTTTCTCAACATCGAGAAATGTAGTGTTCCTTTAAATCAAACTTGAATTCAATATTAATGTTATGACTTAATGACTTCTAGGAATAAATGGCGCAGAAACAAATCTGTGTGGATTGCGGGGTAATATATATTTGTCTAAATATACTCTTTTATAGGGAGAACAATATTTTGTTAACCTAATGCATTTCGAGTGCTTACTTTCACTCATATTTTTGTCGCAAGTGAAGATATTTAATGGTTTCGTGATCATCAGTGGGTCATATGCCACCCTGCGAGCAGAGTCTCTTTTTGTCTTCTTGAATGAGGAGGAGTAAAGTATACTCTGCCTGAATCACGGCAAACCTTTTAGGTCGCCGCAGCCCCAACTTTTGGACTAGTCAATCTTGTTCTGCTTCTTCAAACTGTTTTTCTTTTTTTTTTTTTTTTCGAGTGCGAGCGTCCGTTTATTGATAAACCGATGGCCATAAACGAACACGCTTTAGCAAGCGCACGGCTATTAGCCTGAGCCCGAAACTTTATCAAAGCAAAAAGGTTCGAGGAGGATTCGTCACACGATTCATGCAGAGACTTTCTCAAGTACGCCAAAAGAGAACGACTGAAAGAAAAGCTTAGCTAACAGGATGGTCATATACACAATGAGATAAACGAATGTCTACCTTGCTACAAAAATAATATCAAGAAGAAGCAGGAGCAACAAGAATAAATATTCCAATAAATATGAAAAACCAGCGTAGCCTTAATGGTTTAAACTGACTTGAAATCAGTGACAATTTAACTAATCGCAGTTTCTTCTCAGCTCATTTGCGCGCTCGCCAAACAAAACCTGCTATTTACGCAGGCCAATTGATATATACTTAAGCGTTTTAATATTGTTCGCAGGGTTTCGGCAATTTTCATCTCCTGGAAACAAATTTACAGCTGAGGGTGCCTTTAGGAGTTCTTCAAGTTCACGTACACTCATTTGTGTCTGGTACAGCTTGCTTTTATCCTTCTGGTTATTGCTCATCAGCGCGAAGGACTGGGCTTTTTTCACCGGCCAACGATTTCCAAATACCCTCCCAGGCTCTTCCCACACACAGCAGCCCGCTGTCCAAACAGAACGAGGGGTTTTAAGTTTCACGTTACCGTTGACGAATGTATCGTTGCGATAGGGCTTTGGTACGGTGTTTAAAGTATCCTGAACAACTTTGTAAGGGCTTTGAGCATCGGGTATAATGCCATTCTCAGATCTTCCTGTCAGGAGATACAAGGTTCCACCTCTCGGACCACAGATGTCTTTCGCGTAATCTCGTATTTTTGTCTCAAACTCCTGCCAGGGGCCGCTGTTTGATGCTTTAAACTGAGGTACTGCATTGGTAAGGGTGAATGTAGCCTTCATGAAGTTCAAATCAAACGAGTTTATTCCCAAGGGATTCATATGGCCTCTGCTTAGTGGTTGCTTATCCGTTGTGATTGCTTCTTTGTAAGCCTTGTCGACATGACGATTACCTATGAACAACGATAGGTCATGTTACCTTTTTCAATTTTATTTTACCTCATTAAATGAAATTTTGACGACATGTTTGTTTAGCGATTTTGGAAAACCCTCATTTAGCGGCACTTTAATTTAGAGATTTGCCGTAAATTTTGTAACATAAGTCACTTTATTTTCACGATTTCACGAACTGAAATCTTAACGACGACAATAGAGCATTTATGTAACAAAATCAAAAAACGTCAATGGCTTCTTTTCCAAACAAAATCATACACCGTGATACGTAAATTTGAACGAAACAAAGGAAACTACAATTAGCTGTAATGTCGAATCTTAATTCTGTCCTCACTTATATTTAACAATAAACTTGTACCTGACAATAAACTTTTGCCTGACTACCTAATCGAGAAATTTACTCTGCGTTCACAAACTCACACTAGAAATACTAGACAACGCGATCAACTGAACATTCCAAGGTGCCGCCTAACCACTGGTCAGCGGTCCTTCAGCTACCGCGGTGCTAAGCTCTGGAATAATCTAAGAGACAATGTTAAATCTTCAGATTCTGTCAAAGTTTTTAGGAAAAAAATTGCCAACCTATTTTTCTCTGATCAATCTATGAATTTGTAAATAGTGAATGATCCATTGTATTTCACTTTTTTTTAAACGTATATTTATTATCTTAGTTATTTATACCTCTTATTAGCCGAGTTTTCGGTCCGTACTGTAAATTACGGACCGAGTTTTTTTCCATCGATTTAAACAAAGCTAGGTTAAAATTTGGAAAGGCAAAGTCAACATCCCATCCTCAGGGTTTACAGGCATATTTTAAATTTTGTTCGGTCGTAACTAAGATCACTGTAAGTATTCACTCGTTAATGTGACGCTGGAGTCTTTTGAAAACTGGACATTATCGTGTCTGGCTCGAACTCCAGGGGCACCCAACGGGAAATGTTGAGAAAAAGACCTAAAAACAACAACAAAGCGTGAATAAAGTTTTCTGAGACTATTTTAAGCATTTTGGGAGATTGCTGGAAAAAAATTATCTGTTCCTCACTCCCAGCAACACTGATGGAAGAGTTCCCAGCCAGCAACCTTACAACCTGCAACCTGACTTACTGGGAAGTTTCATAGGGCACAATTCAGATCTTGAGTGGTAAGTAACCCATACAAGTAACCCGTAGCAGCTATTCTAGACTTCAAATCCCCTTTGACACCCTGAATTATCTTTTTCCCAGCAACTCTTTCATTCCAAGGACTATTATTTCTTCCACATCTCCCAGCCAGCAAAAATGTGCCTGAAGAACAGATAGTTTGAGGAACAGATCCATTGGGTGCCCCTGGAACTCGCTTCTATCTTTCTTTCGTTGGTCTTTGAAAAAACACTGCAAATGGCAAAGAAGCTTGTCAAGATGATCGGGTGCAGGTATGTTTGTTATCATATTTGTTGAAGGAATTACTCAGTTTCTCTTAGGCAAAACATCTCGAATCTCTGCCAGTGGATTTTCGCCTTCTTAACTGTGTACTACGATAAAAGTTTCAAACACTGACTAGAATCCTCTTCGATAAGATTACGAGTTAGTTTCTTCATCGCCTTCGTTCACAAATAAACACAGTTTAAAATGTTGAAAGTTTAAGTCAACATCCAAGTCCTCAAGGTTTACAGGAGTCTTAAAACTTTATTTAAACCTTTTTTCCGAGGTAAAGAGAATTAGAGCTCCGAAATGAGCATTTTCTTTAAAAATTTTGGTCCGTATAGCAAGTTACGGACCGCAAATTGACCAATCGCATTGCGAAAACAGACTCTGCCATATAATAAGGTAATTTATTTAGCTATTTCAGTTGACTAGTTGATTAGTAGCCTTGTAACTGAAAAACCCTCTTTAGGGAGTTGCAATAAAGTATGTATGTATGTATTTAAGGTACAATGTCACACAATGATACACATCAAAATCGACCGTCAAATAGCATATGTGTTTGAAACTGACCAAATAGCGGAATTTCATATTTTATTCACTTAAATATAATTAAGTGACGATTTAAATAGGCCATTTCCGACTGGGAGTTCCCCCGGGCCCCTGTATCAAAACGAGGTTAAGTGTTCTACCTTTCTTATGGAAATGATTTTTCATTTTCATGCAAATAAAAATCATTTCTCATTTTCACAAGAAACCTTGCATGTGCACTCGGCCTCATTTTGAAAGTGAAGGTTTTTGGAACTCGGAAGAGTTCTATTAGCAACACATAGTTTGGTGCTTGTTAATTTAGCGATTTTTAGAAAAATCGCTGAATTCGCTAACTAGCCAAAATTTCACGTTATTAAGTAAATGACGGATTTAGTAAGCCTAAAAGCGAAGCTTTCGTTAATAAACTCACACAATTTACCTAAAACAATAGGCATTCAAGAACTGCCAAGAAATGAGGATCCACTAAGCTTATAGTCTCCAGCAAAACAAATACAAAGAAAAGACTATAAAAACTCAAACAATTCTTCGACAAAATCTTACTACATAAGCTGTTAGATTTGTATACTTAGACAGAGGTTCTAATTAAACTACAAATTATATTTCAATATAATCGTGACAACAACTTTAAAACCTTTTCCAAAACCTGAACTCATTCCTACCATAGTTATGAATCAATCTGTCGGTTGATTAAAAGCAGAACTTGATTTTGTTATATTTTGTTTTGGTGAGGATGAACTTAGAGAATTATCGATCCTCCAGAGCGTTTACTTACAGTAGCCAAGAATTTATAATTTCACCATTTTCACTAGGAAAGGGTGAATTTCTAACCTTTTGGGGGACATGACATTTACGTGGCTACCGAGAGAGCTGTCATGTGAGTAAAAAAGTGACTTTTAGCGAACTTTGCTCTCTGAACAGTCCTTGTATTTAAAAATAAAATACTACACTACTCATTAATGTTTGTGAGTTCCTTGAGGGATGAATTCACGTTTCCGTAGCAAAAACCGGTATCACATGTTGCTCTTGTCTTCCGACTGCCATGCATGTTGGTGCACTTTAGAGGGACACCAACATGGCGTCTCCGTACAAAGCTCTATAAATTTGGGAAAATCATTTCTCCGAAAATATATCTCGCCAAGAGAGATCTCGCATATATGAAAATTTGAACCGGCCTGAATCTTGGCAAGGGTCTTTGCATATTTACCTCCTTTTGTTTCCAAGATTATTGATTCTGAATGGCGTGACAGTGAAAACCAGCAACTAAAGGTGTTACACTTTTACACTGTAGCCTACCTAACGGACACTTTCCGTAGACCTGTTATGACAATAATTAACTGGGGAATTTTCCCTCAGCGGACATCGTTTTCAGATTATTGTGATCTCAGGCACCTGATAAAGGACCATAACCGGAAGGGGTCACCTCTCTTTAGCATACACTGAATCTGGTCCTGAGGTCGGCGTACGCTCGCCAGTTTATTAAGAGAAACATCGGCGGATTTAGGGGCCGTCTGAGCATAAGGAGACCGCACTCCCTTTTTTCTGTGAAATCTTGCATCATTTTCAAACATTTTCCAGTAAAATAGATAATCTCTATAAATACATACCTTGAGGGTTTCTCCATTTACCATTTACATCCTTTCTTCCATACGTCCCAATTCTAACTGCTTGATCGGGAGTAACTTTATACGCTGAATAAAAAGGAGTATTCGTGCTTGGGTCAAAGAGAGAAAAATAACGAGCTGGAGTGTTAGCCGGATGCGTTTGAAGGGTGTCTATCCCACCAGAAATACCAGGAAGCCCCTCTGGTTTCCTGCCTCCCGCGAAAAATGGCAGTGGAAGAGCTCTTTTCCATGGCGAGGAGAGCTGAGATCCTTTCGTTTCCGTATGTGATTCTTCTTCTTAAATCAATCGTATACATTAACTGTTAAGAAATTGCGCATTATGAAGAAAACTAGTGTATTATAATAATCTTCTTTTCAGGGGTTGCTGTAGCGGCCAGGAAAATAATTAAAAAAACTGAAAATAAAAAAAAAAAAGAGTTAATAAACCAATTTTCCACTATCTCGACAAGTTAAAAATTTATGTGCTTAGAACTCAGTCAGCTTATTGGTGAATTCTGTTGTATGGCTTAGTCGCTAAGTTGGTAAAGCGTCGCACCGGTATCGCAAATGTCACGGACGAGAATCTTTATCAGTATCATTATAGAATTATTTTTAATTCCATCGACGTCTGATTTTTTTTTAGGCTGTTGCTATTATTATAATCCTTATCCACACTTCTCGGGGGAGGGGTGTGGTTGGTAGAATGGAGCTAATTTGGAGGAATCTGTACTCTTTTAATTAACACAACGAAAAAAGAAAAATCCAAGAGATAAAAGACCTCAGTTTTTCAAAGGTAACGTACAGTGCTATCAAACGAGAGAAATTTGCAAAAGCTAAGCGAAGTATTTAAAGCTAAGATTGCTACCGTTTCAACGTTGAAAGTGTAAGGTATTATCATACCCGTCTAGTTTACGAGACTTTCTGGAAGTTTACCAAAAAAGTTGAATTGTTGGCCTGAAACCCAAAGCTGGTGTTATTTTCAGCGCCATTTTCGTGCATGACTTTCCTTTGGCGCAAAGCATTTTTAACAGGAAAAAGCTCAAATATTTTGAGGATAATAAAAAAATAGTTGCGTGAAAAATTACTGATTTTTACATCCTTGCCAGTTTTTACACTCTGACTGGTTAATGAAATCCTATCATTAAAAACCAAAAACGCCTTAGAAGTTTGACCACGGTCATTAACTGGCCCGTGGATAATGTAATGACTTGAATGTATGCTTTCCTTAATATTTATCCACTGAACAGTGATTTATCCGGTGGATAGCACTATCTAACGTTTGAACATCGGGGCTAGATCTATGAGGAAAGAAAGAGGTTAGTTTCAGCTAAGCACAAAAGACAAATTATTAGACCTTTTTATTAATATTTTTCTTATCAACATCGACAGAAAAAGGAGAAATAGTTCTACCTCGAGGAAAATAATTAAAAAAAAAAATACATTTCGTCTTTTATTTAGCTTTTAACAATTATTCCATATTTATTCAACCTTACATTTTTAAACGGTATGTAAATTTCTTGAAGTAGCTAGCACTTACCAAGACCAGAGATATGTTTCGAAAATACAGTCGTAGCTACCACTAAGGTAGAAAGAACGAAGTACCAAAGGATTGTTGACTTCATAACCATGCTAGATTTTGCTGCGATAGAGCAAGTTTAAAATGAATAAACATAACAAAATGAATAAATTTTAAGTAAACCGCCGAGTAGTCTTTCGTCATTGCTTTGAGATTAGCTTTTAAAAGGTCAAGTTATTCGGTCACGGGCTTAAAAGCTTAAGTTTCGATCTATAAAGAGTTGGATCAAATGAGATGAAGAATATAATGGTATTTCCTACCATGAATGAAAAAGAAATCATTTTTTCCCCCTGATCTTCTGCGATAAATCTAGCAACCAAAAAGCTTAGACGACGGATTATCAAAACAGGAGATATAATTAGGTTAACATGCATGTTGCATTATGAATAACAAATATTCCTCATCAATTAGCTTCAATTTTTAGCTTTAATGGATTTAACATAAATAAATGACGACCATTTTCAATGCCCTTTTGAAGACACCTGAATGGCTTTTTATGGAGAAAATTTATCACGTTTTTAATCTGTTCAGCTGCCTCAAATCTGAAGTTCTTTCCAAAAATCATTCGAGAAAAGATTTAGTTTATATTCAGTCACTTGAGGGAATCTAGACAAAGATACTGAAATAATTCTGCAACAGTCGAGAGCAAAATTGACATTCACCGCGCGCGTTCATTCTTTTAGTTGGCGATAAAAGAAAGGAATAAATAGCATTGCCCCGAGGGGAAAAAAGAAGGAAAAGTAAAGATAAGAAAATAGAATAGAGGACGAATTCGACTACGAACGAGATTTAACTTGAAGTTTTTTCCTGTCGAAAAATAATAACATTTCTAACATTCGACTACTTCTTGTTTCCGTCACTACGACATTCTCAATCAAACTCGATGTGAAATGACGACGGCTATCACAGTTTCCCGCCAAATGATACTGGTTCAGGGGCGCGCACTACTTAAAAATCTCCTCCCAGTATTCGTCCTCGTGACCTCGTCTTTAATAGAATCTAAAGGTCGCTAACGTTACTAATGGACCAACTTGTCTATCTTGACCTCGCGCTTGGTCAATTACTCATATCGGTCTCATCTTTTTTAAAGACTTTAAATAAGGCTGTTATTTTAGGTGCTTCCCCTTAATCTTTTTATGAAAAAAATTACATATATGTAGTCGCTACTGAGAAATGCGCAAATAAATCTCAGAAACTGATCATGAAATCATTAAATTATAGAACTTTATATTTTCACTTTTTCTTTTAAGGTCGTTGAACGTCCGAGTTTAATGAAAACTTATTGTCTATTGCAAAACACCTGTTGCTTAGATCTATCTTGCGCGCGGTACACACCGAAAAATCATGTTGTTCTTAACGGAATGGTGGTATATATTAATAGAAAATAAATGAAAAGATCAAGTCTGTTAGCAGAATATCTTGAGATATTTTCTGATCAGTTTGTTACTTTGGTGGTGAGGCGTTACTAATGCAAGCTTGAAAGCTCTGTATTTACGTCATTGCGTTAGCAAATTTTAGAGATTTTCATTATCTGCTCCTAAGTTTCTACGCTCCAGGTGGATTATATGTAATCGCTCTTTCTGACTTGTCTCTAACTTATACCTGCTAAATGGAATGTTTCGTCATTTGCTTACAGTACCACCATGCCCCGGATGTTCCATTGGCGAAGAGTAATATCTCTATTTAGTGGATTACCTTACAAATCAGCTTTCAGATTGAAAGTACTTAATATATGTATCCGCTGGATAGTGCATTAGCTGGAGGATAGAGCTATCCATCTTTTGAACAACCTGGGGGGGGGGGGGGGGGATGTTCGATTCCCAGTTTTTCGTAACGTCTTCAATCACCCCAGGAGAGCCGTGGGTTGTTAAATTTCTGCTTGCTTGCTATATTAATTCCAAGGTTACTGTGTTTTCATTTCCACTTAGCTCTCGTTTGAAACATTAAAAGCATAAAGACTAATCATTTCTGCCAAATAAAACACTCAATAGCAGTGGAATGACTATAGGATTTTATATGAATTTAAAATTCCTCATGATTTAATCGTCTCCCATAATTCTCTAACAATTATGGCCATTTATAATTACAGTCCAACGTCCATATGCGACCACCTCTCGTATGCGATCACCATCTCCCATAAGCGACTAGCCTGCGACCGGCTTGAAAGCTTTCGATCTATTAAACAGTTCGAATCAAAGGAGGTACAGAAAATAATGGTATTTCCTACCATGAATGAAAAAGAAATCATATTTTCCCCTCATTTTCTGCGATAAATCTAGCAATGAACAAGCAAAAACGTTAGTGATATATAATTAGGTTAAATGCATGTTGCATTATGAATAACAAATATTCCTCATCAGTTAGCTTCAATTATAAGATTTAATGGATTTAACATAAATAAATGACGACCATTTTCAATGCCCTTTTGGAGACACCTGAATGGCTTTTTATGACTTTTATGGAGAAAATTTATCACGTTTTTAATCTGTTCAGCTGCCTCAAATCTGAAGTTCTTTCTAAAAATCATTCGAGAAAAGATTTAGTTTATATTCAGGCACTTGAGGTAATCTAGACAAAGATACTGAAATAATTCTGCAACAGTCGAAAGCAAAATTGACATTCACCGCGCGCGTTCATTCTTTTAGTTGGCGATAGAAGAAAGGAATAAATAGCATTTCCCCGAGGGGAAAAAAGAAGGAAAAGTAAAGATAAGAAAACAGAGACCTTTAGATTAGAGGACGAATTCGACCACGAACGAGATTTGACTTGACGTTTTTTCCTGATCAAAAAATAATAACATTTCTAACATTCGACTACTTCTTGTTTCCGTCACTACGACATTCTCAATCAAACTCGATGTGAAATGACGACGGCTATCACAGTTTCCCGCCAAATGATACTGGTTCAGGCGCGCGCGCACTACTTAAAAATCTTCGCCTAGTATTCGTCCTCGTGACCTCGTCTTTAATAGAATCTAAAGTTCGCTAATGTTACTAATGGACCAACTAGTCTATCTTGACCTCGCGCTTGGTCAATTACTCATATCGGTCTCATCTTTTTTTAAAGACTTTAAATAAGGCTGTTATTTTAGGTGCTTCCGGCCTTAGTCTTTTTATGAACAAAATTACATATATGTAGTCGCTACTGAGAAATGCGCTCATAAATCTCAGAAACTGATCATGAAATCATTAAATTATAGAACTTTATATTTTCACTTTTTCTTTTAAGGTCGTTGAACGTCCGAGTTTAATGAAAACTCATTGTCTATGGCAAAACACCTGTTGCATAGATCTATCTTGCGCGCGGTACACACCGAAAAATCATGTTGTTCTTAACTGAAAGGTGACATATATTAATAGAAAATAAATGAAAAGATCAAGTCTGTTAGCAGAATATCTTGAACAGTCAACGACGAAATCAAACTCCTTCAAAATCGCTCAAAAAACCGCTTTTGAGGTAAAACGAGGACTATATACCACAGGTAAAGTAATTCAACGTTTATTTATCATTGATTTATATACATAGTTAGGGATATATCGCTATAGGTGAAGCAAACGGTAAATCCAGTACATTTGCTATAAAATAACAATCAGCTACACAAACAGATTGTGTGGGCTCCCTGTGGTTGAAATACTGGAAATTAAGAGCGCGGAAATTAACGCTGCACTTAATTAACGTTGCGGAAATTAACGCGACTTAAATTAACTCGAATTTTAACGATTCGCGTTAATTTCATGGAGCGTTAATTTTTTATAATAAGGTAACTTGAAATTGCATGCAATAAATTATCTTCCATAAAGAAGATGTGCCCGGACCTCTTCTCGGAAGAGACCTGTGGTTCGATCTCCGGCTTGTGACCGGCCACCTGCCCTAAGCGACCCGTTTATTTTTTATTTTTTGGGTTGTTGCTTACGGGAGATTCACGACAGTAGTCAGCAACCTTTACAAATGCCCATGTTCAAGACTTGGACCACAATTTGCTTATTCCCTGTACGGCGTTTTTCTAGGCCTTCTCCGTCAAAGTATTTCGATGACGTATCCAGACGAAGAAACTGGCTCGTACCACGTGACCCGAAACACAAAAGCCTCGCGGAATAATGATCTGAGAGGCCTAGGGACTAGGCTAGAACCCGTCGAAGCCAAAAATACACCGTACGTGCGAGTGACCTACAGTTCACCTCATTAGGAAAGCCAGGGTGAAAAGCCACATTCACTTTAATGCCGCGTTTTTGGCGGGAATGGTATTGGACACACGCAATGTTGACTGGGAAGTACAGAGAACCTTGCATGCCCAAAGGCTTTGATAACAACCCGAAGATAAAAAGAAAGCCGATGTTGCCTGGGAAAGTAGCGCAACTTCCCATTCCAGAAACTATAAGCAGGGGAATGGGTACAAGCTGTCGACGCAATGATTTTTGGGATCGTTAAGCTTTACTTATGATTGGTCAGTGGTTGGTTTGAGTTTAATACCATCGACCAATCATAGGCAACGCTTGCCCACCCAAATAATCCCAGAAATCATTACGCTGAAACCTAGTACCCATTTCTCTTATTAATATTGTTTAAAATCGTAGTGGGAAATTAGAAGGACGCAATTAGAATGATAGGATTGCCGCAAACTAGGGCAAGTTTTACTGGGTTTTAGTTAACAGCCAAGTAGAGTATTTCTTATCTTATTGATGTAATATTCGGCTTTGAAAACAGGTATCAAATTAAAATCATGTGCACGAGGTTAATTGCTTTTAATGCAAATTTACGGAAGAGAACCTGTTGAACTTCAGGAAATAATGTTATTCACCTCAATATTCCATTATTAACAACATAGAAAGTAGAGAATGTCATCGTGTTTCGCGTGCATTGCAGCGAGCGGCGTTTAATCTGGCAACAACTGAACAAGGCGATAACCAGAAAGTAACGTCTTCTTATCAAAATAAGAGGTGAAATACTGTTATTAGGTTAGCACGTGTTGTACTGAATTATAAAAATCCAAATGGATTTTAAAATAATGGATTTTAACTGCTGATGAAAATGGCGCCTTCTTCGTATTCTTGTTCCCTTGTTCCCCGTTTTGCCGTTCCCCGATCTCCCCATTTGACGGGGAGTTCAAGCAACGAAGACGGTGCTCGACGGCAACGAGAACGCCAAAAAAGCTCTACATTTATATTGGCAAAACAAAAACTATTTTGTAATTTTTTTTGCTCTCGTTGCTCGCCACGTCGTGAAACTGGATCAATGGATATATATAAAAAATGTCATTGTGTTTGGCATTTCGTGAGGCGTTTAAATTGCCGACAAATAATACGTCTTAATTTGAAAATGGAACGGTTTTAATTCTGGATGGACAATCCAACTGACTATCTGTTTTTGCGTCAATTTTGACAGATTTTGATGGATTATCCGCGCGTCTCAGACGGGTAATCTGTCTCTTGTGTGAAAACGGCCATTTTCCGTTGTCTTCTTTGGCGACCAAAAGGCGGAATTTTGTCCATTGTTCTGAAAATAGGAAAATGAAAAAATAGTATTATATATAAACAAACAGTGTCCGATTCTTAGTGTTGTTTGAAGAGCATTTTTCTTGTCTCTTGATATGTATCATATGCCTTCGGTGAAACAGAAACTTCGAAACTACCAGAAAGAGCCACAGTTTCTTTTCTTTCTCTTTTCTTGGTGTGTATATGCTTTGTTTATCATACATTACCATACCCAAAAACAAAGCCAAACAAAATTTACACCAAGGATAAAATTGAACCGCAGCATGTACATCAAAATCAAAATCAAAACAATGGGCTCACAATTTTTTTTTTGATTTGAAAAGTAATTAGCATGTGATGAACACATTTTTATCAGCCAATCAGAGATGACTTTTTTTTCCAATTTAAGCCCTGAGGTTTGTCGCTTTGTGCTGACCATAAAGGATAGCAGTCTCTGGGTTCTCTCGTACACTATCACGCGCGCGCAAAAGAAATCAAGCAGGGGAAAGCTAATTATGACGTCACTAAATTAACTTACAAAAATCACCGACTAATATTTTTGGCGGTTGGCTTGTTCTTTGCGTGTTTAAAATATTAATATGCCTTCGTATCGAGATTTAAAAGACAAAATCAGAGTTTTAGAAGAGGAAAAAAAGACGTTGCGTGACGAATGTGGAGTACATAGCAAGAACCGAATTCACTTAGAGAGGAAACTCATGGAGTGGCAGGGGTATGCTGAATACCAGGACAAGATGTTAGGGGCTACAATGCAAGAGAGAGAAGAGTTTAAAAAACTGTATGAAAAGACGAAAGCTGAAAACAATATTCTGGAGTTTCATTTGAAACGCCTTCAAAGGCGCTATTTATATCTGGAAAAAGGCTTTACATCATGGTTTCGCGTTGGCCAGCAAATGTATAATGAATATCTATTATATAAGGAAGCCTATTTTGGTCTGCTGGAAAGGTATACTTGGGAGACCGCAAGTGACACCGTGGACAATGACAATATTACATCCACCCTGGCTATCCCTTTTTCAGCTATGCAGCCTAAAGCTCCTCTCCACAGTCTACAAAACGGTTATCTCATGTACACAAACGCGCTGACTTCTCCATCGCCGGCAGCTGTTCCTGTTTCAATAAGTGCGATCCCGCTCCAACCAGCCGTGGATTATTGTTCCTCTATGCTCCAGCAGATCAACTTTGGTGGCGCAGAACGGATTTTGATTTATGATAATAACCAATCAGAAAGTCCCGGGATCCGTATTGTAAACCTACACATGGCGCTTCTATGGAGCCCACAAATGCTAATCAGACGAAGAAAGCCACTTCAGATCCTACCAAAAAAAGAAATTATCTGTGCACAGGCCAACAAGGAAGAGAACGTAAGAGAAAACAACGAGCACTGCAAAAAGGAAGAGAGAGTGACAGAAAACAACAAGCACTGCGAAAACTTATCAGTGCAGGATGAAGACAGTACATCGCCCGCTATGTTTGAGGGGAAAAGCTCCAAATTAAAGGTAAGCACGCCAAGATTCTGTAGCACAGTAGGAAAGGATCCACAGGGAAGTATGGGGGAAGGACTGGGGGAAGTCTCACCAATTAGTAAGGCACTGTGCCTGTGCTATAAGACATGAGAATTTAATAAAGTTCATTATTCTAATTAAGGACCTGTAGTACCACTTCCTTCTACCCATATTATTGATCCATTTTTCTCTTTCTTTCTTACTCATTTGTAAATCAAAACGATGAATCCGTCCACATACTCCCGTAGGTTCTCTAGAAAACGATACCCGATTCCAGACCAAAAAGGTCCAAATAACTGATCACGCTGCACTAATATGCGGTGCTTAACTCATCCAATGTGCGAGGTTTCACTTTCGAGATCAGCCCGGCACAGTCTCGCTTCCTTAATACAGAAATAGCCGCTCTTTTAAACAGAAGCATGAGTATGACTACTACCTAACACTTTCAGCATAATATTCTAAGCATTTCACAGGAGACTGTGCTTACATTGTAGCAGTCCGTTCCCGCGCCGACGTTGGGATACTATATACATTGAGGTTTTCACAATAATATATTAACACCTGATTTTTCCCTTGTTGTTTTGTTTTTTGCAGAAATGCCGTGTTGGTCGATTTTTTTCTTGGTTAAAAAAGATCTGTTGTTGTGGCAAGCCACAAACAACAAATTAAAATCATTCTGCATCGTGTAAATAAGGAAACGAGAGAGTACATTTTACTCATGAAAGACAATTTTAGTATTGGTAAATGAATGTAGAATTATTTATATATCTCAAACAGTACTTACTAGGCATGTTTAAAGTGTCAGACCTCGTTGAAGAGGCTACTAGACATGAAAAGTGGACCCAACTTACCGATCCGATTTTGTCTTTTGCTGTTCCAAGATTTTACGGATTTTTTTTAACATTTGTGGTCAACATTGTTTCTACTCATTAATCATTCTATCGCCCCGCCAGGAGCAGACAAAGCATACTTGTTGAATTACATTATTTTACACTTTGTTTTAGGGTTCATCGATTTATGTTGAATAAAACATGAAAGTTCAAGGTGTTATGCAGTTTCCTTTTCTTTGAAATGACAGCTGAAACGAGCGAGATGATTACCTGGAAAACGTTTCTCCAATGACGTTACCTGTAAAAAAAAGAGTCGTTTCAGTTATGGGCAGCTACTTAAGCAACGACGATTTTCGACGATGTTCTTTCTCTAAACGTAGTATCAAGCCTTTAGAATTTAATTCGTCAACATTTGAAAAATTGAACGAGAAGGAATGAGAGTGATTAAGTTTGAAACAAAGTGAATGCCCTTTTTAAGTGATGTTTTCGCTGTCGTCATTGTCATGATTTTAGTTGAGCCACTGCGTGAGCGAACTATGGGTAAGAAAATGTGGTTTTCAAAATATATTTTGTTAATGATATATGAAATAAATTATATATGAACTGCTAAAAATGAAATGAAAATGAAGAAATGATCGCAGTGAAGGTTATTTATGCTCAGTTGGTAGAGCATTGCACCGGTAAATCGCGAGGTCACGGGTTCAAACCCCGTTGAAGTCCTGAATTTTTTTCAGGCTTCTTTACGCAATTGCGCATGAATTGCGTTCACTGCGACGATCATTTCTTCATTTTCAAAATATACTTTTTCGTGACGTCAACGAACGTCCACGCCACTATGTAAGCCAGTGTGAAATGTTACACTCATTTTCTTTGCAAAATTCAGTCGTTTCAAAATTTACCAGAGCTACTGGGCGCTACCCAATGGGTAAGAAAATATGTTTTTTTTTTTAATTTCTAGTGGGCCGTAGGTTTGGGCCCGAAACTATATCAAAGCAAAAAGGTTCAACAAAGATCACACTCGATTCACGTAGAGTCTTTCTCAAGTACCGTATTTATTCGATTAACCGCTCTAGGGGCTTATTAAATTTTTGGACCTTGACGGTGGGCGCTTATTCGAGGCTGGGCGCTTATCAAATTTTCAGCATTTTCAGCAAGTGTAGTATGTTTATTTTAAAACAAAACAATAAATGGTAATGACAAAACGCCAAGATGTAACAAAGCAAGGTTCCTGTAAAATACTTTGAAGAAAACTCTGTCTTCGGGGAAGTCTCTTATTAGTGCGTATTCAATTTTTTGGGGGGGGGGGTGGGGTGGGGTGGGGTGGGGTGGGGGTGGTCGCTTATTAGAGTTTAAGTGGGAGTAAGAGGGAGGTGGGGTGGGGTGGAGCTTATTCGAGGCTTGGCGCTAATTCGAGGTTGGGCGCTTATTCGAATAAATAGGGTACGCCAAAAGATAGCAAGTGAAAGAAAGGCTTCAATGGCAGGGTGGTCATATACACAATGAGATGAACGAATGTCTACCTTGCTAGAAACATATTAGTAGGGAGTTTAAGATACCACGACAGCGACCGCAACAAAAACGGCAAAAAAGCAATAAGTTTAGATTGGCAAAACAACAACTTGGCTCACGCATCATGCTTTTTGTACAGTTTATTTGCCGTCGTTGCACGTCTAAGACGTGAAACTTCGAAATTTCACGTTGTATGGAGTCGGGAACACAAGACAACGATTTTCTTTTTCTTTTGCGTAGTTAGATATAGTCCTTTAGATTTCAACTCCCGAAAAAAAAAAACCCACCCAATGACAAACTAGAAGAGTTGGAATAAGAGCTATGAAATTTCGAACAGCGCAAATCCTATTTTTGGGTGAAGTTTTCGCTGCTGTTGAAGTACTCGTTGCTTACGATCCCTAAAAACGAGAAGAATTGGGCGCAACAAGAATAAATATTCCAATGAATACAGAAAACCAGCGCAGCTTAAGCGATTTAAACTTTTAATGACGCTGACTTGAAATCAATGATAATTAATTCCTTGATCACTTTCATCGCAGCTTATTTGCGCGTTCATCGCCAAATAAGATCCTCTAGAAACGCACAGCATGTACATCAAAATCAAAATCAAAACAATGGGCTAACATTATTTTGATTTGCAAAGTAATTAGCATGTGATGAACACGTTTTTATCAACCAATCAGAGATGACTTATTTTCCGATTTAAGCCTCTAGGTTTGTCCCTTGGTGCTGACCAAAAGGATGGCAGTCTATGGTTTCTCCCGTACACTCATGCGCGCGCAAAAGAAATCAACCAGGTAAAAGCTGATTATGACATCACTAAATTAACCTACAAAAGTCACCGACCAATATTTTTGGCGGTTGGCTTGTTCTATTTGCGTGTTTAAAAATATTTTAAAATGCCTTCGTATCGCGAGTTAAAAGACAAAAACAGAGTTTTAGAAGAGGAAAACAAGACGTTGCGTGAGGAATGTGGAGTACATAGCTCCAACCGAATTCACCTGGAGGGGAAAATTATGGAGTGGCAGAGTTATGCTGAATACAAGACGGAGATGTTAGTGGCCACGATGCAACAGAGAGAAGAGTTTAAAAAACTGTATGAAAAGACGAAAGCTGCAAATAATATTCTGGAGTTTCATTTGGAACGCCTTCAAAGGCATTATTTATTTCTGGAAAAAAGCTTTACATCATGGTTTCGCGTTGGCCAGCAAAAGTATGATGAATATCTATTATATAAGGAAGCCTACTTTGGTCTGATGGAAAGGTATACTTGGGAGACCGCAAGTGACACCGTGGACAATGACAATATTACGTCCACCCTGGTTATCCCTTTTTCGACTATGCAGCCTAAAGCTCCTCTCCACAGTCTACAAAACGGTTATCTAATGTACACAAATGCGCTGACTTCTGCATCGCCGGCAGCTGTTCCTGTTTCAATGAGTGCCATCCCGCTGCAACCAGCCGTGGATTACTGTTCCTCTATGCTCCAGCCGATCAACTTTGGATGCGCAGAACGGATTTTGATTTATGGTAATAACCAATCAGAAAGTCCCGGGATCCGTATTGTAAACCAAAACATGGCCCTTCTATGGAGCCCAAAAATGCTGATCAAACGAATAAACCCACTTCAGATCCTAACAAAAAAGGAAATTGCCTGTGAACAGGCCAACAAGGAAGAGAACGTTAGAGAAAACAACGAGCACTGCGAAAATGAAGAGAGAGAGTAACAGAAAACAACGAGCACTGCGAAAGCTTATCAGTGCAGGATGAAGACAGTACATCGCTCGCTATGCTTGAGGGGAAAAGCTCCAAATTAAAGGTAAGAAGGCCAAGATTCTGTAGCACAGTGGGAAAGGATCCGCAGGGAAGTATGGGGGAAGGACTGGGGGAAGTCTGACCAATTAGTAAAGGCACATTGCCTGTGCTATAAGACATGAGACTTTAATAAAGTTCATTATTATTAAGGATCTGCAGTACCACTTCCTTTTATCTATATTATTGATCCATATTTCTCTTTCTTTCTTACTCATTTGTAAATCAAAACGATTGATCCGTTTATATACTCCCGTAGTTCTTTAGAAAACGATACCCGATTCCAGACCAAAAAGGTCCAAATAACTGATCACGCTGCACCAATATGCAGTGCTTAACCCATCCAATGTGCGAGGTTTCACTTTTAAGATCTGCCCGGCACAGTCTCGCTTCATTAATACACAAATATCCGCTCTTTTAAACAGAAGCAAGAGGATGACTGCTACCTAACACTTGCAGCATAGTATTCTAAGCATTTCACAGGAGACTGTACTTACATTGTAGCAGTCCATTCCCGAGCAGACGTTGGGATGTACTATATACATTGAGGTTTTCACAATAATATATTAACACCTGATTTTTCCCTTGTTGTTTTTGTTTTTTGCAGAAATGCCGTGTTCGTCGATTTTTTTCTTGGTTAAAAAAGATCTGTTGTTGTGGCAAGCCACAAACAACAAATTAAAATCATTCTCCATCATGTAAATAAGGAAACGAGAGAGTACATTTTACTCATGAAAGACAATTTTAGTATTGGTAAATGAATGTAGAATTATTTATATATCTCAAACAGTACCTACTTAGGTATGTTTTAAGTGTCACACCTCGATGAAGAGGTTACTAGACATGAAAAGTAGACCCAACTTACCGATCCGTTTATGTTTTTGTCTTTTTCTGCCCCAAGATTTTACGGATTTTTTTTAACATTTGTGGTCAACATTGTTTCTTCTCATTAAATTATTCTGTCGCACGGCCGGGAGCAGGAGAAGCATACTAATTGATTTACATTATTTAACACTTTGTTTTAGGGTTCATCGATTTATGTTGAATAAAACAAGAAAGTTCTAGTTGTCATGCAGTTTGCTTTTCTTTGAAATGACAGCTGAAATGAGCGAGATAATTACCTGGGAAACGTTTCTCCTACGACGTTACCTGTAAACAGTAGTCGTTTCAGTCACAGGGAGCTACTTAAGCAACGACGACGGCAACGAAAACGGTAAAAAAGCAAAATAACAACAATGCACGTGCATCGCCTTTTATTGTACATTTCTTTGCCGTCGTTGCGCGACTACGACGTGAAACTTCCTGATTTCTCTACTTTGGTCCTGGTACTTAACAATTATTCCTCAAGCCCGAGTGGGCTCTGAGTCAATAGCCCATCAATAGCCCATGAGGCCGAGGGCCGAATGGGCTATTGACTCAGAGGCCATGAAGGCGAGAGGAATAATTGTTTTAGTAAAATCCAACTAGTTGGTAAAACATATTGAGACCAAACAACTTTAGCTAGCAAAACGCGATTCAGTCGCCACTGTTTTGGTTTTCAAAGCCGATGCTTTTCGCTACTAGTTGCCTATAACATATAGCCTAGTAGTAGCTCAACCAATCAGAACGCAGCATTGATAATAGACGAGTAGTTGGGTTTTACTAAAGAAAAATTGCTTAAAAACACAAATAAGTATAGGGGACAAATGAGCTGCTATCTTTCTACAAACTCGCTTGTGGACGCGATATGCACTCGATCGTGTTACGAGCAAAAATCGGAGGTAAGAAACTAGATCAAACTGAGCCGACAACCTTTAGATAATTTTCAACTTTAACGCGCTTTTTCCTTGATCATTTTTTTATTATATACATACTGAGAAATACTCACCAAAAAGTTGTGTTGTAAATTTTGATACGCAAATGAGTTCTAGCCAATCAGAGGAGTGAACTATGGTTTTCACAGGTGAAAAAAAATGATACGTCCAATCAACGATGTTTTTTCACATGTGAGAAAAATGATAAGTCCAATCAGAAGCCACAGAGATGTGTGAGTTTCGCGCCAAAATTCCCGCCTTTTCTTGTAGCTTGCTGAGCGCCGCTTCACACACATTCCAGGAGAAAAGTTTTCCTCAAGGAGTTTTTCTCGTTAAAGAAGTGAAAAACATTTTAGAAATGGAGTGGAATAGTTTCGTTTGTTTCACTGTCGATAAAGAAAACTGCGGAGAGCCGGCGAAACAACAGCGGAAGAGGAAAAACAGAACAAGACTTAAGCTTATGTTGTGCTTTTTGTCGGAGCTACTTTGTCTTCCATTTATAAGCTTAAGCCTATATTGAAACCGGCCATTTTACTTAAGTTCACTCATTTTCAATTGTACATTCAGAACAAAAAGTTAAGATTACTTGTAGTTCTTGGATTACCTCATATCCTTACCGTCATTTATGTTTTTTAAGAAAGGCTTCTACTAAAAAGCTGATACTTCGTTTTCATTGTTATTTCGTGGTGTGTAGCGGCAAATTTAATCATTTTGGAAAGATTAAAAGTAAAAAGGCCACCAAATGATGACTGTCTCAGTATGTATACAATGAACACAATACCACATGTAAAGTGCTTCGTACGGTATTTACATACGAGTTGTTTTTGTATCAGAAATCTCACTCGTTCTCTGCGCTCACTCGTTCGATTTCTGATACAAAAACAACTCGTGTGTAAATACCGTACGCCAGCACTTTCCATGAAGTATTCTCTATATATGTTCCATCGTCGCTATTCGAACTGCTGACCACAAAATTCTGCACGATATAATGGCCTAGTTGGTCAAAGAGTAGAAAACACGTCATTTCTTAAGAAGCTGTCATGCACATTGCACGCGTCTGCGAAAGGTTACAAAGGTTAGAAATCCAATTTCGGATTTCACGTTCCTTTGACCGACAAAATCCGGCAAATCTATAGGATCAAAATTCTGTTTTTGGATTCGCCGAAAGGAACACACCATAAGACTGAATAGATTAAACTTCTGGAGTAGTCAATCTTGTTGTACTGGAGTAGTCAATCTTGTTGTACTGGAGTAGTCAATCTTGTTTTACTCCTTTAAATTGGTATTTTTGAGTGCAAGCATCCATTTATTGATAAGCCGATAGCCATAAACGAGCCCGCTGTAGAAAGCGCACGGCTTGTGGGAAGTAAGCCTGGGCCCGAAACTATATCAAGTCAAAAAGGTTCAACAAAGATCCTAATCGATTCATGCAGAGTCTTTCTTAAGTACGCCAAAAGAGAGCAAGTGAAAGAAATGCTCATGCTGGCAGGGTAGTCCTAAAAGTAATAGGTTTAGATTGGCAAAACAACAACTTGGCTCGTGCATCATGCTTTTTTGTACAGTTTCTTTGCCGTCGTTGCACATCTACGACGTAAAACTTCGAAATTTCACGTTATATGGAGGACGGGAACACAAGACAACGATTTTCTTTTTCTTTTGTGAAGTTAGATATAGTCCATTAGAATTCAACTCCTGAGAAAATCACCAACCAATGACAAACTAGAAGAGTTGGAATAAGAGCGATGAAATTTTAAACAGCGCAAAATCCTATTTTTGGGTGAAGTTTTCGCTGCTGTTGCAGTCGTCTTTGCTTACGATCCCTAAAAACGAGAAGAATTGGGCGCAACAAGAATAAATATTCCAATGAATACAGAAAACCAGCGCAGCTTAAGAGATTTTAACTTTTGATGACCCTGACTTGAAATCAGTGATAATTAATTTCTTGATCAGTTTCATCTCAGCTCATTTGCGCGCTCATCGCCAAACAAGATCCGCTAGCTACGCACAGCATGTACGTCAAAATCAAAATCAAAACAATGAGCTCACTTTTTTTTGATTCGCAAAGTAATTAGCATGTGATGAACGTACTTTTATCAGTCAATCAGAGATGACTTTTTCCAGATTAGTGTTGTGGTTTGTCCCTTGTTGCTGACCAAAGGGATCACAGGCTCTAGGTTCTCTCGTACACTATCATGCGCGCGCAAAAGAAATCAACCAGGTAAAAGTTGATTATGACGTCACTAAATTAACCTACAAAAATCACCGACTAATATTTTTGGCGGTTGGGTTGTTCTATTTGCATGTTTAAAATATTTCAAAATGCCTTCGTATCGCGAGTTAAAAGACAAAATCAGAGTTTTAGAAGAGAAAAACAAGACTTCTCGTAAGGAATGTGGAGTACATAGCACCAACCGGATTCACCTGGAGAGGAAACTCATGGAGTGGCAGAGTTATGCTGAATACAAGAACGAGATGTTAGTGGCTACAACACAAGAGAGAGAAGAGTTTAAAAAACTGTATGAAAAGAAAAAAGCTGAAAATAATATTCTGGAGTTTCATTTGAAACGCCTTCAAAGGCACTATCTTTTGTTGGAAAATGGCTTTACATCATGGTTTCGCGTTGGCCAGCAAATGTATAATGAATATCTATTATATAAGGAAGCCTATTTTGGTCTGCTGGAAAGGTATACTTGGGAGACTGCAAGTAACACCGTGGACAATGACAATATTACATCCACCCTGGCTGTCCCTCTTTGGACTATGCAGCCTGTAGCTCCTCTCCACAGTCTACAAAACAGTTATCTCCAGTACACAAACGCACTGACTTCTCCATCGCCGGCAGCTGTTCCTGTTTCAATAATTGGGATCCCGCTGCAACCAGCCGTGGATTATTGTTCCTTTATGCCCCAGCCGATCAACTTTGGTGGCGCAGAACGGATTTTGATTTTTGGTAATAACCAATCAGAAAGTCCCTCGATCCGTATTGTAAACCAAAGCATGGCGCTTCTATGGAGCCCACAAATGCTGATCAACCGAAGAAACCCACTTCAGATCCTACCAAGAAGAGAAATTGCCTGTGAACAGGCCAACAAGGAAGAGAACGTAAGAGAAAACAACGAGCACTACTGCGAGAAGGAAGAGAGAGTAACAGAAAACAACGAGCACTGCGAAAGATTATCAGTGCAGGATGAAGACAGTACATCGCCCGCTATGCTTGAGGGGGAAAGCTCCAAATTAAAGGTAAGCAGGCCAAGATTCTGTAGCACAGTGGGAAAGGATCCGCAGGGAAGTATGGGGGAAGGACTGGGGGAAGTCTTACTAATAAGTAAAGGCACAGTGCCTGTGCTATAAGCCATGAGACTTTAATAAAGTTCATTATTAGTATTAAGGACCTGTAGTACCACTTCCTTTTATCCATATTACTGATCCATGTTTCTCTTTCTTTCTTACTCATTTGTAAATCAAAACGATGAATCCGTTCATATACTCCCGTAGTTCTCTAGAAAACGATACCCGATTCCAGGCCAAAAAGGTCCAAATAACTGATCACGCTGCACCAATATGCGGTGCTTAACCCATCCAATGTGCGAGGTTTCACTTTCGAGATCTGCCCGGCACAGTCTCGCTTCATGAATACAGAAATAGCCGCTCTTTTAAACGGAAGCAAGAGTATGACTGCTACCTAACACTTTCAGCGTAATATTCTAAGCATTTCACAGGAGACTGTGCTTACATTGTAGCAGCCCGTTCCTGCGTAGACATTGGGATACTATATACATTGAGGTTTTCACAATAATATATTAACACCTGGTTTTTCCCTTGTTGTTTTTGTTTTTTGCAGAAATGCCGGGTTCGTCGATTTTTTTCTTGGTTAAAAAAGATCTGTTGTTGTGGCAAGCCACCAACAACAAATTAAAATTATTTTCCATCATGTAAATAAGGAAACAAGAGAGTACATTTCACTCGTAAAAGATAATTTTAGTATTGGTGAATGAATGTAGAATTATTTATATATCTCAAACAGTACCTACTAGGTATGTTTAAAGTGTCACACCTCGAGGAAGAGGCTACTAGCCATGAAAAGTAGACCCAACTTACCGATCCGTTTATTTTTTTGTCTTATTCTGTCCCAAGATTTTACAGAGTTTTTTTTTAACATTTGCGGTCAACATTGTTTCTACTCATTAAAAAATTCTCTCCCCCCGCCGGGAGCAGGCGAAGCATATTAGTTGATTACATTATTTTAAACTTTGTTTTAGGGTTCATCGATTTATGTTGAATAAAACAAAAAAGTTCAAGGTCTCATGCAGTTTGCTTTTCTTTGAAATGACAGCTGAAACGAGCGAGATAATTACCTGGGAAACGTTTCTTGTACGACGTTACCTGTAAAGAGGAGTTGTTTCAGTTATAGCGAGCTACTTAAGCAACGACGACGGGAACGAAAACGGCAAAAAAGCAATAATAACAACAATGCACGTGTATCGCCTTTTATTGTACATTTCTTTGCCGTCGTTACACGACTCGCTACGACGTGAAACTTCCCAATTTTACGTTTTATGTATTACGTGAACTCAAGAAAACGATTTTTCATTTTTTTTTGTCTAACTATCAGACTTTTAGAATTTAATTCGTCAACATTTGAAAAATTGAACGAGATGGAATAAGAGTGATTAAGTTTGAAACAACCCGAGTACCCTTTTTAAGTGACATTTTCGCTGTAGTCATCGTCATGACTGTTTAAGCTCTTTTTTAACGGAGCCACTGCGCCTGCGTTCCATGGGTAAGAAAATGTGGCTTTCAAAACATATTTTGTAGTGACGTTAACGAACGTTCCACCCGCCATGTAAGGCTGTGTGAAATGTTACATGCATTTTCTCTGCAAAATTCAGTCGTTTCACACTTTAGCGGAGCCACTGCGCGCTACCCAATGGGTAAGAAAAAATGCTTTTAAAAACCGTTTTTGTAGCGACGTTCACTGCGCGAATACTTGACCAACTCTGCTCGCAACCACGCATGTAAACCAGTGTGAAATATCATGCAGTATTCAATTGCATGCCGACCGTTTGGCGGAAAATCGCATGTCCAACTGCCCCTGCCCTAAATCCGCGACTGACATGGATGAAACAAGTGGAAATATTGTATTTTCTTTTACCATAGGGAAATGTAGTTCCCACAAATCAAACTTGAATTCAATATTAATGTTACGACTTAATGACTTCTAGGAATAAAGGGAGCAGAAACCAAGCGGAGTGAATCGCAGGAGTATATATTTTAAAGGGACAACTACATTTTGCTGACTTTATGCGTTTTTACATCAAGCCTTTGTCTTCTGGAGTAGTCAATCTTGTTTTCTCTCTTCAAACTGGTTTTTCGATTGCGAGCATCCGTTTATTGATGAACCAATGACCATAAACGAGCCCGCTGTAGCAAACGCACGGCTATTAGGCCTGGTCCCTAAACTATATCATACTCCATCTAAGATCTTACTCATTCATGCAAGGGTTTTCTCAAGTACACCAAAAGAGAGCAAGTGAAAGAAATGCTCTGCCGTGGCAGGATGGTCATAGATACTGATGAAGTACCCGGATTTTTCCTTTTACTAAAAAATCATATCTTCATCGCGCGCAGTGAAGATACTATTTTTATCTTTCACGTGTGAGGATATTAGTGTCGCCATGGTTACTAACATTAATTTTGACTTTTTGGAACAGGAAATATAGGTATTATTGTCTTTATTTCTTCTTTATAACTTTATATCCGAGTTTCATAACATTTTTGTGACAGGCATTTTGCGATAGTTGACCACTTTAATTGCACTATTTTGAGAGACACTTTCAGCACTCGAAGATAAAATTCATCTCCCCGCGCGGCCATGTAATATCCCCTACGTCTACCTTGCTACAAACATAATAGCAAGAAGAAGCGGGAGCAACAATCAAAAATATTCCAATAAAAACCAGCGTAGCGTAAACGGTTTAAACTTTTGATGATGCTGCCTTGAAATCAGTGACAATTTCTTGATCAGTTTATTTTTAGATCATTTGCACGCTCACCAAACAAATCCCGCTAGCTACGCAGGCTAATTGATATATTACTTAAGCTTTACATGGTTCGCTGGACGTCTGCAGTTTTCATCTCCTGGGAACAAATTCACCGCTTCCAATAAAGGTGCTTTTAGGAGTTGTTCAAGTTCGCGCACACTCATTTGTGTCTGGTACAGCTTGTTTCCATCCTTCTGGTTGTTGCTCATTACCGCGAAGGACTGGGCTTTTTTCGCCGGCCAAAACCTTCCAAACACCCTCCCAGGCTCCGTCCACACACAGCAGCCCGCTGTCCAAACAGAACGAGGGGTTTCAAGTCTCACTGTACCTCCGAGAAATTTATCCTTGACATAGGGCATTGGTACGGTGTATGAAGTATCCTGAACAACTTTGTAAGGTTTTTGAGGATCGGGTATAATGCCGTTCTCAGATCGTCCTGTCAGGAGATACAAGGTTCCTCCTCTCGGACCACAAATGTCTTTCGCATAATCTCGTATTTTTGTCTCAAAATCCTGCCAGGGGCCACTGTTTGATGCTTCAAACTGAGGTACTGCATTGGTAAGGGTGAATGTTGCTTTCATGAATTTGAAATCAAACGAGTTTATTCCCGCGGGATTCATATGACCTCTGCTTAGTGGTTCCCTATCAGTTGTGATTGCCTCAGTGTAAGCGGCGTCGACTCGGACAGCAGGGTCACCAGGATTAGCTATGAACAATGATAGGTTAATATATCACCTTTTTCAATTTTATTTTACCTCATTACATGAAATCGTGGCGACATGTTTATTTAGCGATTTTGGAAAACCCTTATTTAGCAGCACGTTAATTTAGCGATTTGTTGTAAATTTTGGAACATAAGTCACTTTATTTTCGCGATTTCACGAACTGAAACTTTGGCGAATTGACTTATTCAAAACCTTAACGACGACAATAGAACATTTATGTGACAAAATAATAAAACGTCAATGGCTTCATTTTGAATCAAAATCATACAAAGTTTTGTTACTTTAATTTGAACGAAACAAACGAAACTGCAACTAGCCGTAATGTCAAATCTTAATACTGTCCTCACTTATATTTAAGATACGTTGTCACACAAAGTCAGTGATACACGTCAAAATCGACCATCAAATAGCATATGTGTTTGAAACTGACCAAATAGCGGATAGAGACGATTCAAATAGGCCATTTCCGACTAGGAGTTCCCCCGAGCCCCTGTATCAAAACGAGGTTAAGTGCCCTTACTACTTTTCTTATGGAAATGATTTTTCATTCTCATGCAAATAAAACTCATTTCTCATTTTCACAAGAACACTTATGCACTTGGTCTAATTTTGAAAGTGAGGGTTTTTGGAACTTGGAAGTGCTCTATTAGCAACACATAGTTTTGGTGCATTTTAATTTGGCGATTTTTAGAAAAATCGCTAAATTCGCTAACTAGCCAAAATTTCATGTAATTAGCTAAATGACGGATTTAGTAAGCCTACAAGCGAAGCTTACGTTAATAAACTCATTAACAGTTAATGAATGAGGCTGAGTATCTTATGAAGAATTATGGAGATCGAGGAGGGTGTTATCCGTCGAGGCCGTAGGCCGAGGCGGATAACACCCTCCGGGATCTCCATAAGTCTTCATATGATACGAAAGCCGAATTCAATAACTGTTTTATTATTCATTCAAAATAATTCCTAGTTTAAAAACATAGCTAAAACATGCTAACCTCCATCGATCCATCGATGTTCAGTTGATCTTCGATAATGTACGTTTAGGTTTGTCCAGCTCCGCAAATATTCTCCAAATAGCAGATGTCGCCCTTCGAGTTGTCTTCTTGCTGTTCTTGCCATGTTTTAGCTATTTTTTCGCCTAGTTCTTACTCTTGAAACGAGTGAAATGTCCGCCATTTTTTCAAGTTCACAACCAAAACAATTTAACCTCGTCCCCAGGTCTTCTCGGTTAACATTGCCTTAACCTGCGAAAACGCTGCGTTTTTGACGTCATTTCCTCGTTAAAGTCAAAATTCTTCCAAATTTGGTCATCAGTAACTGGTTATGGTGAATTAAACGTGTGCTTTTAGCCAATCAGAATCGGGGAAATATTTTGAATGAATAATAAATAAAATTAAGTACAGTGGAACCTCGATATAACGAAGGGCCAAGTGACTGGCAAAATATGTTCGTTATAACGTGGTTCTTTTTCATATTGCCTTATATTTTACTATTGCTGGAGTCAAAAAAAAAAATAGTTCGTTAGACCGAAGACTTCGTTATAGAGGTTCCACTGTAATTTACATTTTTATATAAATTGTATCTTTAATTTGTTAGAATAAGAATCGTTAAGCATATAAATTCATCATTGGTCCGTTTCGATCCCATCAGTCTGATGCATAACAAGCCTCAAAACGCCTATCTTTACAAAACTGCACCTAATTAGTCCTAGACTTCTGTTTTTTCAAACGGCATGGTTATGTAGCATTTGTAACGAGGCGGAATAGAGTCTTTTTAATTGATGAAGGTTCTCGATTAAATCCGAGGCTACTCTACGAACACGGTTTCTTAAAACGAATTATATCGGCTGATGATGTGGTCTCTGACGCATTTGGATAACATACTAGACAAAACTAGGGGTTACAGGAACCTACAGTGTAATATCATGATCTGCAAACTTCTACTGGTGGATTCTGCATAGGCAATCAGGCTCGAAGCAGAAGAAATGTACTTTACAGCGGCTTGAAATTTATAAACATGACTCCTGTAGAAGGCCTAAATGTAATAAACGACCCTAATGTAATAAAGTCCTAAATGTAACAACATTTAAACCATAATAATAACATTTTGTAATCCATAATAATAACATTTTGTAATAAACTCTTAAGTTGCAAATTACCGTAATTACTCAAATAAGCGCCGCATTTGGGAGGATTTAACAAGCGCCGCGGCGCTTATTCGCGTAAATACGGTACTAAGAGGTATTACTATGGTTTTAAGCGCCGCATTTTTGGATAAAAAATTTAATAAGCTTCGGTATATTTCCTTATGCAATGTGTAACTTGACGTTTACAAAATCTTGTTGCTTGTCAACGTTGGATCTCTAGAAAAGAGATCTAATCAGCTAAAATATTAAGAACAAAAAACGAGAAGTCTAAGGGCCTGTTAACATGGAGGTGGGGGACCCCAGGCAGGTGAGGCAACCCGCTTTGGTGGGTAACCCGCCTGCCCACATAATCTTTCATTTTAATTTGATCACGTTTACATGATAGGTGGGGTGACCCGCCGCATGTTACGTCACGTATCTGGGGTCCCCCACCTCCATGTAAACAGGCCCTAAAGACTACTGCACGGCTGATAACAACGTTTATAAATAACTAAAGATAATACGCGCGCGCTCTGATTAGCCGAGAGATGTGTTTGCATGAGAGTATGTAAACATGTGTGGAGTCAAGATGTTTTGCTCTTTGCGCGCTAATCAAACAAGCACGAATATTAAAACGTTTTTGAGTTTCCAATTCTCCCAATCCCTCTAGTGTTTATATCAGGCTATGCAAACACAGGAAAAAAGTTCTCTATTGCTTACATATTGCTTTTTTTTGCCGTTTACAAGCAATTTATTTGTAAACGTTAAGTTTCACAGTGCATAAGGAAATGTACGGAATTTACGCGAATTAGCGCCGCGGCGCTTATTTGAGAGCGGAGCTTAATACCAAAGTAATACCGCTTAGTGCCCTATTTACACGAATAAGCGCCGCGGCGCTAATTAACTCCCCACCCCAATGCAATGTAATTGGTAACTTAAGAGTTTATTACATTTAGGACAAAATGTTATTAAATTTAGAAATTTACTACATTTAGGGTCGTTTATTACATTTAGGCCTTCTACAACTCCGCTCAACAATGAGCCAAGAAAGGTTCAGTAATCGGACAGTTCTAAACAGCCAAGAGAGAACAGCCAAATTTGCACCCCACCCCCGACTTCAAAAGAGGTGGTCACCGGCCGCCGCACTTTAAAAACTGCTCCGCGGGCCCTGACAACTCTTCGACAAAATCTTACTACATAAACTGTTAGATTTGTAAACTTAGGCAAAGGTTCTAATTAATAAAACTAAAACTTTTACCAAAACCCGAATTCATTTATACCATGGTTATGAATCAATCTGTCGGTTGATTGAAAGTAGAACTTGATTTTGTTTTATTTTGTTTTGGTGAGAATTATCGATCCTCCAGAATTTTTACTTCTATGAAGTATAAGAGCAGTCAAAAATTTATATTTTCACCAATTTTCACTCCGAAGAAGGGTAAATATCTAACCTTTTGGGTGACACGGCATTTGCGTGGCTGCCGAGAGAGATTTTATGTAAGTTAAAAAGTCACTTTTGGGGAATTTTGCTGTCTGAACAGTCCTGGTATTAAAAAGAATACTACTTATTAATGTTTGTGAGTTCCTTGAGGGATGAATTCACGCTTTCGTAGCAAAACTCGGTATTATATGTTGCTGTCGGATTCCGGCCGCCATGTTAGTGCACTTTAGAGGGACGCCAAAATGTTTTTTCTATAAAAATGCTCTATAAATTTGGGTAAATCATTTCCCCGAATACATATATCTCACCAAGAGAGATCTCGCATATGAAAATTTGCACCGGCTTGAAAGTCTTCGCAAGGGTCTTTGCATGTTCATCTCCCTTTATTTCCAGACTATTGATTCTGGATTGCGTGATAGTGAAAACCAGCAATTAAAGGTGTTACACTTCTACACTGTAGCCTACCTAACGGGTACTTTGTGTCGTATCTTTAATTAACCAGGGTATTTTCCCTTAGCGGACCTCGTTTTCAGGTTGTGATTCTGAGCATGAGGGGACCGCATTCCCTTTTTTTCTGTGTAATTTTGCATTATTTTGAAAAATTTTCCTGTAAAATAAATAATTTCTATGAAGCTGGAAAGTTTTCCCTCCCCATTCCTGAATTTTTTCAATCCGCCCCCGATAGTATTATATAAGCTTTCAGTGTTCCTGTTCTAAAAACAATAATGCAAAGGCATTAATTCTTCCCTATTCAATCTTCAAAGAACTGTTATTTATTAAATATTTTCATACCTATAGGGTTTCTCCAATTTACGTTTCTTACAGCGTTCCTATTATTCGCCCCAATTCCCATTGCTTGACTGGGAGTAACTTTGTACGCAGAATAAAAGGGAGTATTCGTGCTTGGGTCAAACAGAGAAAAGAAATAAGGTGGATCGTCAGGACGGTCATTAGGTAGCTTCTGCTGAATTTCTCTGCCTCGCAAAATACCAGGAAGCCCCTCTGGACGCTTGTTTCCTGCGAAAAATGACGGTGAAAGAGCTCTTTTCCATGGCAAGGAAAGCCTTGATCTTTTCCATTCAGTATGCGATTCTTCTGAAATCAATCGCACACAAAAACCGCTTAGAGATGGGGTATTATGAAGAAAACCAGTTTATTCTAATTCATTTAATAAACTGAAAATAAAATCAATTAAATAAGTTATAAAAAAATTTTTTCCACATATACCATCAACTTAACAATTCATGTGCATAGAACTGAGGTTGTTGATAAACTCTGTTGTATGTCTTGATAGAGCATCGCACCAGTATCGAAAAGGTCACGCACTTGAATCATCATCATCATTAATTCCTTTGAAGTCTGATTTTTCTTTAGACTGTTACTTTTATTATATATTGTAATTCTTATCCCAGGCCCGTAACCAGGGAGGGTGCATGGGGTGCGTTCGCACCCCTCCTCCCCCCCCCCCGACAGGCCCCAAAGGTCCGCATTTTGAATGTCAATATCCAAGTTCAGGAGTGCAGTCGGTTAAACTGAAGTTTCAAACTTAACAGTGATATTTAAACAAAATCAAAGAATGGAAAAAGCACTAGTGTATTCACTAGGAAATTAAAACCAGCTGCACTCTAGTAGCCCGAGCCATTCAGAACATTTCAATGAGCGCACAGATGTCTGAGCTTATCTAAATGAATAATGAAACAAGACGCCTAAAGTTGTTTCCGTGGGATGCGTTGGTCTATGGAAGCATAATGGCGTTCTATCTGAATTTGGAAAAATTAGGGAAACTGGAAAGATGTGTCATGTTATGAGCATCGATGAGTAGGTGACCTGTATGGCTTGGTTTAATGTGCTTATGACTGAATTTATAGTAGCCTGCGTGGCAGGCTGCTATTTCTCGCTAACCCACATCCCTTTTTGCTTCCTGCCTATCCCCTACCCCTCTCGACACCTGCTGCGCAAGCTAAATTTATAGTTGTCAGTAGTCGCAAGGATGGAGTTGATCTTGTTTTGATCTATCGCTATGTAGTTATTTTCGTAGCACGATTCGGATAAGAAAAAGAAGTTATTTTGCATCAAAACAAGGTCTACCCGTGTAACTTAAATTGCAATGTTAACGGAAACAAGTAATGGAGAACATGCGCAATATGCTCTCTGATTAACCTGAACAGGAGCTATATGTATAAAGATACATCATATCTTGGTAGTAAGTTGCCACGGGTAACTTTTTCAAAGAGAAATAAACATTGTAGTTTTAGGTTAATGGAACAAAACAAAACAAAACATCTGCTTGCTTTATCCAGGGTCGAACCCAGGGTTACAAAGTTCGATAAAGTTCCAATGTTTTAATCCAAGATGAAAGTTTAATATTCCAAGATGCTCTTGATACGGTTAAAAATTAATTTCAATGTGTTTCCATGGTCTCAACGTTAACATAGTTCCAATGATTATCCCTGATTCCAAGGTATAAAAAGTTACTAAGGCCCTGATCCGTGTCCCATCCAGAAGTCCAATCCATGTTGAAAGCGAGTCGTCGATCGATGAGGACAATATCGGCGATTTCACCGCCAACCGTCAAGGGTACGAGTTGAAATTTACGCGATTTAGCCTCCCATCGTCACGGTGTTTTCGATAAGAAAAGAAAAAAACTGAACTCTAGCTGTGCTTGGCAAAAACTGGAGAACTCCAACTAGGAAAATCTATCGGAAATCACGTCCCCGCAACCAGACGCTACTAAAACCTTATGAAAAAGCTAGACCTAAACAAAAAAAAAATCATGAAGGGAAGAAATAATTTGGCTTAGGTCGCCTTTCGTGACTTGCCAGTATCCCGAAGGATTTCGCTGCTTAACAAGCCATCCTAAACCACGAGTGGGAAAACTCAAGGGCGACCGATACAGATTTTGTACAATCTGATTGGCCGGCTTTGAAGAAGAGATAATCGATCAAGATTTTAGGCAATCCTATTGGCTGGCTTTGCAATTTGTTCTTACAATGAAACGTTCTGAAACGTTCTTCAGAGGAAGCAAATCGATCAAGAATCGATAAAAGTTTTGTACAATCCCATTGGTCGACTTGGAGGAAGAAATAATCGATAAAGATTTTACGCAATCCTATTGGCTGGCTTGCAATTTTGGGTACAACCGAACCGGATTTTTACAGTGGAGTGCCACAGGCATCCCACGGAATTAACGCGCGCACGCTTTGCACGGGAGTTTACTACGAGCGAGAGCGATCCCACGATTTTTGTCAGACACGTCTGTAGAAGGCACAAGTGTAATAACTGGACCCAAGTGTAATAAAGGTCCCATCTGTAATAACATTTTGACCCAAGCGTAATAAAAGTCCCATCCGTAATAACATTTTGAACCCAAGCGTAATAAAGGTCCTATCTGTAATAACATTTGGACCCAAGTGTAATAAAGGTCGAATTTGAAAAAGTTATCTTTATACTCAAACCGGTAATATATCAAAAAGTTAAAAATCACGTGACCTGCGGAAACCAACTCCTGCCCTTTAATTTTATCTTCATGGCTTTCATGTCACTTTCAAACTGAATTTTACACCTAATAGTTTGGCGAGTAAAGTATTAGCTAAACGGCACTGGCCATTGAAAAATATGGCCATTACCACTTAACCAAAGAAATTCTTATGTTATCTTTATTCGTTCAATCATCGATTTAAGGATATTCTCAATTTTTAAAGCCATGTAATTTGTATTAAGCAACAGCAATGCTTGATTTCACTAATGTATAAGAAAAAATTTTAAATTTAAGGTACTCCTTTTTAGTACAAGTACTGACAGCCATGAAATCCTATCAATAAAATTCAGTCGTGAGGGTGAAACACTGAAAATGACAAGAAGACAGGGGGTAAAAAATGATATAACAGATTCCACTGGGTTTAAAACTGTTTAGCCTGAAATTTTATATAAGTGAACGTGAATGACATATTTATTTGTTCTGGAGCGTTGAATTTTTTGAAAAGCACGTTTCATAGCCAGTTATAAATTTGTCAACACGTGAAACGAGAGCCATTTTTAGATTCGGTGGTATTTTTTCCTGTTCGTGTTTTTCTCGTTCTGTTTGGTCACATGAGCCCTGATGTCAGCCTTGTAAGTTAAGATACACTGTTGTGAGCATGTCTCATATTATCTCAGCTGGGACCAAAGGTCAACATATTAGACCTTTATGATCTTTATTACACTTGGGTCCAAATGTTATTACAGATAGGACCTTTATTACGCTTGAGTTCAAAATGTTATTACGGATGGAACTTTTATTACGCTTGGGTCCAAATGTTATTACAGATGGGACCTTTATTACACTTGGGTCCAGTTATTACACTTGTGCCTTCAACACACGTCCGCTTAGTATTCTCTATTTCAGTACGAGCGCATGGACGCCCGAAAATGATCTCTTTCCAAATATGTATGCGCTCCTCAAGATATGCGCCACAATCCCTGCAACGAGCTGTGAATGTGAAAGAAGTGCGAGTTCTTTAAGGCGGCTGCATACATATAACAGGGCATGCATTGCCAGGAAAGGCTGTCGTCCCTCGCACTAATAATGCAAATACATTATCAAGTTAAAATTGTTTTGGATGTTGTAAATCTGGTTTTTCTTGCCACCAAACACCCACGGAGGCTGGAGCTCGGGACTATTCTGAGGGATTAGTTCCCCAGTATTTTGATGTATCATTTTACATCGTAAAATTACTCGATCCATTATAACTTAATTCAAACAATTGTATTCGACAAATGTAATATTCAGTTCCTATGAGGGTATAATTATGACAAAATTCAATAACCTAAAAGTGAAAAGGGACAAGTCAAATATGAAATATACCAAGTCAAAGTTGGTAAAAAAAAAAGACCACGGTAAAAGGAAGAAATACTAAAAAAGCCACCATCATATCACGCAGAAAAAGGCATCACGATAAAAGGCATCACGCTGAAAGGCAACACGCAGAGGCATAACGCAAAGAGGCAACACGCAAAAGGCATCACGCAAAGAGGCAACACGCCAAAAGGCATAACGCAAAAAGGCAGTACGCAAAGAGGCATAAACACAACACGCAAAAAAGGCAATTTGCAAAAAAGGGCAATTTGCGAAAAGGGCATCACGTGATAAGTTTCCTTATATGGTGCGATCATCCTCAAATTGACGGCAATTTTCCACTGCTGTTACCGCTGCACGAAGAACCGCTAAAACCTGTCCGCCATCTTGACAAAGATGTGCCGATCTCAAAAGTAAATCAATTAAGTTTTCCAGCCGGAAAGAAATGCAATCACTGTCAATTCCGTTTTGGACTTGTTGTAATATACGCCTAACAGATGGAATGTCTCGTTCGAATATACCATTTCGGTTTGCTTGCACTATGTACTAAATAACTGTTTAAGATCCAGGCCTGGATCCTAAGTAAACTTCTCAAGTGATGCCCTTTTTACAAATTGCCTTTTTTGCGATGCCCTTTTGCGTGTTGCCTTTTTGCGTTATGCTTCTTTACGTACTGCCTTTTTGCGTGTTGCCTCTTTGCGTGATGCCTTTTTCTGCGTGATACCTGTATGATAGTGGCTTTTTTGGTATTTCTTCCTTTTATCGTGGTCTTTTTTTACCAACTTTGACCTGGCAAATTTCAGATTTGACTTAACCCTTATCACTTTTAGGTTATTAAATTTTGTCACAGATATACCTTCATAAGTTCGTACCAGGGGGGGCCCCACGACTTAGCGAAATTCCGTGTACCTATGATCCACCGATTTATGACATCACATCCGGTTACAAAGTTGCTGCTCTGTTTTCGCGCGAAGCACAAAGATGGACGCCCTATGCTATTTGGTTTCCTCGTTATTTTTACCCACAGGCTAACGGAATTATGTATCTTGAATGCCGAGAATATTAAGAAGGTATATAGCCGGCCTTTCAAGCAAATGTCATGACCAAACAAAGAAGTTTTAGTATTATTTTAACGATAAATATCATGCAGCTGCGAGGAATGTCATGGCGAGTCTTGCGATGTTTCAAAACGAGTGTCGTTAACGTTTTTCGGCTGTTGCGGCCTCTGATTTAGAGAAGTCATCAATCAAAATATAATTTCCTAAGCGGAATAGAATGGAGAAAACGCCGATGGCCACAGTTTAAAGTGTTCACCGCTGGAAGGCTGGATCACGTCCCGTAAAGTTGCAGAAACTTGCACTCAAGTGCATGGTTTTGAGGAATGTCATGGTGAGTCTTTCGCTGTTTGTAATCGAGCGTCACTTAAGAGTTTGGCTTTCGCGGCTTTTGATTCATCAAAGTCATCAATCAAAATTGCCTATCCTGAGCGAAATTCCGTGGAGAAAAAGCGTATAGTCACAGTTTAAAGTGTTAATAGCTGGAAGGCTTTATAACTCGACGTAAAGTTGCTGCAAGAGCTCAGTCTTCTGCTGTTCGAAGACCCTCTGGCATGATGTCGCATAGATAAGGTTAGTAGGTTTGCTGATTTTTCTTTTAGTGCACGTGAAAGAATTACAAGGAGCGTAGAGTAGCGAAATGTTAGAGTTATTCAATGTTAGAGCGTGAGCTTTTAATAGTTAAGAGAATTAGATGATTTTTTAAATGATTGATGAAAGGGGAATTCTTAAAGAACAGGTGGTTACTATTAGAAAAGGGCAGTAAAACATCCTAAAGAACTACCCTTTTTCTCACAGCACTTTCTACTGGATCTCTAGAACTGTATTTTGTTGTGTAAGAAACACATAAAATAGAAAAAATGTGACAGAGAATAGACCGTTTGCTTTGGGAGGTGGTGCCCCAGGAGAGGTAGAGATGTTAAGAGGGCCTACACCAAGAAGAACAATATTATAACAAAAACAATAATCTTGATGATCAATTATTATCACTAGTAGCCTTTTTTGAGTACGATAGTATACCAGAAAGATACCACATGCCTGCAATTGCTGTGATCATAATTTACTGTTTTAGAGGGAGGCATGCAAGGTTTTTGCTTAGGGGATTTCAGGGGTGGTAACAGCACACCTACACTGTATGACAGAGTGCATTTGTTGCTTATGGGGGATTGTGAAACTTAATGACAGCAAACTTAATTTGCACAGATAAGCAAAATTGCATTGCCAGTTATTTTCTCTCTGTGTGGTAGGGGATAGACAGTTCAATTACATGTGAAGGACTGGAAGTATATTTTTTGCCAATTTTCCCTTGCTGAGCCTTAAAATCCATATTGTACGACAGTTGTGCATAAGGGATATTTGCATTATTTGATTCTAGGATCCTTAAAAGTTGTAAGGAGAGGGGGTCTTCATGGCCAAAACAAACAAAAAGTATTTTATATGAAACTTGAATGAAACTTCTACCTGGTAGGGAGTTGTTGGGAGAAAATGGCCTCCCTGGAAAAAGAAAGGATATTTTTTGTTCTGTAATATGAAAATTTCATCTTAAGACTTGCACTTTTTGTTACTAGAAACAATACAAGTCATGTAAGCGATGGAACCAAAATTCGAAGGTTACTGCAATAATTCACTTGAGTAGAATGGTTTTTCTGTTTCCTAATAACAATGTTTTTACTCTGTCACTTTTTAATAAGGTTGACAGTGGTCTTCTTTTATTACAATGTTGAATGGCATGCCTGAGGGGGAGGGGTATGTACCTGTAGCTGGTGGGGCAAAAGGGAGTATCCAACAGAGAGTTGAAACCTTTTTAGGACAAACAGTCACCCACTGCAGCTTTGAGTGAGCCAGTGATCATTTTTTTTCTTTTGGCCATACATGGACAGTATTTTTATTTTTTGCTTTATACTTCAATTTAAATTTTTTCCTATGTTTTTGGGTATGAAAATGTATGATAATGAGTATGACACAAAGGAAACTAAAATTATCCAGGGATAAAATTGAACCATAATAATAATGATATCCAGCTGTGTATAATTAGTATGTATACAACAGTTTTTCTTCTAGTGTTAAAGGAAATACTGAAATTTTATTCACCTACTTTATTTGATTGATCAATGATATTATTATTGTTCTAAAAAAAAGAAACATCAAAATATTTTCAATAAATTACATGTGAATTTTAGAAACGTGCAAACCAGCCCTGAGACATTCAAGCTGTATTTATTTCCTTTTTCCAAAAAAATATCCACATTCCTTGTTATTGACTAACGTCCTTTGATCCTGTATTTGGCTCAAAATCTTAGTGCTTAGATTCACAATGCATTTCTGATTCTTTTCCAGTATCTACTGAAAACTACAGTCAAACATATACCATCTCTTGTTAGTTGTATCCTTGACAACAGGCTCTCAATGCAATGTTCAAGTTGTTTTAACACACAATCCCCCAACAAGTGAAGGTCTATGAAATATTGCGTAAATGTAGATAAATTATTATAAACATCTTTTTTGTGTCAAGAAGTGTTGACACTCCTATTTCAATCTTCAAACGGCTTGATTTGCATAAAAAGAGTGTTTTTTTTTATTGTTCAGTAGCTCTCGGCTCAAGTTCATATCTTGATCCCATCAATGTATCTTCAGCTTTTACCAGAGGTTTCAGTGGTTTCAAAACAAGTCAGTGACCACCGGAGTTCCATCGGCTACTTGATTGTATGTTGCCAGCAATTCCAGTGCCCCCAGCCTCAAGATTCGGCTGCCTACTTTAAAACATTTTGAAACCCCTGAAAGTTATCTACTGACGGTGAGCTAGTATAATTTTACAAAGGAACCTTAGCATAGGATCAGAAAGCCAAGCCAAGTAGTGTAGGATAAAGACTGATCATCTCAAAACCCACTCCCTATTCCATGGCACATACCTGTATAGAAGTACCATAACCTTCTCCCTGGGTGTTAAAGTAACAGTAAAGAGGGGTTTCAGGTGTAGCCTCTTGTCTTTGTTTTATTTTTCTGATTTGCTACAACCTTTGCTCCTCTGTAGGGAAAGATGGTTTGGCAAGAGAAAAGCAGAAGACAGTTTGATCAAAGGATTTATTAATTCACATTTTGCTATTCCATCTGTTAAGAGGATTTTCTAACCAGGCCCGGGTTGCTCGAAGCATGGTTAGTGCTAACCAGCGTTTAATACCATGGAAACCTATTCATTTTGATACCTCTTAACCAACCTTTAGCGCTAACCAGGCTTCGAGCAACCGGCCCCAGATCATTAAAATAGTCTGGAATTTATTAAAGCTCAAAATAAAAATACATGCTGTTCTTGTGCTTCCTTTAAAAGACAGCCTTAAATAAATTGCAGGTCTGAAAAATGGAGTTGTAAATAAGCTCATCTGGCTATGTTAATTTTTGATAATTTTTTTTTCCATCAAATTTAATTACTAGTAAAAACCTGCAACCAAGAACCTGTATTTTCCCAAGTTAGCCTAAACAAGTCAGGTTCTTAAATAAAAAAACTAATTAGCACAGATTTAGGCTATTTAGGTTCAGTCTCAAATAGGTCCTTATTTTCTGAAAAAAAAAATACTTTGTAGCTGTGAGCTAAAAGTATTTAGTGGCATTCAGCTCTTTCCTTAGTATATGTAAAACCTGTACGCCATCACATTGCAGTCAGAGTAATAATAAATATTATTAGACACCTATGTCTCAAAAGAGGACCCTGAATGGTGACTTATCTTACTTTCCCAAGTGTACACTGTGCAGAAGCTTTTTCCAAGAGATTTTATAAATAATGGTAATAGGACTGAGGGGAGTCCAATTCAGTCTGTAATCATACAAGTATTACAAACTTGGACAACTGCGAAGCAGGAGTCAGATTTGTTTAATCGTGAGTATGATAATTACAGATTGAATTGGACGACACAGAGTCCTGTTACCAATTAATAATTATAACCGTTACAATTTCCAAGAAAATAGATGCATTCCTTTTTGGTGAAAGAGTGTTTGTTCATACCAAATGTCCAAAGTAAGGGAAAATATCACTGGTGGAGACACTGCCTGAATGTTGCATATTCATCCATTTTGGATTAATCCCCAGTTTGTTTGGGTAAGTGCTTGTTGGTATGGTTATCATAACTTCTGTGATTGGTGGATTTAGCTGAGTGCATTTAATATGATTGGCTAATATAACTGTCCCATTACAGGCAACTATACACAATGATTAAAGAAAAATAAAGCAGTTAATGCACCAATCAAATTTGAGGAAATTGTAATGGTTATGATTAATAACCCATTTCAAATTTGAGTGCTCTTTTATAAAGACAGCCTAACTGGAAAATTTTAGCCTGACAGGTTCTTAAAAACCAGTTTCTCAGTCGTGGATTTTTCCTGTATCCTTGTTGAGCTTAATACTGCTCATCACTATGCTGGGTGTCAGCCAATCCCTTTTTTGTTTCTCCATGTCAATGAGGTCAGATAGGGATTTACATTTGGTCTTCTAGACCATGGTGCCTTTAATAGAAAGCTTTCTTCTCCTAATCAGGATTATATTAACCATCCTTTACTCTGACTGATACTTAATTGAGGGATGAAGAACACTAAGGGATGAAGTTGTCATAACACAACCACCAACTCCTTTCCACAGGAGGAACAGAATGCTTAGGGATGGAAAATAAACATGAGAAACTGACTGAAGTATAGAGAGTATTCACATGACGTCATGGTGGCCATATTGGTGTCCCAAAACAATGAAACAGAGACCATGTTGGTGTCCCAAACTAATAAGCCAAGTGAGGGAAATATGTGCAGCACAGCCTCCCCCCGCAGAAACCTTGATTTTCTTTAAAGCTGCTTAGTGCAAGATCATTAGTTTCAGTCTTTCCTGTGAAGTTTTTTAAGTCTTACAAAAAAAACTACAGTTAACACAGTTGTCTAGTTAAAATTTGCTGATCCCTGACAAGAAAGTGAATGTCAGGGAGACAAGACACTTAGCCTTAAGGTCCTTGAAAGAGAGTTGGCATGTAAAGTCAAGAAATGTCTTACCAAGGACCAGCTTCGAAGCACACTACTGTACACTGGCCTAGACACTGTCAGAGGATTCCATCGAAACAGAATTGACATCCTGAACCAGCTTAACATGATTTCAGTGTCTTCTGTTGCTGCAGATTTTCCATAAACCAGAAAAGTGTATTCCTCGAAATGTCAGCATTCTTCCTTCCTTTTAACTTATTTGACAGTGAGTTGTACTTAACATTAATGTTTTATGGCTCTGTAACTACATTTCCATCCTCATGGACTTTCATCTCTCTTTACAAGTTGTGTCATGGTAGACATACTTTTTAATACTTCTTGATATTCTCTTGTTTGTGCTCTTCTGTCGTCTATTTTTGTCTTCTCAGCTAAGCAAAATAAAATACATAATTTAAACATTAATGCCCAGAGGACTAACCTGTGCCACAGACAGAACCAAACTTCTGGTTAAGTCCCCCTGTGAGACAGCACTGAAATCCTGGTTCTGGGCACCCCATGGCCCACCTGTGAACTAGCACTTGCATATGTGCTATGATTGGCCTCTTAAAAATACCATTATCAGTGCGCCAATCAGGTTGAAGGGAATCTCGAAACACATTGGGATTGGCAGCCCAGAGTTGGCACGGCTTTGCAGATGTTACTAACTGGCAATAGATTATGTCTGCAACACAGGCTACACTGAAAACCAGACTCACAGTGTAGGATTTAAATATATATTGTTTATAAATTCAAAAGTAGGCTTATATTCAAGTCTTTAATTATACACAAAATTCATTTTTATATCTTAGATAATCGTAAGATTAACTAAGGTGCAGTACAGCATTATGAATGACCCTAACCGACACTTATTAATAATTCATAGCATGCAATTAACATCAAGAAATACAAGTATTAATTACCAAGCCAAAATATGTGTTTTGCTGCAGGAGAACTTATACATTTCTTCTAACGTGTTCTAAAGTAACTAGACCTCTTATTGAGTCTCATATTACAGCTCTAGTGATCCCTCCAGAACTTCAAACGTCTAAAACAGTTAAAACAGCTGTTTTGTTCTTCACTTTAAATTCATTCTTTTAGAAATTACTAATTAATTACATAACTATCATCTCTGTAAATCGTAGTTTTTTTTTCAAATTTAAAGGTCAAGAACTAATCAACACGTGTTCGGGAGTGATACATTTTTAAATAAGTGTTGTAGTTATCAGTTAAGATGAGGATTAATTTCAAACTAGTCATTTTGACATGACAAATTGGACTACTTTTGGGCTTAAGGTTTGTTCTAAACAGAAATCTTTAAAGGCAAATTTAAATGCTAAAAATCCAACACTAACCTTCCAGAAGAGCCCAACATGTGACTGTTTCGAAATCAGTTGAGTAGAGCTTTCAGCAAATTTACGTCGAGTGGCAAAGTCTTCCAGTTGTTAACACTTAAAACTGTGACCATAGGCTTTTCCTCCACGGTATTTCGCTCAGGATAGGGTATTTTGATTGATGACTTCGGTTAATCGGAAGATGAAAAAGCCAAAATCTTAAGTGACGCTCGATTACACACAGAGAAAGACTCACCATTACATTGCTCAAACCGTACAGTCTAGAAGGGCTTTGAGCAACTTTACGACGAGTGATAAAGCCTTCCAGCAATCAACACTTTAAACTGTGACCATCAGCTTTTGGTCCATTCTATTCTACTCAGGTTATGCTATTTTGTTTGACAATTTCGGTAAATCAGAAGCTACAACAGCCAATCCTTTGAGCGGACACTCGTTTTGAAACAGAGAAAGACTCGCCATGACAGGACAGTTGGGTAGAGCTTTCAGCAACTTTACGTCGAGTGATAACGCCTTCAAGCAGTTGACACTTTAAACTATGCCATAAGCTTTTTCCCCACGGTATTTCGCTCAGGATGGGCAATTTTGATTGATGACTTCGATGAATCAGAAGCCGCGAAAGCCAAACTCTTGAGTGACGCTCGATTACAAACAGCAAAAGACTCGCCATGACATTCCTCAAAACCATGCAGTTGAGTGGAAGTTTCTGCAACTTTACGGGGCGTGATCCAGCCTTCCAGCGGTGAACACTTTAAACTGTGGCCATAGACGTTTTCCCCATTCTATTCCGCTCAGGAAATTATATTTTGATTGATGACTTCTCTAAATCAGAGGCCGCAACAGCCGCAAAACGTTAACGACACTCGTTTTGAAACATCGCAAGACTCGCCATGACATTCCCCGCAGCTGCATGATATTTATCATTAAAATAATACTAAATCTTCTTTGTTTGGTCATGACATTTGCTTGAATGGCCGGCTAGATACCTTCTCAACTTTCTCAGAATTCAAGATACATAATTCCGTTAGCCTGTTGGTTAAAATAACAGAGAAACCAAATAGCATCGGGCATCCATCTTTGTGCTTCGCGCCAAAACAGAGCAGCAACTTTGCAACCGGATGTGATGTCATAAATCGGTGGATCATAGGTATACGAGACAAGTACCAGGCGCTATTGGAGTCGTGGGCCCCCCCCTGGTTCGTACCGTGTACTTTGCCGTTACAATTTCACATGTATTGCTACTTTCCTAAATAAACGGATCAGACAATAAAAAATACATTTCGGTAGTTTGGTCCACTTTGACCTCGTTAGCACCTCCCCCACATTAAATCCTGGTTACGGGCCTGTATCCACTCTTCTTGTTACAAAATTATTTTGGGGGGGGGGGGGGATGGGGGTGGGGGCCGGAGCGGGGTGTGGTTGGTGCGTTTTAATTAACACAATGGCAAAAATTAAGCCCAAGAGATAACAGACCTGACAGACCCCAGTTGTTCAAACATAACGTACAGTGTTATTCGATCTTCACTTCGGTCAAACGCGAGAAATTTGAAAAGGCTAAGCAAAGTATAAACTTCAAAGCTAAGTTTGCTACTTTCACTGTTGAAAGTTTAAGGGATTTAAAGTTCTAAGTGTAATAGAATCTAAAGGTCGCTAATGTTACTAATGGACCAACTAGTCTATCTTGACCTCTCGCTTGGTCAATTACTCATATCGGTCTCGTCTTTTTTAAAGACTTTAAATAAGGCTGTTATTTTAGGTGCTTCCCCTTAATCTTCTTATGAACAAAATTACATATATGTAGTCGCTGCTGAGAAATGCGCTCATAAATCTCAGAAACTGATCATGAAATCATTAAATTATAGAACTTTACATTTTCACGTTTTCTTTTAACGTCGTTGAACGTCCGAGTTTAATGAAAACTTATTGTCAATGGCAAAACACCGGTTGCATAGATCTATCTTGCGAACGGTACACACCGGAAAATCATGTTGTTCTTAACTGAAAGGTGACATATATTAATAGAAAATAAATGAAAAAATCAAGTCTGTTAGCAGAATATCTTGAGATATTTTCTGATCGGTTTGTTGCTCTGGTGGTGAGTCGTTAATAATGGGCCCTTGAAAGCTCAGTCTGTATTTACGTCATTGCGTTAGCAAATTTTAGAGGTTTTCATTATCTGCTCCTAAGTTTCTACGCTCCAGGTGGACTATAGGTAATCGCTCTTTCTGAGTTGCCTCTAACTTGTACCTGCTAAATTGTATGTTTCGTCACCTGCTTGCGGTACCACCATGCCCCGGATGGTACCATTGGTGGAGAGCACTATCCCTATTTAGTGGATTACCTTACAATTTGGCTTTCAAATTGAAAATACTTATATGCACCCGCTGGATAGTGCATTATTTAAAGGATAGAGCTATCCATATTTTCAACAACCCTGGAGACGAGATGTTCGATTCCCAGTTTTTCGTAACGTCTGCAATCAACCCTAGGAGAACCGTGGGTAATTAGTGCTTGCCTCATATATTAATTCCAAGGTTAATGTGTTTTCATTTCTACTTAGCTCTCGTTTGAAAGATTAAAAGCATAGAGACTAATGATTTCTGCCAAATAAAACACTCAATAGCAGTGGAATGACTTTAGGATTTTACATAAATTTAAAATTCCTCATGATTTACAGTCCAACATCCATGTGTGACCACCTCTCGTAAGCGATCATCTATCTCCCATAAAATAAGCGACTCCCCTGCGAGCAGGGTGAATTGTGCGAGTTTGGGGAAAACGTTCTGCTGGCCGCGGGCTAATAAGCGACCGTCTATCCAAAACACCAAAACTTTCCCAGTCAAAGTCTTACAGTTGAAACCCCTAGTAAACGACCCTCCTGTAAGCGACCACGACCACTTTTTGGGCCTGAAAGTTAATGATTTTCTGTTGTTCTTAAGCGACCACTTGACGCATTCTCTGATCTCTATGTTCGCCGTGTGCATTGTGCTGCTTTGAATATACGAAACCTTAATAACAACATGGGACTACACAGGGCGTAACTTAGAAATTGCATGCAATAAATTATCTTCCATAAAGAAGATGTGCCCGGACCTCTTCTCGGAAGAGACCTGTGGTTCGATTCTTGTAACCGGCCACCTGCCCTAAGCGACCCCAAGTTTTTACTTTTTGGGTTGTCGCTTACGGGAGATTCACGACAGTAGTCAGCAACCTTTACAAATGCCCATGTTCAAGACTGGGACCAAAATTTGCTTATTCCCTGTACGGCGTCTTTCTGGGCCGTCTCCGTCAAAGCATTTCGATGACGTATCCAGACGAAGAAACTGGCTTTTACCACGTGACCCAAAACGCAAAGGCCTCGGGGAATAATGAGTGGCCTAGGGACTAGGCTAGAACCCGTCGAAGCCAAAAATGCACCTTACGTGCGAGTGACCTACAGTTCACCTCATTAGGAAAGCCAGGGTGAAAACCACATTCACTTAAATGCCGCGTTTTTGGCGGGAATGGTATTGGCCACACGCAATGTTGACTGGGAAGTACAGAGAACCTTGCATGCCCAAAGGCTTTGATAACAACCCGAAGATAAAAAGAAAGCCGTTGTTGCCTGGGAACGTAGTGCAACTTCCCATTCCAGAAACTATAAGTAGGGGAATGGGTACAAGCTGTCGGCGCAATGATTTTTGTGATCGTTAAGCTTTACTTATGATTGGTCAGTGGTTGGTTTGAGTTTAATACCATCGACCAATCATAGGCAACGCTTGTCCACCAAAATAATCCCAGAAATCGTTAAGCTGAGAGCTAGTATCCATTCCTCTTATTAATATTAGTTTTTGTAATGGGAAATTAGAAGTACGTAATCAGAATGATACGATTGCCGCAAACTAAGGCGAGTACTACTGGGTTTTAATTAACAGCCAAGTAGAGTATTTCTTATCTTATTGATGTAATATTCGGCTTTGAAAATAGGTATCAAATTGAAATCATGTGCACGAGGTTATGATTGCTTTTAATGCAATTTCACTGGAGGAAACAGGCTGAAGTTCAGGAAATAATGTTATTCACCTTAATATTCCATTATTACGACGAAGAAAGTAGAGAATGTCATCGTGTGTCGCGTGCATTGCAGCGAGCGGCGTTTAATCTGGCAACAACTGAATAAGGCGATAACCAGAAAGTAACGTCTTCTTATCAAAATAAGACGTGAAATACTGTTATTAGGTTAGCACGTGTTGTACTGAGTTATAAAAATCCACATGGATTTTAAAATAATGGATTTTAACTGCTGATGAAAATGGCGCCTTCTTCGTATTCTTGTTCCCTTGTTCCCCGTTTTGCCGTTCCCCGATCTCCCCATTTGACGGGGAGTTCAAGCAACGAGACGGTACTCGACGACAACGAGAACGGCAAAAAAACACTACGTTTAGATCGGCAAAACAAGAACTTTTTTGTAGATTTTTTCGCTCTCGTTGCTCGACTACGTCGTGAAACTGGATCAATGGATATATAAAAAAAATATCATCGTGTTTGGCATTTCGTGAGGCGTTTAAATTGCCGACAAATAATACGTCTTAATTTGAAAATGGAACGGTTTTAATTCTGGATGGACAATCCAACTGACTATCTGTTTTTGCGTCAATTTTGACAGATTTTGAAGATGGATTATCGGCGCGTCTCAGACGGGTAATCTGTCTCTTGTGTGAAAACGGCCATTTTCCGTTGTCTTCTTTGGCGACCAAAAGGCGGAATTTTGTCCATTGTTCTGAAAATAGGAAAATCAAAAAATAGTATTATATATAAACAAACAGTGTCCAATTCTTTTGCTGTTTGAAGAGAATTTTTCTTGTCTCTTGATATGTATCATATGCCTTCGGTGAAACAGAAACTTCTAAACTACCAGAAAGAGCCACGATTTCTTTTCTTTCTCTTTTCTTGGTGTGTATATGTTTTGCTTATCATACATAACCATACCCAAAAACAAAGCGAAACAAAATTTACACCAAGGATAAAATTGAACCGCAGCATGTACATCAAAATCAAAATCAAAATCAAAACAATGGGCCCACAATTTTTTTTTCATTTGAAAAGTAATTAGCATGTGATGAACACATTTTTATCAGCCAATCAGAGATGACTTTTTTTTCCGATTTAAGCCCTGAGGTTTGTCGCTTTGTGCTGACCATAAAGGATCGCAGTCTCTGGGTTCTCTCGTACACTATCACGCGCGCGCAAAAGAAATCAAGCGGGGAAAAACTGATTATGACGTCACTAAATTAACCTACAAAAATCACCGACTAATATTTTTGGCCGTTGGCTTGTTCTTTGCGTGTTTAAAATATTAACATGCCTTCGTATCGAGATTTAAAAGACAAAATCAGAGTTTTAGAAGAGGAAAAAAAGACGTTGCGTGACGAATGTGGAGTACATAGCAAGAACCGAATTCAGTTAGAGAGGAAACTCATGGAGTGGCAGGGGTATGCTGACTACCAGGACAAGATGTTAGTGGCTACAATGCAAGAGAGAGAAGAGTTTAAAAAACTGTATGAAAAGACGAAAGCTGAAAACAATATTCTGAAGTTTCATTTGGAACGCCTTCAAAGGCGCTATTTATATCTGGAAAAAGGCTTTACATCATGGTTTCGCGTTGGCCAACAAATGTATAATGAATATATATTATTTAAGGAAGCCTATTTTGATCTGCTGGAAAGGTATAATTGGGAGACCGCAAGTGACACCGTGGACAATGACAATATTACATCCACCCTGGCTATCCCTCTTTGGACTATGCAGCCTAAAGCTCCTCTCCACAGTCTACAAAACGGTTATCTAATTTACACAAACGCGCTGACTTCTCCATCGCCGGCAGCTGCTCCTGTTTCAAGAAGTGCGATCCCGCTCCAACCAGCCGTGGATTACTGTTCCTCTATGATCCAGCCGATCAACTTTGGTGGCGCAGAACGGATTTTGATTTATGGTAATAACCAATCAGAAACTGCCGCGATCCGTATTGTAAACCAAAACATGGCGCTTCTCTGGAGCCCACAGATGCTGATCAAACCAAGAAACCCACTTCAGATCCTACCAAGAAAAGAAATTGCCTGTGAACAGGCCAACAAGGAAGAGAACGTAAGAGAAAACAACGAGCACTGCGAAATGGAAGAGACAGTAACAGAAAACAACGAGCGCTGCGAAAGCTTATCAGAGCAGGATGAAGAGAATACATCGCTCGGTATGTTTGAGGGGGAAAGCTCCCAATTGAAGGTAAGCACGCCAAGATTATGTAGAACAGTCGGAGTGGTAGGGAAGTATAGGGGAAGGGCCTTAAGCACCACCATTCTTCTATGCAAACCTCATTGCCCCCACCCCCAGCCCTCTCCTGAGGCGCCATGTGTTTGAGCAGTTGACTATCAATTAACTCCCAAATAAAGCATTTAACGGGGGAGACACTATCGGGGATAAGAGAAGTTAGGCGCATTTAGATTAAACACCGTCTTGTCGTCCACAAGAGCTGAAAATAAAATTTTTGGTCTTTTGACACTTGATGCCTGAACACTGAATAGTGCCTTGATACCGACTCAAATTTAAAAAGTGTTGCGTTTACACTTTGGGTTCCTTGCGACATGTAACGATCAGATTCTCCCCATTTCGCTGGGCCGGAACTGACAAGTACATAAGTCGTTAGATTGACTTCTAGTAGGGTAATCTGGGTATTCAACACAGTTGGGAGCACAGTGGATTGACTCGGAACAAAGAGAAGAAGTGTTCGTACAGGGATCGACCCAAAAGTGTACTCTATTTACAATAGGCACTGTTTTTTATTTTTTTCGACGTGAAGCTACCCGGTAAAATTCAATTTTTGAAGCAAGGTCGACTAGCTTACAAAAAAGAAGGACCGGTTCCCATGAAGGATCTAATTAGAAATAAGTGAAAATATAAAACAAAGGAAGCAAGGCTGATTTTACAGTGGGGAATCTATATTTTTTATAAAGTACGAAATAGTGGACAAGTGGAAAGAGTCGCTGACATACAACCCCCCGGGGGGGGGGGGGTACTCCTGGGAATTCTTGATGGGGTGTACCGCCCGGTTCTCTAAATCTTGACCCCGTTTCAGCCCCCAAAAATGAAATTTTCGACACCCGTTTTAAGACCAGACCTTTAAAATCCATACTTATTTTTAGACCTGGCCTTGAGGAAGAAATTATGTTATGGGAATGGCCCGGCAAATGCACGGCCCCCGGGCAGCACAAAATTTGCAAATAGTCCGGGGGGAGGGGGGAGGGGGCTGGGTGCACCTGGAATTGACTGATGCATGACAGAAATACCCGCTCTTTTAAACAGAAGCAAGAGTATGACTGCCACCTAACACTTTCAGCATAATATTCTAAGCATTTCACAGGAGACTTTGCTTACATTGTAGCAGTCCGTTCCCGCGCAGACGTTGGGATACTATATACATTGAGGTTTTCACAATAATATATTAACACCTGATTTTTTCCCTTGTTGTTTTTGTTTTTTGCAGAAATGCCGTGCTCGTCGATTTTTTTCGTGGTTGAAAAAGATCTGTTGTTGTGGCAAGCCACAAACAACAGATTAAAATCATTTCTTAGTTTAAAACAAAAAAATGCAAAAAAAAATTACAAAATTACAAAAAAACGACAAAAAAAATAACACAAAAATAATAACAATTTTAGTGTATACCATAGGTAGCATGCACACACGATATATTTTTTTTCCTGATTAGTTTTTATCTTTTTTCCGATCCCTTTTTGGTATTTAATATATTGACTTTAATGCTCATCCTGCCACATGATGAAAAAGTGCATGCTTTGAGAAGAGATTGCATCTACCCAGGAGCGGACTGCACAAGCCCACGATAGTGTCATTAAAATGCGACATGAGGTTAGTCGTTAGATTCATTAGGGCCATTTATACGAGGAAAAATAAGACGCGAACTTTCCGTATAAACGGCACATTTCGTCTAAAATAAGACGCGGCTTAGCTAAGACGCGTCTTATTAGATAAGACATGCTCGTATAAATGGTACAGTTCGCGTCTTATTTAAGACGCGTCTTATGTCTTATTTTTCCTCGTATAAATGGCCCTAATATTACAGTTTAGTCCCCTAATATTATTTAAAGTAAAAAGCTCAGTTATCAGGCATTAAACCAATATTATTTTGAAACAAAACAAGGAAACAATCAATCAAACAAATAATATTAAAGGAATTTCCATCCTCGGAGACCCAGGGGCAGATAGTGGGGGCAAGGGAAAGACTAAACGGGCGGAAAAAATTTCCCGCCACGAGCGACAAAACTCCTATCCCCACTCCCCTTAGTGTTGAGTATGCGGATTGTAAGCACAGTATGCAAACTAAGCGATGCAAGCTTTTGTAGTGGATCCTGAAAAAGACAATTTTTGCCGATATGTAGCTTATTATGAGGATCTCTGCTCAGGTGAGGTATTCTTTTAAGTGCATGCGATTGGTAGGTAGTGTTATTGATCTATTTCTCGTCTCTTTTTCTCACAATAGCTGTTGCGGTCACGAACTTCTCAACCATTACATTTGGTCGAATATCTGGATCTCTCAAATCTTGGCTTAGGTAGGCGAGACAAGAAGCAGTTTATTTGCCATAATCGTTGACAATATTGCTAAAATTTTTCATATGCTTTAGTTTCTCTCGAAAGGTTGGAATTATGCCCAAAGTTACAGACGGCAATCCTTCGTGGAAACAGAATTGAAGCGGCTCCCGATCTTCGATATTGCCCTCAGCTTTGGAAAGTTGACCTCGCCAATAACACGGTAAATTTGATCAATGTCTATGCCCTTAGGGTCGTCTGATGTCAATTGGAATTCGTAACTCTTACAGCACTCACACAAAAACGTGTTATTGTTCTTCAACTGCAAATCGCATAAAAAGTGTTTGTAATAATCTTCTTGATCGTTAATCTTGATCGGTCATCATGCTGCAGCTACTTAGAAATCTACAAGAGGCAAGATTACACGCATGAATTTCATTTAGAAATCACACAAGCGCCACTCAACTAAAGAAATATTCAGAGTCAAAACACTCTTTTCTTTCTTGTGTCTGTTCTTCTTTTATTCATGGCTATAAACCTAAAGTGGAGTTTAACGCGAACGTGTTGCTGCCTCTAACAATCTTTATTTACTTTTGTGTTTTGTTTTTAGTTACGGTTTTATTACAATGACATTCATATCACAGCTCAAACTAATTGAGAATTGAAAACAATTGTCTCTGTTAAGTCAGGCGTAGTGAAGTTGTTTGAATTAAGTTAATTTTGTGCCTGTCAGTGTCCTCATAACAGTGTAAGCTTAATTAATATTTGAACTTTCGATATCAAATGCAAATATGAGTGACATTTTCGCCCCAAACCCTCTTGGCACTCTTTTATCATCACGGTTTTACTGTATATATTACTGTATTTTGCCCGGTCGCAAAATGTTAATATAGTTCTCCAGAACTGATAAAAAAGTAAAACAAAACAACAACAACAACACAATAATATTTTTCCCCATCACACATGAGGGAATCCAAGACCCTCTTGGATTCTGAATTTTACGCTGTGGTTGAATTCTTAGTTTTTGTCAAGAGTGTTTATTTATTGTTAGCTTTTGATTTTAATTTGTCTAGGTCAGGAGTCTAGAGGGTTTATTTTACGTGGCGGCATTTGGAACATTGATCCTTTCTAACAATGACTTGGATTGGAATGAGTTACAGAAGATACGACATGTTCACATCCTGGATCTTACTCTCCATGGTAACCAGAAACTTGAAGTGGATGCATATTGTAAGTGCTCTGTAAGAGGTTTTACCTCCAAATTAGCCAGCAGATGAGTGTTTCCTCTTCACTCTACTTTCTTTAGACATTAAATACCCCATGAATTAGATAGAATTATTATCATGATAGCATAGTCACTTAAAATTATCAGTATTAATTATTTCAATGTTGATTATAGCTCTCCTACCAGGATGTGTAATGTTTCCCACTTACTACCTACCCAGCCTATCCTTGGATGATGTTTCTTCTCGAGATCCTTAGTAGGGGTGGATCTAGGATAAATACTCAGACCAATTTCCTAAGTGAGCAGTAAAGGCGCAAGCTTCTAGAGAGGCCTGGGGGCATGCTTCCATAGGAAGTTTTTTGGATTTTAACTCCTTAAAGTCCCCTTTCCTGGGTTTCTGGGTCATGAGAGACAGGATATTGGCCTGTTCCATTCCCCTCGGATGAAGGCTTTCCATTAGGGTGTTATTTCGTCTCTCGATTTCAACTTAGAAAGTTTTTTTAATGAAAAATATATTTATTATGAAAAATCTGACTGATTCCTGTAACATGGTGGAAACCGGTGTGGAGCTGCGGCTGCTAAGGTTGCTATGGCAGTCAGGCACTGCTTCAAATTCTGATAGAGTACTGACCTAATATAGGCTTGCCATTTTTGTATTGTTACCAGGCAATACATTTAATACATTTAATTATTTTGTATTATTTTATTAACAGTCTGGTATGTATTGAATGACTGGCTTTGTCCTTTCATCTACAGACAGGATGCATGTAATTGACAGCCTCCCTTTGGTATGGATGCTGGATGGCCGGATAATTACCTGTGAGTTTTGTTACATATCATTATAAAAGCAGATCGACACACTGTTTTAAATAAACAGTAGCTAAGTCCCAAATTAATAAAAGGAAACCTCTATGTAACTGACCCCTCTATTGGAGGGAGGCAGATTGAGGCAAAAAGAAAAAAAAAAAACAAGTAACAACAACAACAATTGAATGTCCTTGGGCAAGCAGTTGTCCATTTTTGCTTAACTGAGGCCACATATTGCTGATCTCAGTTAATGGTTTTATCAGGGGATGACTTGCCTGCACTCTCACACACTGGGTAATCTACTTGCCCTAGAAAAAAAGGGGGCTGCAATGGTATTTTTTTTGTTCTTTGTTTTGTTTGGAAGGGAAAAGATATATTTGTGAATCACTTTTTTCATATTATTTCTTTTCAGCTGCAGAGCGTGCCCAGGTCGAGCAGTTTTTTAAAGATTCTGCATTGTCTGACAGGCCTGTGGTATGTCCATAAAATGTTATTGTAATCTTTACCAGGAAAATGTTTCATTCTTTAGATATTAGAGAGTTAGAGTCATGTTTACGGCAAATGGCACATGACTTTCTGCCACATGACTAAGTTTTCCATTCACTTGTCTTTAACTATTCTTTATGTGAACAAAAAATTAGGTAGTTTCACATTTATTAATTTTCATCCACAAGAAAATGAATAAATGAATTAATGAATTTATCCCCTGTCACTGGAGAAGAAGTAATATATCAAAAACGACACACAGTGTTTCATCCAAGATCCAGACACCGAGAAGTGGGTTGAAAACTGAGGCGCAGCCGAGTTTTTTAAGACTGGCTTCGAGGTGTCTGGATATCGGATGAAACACTGAGTGAAGTTTTTAACATGGCTTCTACAAATGAACAATAATTCTCGCAGAAATTAGCTAGGCTGAAAGGGTTATTTCTCTTCTCTGATCAAGATGTCTATAAATTAAAGTAATTCTTTTGTTAAATTATGTAATTTTTTCAACCACAGAGACACAAGCTTCCGAAGAATCAGTTTGTCCCATCAGCCCTGAAAAATATTTCTCTAACAGGAGTTTTTGGACAAAAGGTACTTCCTGCTTTTCAGTGGCCTACTACATACAATAATTATGCTTGGAATATGTGATGTTCAGTATACGTGCTGTGTAGAAAGAAATGTGTTTAAACATTTTTTACTTTTATAGTAGATTGCCATGCTTATTTGATCAGTGATTAGCTAGGGTTGTATTTTTGATCCCTTCTCAACTTCTCCTCTCCCCTCCCCTCCCCTTTTCTTACTTCTCAATTTATTTTTGCAATTTGGTGTGAAAGGATTATGGCCCGATTCTGGCGGTTTGATATTTGTATGAAGCAGCTCAAATCGGAGCTTAGTCCCTTCATCTTGGTTCAGATCACCTGAATGGCTCAATCAGTCTTAACTTCCTTTTTCTTTGCCCTCTCTTACTTCTTTTTCTTTGGTTGAATAATGTTGTTTTGACTTCTCATTATTTTGATGCTTATTTCAAGAGAGAACATCTGATGCGAAGGTTTCCCGTCAAGGAGAAAATGAATGTTGGTGAGATATGAATTTGTCACAATTTGAAGCTTGGTTATTAAATTAATAGTAATAATCATAACAATAATAATAATAATAATAATAATAATAATAATAATAATAATAATAATAATAATAATAATAATAATAATAATATAGAGTGTTTTCACATGACATCACAGCGGCCATATTCAGGTGTCCCAATACAATGAAACGGCAGCCATGTTGGTGTCCCAAACCAATCCTCTGGGAGTGGAACTCTTTTCTTATGTAAACGATTTCTTTTGTTCCAATAAATTTGCTTAGATCATGGCCACGTAAGTGAAAACACTCTATTATTAATAATATGTAATTGTTAAAAATAGATATTTAATTGTACGCAGTCTGTATATTATGTGACTGGTTAGAGTAGGCTCAAGTCTGTTTTCATGTCCAGTTAAAACCACACACTCATTCGGATGAATGATTTGTTTAAATTAATGATAATATTATTTACAAACATGATTGTCAATAAACTGTTGAAATTTGTTGTGATGTTTGCATTTTTAAACAGACCTGGACAAGCGAAGACTTCTGTACCTTGCTTATTGCTTGCAACAGGAGGTTAACCTCTATGTGAAAAACACTGTCAAGTAAGAATTGAATAAAATGTTGTTAAAATTAAAGCAAACTTTACTCCCCAGCATTTGCAATATTTTCCTTAATACAGTACTTGGCAGACTACAAAATGTTTTTCCTGCCCCTGCATACAGGTACCCCTGGGATTCCTTTTCATAGCTAAATGATATCAATACTTATGTCTGTAATTTTTCATAACTAGAACTTAAAAAAATAGTTTGAACTTATCCAGAATAAATATTGTACTTTCAAATGAAGGTATCAATTTCAAAAGAGCAATTATTTTTTTCCAACTAGTCATGCATCACTGGCAAATTTGATATATTTTCCGTCAAAATAAATGTACTTTTCCAGGTTGACAGTGACCCCTCTCTCAGTTGAGTTGAAATTCATTTCATGTATTCTGAATATGAATTTCTACAAGGGTCTCCAAAACCCCATCATAATTAAATTGGAATTTTTATGACAGAAAATAAAATTTACTCTTTATGTGGCCTCAAGAGAATTTAATATCCAGATTGAAAATATAAGTCAAGAACTAATTTTTAATGTCAAATTTCTTTTTTTTTTTTTTGGTTTTTATATTTTGTCATTGGATACTTCAGAGGTAAGGTGAAGCCATCACAGCTGATAGAGAACCTAATAAACTACAGAAATGAAGACAAAGAAAGATGTAACATGCTGTTACTGATGTTAGTGGTAAGTTAAGCACTGCCATGCTTACTATTATGAAAATTTAATTAATTGAGTTCATTATAAAAGGTCACATTTTAGGGTTACATCCATAGAACCACCTTGTACAACACGGTAAACAGTACCACAGGAACGTACTGCTCAGTAGCTTTCATTTGAATGGTCTCAATTTAGGATTTTATCCATAGAGTGAAAAGTTTGAACCACCTTGTACAGAATAATAAACAGTGAATTCCAAAGAACAAATACTGTTTAGTAATTTTTGATGTGGTAAAAGCACTTAGCTGCTCCAGCTAGTTAACATCGTTAGTTTTATTTAGATGATTAGTCTGTTATTTTAACAACACTCGATCCCTTATTCATTTGTCAGTGATGCTAGCTTTAATTTGATTAATTTATAGGCCTCTTTGGAATTTGCCATTCCTCTACTGTTGGTTCAACAAACTCTCAATATTGCTAGATTGAGAAAAATACGGTATGAAGAGTGACTGATTTTTAATGTCTATATAGAATAAGGAACTGTTTGCGGCAAAGTGTTTCTTTACTTCTTTCTCGTGAATATTTAGTGCAAGAAAAATCCTGTTAATTGTAAATATTTCTTAAAAGATTGGATTTAGAAGTGTGTTTTGTCTCTTCCATTATATCTCTTGCCCCTGATAATTGCTTCCTTAATCTGTACCTTACAAACAATTATTGTTGGATACTGTTTTTTGTTAAGTGGGGAAGATTTGAAGTTGTTTTTAGGTTATAGACAGGTTTTGTAAATGAGGAATTTGAATTCCTTTGAAATTATAAGGTAAAGTTGACAACGTTTTTTTGGAGAGGTGCTTCGTGCTGGATAGATGGTAATGCTGAATGTGCTTAATAAGGTTATTATTTTATAGAAATGTTGATACAATGGATCTGTTTATGCTGCCACGGGACATCAGATGTCGAGTATTGTCTTTACTTCTTGGCGCAGTAAAGATAGAACGTGATCAACATATTGTAAGAACACTATTGCCATTGATTATATTTCTGTTCACATGTAGGCCACGTTTGTATAGAAAAAAACCTCTCCCTTGTAGAAAGGACGCCTTCCCAGCGCAGTCAACTCATTAAAGTGGGCGTTTAAATGAGTAAAAGAAAGGTGGACCCCCTGCCTGGGCTAACAGCACTTGCGCATGCCCTAATTGACTTGCCTTGGCTGGTTCATATTATGGATAAACATTTGCCTGGCTAGAAGTGTTACTCCGCTTTTGAAAAAGGGTTACCGGACTAGACTGGTCAAGGTTTCCAAAACGGCAATAGGCCATTTTACAGTTATGGATGGAAGCGAGGTTGAGGGTGAGCTTGTTTTGATACAAACCTTCCTGCATTATTATGTAAATCAAGTTATTCTTATGCTTACTAGTATTTTTCAAGAACAGTTTCCATAACAAAGCAAAGAAGGTTTGTATCAAAACAAGGTCACCCTCACCCTCGCTTCCATCCATAACTGTAAAATGGCCTATTGCAATCTGCTTTAATCTTCTTCAAGTTTGTCCATCCGTGTCTTCGTTTGTATTTACAGTGTTATTTATACTTTCTTTAAATGGTTTGAGCGGTTATGTTTGCGTTTCACTCAATTTGGTGGCAACTTTCACTGTCTTAATTTTGATAATAAAGGCTCACTTTTAGCGTAACACAGCGTTGCAACATTGCTGCGACATTGTTTCGAATTGTTATAACATTGTTCCAATTTTGCGGCGCCGTGTTGCGTTAAAAATCGTCGTTGCGAATCGTTCCGTGTAAACATCACCTGAGGAGCTACAGTTAGCAGTCTAGTCTAACAGCCTATGAACTCTTTGGAGCCATTTTTAAAATTAAAATTTCCCCTTTCGTTCCTTTTCTCTAAGCTGTGCGCCCAGAAGATCACCTTATATTTATCTTTTAGAAGTTAAATTAAAACTTTGTTTGTCAGGACGGTGGCTTGTACAACAGACTGTACCTTTGTCTTTATGATCTTGTGGCTGACCTTGTTCGTCTGGCCAATGGAGACAGCATTTCCAAGTAAGAATTTCCAGTTGTTACTTTATGGCGTTCTTGAAAAAGACTAAATGGCATACACACAATTATAAACGGAGAATTAAAGGAAGAAAACCTTACGGTTAGGGAGCTTGAGCAACGACGAACAAGGACCTCAACGAGAACTCCGACAACAGCAAATTTCTATTTGCACATCTCCCACAATACAACTTGTTTGTCCCCCAAACATTTTGCATAAGCATTGTCTTGAATTTCTCTTGGGACCACTACTGTATTAAATACCCAGGAGAAATAAGAAACAATGGTTGGGCAAAATTTTGGAAGGTGTGCAAACAGCGAATAGTTCCGCAAAAGAACAACTCTGCACGTTTATACATATCTTTGCACAGTTTTGTGGAAAACTTGAACATAAGACAACAGTTTTTTTTTCGATTCCTCAACTCGGATACAGTCCTTATGAACATTTCGCCAAATTTTGACAAATTGAAAGCATTGAAATAGTGGCAATGGAGTTTGAAACTGTGAATTTAAGTGACGTTTTCGCTGTCTTCGCTGCAGTCTAGTTGTCTCAGTATACTGTATTTAAACGAAATGAGTGCTTACACTGAACAATTGCTTCTTTTGTAAAGGTTTTGTTGTCGTTGTTTTTTACAATAGACTTGACCTCAGTCTCATCGGGAGTGAAATGTCAGACCACGACGACAAAGAAAGCGAGAACGTCAAAAACGATTGGTTTTATGAGGAAAACAACGGCTTTCTTCCTGTAACACGCTTTTTTTTCTACGTCTGCGATGTGGCGCAGGAATTTTCCTTTCTTTTTTAAAATTTGGATGCTGTCTTACAGAATTTTGGCAACATTAGGGGGAACACCCCTTCATTTGACAAATTATAAAGCGAAGCTATAAAGTAAACGCGATAAAGACTAGTTATGAAGAAGACAAATTCATTTTTTATTAACGTTTTCATTGCCATGTCCGTTGAGGTTGCTTAAGCCCCCTAATTTGGTGGAAAGTCATCGAACGTCGTATAATTCCTTCAATTTTGTATCCTTCCCCCCTTTTTGGAATCCAGGGTAATCAGGGGTCAGTTTTTTGTTCAGATCAGTTAATATTTTTACTAACCTGTGTCTTCCATTTTTTAATATACGACTTACTAGAATGTGTCCATGTTTAATAATGTTACAGGTATCAGGCTACAAGAAAAAAGCTGGACTCAAGGTGTGTTGAGATATTACTGGCTACAACCAAATAATAGTAAATAATATGGAAAAACTATAAGCCAAATTTTAAACTTAAAATCTGGATGAAATTGAAAAGTAATACAAGCTTTCCTCTTCCTCTTGTTCACTTCTGCGCCGGCAGGTGTCGTGTCCAGCGCATAAAATGCTAAAATTACGTCATTGTTGAGAGGCCCTGGTGATACATGAATCTACACGAGTGAAGTCAGAAATGTTGCATGTAGAAAAAAAAATGTAAAATTTGATTCAAAATTTTCCTTGCATGCCTGGTCTTCATTAGAACAAATTTTTTTCTGAGGAACAACAAAGAAAAAATTGTTTGAGATGATAAATGAGAAAGCGACGTGCACAATTGAGGAGACTAAAAGGAAAAATAAACCAAATTCTCCTGACTATAATCTCGTTGTTATTATTAAAACAGGAAAGCTGGCTATAGATGTCTGTTGGCATCAGAAGTCGTTCAACTTCTGTGTATTGTGCCTATTTTCTTCGACTTCATAGGAAGAGATCCTGGTAAATATATCAGAATTTAGTTCCAACTTTTTTGAGAATCTCGAGAACTTCCCTCAAGGATAGTTAGTTATTTTTATTGTGCTTCGCATTATACAAGTGTTGTTTTCTTGTTAAGCTCGATCAAGAGCTTACCGTTAATTTCTAAATACCCTACATCAGAGCTTTAACGTGTTTAAAAGGTGGTTAAAACTGCTTCCTTCACAGAAGCTGCTTACTGACTTAAGTTGACTGCAAGCTAAGCTCAAATTTTAAAATAATAAATGTTTCGTTGTTAAGATGTAAAGAATGTGTAGACTGATTTTGGACGTAATTTTCAACATATTTTTGGTCTTTTTCTGCTGTTGTTGCTAAAAACACAGTTCCAAATGTTTTGTCACTCGTAGGTGTTACGGATCTCATAATCACGGCTACTAAAGATTCTTCAATTGCTGAGAAGATCAAAGCATTAAGTTGGAAAATCCAGTCTGAGGGGGTAAGAATTTAGCAGAAAGGTAAAACTCAATTCAGTTTGTGGAAATAATATTGGCCCATTTTCCAGGAGTAGTATTCTTAAGGACTATATCCAGTTGCAAAAGAATCCGTCGTCTTTTGTTGACATCCTCTCAACACGTCGCGTAAGGTAATTTCGTGCACTCTGCAAAGTAATGTTGTGTAATACACGTGCAGAGTGTTTTTTGCTCGTAAAATACACTCCTTTAATGTTCTCGTTGCTATCGCCGTCTTGGCTGCTTGAGCGTCCTCACTCACACTCTTCGAGGAAACCATGATATTTAAATGTACCTAAAGAACCGTGCTCTTGATGTACTTCCAGTTTCTATGGAAATGTACTTAATAAACTCCTGATAAAGGATATTTTATTTGTACTTAAATTAATTAATTTCTATGAATTTTAATTTGATATGAAGTTTTGTGACGTTCAACTGAGCACCGAAATGAACGCTGTTTTAAATCTTGCATTTTATCTGCAACAGGGAGCAGTCAACAAGGTTAAACAAGAAACTGCTGAATATCTTCTAGAATGTGTAAAAGCTGCTAATCATCCCGGATCAGGTCAGTAAGCTAGTAGTATCAGGTGATGATAGCCTCCATGGTTAAGGCTTTCTCATCTTGTTTATTTTAGAGGGCTTGATGAAAATGTAGCAGTGTTGTGCTTTTCTTTCACTGGGAGTTTTAGTTAATTGTCGTTTTTAGTGATGGTTAATTTCTTAGTACTACTGAAAACTATTTTCATTCATGTTCGCAGGGAAAAGGAGCAAAGAGGATGATGAAGTTCTAAAGAGCGATCCGCCAAACGATGGTATACAACCAAGCTATGTTATAACAGTAAGTTGCAACTATAATTTCCCAAAACACAACCGTTATTGGTCCAGTACCCAGTGAACTGTGGAATTAATGCATAACTTGTCAAGATAGAACTTACAAACTTATCTAACAAAATCTTGTTTATTTGTTACAGTCTAAACGGTTAGTGAAGGTGTCATCTCAGGAGAGACCTCAATCTTGCGTAGGATCAGTTTGGGCGAAACTTCAGAGGTTTGTAAACCAAAAGCTGCTGTGACCCGACTCTATCTTGATTAGTATAGTAGCAAGTGTATAAGTTAACGCGTTCAAACTTCAGGTACCTATTATCGCCCATGTGGGACCACACCCCTTGTCCCACTTGTTATGCCATCAATTTAAATGCTCATAGATAACTATGACACCGAACTTCTGCAGGGGAGAGAGGTCTTTCAAACAATATCCATTTGGGTGCTATTCAGTAAAACAGACCAGGGGAAATCATGTTTCTTCGACAGGAAAATTCCAGCTTAAATGTTTTTTCACTGCCTCCTATCTTTCTTTTAATTAATTTCACGATTCTTGTGGTAAATGGAAAGAAAATCGTTACCACCAGGACGAAGAATAAGCGAAAAATAGATCTCGAAATTTGCCCTCTCTGCTTGCCCGATTTTCGAAAGTAGTAATGCTCAGTAGTTTGTTTGGCTAAACGGTGGCCTGCAAACGACTCTACTTGCTTCAAACAGCGATTTTCGATGAGCTCTCTGGTGCGAACGAGTCAACCTGACCAAAGTGATGGGCAAGTTGACACCTACAGATAGTCGAATTACCCTGTTTCTGGATGGTCATACTCATATTAATGATCTCATGACTTCACATCATTTCGATTACTACGGATTCACTCCATTCACTACAGTGGAGTCCTTACACATTTCAATATGTTTTAAGGTGTGAAACCGCTGGTGCTGCTAAGCACAGAACGGCAAGAGCTGCATCTGCACTCGGTGTGAGAACAAGGCAATCAGTAGATAGACGAAGGATTCGACCTAAATCTGTTGGGAGAAAACCTGGTAAATTTTATTTGTCATCGAACTAACAAAAGAATTAAGCCAAGCCTACAAGCGCAGCTCCCTTTTAATACTAACTATTTTAACGGAAAAGTAAACTTTGAATCATCGCAATCGATATAAATAACTCTGACAAAATAACTAAATAACTTACTAACTAACTAACGAAATAAATAAATAAATAAATAAATAAATAAATAAATAATAATAAGACCAAGACCATGGACTGATAAAAGGGAAAAGGTACTCTAAAATAAAAACAGCGGCAACAAAACAATAGCTTCGTATTCTCGTTTCAATAGAGCAGCTTGTTTTGTTTGTCTAGTGTGAGCTTTAAAGCTAAACGGAAGAAAGACGACTATAAGCCAATAATTTTATGTTCTGTGGCCGGATCTCTGAAACTTAAGGTACGGAAAAACGAGCGACAAAAAACGTGCAACTTGTCTTGCAACATTGCTGTAAAACGAGTCGAATAGCGTTGTTGCGCGTTTTACCACCCACGTTCAAACCTGTTAACAACCTGATTTTCTGCAAGACAGGTTTGATGTGGGTGGTAAAACGCGGAGAAACGCTATTCAACTCGTTTTGCAGCTTGTTGCAAGACAAGTTGCATGTTTCTTGTTGCCCGTTTTTCCGGACCTTTAAAAAGTTGTGAATAAACAAAAAGGACATATTAAAATTGAAAGACAAAATCAAAATGAATTTCATGGCCAAGAGAAAAGAAAACAGTATAAAATAGTTGTTTTATAATATTTGTGCCTGATATTTTGCCTAACATAGCTGGAGCGTATGGACGATTTCGTAGTCACGTAAAACAGCCACTCGTTTATCAACATTTTTGTATGAAAAAATTTACCAGAGTTTCTCACTAAGCTTACAGTAATGAAAATGACTGACGGTTTTCTAATGAGACATTTTACTCCTTCTTTCTTTGTTAGGGCTTGGTGATCGAATAGAAGTCGGCCATCAGGTACTTTTTGACTCTTATTTATGAACAGTTATTGATGAATTTGAGAAAAGAAAAACTGCAATCATCCATTCGAAAAATTAGTCCTTTTTGACAGCAACCTCTGAGGTGGGTATCAAAGGGAAAACGAAAAACGTAAGATTTTGGCAGCAGTCTTTAGTAAGTGTAGGAACTGCGAAAATAAATTTCTTTTTCAAGTTTATAAAGTTCCTATCAGGTAGGTTGTAGCTAAGATCTGTTCATAGCTGTGTCTGGAGTAAGTTCCATTTCGCGCCGTGTCTCTTTGCCATAAAGCATGAGTAAGGTTTACAGAGAGATTTGATGTTTCAATCGCTAGCCTTTAGTCAGGAGTGACTCAGACGTTTGATAGAACCAAATTTTTATGTTTCAGTCCCTTTGGCCTTACCTACACACCACAGTTTTTTGAGAAACTAATTGGCAGTCTCCGAATTTCTTAAACCTTCATTTGTGTATTGAGGTCAAGTGAAAAAAAAACTTTCATGAGAAATCGAGTTTTATCGTCAGGAGAATAGAAACATATTTTCATATCAAATAGTTCGCACCTAGTGTCGTTTTCAACAAGAGGCTTAAGGCAACTAGCAAATGACATATTCTTTTATACCTGGTGATACTGTCGAACAATAGTCCTTTTCATATTCCTTGGAACAGTACTGTTTTCGCCCGAAAGTGAGGCTCATGTGCATGGGGGACTTCTTGTCCAGGGGCCGTTGGGGAATACAAGTAAGGACTATTATATGAAACTGTTTTGATCCTAATTTTTTTTTGTTTAACAAAGTTGTTTCTTTTCCAGACGTTTGGTCGCTTGGCAGCTATTCCTGAACCCAACATGGGTTTGGTTCAGTTAGATACCGTGGCAGGTACCTTATTACTGTTACAGTCGAAGCTCCCTTAACGAACACTCGTAAACCAACAGCTTTCCGGACAGTGGCCTTGACAAAACATAGTTGAACCCTCTGTTTACACAGAGCATTCCCATAAGCCGCCACCTTTAGCTGCGGACAAGTTTTCTCCCCCCCAAAGATGTCCACTGAAGGGTGCTTCGAATATAATCAGTGATGTAATAATTTTTTCCACAAAACATGCCTTGATTTAATATGATTCATCTAAAAGGATTCGGTAATTTGAAATGAAAAATTATATTCCTGGGCCCGGTTCCTCGAAAGATGGTTAAGGTTAACCCAGGATTAAGCCAAATTTCAAGCACGGTTTTCTAGTCTAAGAACATACAACTCGAGGTTACAAAATAGTGTTGACCTGTTACCACGAGATACAGTAATGATAACACAAAATGTACCCTAAGCAATGCATGTGAATGTCAAGTACAAAAACGGAACAAAATTTCATTCCTGGATTAACGCTAATCGACCTTTCTGGAACAGGGCCCTGGTACAAAAGCTAATACACCTCTTTAGCTTGTACGTTTTGTTTTCCCAATGCAGGTCATGTGATGATACTCTGGAGGACCGTTTCTTTAAAATTTCGCCTCATTCACGTGCATATGTAAGCATAATTATGAAAAAAACAAAGGGTGAAATTCCACCGGAGCTTCATCGAGAAAACCAAACATATCAGCCAAAGAGGTCTATTAACAATGCGGCGTGCTGTTTGGGAATACGGTAGAAGCAAGAGGAAAACTTCAACAGAGCGACAAAAAATGCAAGTCACTGAATCGAGTATCTTCTTGCAAAGAAAAAAAAATCTTCAGATCAGCTCTCTACAAAAAGTGCGAACCCTGCGTAAAAAAAGCTGTTTGCAGCCAGGCTAGTACGCTACGCTGTATAAACAAACCCATTGTCTACCGCTAGTAACATTCCATGTTATTCGTCAAGGCTATTTTTGCACGTGGTGCCCAAGCACTAGTTCATGGGCACCGGCACAAAATGTGTTGTCGTCACAACTTGTTTAGGTACCCGATATGTAACTGTGTGCACTTTTGCTCTATTTTACCTGTTCAGACGCCAATTTTAAACGTTAGGTTAGTAGGAAATAGTGCCGGATCCAGACCTTGAGATAAGGGGGGGGGGGGGGGGGGGGGGCTTTCATCCAGACCCTTAGATAAGGTGGGGGGATCTCCAAAAGGCCGCTCGGGCCTCAGTTGGTTTTAAAAATAAGGGGGGCCTCGGGCCTTTCGCACCCCTACCCTGGAGCCGCCACTGGGAAATTGGGTATGCTAAGCATTGGATTTCTCCGGAACTAATGCACACGAGGGACAGTTGCCACACAAGGACGTGACCTTGTTCTCATGCACTGAAACCGTGCTCATTTGCGCAAATAATTTATGATGTGAATACCTGAAAAAACGTGTGTTTTCACATCAGCGATTTTGTTAGATCTGGGGCAGTACACTGCTTTGTACTCGCTGCTAAGCTGACTTTTTAAAATGGCGTCTGGCCGGGCGGAATGGAGTAACTATGTACACAGTTACATATCGGGCATTCAAGGTGTATTCACAAAGCACTGTTTCCTGGAGACCAAGTGTGGATAGTTACCTTAAGTGTGAACGGAGCCCAGAGTTATGTTCACATTTGGCTCTGTTTTGTTTCTGCAGCGCCCAAGTTCCAGCAGGCTGACTATCCCATCAGCGAACTGGATGAGCAGTTCACTTACGTTGATTTTGCGGATATTAAGTGGGATCCTGTTTCGGAAAGTTGGACGCAAATTCCGTATGCAAAGTGAGTACATTGTGGTTGTGTTTTATGTTTGATCGATGCAGTGGCGAGTTTTCATTAAGAATCCATGTTTGATTAGTTTGCAAGTATATTGGATTAATACTCAACACTTAGTCCACTAACGAAATGGCGTAGTCGACTGTTGATATTCGCCTTGTTTCTACCTTAAAGTTACTCTCAAGACCAGACCAAAGAGTGATGATAGCTGGTGATCTTATCATTGACGTTTGACCTGGTCTTAAGAAACTTTTTCCCTGCCTTTCACGCTCCTACGAGAGTGTCATCACGTGCCACGAAATTTCTTCAAGTGCCAACCACGTTGGTCTTTTTCCTTTGTCTCTTCACGCGGCGTTCCTCCACTTTGTTGAAGATCATTGCCTGGCGAGTACATGTCACGCAATGTTGTTACTCTAATGTAGCGTTTACCACTCTCATAATTCAATTTGTACCAAAAATCAAATTTACGCAAATATTCAGGCAGTAAGGTAATATTGTTTCTTATTTTATGGCTGATCCGCGGGGAAGATGAAGCAGATCCTGCATTCACAGAGGGCTACCTTGATCTTGCCCGCTCTGGATTTCCCGCAAGTAAAAAATCTCTTGGCTTGATAATAAATCCTTTATTGACCACGCTTGTTCGGTCAAGGTGGCTGAATATTGGTCCCTTTTTGCGTTTTTATGGTCCTCCGCTCAACCATTATCGAGCCATCTTGGCCTCACGTTTGGTCAATAACTCTTATCAATTTTCTGCTTTATCGTGCTAGGGAATTAAAAGAAATCCAAAGGCAAAGAGGTACGTAAAAGAATTGGTTATCCGCATGGCACCTGACACCGTGTCAGGTTGTCTGCATTTTCTCAATATTTATCTTAGAGTACAGCACTGGTTTGTGGAGGCGTGTGTGGCCGAGCGGTTAACACCTCGAACTCCAGATCTGGAAGTCCAGGGCTCAAGCCTCGCCCGCCGAGTTGTTTCCTTAGACAAGGAACTTTACTCCGCTAATTGTCTCTCTTCACCCCGGTGTATAAATGGGTACCGGAGACATCCTGCTGGGGGTAACCCTGCGATGGACAAGCATCCCGTCCAGGGGAGAGTATCAATACTCCGAGGCATGCTTCATGCTAAAGAAACCGGGATAAACTCCGGCCCCTTTAATTTGGACCTTTAGCGCGTGTGCGCCTTAACCTTTTTTACTTACAGCACTGGTTTCCAAAGGCTTTCTGTAGCGTTTCTGTTGGGGCATCTAAAAGGCTTCTTAAGCTTTGCATTATTAATCAGTCCACTGAATGTTTTCGTGTGGTCGTCGTAATAACATATCCTATAAAAGGACGTAAAATTTGACGTAAAAACATTCCCAAAAAGCACTCGGTGTTCTGCCATTTCGTTCTAGCTTCTGAGCTTCATACTGGGTTGCTTTATAGTGCTCACTGCATTGTGTTTAATCCTTTGGAGTAACTTTTTTTTTCTGCGGAATTGAGAATTGATTTTTTAGCTGGTAAGTTTTGATTTCCTATTTCAGACTAAGTGATGGTACCCAAATTCTGTTTCTTTCATATGTCTTCCTGTGCATGTGCATTAACGTGCCTATATATGAGTAATTTATGAAAAGACTTGAAAGGCAAATTCCTTGGGGCGGGTTGTTCAACGCCGGGTTCAGATAACGAGGGGTTAGCGCCAAATTTGAATTCAGATATGAGAGCTTAAAAAGCAAATTCAGTTTAAACCTTCTTGTCTACAATTTTATGATTGGATGCTCTAAAAAGGAAAGAAAAAATTATCTGAGAAAATGCTTTTGAACAAAGGAAAAAGAAACGTGGATTAAACCCCGGGCTAGCGTTAATCGGCCTTCGAACAACTGGGCCCTGGAGAATATCACGTGAGGTGAACATACTAGCTAAAAGGCTAAAATATAAAGAAGGTCTGTTGGTTTTTGAAATGAAATCAACCTTGTTTTTTTTAGCATCAAGAAGTGCAAGTCTTAACAGCAAAAATTCTAAGGTATGGCCGATTTTATTTTTTGCTGAAATAGTGTCTTAGGCAGTTGAACCTCCACTAACGACCACGTTTCGACAACGGCCCCTTTTTTCTGTCCCCAAGGTGGCCGTTGTGACAACGGCCCCTTTTTTCTGTTCTTAAAGTGGCCGTCGTGGAGAGGTTCAACTGTACCAACGTTTATATACCGTAAAATTCCGAAAATAAGTCCCGGGGCTTATACTTTTCAAAGGCCCTTTTTGAGGGGCTTATATTCGGAGGGGCTTATCTATGGAGGGAAATTTGCGTTTCAAAATCGATTGGGCTAGCCTTATATAGGAAATTTACCGTTTTTATTTTGTTATATTTTGTATTTGAGGGTAATTTCCAAGAACAAGCCCCCGGGGGGCTTATTTTTTGGAGGGCTATTCAACGGAGGGTTTTTTGCGTTACAAGTTTGGGGGACTTATATTTGGAGGGGCTTATACAAGAAGGGCCTTATTTTCGGAATTTTACGGTATTTTATTTTGGAAGAAATTCTATGCTTATCTTTGACGTGCCATTTTACATGAAAGCGAATTTCAACCAAAATTGCAGGGTGTTTCGCAGTTCCTATCCGAAGCAATCAGACAAAATCTTCAGCTCCGAGTGGATATCCCTGCAGCGTTCAATGACACAGTCTCGGTGCATGATGGAGAATCGTTTACACAAGGTAATTTGCAACAAGAGATAATAAACTTTTGACAAAAAGCGTCACCTTCATCATCTTCATCATCGTCATCATTATCGTTTTCGTCGTCTTTATTATCTCCATATTCCCCATTATTGTCACCTTCATCATCGCCATCATAATCATCAATTTCATTTTCATTGCCACCACCACCGCCATCATCATCATCATCGTCGTCGTCGTCGTCGTGATAAGATTTAGTTCTCCACACACAAAAACGTCGGTTTTGTTTTGCCATTCTCATCATCGTCATCATCATCATCATCATCGTCGTCGTCGTCATCGTCAGTATCAATATCTATCATCATGTTACAAGAATTTAAAAGAATTCACAAAAAAATATAAGAATTTAAAAAAATAAACGTCTGTTTCGTTTTGCCATACTCTTCAGGTAACACTGTTATAACAGATCACGTGAGATCAATAGTTCGTGAATGTCTACAAGAAGCTGACGTGCCATGGGCCAGTTCAACGGAGACGGATGTTAATAATAATTTGAACTACAAAGAAGAAGATTATTGGGACGAACGGGAAAAACCGGTACGACATACTGAGTTACTAGAGAGAAGTAATTACGGCAAACGAGAAACGTGAATTTGTACCACTTGACCAAATTTTCCCTTTACTTGACATTTACAGTTCACTATAGGTACACAGAAATCGTAGATGCTCGTAGTTGTGCAGGGACGGCAAAGAACTGTACAAAACAGCGTGATCGTGCAGAGTTGTTGTTTTGCTAAATAAACCTATTGCGTTTTTTCCCGTCACCGTCGTAGTTTCGTTGGGTCCCTAATCTCCAGGTATTACGCGTGCTTGGCAAGGATGTTATTGTAGCCATTTTGGGCTTCCAGTAAGAATGAATGGAATTCATAGAACAATCTGATCACGCGTTTGGACCTTTTACCACTCGTACTATGATCACGCACGTTTCTACCATTTATCAGGTCAAACTTACTCAAAGTACCAGCGTAATTGGTTAATTTTGATCTAAGTTGTTTATTGTAGTTTCGTGAATGTATTATTATTTTCCTGTAATCCCATTGGTCATCTTTTTCGAGGTGGCTCCGGTTATAGTAGTCGTACTGTAAGCAGCACTGCGGTTCGTTCAAATTAATACTTTATTTTTTATTATACTATTTCAGATAAGTCCAGTTGACATTTCTGTTGTGACGGCTAGCATTGATTCAGAATCAGCGAAGGGTATGTAGGCTTAAGTGGAATTTCTTTTGCGAAAAGTTATGTACCTCATTTAGCGTTTGTTTACATGGAGAAAGAAAGTTGGAAAGCTGGATAACTTGGATTAGTCTATCTCCGAGCGCTGTCTGCATTTGTTTCTCAGATGCTTAACATTCAGCTTGTTTTTCCCATGTCATTTGAATGTGCCAACAGATATTTAAATCGTTTATTTGAAATACTGGGTTCATTAGCCCTGAAAAGACCGTCATGGGGGAAAAATGATTTTAAAGTTCTTTTTCTCTGTATTATTATAAGTATCTTCCAAACCTTATTCTTTTTGTATTTAACCATGATGCGAACAACGCAAGATGTAATTATGAATCATGACAGCTTCTCTGCTAGCAGTGTACTTGTCCTTTTATGATTGGTGGGAGAAAGTAGACTTTCTCCTTAGTCGCAATGCCATTTGAGTTGACCTTTATAACCAGTATTTTTCGTACACAAGTGTGTCACTTGCCATCATTAATTTTGTCTGTTCGTGGCAACCACTGACCGAAATTTCTGCATGTAAACCCAACGAAGGGTTGTTTTGCCTTTTAGGATCATTCTGCTGGTAGGAATTCTCATTCTCTCTCCATGTAAACAGCCTCTATTTTAGATGATAAGTTATTGTTGGATGTTACAAACTAAATATAGTTTGTATGGGTAATGAAAACGTAGATGGAAAATCCCATAAGCAAGTAAGCCAGGCATAACTCAAAGCAACTGTAAGTAGTAGGCGAATGACTCGGGAAAACCCGTATGATCACGCACGTCACCATTGATTTTGGCGCGAAAGCATACTATGCAGCCGTTGCCAAGCGCGGTTTAACCGAGAACGCAGGCAGAAAATCCAGTGAACCAATGAGAAACGGGAACTTGAAGCAATTACATGAAGCCGACCCCAAAAGCTGGAAAGCTGCTGTAACCATGTACGTTTTTTTTTTTCTGATTTGTTGAGAAAGTGTCGCCTGACAACTTAGCCAATCACCAAAAAATATGGTTATTGTAAATGTAACTACTGTAAATTTTTGACGCCCTAAAAATCACTCAGTCTTAAAATTAATATGCCAGTATTGAGGCTACGACTTTGTCTCATATTGTTATCTTTTTGTGTTAGACTGTTGCCTTGTGGAAGATGAAATTGAGAGTAACAGGTAAGCCATCTTTATAAAGTCCAAAAAAAAGCACATCAGTTTCTCGTAAGCAAACGTTCCTTTTCCTACATATTACATTGACATTCGTTCGTGGTACTATCCTACGAAGCTCCTCCATTTTGATTTTTATACAACGCTTTGTTATAAACTTTACTGGTCTTAAAAGCTGTTTTTCCTTTGAAATACTAACATTGATACTGTTTCTCGCAGCTAAAACTGCTTGGTAGCTTAAGTTCAGTCTGTGAGATTTTTTCCAGTGTTGACAGTTTATTTTTTAATCTCCACTTATATATAAGAAAGGATCTGTTTATTTCATGAAGTCAGGTTTGATTGCTTTTTACTTTATTTGAAATGGAATAAGTTTGAGTTGCCATCAATGAAAACAACTCGGGGCCGGTGCAAACGAGAGGTCAAAAAGCCTAAAAAGCGCTGGATACTTTGTCTCTTAGCCATTGAACTGCAAACAAATAATTTTCAATTTTGTTTCTAGCTAATTTTTCAAACATAAAAATCTTATAATAATAACAGTGAATAAGCGATCAACCTAGATACCCACACGATGGTATTGTCCTTCATCCTGTTTTTTTTTAGTAAGGACATCGATGAACAAGTTCCTGAACAGGATATCACACTTGACGAAGATGCACAAGATGAGCTTGAATCTGCAGAGACATATCTACCTTCCCAAGGATCCCCAGACATGGAAGAAATGGTTTCCTACACTGAAAATGCGAGAATAAACGCTTGGAGGACCCCTGAGGTCATCAAAAAGGCTGCAAACAGTGGGGTCCCCTCCAGGGTAGGGAGTGCAACTACAAGGGCGAATGCAAACCCTCCATCCACCCCACCCCCACAGAGACCCTCATCACCAACACAGCCAAGCAAGATTCCGTTCAAGCAGGCGGATCGATGGTTAGCAGGCGGGCGGGACATCAACAGTGCCTCTGTAAAGCGTGTATCTGTACCCCTGCCTGGATGGATGCAAGGACTGAATGTTGTCAGGCGACCCAAGTCGTCACCTGTCGTAAGAGGCCCTAGGTACGGTCCTAATGTTACGTCCTTTTGTTACTGTCTACCTCATTTAAGGTGATGCTCTTCGATGAAGCGATAGGTCTCTTGGAGGTTCTCTTTACACTGTTAGTTAAGAACTTCAGTTGGGGAAAAAAAGTCGTATTTTGTAATTGTCATTGTCACTTTTCTAACCCCCTGAGCTCTTAGGAGTTGATAAGAACTCCTTGAAACGTGTCCGAGGGCTACCCTTGCTCCTCTTGCTCGTATGATTTCGAAGTTATTTACATTTTTTGTAAAAATGTGGTTTGAAATTTATGCCGATATCTCAAACCTCTTTATACCTACGTCGTTAAAAACGTCGTTCTTTCCCACGATTTGAAAAAGAGGCTTTGGTCAAAATTAAAAAATCTCATTTCGTTTATTTTCTTCAGGCAAACTTCAAGTCCTGTATCGTCCAGAACGCTTTTGACGAGGCCCAACACAGGTAACATAAATGAACCGACAGCTCAATTATTATGATTATTTATCTTACCAACCCGTATATTTTGTCCTGTAGGTCGGCTAGTAAGAGGTGCTGCTTGGGTTCAAGTTAGAGGCTCGTCTCCAGTGTATGGACAAATACAACAAACACGAGTAAGTTTACTAGAATCACACAACAACATGTCAACCTCTGTAGCTTGTATGTTTTGTTTTCCCAATACAGGTCATGTGATAATACTCTAGAGAAATGTTTCTTTTAAATTTCGTTTTATCCACGTGCATATCTACCCATGAAAAACACAAAGGGTCAAATTCCCCTGGGATCTGTCTTAGGAAAACAAAACGTACAAGCTAGAGAGGTCTATTAAGGAAAGAGGAAGCTACTAGTTCTTTAATGAGAGTCTATATTTTTAATTATTGTAAATCATCACTAATTAATCATTGATTTAATTAATTAATTATTTAACAATTAATGAATGAGGCTGAGTATCCTATGAAGAATTATGGAGATCGAGGAGGGTGTTATCCGTCGAGGCCGTAGGCCGAGGCGGATAGCACCCTCCGAGATCTCCATAATTCTTCATATGATACGAAAGCTGAATTCAATAATTGTTTTATTATTCATTCAAAATTATTCCTAGTTTAAAAACATGGCTAAAACATGCTTACCTCCATCGATCCATCGATGTTAAGTTCATCTTCGATAGTGCACGTTTAGGTTTGTCCAGCTCCGCAAATATTCTCCAAATAGCAGATGTCGTCCTTCGAGTTGTCTTCTTGCTGTTCTTGCCATTTTTTTAGGTATTTTTTCGCCTAGTTCTTACTATTGAAACGAGTGAAATGTCCGCCATTTTTCAAGTTCACAATCAAAACAACTCAACCTCGTCCCCAGGTCTTCTCGGTTAACGGTGCCTTAACCTGCGAAAACGCTGCATTTTTGACGTCATGTCCTCTTTAAACACAAAATTCTTCCAAATTTGGTCATCAGTAACTGGTTATGGTGAATTAAACGTGTGCTTTTAGCCAATCAGAATCGGGAAAATATTTAAGAATGAATAATAATATGTATTTAGTAATCATTATGTTAATTATTGTTATTTTTAATTATGGTTAACACCTTGAATTTCGATAGAAACTACATTTACCGCAAACTTAAGAGGCTAAAACTTTCGTTGATTCTTCAAAACAGGTGGTTGTAAGAAGAAGATAGACACTGTGAAAAACTGGAAATAAAACCAAGCGAGCTTCATCGTTGCATCCGTACTATTTGTCTCCAGATATTAAAATGCAGTTACACGAGACGTTGAAAATATAATCTTGTGGTACAATTTTTTTTTTATCTGAATTCACATTTAAAGGAGCCACGGGAACATTCAATTTAGAAAATGACAATTTTTATAGATCGCTTTCTTTTTCAATAGTTTTTGAAAGTGATAGGAATCTTACAAGCATTTTCTCGATCTGGTGGAAACGTAACGTTATTTATGAAGGTTAATTATTTATGAATAGACCATATTTGATGCTAAGTGATTTGAAAACAGTTTTGTATGAACATCTAAGTTGCATAGTGTGATCATTAGTTGTGTCAGCGTTCAAAGAATGACATTAATGTTACTGCAGTCTACTATTTATAAGTAATCGTTAGTTTTTAAATTTTTAAAACAGTTGTACAGAGTTTGAGTGAACAGAGTGCATTTTTAATTATAGTAAGTTAATGTGAAATAAAGCTTTATTTTATATCTATGTATTGTGATTTGTCGACGTCTCCGACATGTTCGTAGCCCGCATACAAAGAAAAGTGCTTATCTGTTGTACGTTTTTGCCATGATGCCTTAATTTTGTTTGATTGTGGATGAAAGCCTTAAGTACGACCATTCAAATGAAAGCTACTTAACAGTAGTTTCCTGTAGCACTAGATTCTAAGACGAGGACCACTACGAGAACGAAATTTTCTCAAAACTAAATAGTGAGTGCGGGTGAACCAGCGTCAAATTGGCAGAATTTCAGTCACGTCGTCAGCAGCTTTGCAAATTGCTCGGGAATAAAAGAAAGTTGTAACATGTGAAAAGAGTTCAATTCCCACAGGATTTTTTTTTGTACACAAACATGGCCGCCGATTAATTGTTTTGTACACAAATTTGGCCGCCGCGACGTCATGTGAAATCGTATTACAACAAGAGACAGAAAACTTTACTGTTTAGCTTAAAATTAATTTGTGAATTACGAAACGTATTTTTAAGCGGTTGTCGTTGATTGCAAAGATAATTTTCGGTAATTTGTACGTTTTATTGAGAAAAATTGTGCTATATTGAGTCTATTAACAGTTATACTGTGATGTTTTTTTAAATTCATATATGTGAAATTAAGGTTCAGCTTCTGCCAATTTTGACTGAAATCAATTGCACGACCGTCAATGAGTGCTTGTGAAAGCCACATTGGGATTTATAAACTATGTATTTTGCCTTTGTCGATCGTCGAAGCCGCCAGCTTTTTGTCTTTGTTATTATCGATTTTAATTGCGGTTTCATGCTATTTTCGTTTATTTTTTTCTTTGGGTTCTACCTTATTAACAGACCTTCATGTTTCCTTCCCTATTTAAACTGAAAAATGTCGTCGCCATGTTTAGTTATTTAATAAAAGCAACACATCGGTTTTCGTTTTATTAGCTGCTTCTCCTAACTCGCTTGTGAGTTTATTACGCAGAGATAAGTAGAAATTAAACTCAAGAACTGATCTATGATCTGATGTGGTATTCACTTCTTCCCAGACGACCATGTATAAAATTGTTTCAAATTGTTTCCTGGCTTCCTGTGTAACTTGCTGGGCTGCAACTTGGTTTTCGTCCCGCGAGTTTCGAGGAACACTGAAAAATGGCTGAAAACAATTACAACAACAGACAGACCAATAACTGCGCTGTGCAAGATATAAAATACAGTCTCATCAACAGCAAGTGGAATTTGCACAATCACAGAAAGAACCCAAGCCAGCAGAGACGTAATCAGTAAACGAGATTCTGTGACGATTGTTATGTAATCGAAGGGGTGTTTCATGGCAACGTAGCGTTCTCCGCTTGCTAACAACAAGTGCAAAAACGAGCTAGATAACAAGCAGTTTGCGATAGCAAAAAGAAAACTTTCAGTAAAACACGACCGGCCATTGCTTAAATCCATATGCAAGATAGCTATCAGCCCCGCAATGAAGAGGGGCTGAGCCAGAATTCCCACCAGAAAATTGGTCAATGCGAGCATGGCTAATACAATGTTCGTCTTTTGCACCCTCAATTGGGATTTCTTCTTTACGGCGATAATCACCAGTGCGTTAAAGACGGCAGTGAAAGGAACAGGGATGATGTTGATAACTACGTAAAAGATAAGACAACCTTGAATTAAAGAGGAAGGCTGGTGAAGCTTTCCAACGTCCCTTTCACCGGCCAAGCATACAGGAGAGGGCACGGAGACTTTTCTTGCTTGACTTGAGTTCATCTTTCCTCTATTCTGCATTGCCAAGGAATTGGAAAAGAGAATGACACATCTTTTGAATCGTAGTTCCCAAGCGTTTAGGATTGAAACTAGCTGTTTCCTTTCAATGTGTTTGTGTTTTATATGCGTACTCGACCATTCGATAAACATTATCACAGATATCCTTTTATAAAATAACTAAGGAAAAAAGGGTGTTCTGATTGGTAAAATATACGTAATGCTGATATCTAGTATTGGAGTCTGGAGTGCTATAATTAGCTGTTAAACCGATCTTAAAAGATCGGTTTTACCATTGAATGGGTCTTTCGCATTAATTGATCACGTGATCAACTTTCTATAAACACGAAAACAGTTCACTTTTGAAAATTTTGTTAGCAGGAACTGAAATAGCATATTAAAATTAGGTAACCTGTAATTTTCAACCGTACATCTCAAAAGTAGCGATCGGAACTGCCGCCGAAAATTAGAAGGATTTGTATGGGAAAATCAGTTCTTGCCACCCATTCACTTCCACACAAACCCTTGTTAATTTGGAAATTTCCAAACTGTCGTAAAATATATCCTTCAGTATTATGGGGCTCATATCTCCTTTTTATTCATAATAGGCAATTTGAGCCCTTAGATGCATAAGGGGAAGATTTAACGACAGCTTAAAAATGTCGAAATTTACAAGGAGTTGTATGGAAAGCCACTAAAACGCGATTGGGTGGCAAGAGTTGTTTTTCTCACACAAATCCTTCTACTTTTTGGCGGTCGTTGCAATCGCTCCTTTTGTATACGGCTGAAAATTCACACGTTACTTAATTTTGAAATGCTCTTTCAGTTCCTGCTAACAAAATTTTCGAACTATTTTAGTCTCTTTACAAAATGTTGATCACGTGACCAACTATTACTTAAGGTTTATTCATGAGCTATAGGAAACATTTGGTTCGACGAAATAAACGTTAAATTTTTGTGTGATAATATCGGATTACTAACATTGTCAACACTGAAATAGTCTTGTCTGATCAGTTATCCGGTATCAGTATAAGAACTTATGGCTACCGAGACTTAACGAATACCAATTGAGTTTTGATGTGTAAAAAATCTCTTCAGGACTGGGGACATCATCATCCTCACAGACAGGATTATGATTTTGCAATCATATTAATTGTTTTTGTCATTCATCTAATGAACGCTAATAGCCGTTGGTGATCATTACTTTCGACTGAAATTAACTTGATGTTGTAGCAATGATACCGAGAGCAATTGTTTTTTCTCTTATCATGCTTATTTTCCTCAAACAAGCTTTGGCTGCGAAGCAGTAAACAACGGGCGGTTAAGTAAAGACACAGTGCAGAACTGAGAACTGAAAAAAGGCCAGTCCATAAATTTAAGGCAAAGCAATTAAAGGCAAATATCATGATCATGAAGTAGTAATCACGACCAATATTAGTTTTATAACTGTTTATCTTATCTGTTTAGTGAGGACGGTTTTGTTTTATATGATTTTGTTTAGTATCTAATGCTTTTTTAAAGATGTCTTAAGTAATTTAGTTTTGGTACGTTGAAAATGTTGTTTATAGGTTGTAGAGGATTGAAACGCACAGGCTCGCGATAGATGTAATAATCAAATCCGGATAAAAAGCAAATCCTTCATTTAAACACTCTAAAGCTTATGGGGTCGTGTCATGTACAAGATAAGAATAAAAACTATTTACATCATGAAACTACTTTACGTAAAATTCTCCTAAGAGTATTATTGTATAGTTCAACCTCCATTTAGAGGCCACCCTTGTGATACTGACAAGAGGCCGTCTTATGGAGGTTGGCCGCTCATTGTAAAGAAGTTCCTCGTAAATTAGCATATAATTCTTTAGCAGAAACATCACTTTTATATTTTATAACCAACAGGCGACGGGATGGAATTTACTGGCTCTCAGTCAGTTGTCACCTACAGGTGGGATTGTATTTTCCTGAATCACATTAAAAAAAAAGCCAAACTAAATTGAATCAAGTGCTTGATGGCCGCGTAATAGAGGTGACAATAATGGCAGAACTCTCGACGGGACGGCCAAAGGTGGCCGTCGCCGCTTGATAGGGATTGCCGCTTAATGGAGGTTTAATCTACAATTCTCTTCTACAATTACTTTGGGACTTCAATTACTAGCTGCTAAATAGAGTTTAGCCGCTTAATGGAGGTTCAACTGTATACGAAATTAAGAAGAAAAAGGAAAATGTAAGTAAGAATTTTAGACAGATTAAAATGTAACTGCATTTAGGCGCATTTTATCGAACAGCACATATATTGGTAGTTTGTTCTTGCTTTTTAAAAGCAAATTAAAAATACATGAATGAAAAGACGGGTTGCTTTTTTACGATGGAACCACTAGTAAGGACTATTAGGCATTATATGCCTTTGTGTCAAACGAGTTAAGCTTTTCAGAAATCAGCTTAATGGAAATAAATTTCATTGAATTTTTTTAATTTGTAAATCTAATCCTGCATAAGCAATTTTTTTAGTTTTTTTTTATATATATCAAAACTCATTTTTTTCCTTTAAAATTCCAAGTGGTCGCTTGCAGGAGGATTAAAAGAATAAAAAACTTGGAAACCGTCGTTCAGAATGGTGGTCACGGTCGCTTACGATAGGTGTTCGCATGACTTTAATTGAGGTTCGACTGAATTAATGTACAAAACTGGTTTTGAATAGAAACTATGCGAGTTGAAAAATGAGGAATGCGCTGATGTCTTGGATATTAAATTTTTGAGTTTTCTAGTGAAAGTGACAGTCAAATGCAAAGCAAGGAAGTCTTGTTCAATTTAGCACTAGGTCAAACATCAACGTAATATCACAAGGGAGGTAAGAGAAGAAGTAGTACAACAAAAAACGATCTTTTACTTTCATGTAAAAAAAATGAATTTTTTTTCAGTTTTCTATGTTTTCACAGAAATTACGGAGAAGGGGACATAAAGGCCTGTTGTAACACAAAACTCCAAGAAAAAGATAACGGAAACGGCATTAAACAGCAGTTTTTTTACATAAATTTTAATAAATTGAAAACCTAAAATTGACTGCACGTTCTTTGCGACCATTTTTTCCGCAAAACCGCCTTGTGTGATATAGGCCATCTGTATAAAGAACTCCGACATTGTTATAGTTACTATGATGATGATGATGATAATGATGATGATGATGATGATTATAATCATAACTATAACAAAATTGTTAAATCTGATTGGCTATCAACTGCCCTGATTTCAGCCTTAATAGGACAGTGTAATTGGACAGGACGCGCCATCACGCGCGCGCTTAAATGGCTTTCTTTTTCACTGCTAGCAAAAAAGAATCTTGGAATTTCTTGTGTTTTGGTTTAAAAAAAGAGCCTTATATATCACAAATTTTGTTAAGTTATGATTAATTGGTAACAGAACTTCGTGTTGTCCAATTCGGTCTGTAGTCATACTCGTGTTTAAGATTTTGTTAATCACTCGTATCATTAGAGACCGAATTGGACTCCACCCAGACCTGTTACTATTACTTATAATTATTATTGAAATTCGCACAGCTGATGATATTAAGGCTGTTTTGTTCTCTGGCTCCGGGTAACAACAAGTTGCCTAGGGAAGCGTAGGAACACAATCTGTTTTCTTTTCTCTCCCATACATCTTGACCACCTTTCTTAAGATTCTTGCTGAACTCCACAGTACATATTTCAGGATCATTCACACAAAGATTTCCACGTTAATATCATAGGTGACGAATTACTCCTTAATTTTGGCGCGAAATTTCAGCGATAATTTGTAATTTCACATGTGAAATTACAAAATTGCCATGGCAACCTTCCGTACGTCTCAGTGTCAAGATGGCGACGAAGTTTTAAAATGTCATGAATGAAGATGCCAGGGCATATAAAGACGCTTTAGAAAACCTGAACTCACCAAAGACCACATCAAGAAGGATTCTAACAGGTATTTTGTGGAAAAATTCTAAACTTCAGTCAAATTTAAGCTCTAAACGTTCGAGAGAGTGGAGTTCTCGATCGATACGATCCAGGATAAACATGTCAAAAATCCAAGATTGCTAACATAATTCGTCACCCATGAAATGTGGGTTGTAAGAACAAAGTTGATTCCGGTGGTAATGGGGGATTTAGGATCAGCACCAATGAATTTGAAAAGCAACCTGAAGGTTATTGGTATGTGTAATCAAATGGTATACTCGTGAAATTAGGGAATAATTTCACGCGCGTTTTGTCCAAACCCTTATAATTTCCCGAGCCTTTAGGCGAGGGAAATTATTAGGATTTGGACAAAACGCGCGTGAAATTATTCCCTAATTTCACGAGTATATCATTTGATTACACATACCAATAACCTTCAGGTTGCTTTTCAAATTCATTGGTGCTAATCCTAAATCCCCCATTACCACCGGAATCAACTTTGTTCTTACAACCCACATTTTTCGAAATTTTCTCGCAAGGTCTTGATACTTTTCAACATTCTGGAATTGCCACATCTGTAATTTCACAGCTCGTGTCTCTCTGATCTTGTCAATAATCACCAAATCCGGTCTCCTGGCCCCAATTTCATGGTTCGTTCGAACACTGAAGTCCCACAAACGTTTGTAGTCATCAGTTTCGAATTGTCATACGACCAATACTCCTTGGCTGATTCATGATCATGCATGATGTAGAAGAATAAGCGCTAATTCGCCTGTGACTCAAAATCCCTGAACGGCGGTAACGTAATTATACATTCAGTTATATTTCCAGCCGCATTACAGACAACAAATTGTCTTGGTTCGGGTTTACTAAATAAAGATATTTCTATTGCATTTTCCTTATGCTCCTCTTCCATGTCCTTGGCTTCTCCTTCTCATAATTTTAGGAAGTAGAGGGTATGGAAGGGGCGGTAAAGGAGCATGACATAAACCTGTGGGACTTAATGTTGCGTTGCCGCGAGGTAAACGCTTTGGTAAACCCCAAGAAATTTCAGTTCACAGTCAAGCAGGTTACCTGGATGGGACATCTTCAAGCAATGGTAATGGAATTTCTCCGCATCATGATGGTGGTCAAGACATGATGGACTCACCTAAAGACGTCAACGGGCTCCAGCATTTTCCTGGTACGTGCAACTATTTGTTTAGCTTCACACCAAACCTTGCAGAAATTGTGAAGCCTCTCACCGAACTGACACTGAAGCAAACGCAGTCTAGGCGTGATCCTCACAGCATGACACAGCCTTTAAAAGAGCCAGAATTGTAAACCATGTGTGTTGCAAGTAGACGCCAGTGGTACGAGACTGGGAGGAGCATTGCTGCAAGATAGGCATCCTCTGCCTTTCACCAGCTCCTCAAAGTCGGCTACTGAAGTCAACTATGCTTCTATTGAAATTGTGTTTGGCCATCGAAGAAGCATGCACTAAGTTCTACCAGTACCTGCACTGCAAGCAAAATGTGATAGGACACTCTGATCATCAACCACTGGAAACTATTTTCAAGACACCTTTAAGTAATGCTCCTAAGCGTTTGTAGCCTATTATGCTTCAGATTCAGCCATTCAAGTTCACGGTTGTGTTTAAGAAGGAAAAGCACATGTACTTGGCAGATATAGCCTGTCAAGAGCTGCCTTACAGAAGCCTACGACCTCTGGCCCCAGAGATTAAGTACTTCAGTGTTACTTAGGAATGACGAGTTGTTCAGAGCAGAGGTGGAGAATCTAGAACTGAATTCTCCTGAGATGCTCCCTAGTACGATAGAGGAAATCAGAGTGTCAACGAAAGGTGACCTAACGTTGTCTGTCCTGTGTGAATTCATGGCTCAGGATGGCCGCCTGACAAATCCTGTGTTCCAACAGGGTCCGCCAGTATTACCCATAGCGAGATGAGCTAGCAGTAGATCATGGTGCACTGTAAAAGTCACATAAAGTTGTCATACCCCAGTAGTTGCAGGCTTGGATGTTGAGAAAACTGGGGACACGTACGTACCAGGGGGGGGGGGGGGGGGTGAAATTATGTTGCGTAGCGCACGTGAAGTAATGTATTGACCCGGAATGCGGGCGGCAATTCTCCAAGACAATGCCAACTGCTTTGTGTATGCTAGCTATAGTTCATCACTTCCGAAAGAACCGATGTTGTCACACGAAATTCCCCATGGCCCTCGTAAGTTCATCTCACAAGAACTGTTTAAGCAAGGCGGACGGTGGTATGCCGTGACAGAAGACCACTACAGGAAGGTGCAACAGAGCATCTATAGATCCTGCGTTTGCGGCATATTCGTTTGCGGTCCTTTGCAGTTTAAATGTCCATTTGTTCCTGACGTGCCACAATAATGGCGAAACGGCTGTCAACGGCTACAACCCCGCTCTGTCTTGGTTTCTATCGGTGTCGTGTTTATCTCTTGCAAAGTTAATTTCCACGTATTATGATAAGCCTTGCAGAATTCGGTTTGACCACTACATTGACTGGTTCGAGTTAGATCTGTTACACGTTAACATCACTGCGGCGCATGTTATCTCGGTCACAAGGGCACACTTCGCCCACTATGGTGTACACGATAAGTTTTTATCCGACAAGGGTCCCCATTATGTTACTCAGGAGTTCTTAAGTTTTGCCGAGGCTTAGGATTTCAGTTGATTACCCGATCGCCGTATTACGCGAGGGCGACGGGTAAAGCGAATCAGCAGAAAAGAAGCTAAAAAGATGTTACAGAGGTCTGGCCTATACTTAGTGTTCTTCTGGAGCACAGGAATATACCGCGTCAGGGTATATCTTACTCCCAAGCACAGAGATTTATCTGCCGTCGAACAAAGTCAATTTTGCCAGCGTCTGAATCATTGTTGCGTCAAATGGGACCACCAGTAGAAGTGGTGCGCTGAGAACATCTAGACAGAAGGGCTAAAGCAAAAGTCCACTATGACAAAGCTGTACGTAAGGAGCTAGCGCCGCTTGTGCCTGGGAAATTTGTCCTTACCAAACCCAACTATCACCACCGGGTTGAATGGTGGAATTACGGGGAGGTAACCCACGTTCGTATGTCGTTAGAACACAAGACGGATTGGTCCGACGTAACAGAACCCAGCTAAGACCTGCTGGGCCATCAGTTTCACGTAGTCAGGAACTGGTACAACTACAAGGAGAGTCCACACCAAACAGCAAGCAGTGACCATAACAGATAGTCCTGTTATGAACCCACCTACACTGGTTGACGCAGCACTAACCGCGGCAAGTCCTCTTGTGACTCAGCCCTCGCCTGTTGGAAGTCGAGTGCAAGTGTCTCGGTTTCGGTCGACTAATTCGACTATCAATGAGACTAGACCTCTGACAATGAGCGACTACAAAGACTACAAGATGCAGAGGCAAAGCACCTTGACTGTTGCCTAAACTTGCCTGTTTTTGTTACAAATTCGTTAATTTATTTTTAACATATTTTAAAAGACGTTAGAAGGGAAGAAGTTGGTAGGACTGTGGTGCGTATGCTCAGCGGTATTTACCGCCATGTGTGTGTGTGTCTGATATGGTATAGATCGTTGTCTTTACTGTTTCGTCTTTGCTGTGATAGGACAGTGCTTCCCGGGGGAGGGGGTTACTCCGTTATATAAGCCATATAGGTATGTGCCCCCCCAGAGGGTATGGTTTTGGGGACTCTCTGGTCTTAAAACGGGCGATACATTTTGCCCATTTTGGTCTGGGATGGGGAATTGTTTTCGCGGGAACTACGGGATTGTATGAACGTATGATGGTTTCAATTCCAAATGAATAAGAAAGACATAGAATTATACGAATTCGAAATGCATTTAATTGAAGAAATGTTTTGTTTGCGCTCTAATCTAAGTAATTATGACTCAATTCTGCCTAAAGGCAAGGTCTGAAAACGGGTGTGGAAATTGACACTTTTGGGTCTGAAATAGGGTCAGGATTTGGAGAATCAGGCGGCACATCCCCACCAAGAAGAATTCCCAGGAGTACCCCCCCCCCCTCCTTTCTGGATTGCTTCTTAGTCATGACTTAAGCGGTTGACTAACATCGTACTCGGTGCGGTCAAAACAAAAAGAAAAAAGATAAACTAAATAAAATAAAGGACAGCCAAAAAAGGAATAACCACAATATGCAAACGACTAGTTTGCAACAACACGCTGGCGGCGCACTTTAAATATCCATTTTACCAAACAAAAGCTTTTCGGTGAAAAACATTTTCTTTTTGCTTGTCTCGCAGTTTCGAAGCTCTTCGCCGCCGCCTTGCAGTCAAAACTCGTTTGAAGACAAAAAAAAAAAACAGAAAGAAAGAAAAAATTTTCTCTGGTACCAAGGTAAAAACTTTACATTGACAAAGAGAAAAAGTGATTAATATATCAGTGTTATTTTGGGGAACCAATGCAAGCCAAAGATTTTCAGGTTCTAAATTAAAGAAAGTGGACGGAAAGAATACTGAATTAGTTTAATTGCAATGCGTGGCAGTCTGTTGCTGTGGCGCGGAGATTATGTACGTATCATCTAGTATTCTAATCTAGTCGTTACAGCTATGTCATATTGCACATCATAATTTAAGTCCTTTGGAAGGAATATCATTTTAATATGTACTTCCTGTTTTTTTTTAAGGGTATAAAGGTAACAAAAAATTGTTTTGATAACCAGAAACGGCAAGGCCCTGTCGAATTTCAAATGCAATGACAAAGAAATGTGACACAAAACAAAATATCGATTTTAGGTAACATCTGGCCTTCCCGCGTTTTGTTGTTCTTGTCTTCCTTGTTCTTGCCAGGCTTCACGTCAGTTCGCAGCCTTTGGCTCTCCAAACCATCGCATCTCCATTTCTTCAGCCCTCGCTAAGTTCACATTTCTAAATGCTAACTCAATGAATGCGACACGAAATTGCCTGATTCTGATACAGTAAATCACAGGATTTAGTAACGAGTTCAAAAACACTAACGTTGTAGCGAAAAAGAAAATTATATGAAAGGTATTTAAGGGGAGTTTATAAAGTTTAAAAAACACAATTCTAGAAAACATTACCGGTGTACAACACAATACAAGAACCCCAACTATAATAGATGTTAGTTTGAAGGCCTTCTTGTCTTTTTCGAATTGTTTCCTGGCTTCCTGTGTAACTTGTTGCGCTGCAACCTGCTGTTCGTGTCGGCGAGTTTCAAGGTACACTGAAAAATGACAGAAAACAATTACAGCAACGGACAGGCCGATGATTGTACTGTTAATACTAAAAAATACCGCCGTGTTGACAGCAAGTAGAATGTGTACAGTGACAGACAGGAGCCAAGCCATAAGAGAAGCAACCAGTAAACGAGCTTCTGTGACGATGTCAGTGTATTGAAAGGGGTGTTTTATGGCTAAATAGCGTTCTCCACTAGCTAACGCCAGATGAACTAGCGAGCTAGTGAACAAGCAGTTTGCCAGAGCTATAAAAAATATTTTCGATTCGCAGGAACTGCCACCTGAGATTTCAAGCAAGATAAACAACATCCACGCAATGAAGATGGGCTGAGCAAGAATCCCCAAAAAGAAATCGTTCAATGCAAGCATGGCTAAAATACAGTTCGACTTTTGGGCCCTTAATCGAGATTTAATCTTAACAGCGATCATAACCAGTGCGTTCAGGACTGCAGTGAGCGGAACCATGAGGATGTTGATGATTATGTTTAAGATAACAAAACCTTGAATGAAAAAAGAGGGCTGGTGAAGTTTTCCAATCTCGCTCTTTGCAATTACGCAGCTAGGAGGTACGGTCTCATTTGTTACTTCACTTGAATTCATCGTCTTCTTTCAATCTAGCTTCGGCACGGAATTTGAAGGACGAATCAGGTGAATGTGTGCCCCTATCAATGTGGGTTGAAACTGTCTTCTCTTTCAATGTGTTGGTGTCTTAGTAAGCGAATTTTCCATTTGCTACATAGACATTTTATAAAATAACGAAGCTACTGCGCGCGTTCTGATTGGTAAAACATCTATTATAATTGTAATCTTGAGTGAAGCACTGGACTTTGGGGATTTAGCGTTTTACCATTTTTTTAGATCGGCTTTTGCGCTTGAAATGTGCTATTTTCGAAAAGTCATTCGCGGCTGTCGTTCTTCAAAACGTGAACTTTAGGTCAGTTTTAGGTTGTTATTAAAAACGAAAGTGCTTTTCGAGTCTTTTTACGGTTTTTCTGTGTTGGTTCATTTGTAAAAAGGTGCAACGCCTGACTAAATCCGGAGTTGCATGATCGTCCATGAGTTCTTTGAAAACTAGGGTGGGATTCATTGTGGTTTCAAGCCGGTTTCGTCATTTTTTCGTTGCGGTTTTGCTTTGACTTTGCAATGAAAGGCCTTCAAATTCTCTTTTTTATTATATTTGTGAAAACACAGAAAACTGATTCAGAAAAGAATTTTCAGTTTCAGGTTAAATCGTTTTCTGAAAACAACAAATCGAAAGCACAATATTAAAACTTTCTTGAGTATGTTGTTGGGTAAACGCTCTACGAATATAGTTAGTAAATTAGTCGCTTTTTTAATGCGCTTCCCTTGTAGGATTATAACGCAAGTAATTAAATGTGAAAGTTCGATGATCTACATTACTTAATTGCCAGAACTTTCTGTTGATTTGCACTTCATTTTCACTGTATATATGGTAAACCTCCAAAGATTCACCACTCTTGTATACTTTCTTCTTCAGACGGCAGTAAAAACAAGATCGTCTAAGATAACACGAATTTTTCAAATCACGTTCTTTCTAATCGTAACTAGTGTTGCACAAATAATGCGAGTAAAAAGAAAACAAAGGAAAATTGAGTTTTGATATTAAAAGACTGCCTGTGCAAATTTAGACTAGATCAGATGTGCTACTTAACAGATTAAATAAATTTATTAACTTTTAAACGCATTCGTTTTTAGCCGTTAATAGCAAACATCGTCAACAAAGGCATAATCCTTAAAAGTGTCGCTTTTCATATGGCATAGCCGACTGTGGGTGAGTCATGTGTCTCAAGCTATCTCAACTTCAGTCGTTTAAGTTGAAGCAACAGAAATATTCCATTTTCCCGGAATGGTACATAATATTTACATGATATACGTTGTTTGCTAGGCCAAAAAAAATAAACGAAGTTGTCCTGATAAACGAAACGAAATCTCAAGAACTTCAGCTTTAATTATATTTTCTAAAATTATACCGCGGCTGTGATTAAGACCAAAATGAAAGTCGAAATATATGCAAAACAATAGTATTATATCTTTTCTTTGTTTAGACAGACCTGACTGAATACAAAAATTTTAAATTACTTCATGAGTTAAAGTTTCCATTTGTAAGCCTTCTGCAAGCCCTTGAATCAGCGCTCGGTTATAGCATATAAAAATTAACCGCTGTTGTTAAAGCGATTTTCGTATTTACCTTGTTAAATGGCTTCCGTAATTGTTCATTATTTTTTAAGTCAGCCAATAGATGAGACGTTTTGTAACATGCACTCGTCGTTTTCCTTCCGCGAAAGAAAACCTTAAAAACGGGAAAAAAGCATCGTTCTTTTAACATCGTTGTAGGGAACATTTATACTTTTCAGCAATCTTTCGTCAGCTGAGAATACGTTGAAACCGCTCGCGTTTGTGTCTTTTTCGATAAACCAACGAAATTTTCCTATTCTTGTTCATTTTTTATGTTCGTGCGTAAAAATTTCAGGGTCAAACGAAAATCGTTCTAAACTTGCAAGAGCCGTCAAATTATCTTGATCGGTAAATCTGACCGACAAGTTCTCACGCTTTATTACCCTGCGAGCAGTGGTTCCAGGGTAGCGTCCGGCCTGGAGAAACCACTGCCCGCAGGCTAGAACACTTTCATTGACTGTCGGGTTAGAAGCTGTTTAACAGAAACAAAAAGATATAAAAAATATGCAAAAAGCAGAAAGATTTTTAGGCTAAACGATCCGCCTTCAGAGCGGTTTTCCCTTGCAAAAAAAATAAAAAAAACTCTGGAACCCACAGAAGTTAAAACTTGTTTTCTGTTTTGTTTTATTTATTTATTTATTTATTTGGCAACTTTTTATCTGTTTCACTCTACAAACGTGTTTCATTTCATGTTCTGGAAAGCGATTTCGTCTGAGCTCAACTTCACCGCTTTAGTCGAGCAAGGTACGTATTTACTCACCGACAGAACGAGGAAATAAACGACTCCTAGACAATCTCTGAGGTTCGACCCTTGGCCTGCTGGGATAGTTGGCCAGAAAAAACAAACTGAGCTTAATAATTGTTTTTATCTTTATTTTATACAGTTTCGGTAAATTTGCCAGGAAACCAGCATGACTTCTAACAATCTATTTAACCATCTTGAGAGAAACTGTTTCCGCTGTTACCCGGGAATTATAGCAGGAACGAGCAAAAACAGCCGAGTAATCACAGCACTTTTAATCTCCATCGGTGCGCGCCTGCGCGATACAGTCCTCAACCTCATTACATCACACCCATATATAACATATCTTTCTTGTTTTAGGGAACAGTCTCTTTGGACCTAAACCGTATGTTCTTCATTTATTTTAGACCTAAAGCGGTAACAAAATATAAAATTCGACGAAAACATCTGTCAAAGAAACCACTGGCACTATTCTTAGAGCGATGACCAAAAGATGTTGACTTCGGCAGTGTTCTCAGACATGGGCAAGGCCTTCGACAGCGTCTGCCACGAAACCCTAACCTTGAAATTGCAAGATGTAGGCGCCTCAAAACCAGTTATCCAGTGGTTTTGTAACTACCCTAATGATAGACGACAAGTGGTACGAATCTATTCAACATTGTCAGAGCCCTTACCCATTATCTGCGGCGTTCCGCAGGAATATGTACTCGGACCACTTTTATTTAGCATATACACTAATGTTATTCCTTCAGCACCACAGAAATGCAGCGTCCAGAGCTATGTATACGACACTAAGCTAGTTATATCATTCAAAATGAAAGATGCTGTAATCGCCTTTGCTGACTTAAAAGATGACTTACATGCAATAGGTCAACCTTTTTTGTTTAACCGAGCAAAACTAAACTTATGGTGTTTGGCAGCAGGCAAATGCATTCCAGATTGGTCACTTCCAGCCTCACTAGAACTAGTACCGGAACAGACCGCTAAAGACTTTGGGGTGATCTTGGACACTAACCTAACCTATGACGAAGAGATTACTAAAGCTATCTCCTCCTGTATGTCTTGTCTCAGTCAAATAAGCCTCACTAGAACTAGTACCGGAACAGACCGCTAAAGACTTTGGGGTGATCTTGGACACTAACCTAACCTATGACGAAGAGATTACTAAAGCTATCTCCTCCTGTATGTCTTGTCTCAGTCAAATAAGCCGCACGAAGCATGTTTTTGACAAACGCACCCTACTAACTATTTTGAACCCGCCAGCTTCTATAAAATAACTAAAATAGTACGCGCGCTCTGATTGAATGAATTCTCCCAACCCCTCTCGTGTTTATATCAGGCTATACAAGCACGGAAAACGTTTTCTATTGCTTAAATATAAGTAAATTGCAAAGTATTCAGAAGTTTGCTGCTCGAATTGCGACCAGTACGCGCAAATATGAGCACATTTCACCAGTTTTAAAAGAGCTTAAATGGCTAACGGTAGCAACTCAGTTATACTTTAGGAACGCTATCACCCGGGGATACTCCCCTACGGGGGTGCTCGTCGGAAAATGTCGAGAACACTCCTAAAAGGTACCAGAATCATCTTTTATGAACGAGCCCCACATTCATTTTCTCCCCTAAGAGATACCAATTCAACAACAACAAATTATATAACTGGGACTGCAAATTTTAATAGTAATAAAGATAAGTTTGAACACTTTTTTCTCAAGGACTTTTAATTGAAAGGATAGTGTTGTACTCTTCATCCTAATAAAGCCTATCAACTCTGGCAGCAGTCATTTTAGGTTTTAGAACCTTAAAAAGCGGTACCAATCCACAAATTTAAACCCCCAAAAAGACACGACGAACACCCTGTCGTTTTTATAGGAGAGTACCACGCCCCGGGCGCTATCATGGCCTCTAAATGCCTAACATCCCGTGTGCCGGAGTACTTTCCTCCCAATTCATCATAAGTGGGCGTGCCACGAGGAGTTTACGGATGTTGGACATTCTACTTTTCAAGACTGCTACTGGTCAGAGGACGCTTTATTATAGAATAGTCAGGATCGAACTCCATGCATAGCTATCTTAAAAATCGAGTCAGTATTTGCCTTTAAGTTCAATCTAAAAGGTAAACTCGTCAAGGATTTTATAGATTCTTGAGTATTTTATCATGTCAATTTAATTTTAGAGTGAATATTTTTCTTAGAGGTTTTAAGCAGGCTTTTAAATTAATCGGAATAGATTTTACTTCTTTTAAAATATTATTGTAAATATTTTTACTGTAGTAAATTATTATCTTTTATTGTTGTAGGTGAATTAAATTATTGTCTTTAAAAAGCCTCTATGAGGCAAGTCAATAAAGTATGATGTAAAAATTTGTTTGTTTGGTTGTTTGTTTGTGGTATTTCGGACAGATGGTCGCTTTCGGATGGTGGTCGCTTACGAGAGGTGAACACACATAACCTGAGAATACAGCCGACATTTGGCGACGCTATCACTGTTTTCCCCGCCAAATGACGTCTGAGAAACGAGCGTAGAAATTTCATATTAATGACGCGTCACTACCCAGATCTGGGTAGTGCGTCATCAGTGTGGAATTTCTGCGCTCGTTTCTCAGACGTCATTTGGCTGGAAAACCAGTAGTAGCGTCGCCAAATGTCGGCTGTTTTCTCAGGCTAGAACACACATGGAGGTTCCACTGTATACGTCCTTTTTGGGTGCTCAATTCATACTTGTATGAACATGATAATACCTGATGATAACTGTACACATGGGACAGAACTGGGTCTACCTGAAGCTTCTTCTTGATCTTCTGACTTGGCAAATTAATTACAACTGCAGATTCCAGAAAATATTACTCGACCTTTTCACATTTGGGAGACCAAGTCTGAGGTAAAGAGAGATGTGACATGCTGTCTGCATCGGCATGTGCTGACGTTTTACGAGTATCAATCTTATGGTTGTGTGACGCAAGGATATAACCAGCACCCATCTCTGAAGTCGTGCTGCAGCATGAACAGTATTTGGGTTCTCCGGGCCAAACAGGAAAAGAAATGGTCAGCGTGATCAGTTACAATTGTGAAGAGCGACCAAACAGATACTGGCGAAATAATGCGAAATAATGCGGACGGCGTGCTTTTTCCAGCTGAGAGTAGCTTCGCTGGGCTTGAGTAAATGTGCAGGAGGCGTCAACGCCAGTCGTCGAAAGTGTCCACCGATCTGATACGACAGGACAGCAGTAACTAGCGCCATAAGATGAAGCATGAAATGAACTGAAGAGAGGCAGTGTCTCATCGTAATGAGCCGATACGCTTGCGAGTAACGTCCAAACTAAACATCATGCGCTCTCGACCTTTAAGGCAAAATGCAAGGTTTCCACATTCCCACTCGCCAAAGAGACAAAATTCGTTGCTAGCTTTTTTTCTTAACTACCAGAATGAAGAAGAAGAAGAAGAAGAAGAAGAAGAAGAAGAAGAAGAAGAAGAAGAAGAAGAAGAAGAAGAAGAAGAAGAAGAAGAAGAAGAAGAAGAAGGAGAAGAAGAACATGTGAACCGTAAGCTCGGACGTCAGCATAAAAAGGCGTCACTGGCAGCCACTCCAACCCATGATGTGAATGATGTGATGTGTTGTGTGAAGATTGACAACACCACTGGGGTCTACGTCCACTACTCTTTTCGAAGAGTGGTGTGGGTTCTTTTACGTTCCACAAGAACCTGGTATGTGTAAGTGCTGTGAGACGGACATACAGTACAGTTTTCGTTCTTATCCAAGAAGAAAGGAAAGGCTAATCATTTGCAAATGTCATTACAAAGGCAGCACTTTCTTCTCAGTTATTTAAAGACCCCGAGTGTTGGTCCGCCCGGGATTCGAACCCGCGATCTTCCGCTCAGCAGACCGACGCTCTTACCTTACTAAGGTAACCAGGCAGCGGGTGCAACAATAACAACAAAAACAGAAGAAGTAACTCTGTCAATCAAACCATCCTTTTTCACTTATAGCAGAGTATTCTCCCCCTTAGGTTGCAGAGCGCAAGGAACTGGTCTTGCTTTGTAGAATTTGGCTTCTATTTTTCGTTAAGCATAACAGGCGCGCCGGTGCCGTTACCCGTGTTGAGGCTGAAACAACTCATCATCATTATTTCCTAAAGGAGCTGACGGTATCGATGAAGGCAGGTCTAAATCAGGCAGATTTTTCCAATCTAGGTTCGCATCCATGAGCCAATTTCGACCAAATAAGGCAGATTTGCCTCCTTCTCCTGAATGCTGTACATGCACAAATGCTTCTCCTAAGGGGCGCATAGTTTCACCTGTATGGGTTGAGGGCGCTGTCGGTTTCAGTTCAACATAAGAGCAAACGGTTTTTAAGAAACTCATTGGTACTAAAAAGAAGAGCACACCCGGTGTCTAACTGCATAGAACAAACAATGTTTTGAATCTTTAATGGAACAGAGATTTCTGACTTGGAGATGGCCTTCTCATCCTAGACAGCCGCATACAGCTCGAAGATTCTTCGAGCAACTCTCCCTCGACATTTAAAGTGTTCATGCACTTCTCTTGAGGAACAAAGATTTCTGTCTTAGACACGACATTCTTATCCTAGAGAGCCGTATACAGCTCGAAGATTCTTCGAGCAACTCTTCCTCGACAGTCAAAGTATTCAGTCGTCTCTTCTCGCAGACACGAGCAATGTGCCCCCTAAATACGTACGTTGCAGCTGCAAAATAAAGCTTTTCGAAATTTGAATTTAGGCCTTGCGTGGCCACCGCTTCCACGCAAAAAACAAGTGTATGCGATCGCCTGGCTTGAAGACAGCGAATTTTGACGAGCACCTTGTCTAGATGCGTGACGCTGAGCACGTGAAGCGGCGAAAACAAAGAATCCTTGGAAACTTCATTCATGCACTTGTTGAAGAGTTTGTTTTTGTTGCACTTCCAGGGTCTCCTTGGCCCCAATTTCATCAACGATAGCCACCTACAAAGCTTCCTGAAAGCTGCGGTCTTCACTTAGCTTTTTTGCAGGTAGATGGATTACGAACGCCACACACCAATTACATGGTCTCTAAGTGAATAGAGTGATTTGGGGTCTCGTTTACGGCAAACGGCAAACGTTAATTTGTACCAAATGACCAAGCTCTCCCTTAGCTTATGCTTCACTGTTCATTACTTCTACCCCAAAATTAGTAGCTTCAAGTTAGTTTCGTCTATAACAATTGCTTTGTAATGTTTTTAAGAACTTCTGAACTTGAATCTGACGTTTGCCGTTTGCAGTAGACGCCATCACTCTAAATCTCTTTAGTTATTCAAAAACTCGCCAAAATTTTAGGTGGACCCAGATACCTCAAAAGTGCGCTGTACTAGAACACACTTTCGATGTCCCTTGGAAACAACGATGAAACTTGTACAACCCTGCGACCTCTAGCAGATTTGGTTTAGAGTGCTGCAGTAGTAAGTCCCGTAACTGCTCGAACGTTTTCACCTTTGGATTTTCCAGACAGCACAAATCTCGGAGCACACCGTAAGCATTCTTGTCTGTTATAGAAATCATTGTGTTTGTGTTCTGCCCACAGGCAGGTCCTTCCTTATAGTTACCGATATAATGTGCGCCTCTTGACCACTACGTAAGGGTCGCCATCCTTCTCTCTATCCAGCATTCCCGCGCGGGGTCCTCCAAATGGCCTCTTTCCTCTTATTCTCGACTCACTAACTAATAGGACAAGATCACCATGCCAGACTCACTGTGTTCTGGTGATAACACATATGATGGCCCTCTCCACACCGACACGGACGATCATGTTTTACCTACCGAAATGACTCCTGGGTTCAAGCCTTTCACAAACAGTAAATGTCTCAGTGCTTGGATCAAATTCTCCCATGGAACCGAAAAGAGGCAAAGTCATGATGATCTTGGCGACGACCACATTCGTGAAAACAGCATTACAAAACAATGATAGGAATGATAGGTCGAATTATATGCGGAGAACAACCTATCTCTTAATTTAACGAAGCAAAAAGTATCTTACTCAGCTCGAAACGTCGCAAGGTTTTATTTCAAAGAAATATGACACTGTCACAATAATAGCTTCTTTCCATGAACTAGGCACCTCCGCTAGCTTATTTCCACCTTTAATTCAGGTTGTTGCGAGGGTCGACGGTAAAGCAAGTTGTTGCCAGTTTATAGGTCCTACAATAGTTGCTCAAGGCGTGTAACATTCTCCACCTAATGACCTGCTATCCAGTGGATTAGTATGAGGGTGTGAATGGGGTTAACCGACTACCGACAAAACGCGAAAAAAATTACCGACTACCGACAGCAAAATTATTAACCGATTACCTACATGGACCGACATTATCTATATTTTTTTCAGAAAGAAGAGTATATTGTATTTTTTTTCTACCTTTCTAGGAAGTAACCAAAGATAACACATCAAATATATACAAATATACCACAAAACGAGGATATTGAAATCGGTTTGCAGAGCGTATGCCAAAAATTTCTACAACCCGCTTAGTCCTACCCATTAAATGCGAGAAATGATTAGATTAATCCTCAAACATAATTCTTTTCAGTTCAGTGGAAAGTTCTACCAACAAACCCACCGTACCGCGATGGGCACAAAGACAGCAGTTTCCCCTGCCAACATTTTCATGTCATTATATATATTGAAACACAAAGTCTAAGCTAAACCGTCTTTAGATCAGACATCGTAACTTTCTTCGAAGAAGCAAACTTACATGATCCTACTATTAAATTCACCACCGAAATTCACTGAGACAGTGTCTTTAGGCACAGTTGTATACAAAGGCACAAGATTAAACAAAAAAGTTATCCTTGATGTAAAGACTACGGAAACCTTCCAGCACACATTTTGCGGCTTGTCACCCACCGAATTGTCAAAAGAGTTTGAGGAAAGTGTTTCAAAATTCAAAAGAACACTTGACGGTTGATGATGAACAGAGGCTACCAACACAATTTGAAAGACAAATTGCAATCAGAAATAAATGAAACTCACAGAAACAGAAGTCAGCGCTCCTGAAACAAAACCGAGCAAGGACAGAATACCAGCCCTTAGTGTCTACTGTAAAAGAAGCTTTAATGGAAAAGTGGAATCTCATACAAAACCAACCACTACTTTGCTAATTTTTTAAAGAACCACCCCTTATTTCCTACAAGAAAGGAAAACCATGGCAAAGAACATGCTTGTTAGAGCCAAAATATTAAGGATCAACACACGGTTTCACGCCGGTATAGATGTGCAACCTGTCACTCCTTGCAGTTTTTCACCAAAAATAATTTACGTATCTAAAAGGTTAGAGTGGCGTTTCCCTCTGTGTCCGATTAACCTCTCTTCATTACTTTTTATGGTGCCCTGTAATCAACAGGGAAACCAAGTTCGCATTTGCAATAAAAGCTTTGGTGAAATACACTATCATGTTGCATAATGAAGTTTAAGTTCAATCAAATGACGCATTTTTACAAGTTTTATATGTTTTATAGGGATCAAAGTCTTGAAACTGAGTGAAACGCATAACAAATATTAATAATTAACATGCATTTTTACTTATTAACTGAGATTAACCGACAACCGACAAAGATCGAAAATTTTAACCGACTACCGACAAAGTAACTAAATTTTAACCGACAAGCGACAAGTGGACCCCCACCCCCCGCCCCATTCAGACCCTCTAGTATTGCGGAAACCAATTACGTTATCCGGCAAGCAAACATTTTGTCATTTTGTCTGATAAGGGGGTTATACTCAACAAAATTGAAGCAATGCCAAAATTGTTTACAACGTTAACCGTGGTTAACTGTAATATTAAGTCTGTAAAGCTATTTCTCTGTTTATTCGGTTTCAGGAAAAGCGGCAACAGCAAACTACAAATCCTCATTTGAAAGCAAAGAGCCAAAAATTGAAAAACAGGGTTTTATAGGAATAAATAGAGACTAATTTTTATGTTTTACTGGACATTTCGTTAAGAAAGTATTAAACAGTCGCGTTCTATTTAGATAGCCTGCATGGCAGGCGCAAAAAGGGAAGGGGGATAGGGGAGAAAAGCAGGACTAAGGCGGAAAAGGGACGGGAGCCCTAACCCTCTATCCCCGCCCCCTCCCTTTTTCCCTTGGTCCCTATCTCCTGCCCCTTTTGACGCCTATATTGAGGCTATATTGAGCAGATTCTGGATACCAGAGGCGCTTGCCACCAAGCCGGAAATCCTGAAAAGTCTGGATGGAAGGTTATTGTTAAGGTCATTTTTTCGGAAATTCCAACCGAACATTTAGGACTACGTTTTGAGGTAGTCCAATCATTCCGGTCGGTATGGACCAGACAGAATGCCGCTTACCATTTATGATTCCCTGCGGTCTAATCTCGCGTTTTACATATTCGCGCCTTTTTTATAAGGTTCAAACCGTAACGGAAACCATGTGATTTCTCCGGTGAGCCAAAAAAGGGCACTTGCATGCCACTGTCTGGTGTGGAAGTAACCTAGGGAGCGTACTGCTCATTACGGGCTTCTGTCTGTGTTTCTGTAAGGGGACTTACGTACTACGAGGAAGAGCCCCCGAGTCACAAACCCTGAGTAGTGTCTATGTTACACATTGGCCATCTTGAACAGGAGCAGGTGTTTGGCTTATTTTTAGTCCTTCATAGAGAGATGTCTACCTCACAGAAAAACCACTTTGAGAGGTGTTCATCTTCGAAAGGTGACAACTAGCTGGGTCCAGTTTTAACATGATTTCACTACGTCTTAGTGGTGTTAATTGTTTACAGTGGCGGATCCAGGGGAGGGGTTCGGGAGGCCCGCCCCCCCCCCCCCCCCTTATTTTTAGACCAAACTAGGAGCCCATGACCAAACTGTGGCGCGAAGGGCCAAAAAAAGAAAAACTGGAGACCGGGCACCCCCTTATCTCAAGGTCTGGATCCGGCACTGGTTTGTTCCCTTAGAACAGTCTCAGTAATCTTGAGTGGGGCTAGGGACCAACCATCTCATGCGGAAGCTTTCCTGGAAAGAATGGGCTTTGGGCTGATTTAATTGTAAGGCGAGGTCCATACCTGGTGATCTGAGACCGTTTAATAGAGAAGCATATAGTTCATTAACATTTTTCTCTACCTATAAAAGACTAAAAATCCCTTTTAAATGGAAGAAAGTAGCATTCCAAAGCATTGCGTGATATGGTACTGTTTATTTACAAAAGCGTTACTTAACTTTGAATTAATGTTTGTCTAATATTTTTTTCTGTTATCCTAACACTGCCTATAGTGGTTGCTTTAACTCTTTCACTCACAGAAAAGGCCAAAGTCTAAAATGGACAGAAATTCCAAATTTCATTCTATAAAATTCGGAGAAGCAAATAGTACAACGTAAGAGCACTGCCAAAGAGGTCTTATTTAAATGGTCACACCACCGGATTTCATGCGCAGACTCAAAAGTTAGAACAACCTCATAGATTATTCGTTCTGGAGTGAAAGAGTTATTTAAAAATATATAAAAATATAATAATTATATAAAAATAGTTTGAAAAATAAACGACAGAATTAGATATTGATTTTGCAATCCATTTCAATCCCTTTGACTTTGTATTGAAGCAAGATGCTTTTGCATAAAAGTGATATATCTCATATCTATCCATTTAGTAATGATTCCTCTAAGGCTAGAATAATTCAGTATTTTTGTATAACTGTCGGAACGTGAAATTTTAGCGCTGAGATTACTTTGCAATTTGTATCCTCACTATATTGGGCAAACCTATGCCTGAGTTTAAGCGGGTAGTGAAGGTAAATGAAATAAAATGGGAATATAGCAACAAACTTTACTCTCTCTTTTTGTATCTGGATCTTAGGCTGTCTCCACACTAATTCAGTGGTGGACCTAGAAAATCTTCGTTTTTGTTAACAAGATGCATCAATAGCTCCTTTCCCATGCAGCCAGGGCTAAAAGCGAAACTCTCGTTAATATACTTATAAGTTACTTCATCAAAAAATAAAATACAATAGTGTAATTCTTAACGGCAACGGCAAAGAGAAAGGTCTAATTGTGCAGCACATTTTTTTGTCCATTTCTCTTCCTTTGTTGTTGCACAACAACAGCATGAAACTTCCTAGTTTAAAACACGTTTATGGAAGAAGTGTCGTATGTTCTTGCCTGTCTTCCTGTTCGATTTTTTGGCACTGCCGCTCATTTTCACCTTGCTGTTCGCTAGCACTTCTCATTTTCTTACCACCGCCATAGAAATTTTATACTTTTCTTCCAACTTCAATCTATGTCTATCATCCACGTCAATGAAGACAATAAAATTTAGTTGAGGAAAATACTCGGCTTCTTGTTCGTTTTTTTTTTCTCTTCCAAAGTGTAGGTGGCGGTCACTTGACTACCAAAATATTTTGTATCTATACGTTTCCATTTCTATCGTAATAGAATCTCTGTTGTGACTTTAACCACTGATCTAATAGCCATATGTCGGTAAGTGTGACATTTATATCTTCTTACACGTAGGGGAAAAGGACCGGTCTTACAACCTGAACCAGCGTGAAGGTCATGCGATATTAGTCAGCGGTTGCCCGATTTTGACAGTTGTCAATTAATCTTCATATTTGTAGCATATATAACTGGCGGGGCATTGTCATTTTATGTAGTTGTGAAAATGAGATTTGATATCGGTTTACATGTGGTTGTGTACAGCAATAGCAATAAAGCTCTCCCGGAATTCCGCTATTACCTTACCTTAGGTTTAGCGTGTAACAAGCTCTCCGTTAGGACAAAGGAGGTTACGTGTCGCGAGGAGAAGGGAAGAGCAAATCTGGACCCTATTCCCACTCCCTATACCTAGCTAAACTTTCTTTCTCTCTAGGGTTCAAGCACAACAGTTAGTAAGGCTTCTTGAGTTTCATGACTAAAGCACGTTGCTGATACTCCTTTGCTTGTTCAAAGTCACCTAAGTCCTGGTGAATTGAAGCTAGGTGACCGTAGCTTGTTGCAACAGAAACATGTTCAGCACCAAGCTTCTTGAGTTGGATGGCTAAACCACGTTGCTGATACTCCTTTGCTTGTTCAAGGTCACCTAAGTCCTTGTGAATTGAAGCTAGGTTACCGTAGCTTGTTGCAACAGAAACATGTTCAGCACCAAGCTTCTTGAGTTCGATGGCTAAACCACGTTGCTGATACTCCTTTGCTTGTTCAAGGTCACCTAAGTCCTTGTGAATTGAAGCTAGGTTACCGTAGCTTGTTGCAACAGAAACATGTTCAGCACCAAGCTTCTTGAGTTTGATGGCTAAACCACGTTGCTGATACTCCTTTGCTTGTTCAAGGTCACCTAAGTCCTTGTGAATTGAAGCTAGGTTACCGTAGCTTGTTGCAACAGAAACATGTTCAGCACCAAGCTTCTTGAGAAAGATGGCTAAACCACGTTGCTGATACTCCTTTGCTTGTTCAAGGTCACCTAAGTTCCTGTAAATTGAAGCTAGGTTACCGTAGCTTGTTGCAACAGAAACATGTTCAGCACCAAGCTTCTTGAGTTCGATGGCTAAACCACGTTGCTGATACTCCTTTGCTTGTTTAAGGTCACTTAAGTCCTTGTGAATTAAAGCTAGGTTACCGTAGCTTGTTGCAACAGAAACATGTTCAGCACCAAGCTTCTTGAGTTTGATGGCTAAACCACGTTGCTGATACTCCTTTGCTTGTTCAAGGTCACCTAAGGCCTTGTGAATTGAAGCTAGGTTACCGTAACTTGTTGCAACAGAAACATGTTCAGCACCAAGCTTCTTGAGTTCGATGGCTAAACCACGTTGCTGATACTCCTTTGCTTGTTCAAGGTCACCTAAGTCCTTGTGAATTGAAGCTAGGTTACCGTAGCTTGTTGCAACAGAAACATGTTCAGCACCAAGCTTCTTGAGAAAGATGGCTAAACCACGTTGCTGATACTCCTTTGCTTGTTCAAGGTCACCTAAGTCCAAGTGAATTGAAGCTAGGTTACCGTAGCTTGTTGCAACAGAAACATGTTCAGCACCAAGCTTCTTGAGAAAGATGGCTAAACCACGTAGCTGATACTCCTTTGCTTGTTCAAGGTCACCTAAGTCAAAGTGAATTGAAGCTAAGTCATTGTACCCAGATGCAGCATCGACATTTTGGTCACCCAACAGCCTGATGCGAAAAGCGAGAGAGATTTCCAAGTATTTCTCTGCCACCTTAAATTCACAGTGCATTTTACATATGTTGCCAAGATTCGACAATTTTTCAGAAATGTCCTGAACATGCACTTGAGACATATTTTCTGTGGTAATAACTGTATTAATTGGTATAATAAGGGCACGTACGTGCGGAATGATGTACATAGTGTCCATGGTTCTATTTTCGTGTGGAATTGTGACTATAAATTTGTTAAATGATGTAACAGCTTCACTTACAACCTTGATCGTTTGATTCTCTGTACAGTCACTCATCACCCATTTCATTGCGTCGTGCACAACCTGATGTACACGAATGTAGTAGCAACTATCTTCGTCTTCCTCTAAAAGAAGCAGTGAACATCTTCTGAATCTCCTGCGAATGTGTTCTTTGTCCTCTTTGTCATCGCGTTCGAGAACGTTTATAAGGTAACTAACCGCTATGTCAACGTTTAATGGTTGTGGTGCGCACAGAGAAAGAAATCTAAAGAGGTGTTCAAAAAACTTGTCGGATTTAACTTGTGCTTCGACAGCTAACGTTATTGCTGTAGTCATCGTATTTGGATAAATTGGGTTGGTATCAGCAAGGGTATCCTCGGTCGTTTCTCGTTTTCCTTTTTGTAAAATCTTTAGGTATTCGTCCCAGCCAAAGTGCTTCGATGCTTTGTCCTGTCGAATGTCTTTGACAAACACAGCAGCGCCTGCCAAAGCGAGTGGCTGGTAGTCCAATTTCTGGGCGACGTTTTCCGCTAGCTCGTTGTCGAAGACCCCAGAAAGCTTGGCCAATAAGGAAGTGGCATCGTGAGGATTCATTCCCTGGCTTACTGAAATGTGATTGATGGAAGAGCTATTTAAAGGGATGGACTTTGTATCCTGGGTTGTAATTAACAACTGACCTCTTGCCCACGTCTCGGTTCCAGACTGTGGTAGGTAATCATGTACAAAAGTCAGTTTAGTCACATTGTCCACCACCATTAGCCACGACGTGTAACACCCAATTTTTGCAGCAATGAGCATCTTGAGATTGGCAATCTTCTCCTTAATGTTCCAATCCTTAGAGCTCAAGGTTTGCATTACTGAAAAGTCTGGGCACTTTAACTGACGAGCAAAATTGGCATATGACTCCAGAAGTGAATTTTGACTGGCAGCGTTTACGGTCATCACAAAGGACGAAGTGCATGGCATTTCTTTTACTTCATCGAAGAATCTTTCAGCGACGAGGCCAGCTAGTTGTGATTTGCCACTTCCTGGATTCCCTGAGATGTACAGATAACTCAACCTGTTCTTGTTGGCCTTCTTTAGTTCCCTTAGCTGATGGGCTATTTGTGCTACTTCACTTTCACGGCTTTCAATTTCGTGTGTAGGTTTAGGAGGGAGAATACAGAATGACGACGCTTCCTTCTGAAGCTGATCTTCAAGAACCTGGCGCTGGTTCTCTTTTTCTTGAAGTCCTTGTTTAACATCGTCAACCTCTTTCAGAATTTTACGTAATTCGTCGGTTGGGAAAGTTTTCTCATTTTTTATGTCATCGATTTTTACAGTAGAGAGACCAAGCGCCTTAAACGCTACATGAACTTTGCCAATAGCATTCTGAAAATCAATCTCAGGGAGACTTCCCTGTGGTACGTGGGCGAATTCCCCGTTTCTAAAATTTCTAAGATCATCCACATTGTTTCTGACTGTTGATGCAAGGTAGGGCCCGACACAATCAGAGTAAAGGATGGCGTAAAACAGCATTGTGCAATCCCATTGCGCTCTGTTTCCATTTATCATGGTGGCCAAAAGATGAGCATTTCTTCTTTGATTTCTTAGAGACTCGCCGTTGTAAAAGTCCGTTCCATTCTGGGCCAAATCTTTCCATTCTCCTAATGATTTTGATTTGTATTGATTGTCCCATTCACGTTTAAAAAGTTCTCTGAGGCCTTCGGCTAGTAAATCAGTGGTTACATAACAAATTCTGAAGTAGTTCAGCTGTTCTTTGGTGTATTCTTTTGAAAGGGCCATGTTTGAGGCACTACTGAGGCTTGGAACCTTTGGAAAAATGAATTAAAAAAATGACTTGGTGAACTTTGTAGGGAAAAGAAAGGCAGGATCTTTTAGTATGATTTAAACAAAATAACTTCTGTTGTTCTAAATTGTCCTTAAGTCGGTCGATGTCAATCAGTTGTAAAGCCTCAGTTACTAAGCATATAGTAGGTTTCCCTTGATTAAGTATTTTGACAGACTTTTTAATCTACGCTAACAAGAAAACATTTATTTCTCAAAATTTGAAAGGCGAAAAAGCTGACGTAAAATTCTTTTTTTAAACTTGCTCCAGTTTGCATTTTAAGAATAGAATCAAAGATCTTTAAGTGGCGTATAATAAGGGAGTGGATTATGATTTAAGCGCTCATGTGAATTACGGCAACATGATTAAAATTATGCTGAAATTCGTGTTAAAAAACTGTCTAATATTCATCTTTTGTAAACTTCCTTAATATATTGTTACTTTCATTTCCTTTGATAATAATTGTCTCCGTCGCCGTAATTGTTAGTTCGTCTTTGAAAAATTGTACTTTCTACATTTTTGTATTTTTTTTTGTAATTCTAATCATGAAACTTTTCTGTGTGGCACAATAAATGTAAAATACAAAATACAAGCTTGAACACGGTTTAAGAGTTAATTTAATTTCAAAAACTGCCGGTTAAAACTTCTTTTACGAACTTCTTTAAACAGGCTCTTTGTTCGTCTGTGGAAGATGGAAAGAGGAGCAAAGGAAATAGATGAAAGCAAGAACAAAGCCTAAAATCGTTTCGCTTTATGCGCCAAAAACAAAAATGCACTACTCTTAACTAACTCTTAGAAGTGTTGCCCTCTCATTTTTAGCCCTATCTGCTATATGGCATTGGCAAAAAAAAACCGGTCCGAAAAGAAGGGGATTTTTCCCTAGCTGCTGGTCACTAAAACTTATTTAAGCGAAGACGGAAAGGATTTTTATTTAAAATGTTGTAAAAATAAGCCCACCGAGGCGCTTTCCGGGTGGGAGTAGGGTATTGCAAAGTGCCAGAACTGAAGCGCCCGGATTTTGTGCCGCTGTGAACGGTCTGGTTTTCAGACAAGCAGTTTACTCTAGAATAGGGTATATCAATCAGGGCGTTTGGGTCTAGAACAGGGTATCGTTTTTCAGGAAACTGATTAGTTGGTTGAAAATTTTAAGGTACAAGGTTTTGTTTTGGGTAGACTGTGCTAGTGACCTCAGTAGTTTCTGGAAAACAGCTACTCTAGGATAGGGCCTGGGGGGATTTGGGGAGTTTACTCTAGTATAGTGTAGCAAATTAAAATTCAACTAAACTACCTCTGGTATAGGTTAAGGGTTCCAGGGTCCAAGCGGCACATCCCCACCCAGAAATTCCTAAAGTAACCCCCCGGGGCTGAAGCGTTACTTTTTAAGGCCCAGTTCACACGTCGAATTTCACATGTGCCGAACTTCCTTTTTTAGTCGACTAAAATAATTTAACTCTATGCTCTACTCGCTGTCAGTATTCCCAGTCTCCAAAACTAAAAGTTCGGCACATGTGAAATGCGACGTTTGAATAAAAAGTCGAACTCAAGTCGAATCCTTGACTTTTCCAGTCGCAGATACGGCGAAAGTCGCATTTATGTAAACATGCAGTCGAATTTAATTGCTCAAACGTCGCACTTCACATGTATTTAACTCTCTCATTAAGTTCGACGCATGTGAAATTCGACGTTTGAACCGGGCCTAAATCTAAACATTTCGACATTACAATATGTTAAATCTGCGCACCTCATATTACTGATTTGAAAATTAACGTGTATGCAAATGAGATACACCAGGCCTCTGAAACATTGATCCTGAAGAACTTAGAGGCTGACAACAAAACGCAATATTTACTTCAAAACCCATATATGCATGGCGCATTTACACTTCTTGTTGTCTACTGTAACAGTATTCAAGTGCTTAAGTGCAGGATGCGTATAACATTCCAAATTGACTTCCACTGCTTATCCACTGGGACTGACCAAGGAGAGGAAGGCGGGGGGGGGGCGGAAGGTACTCATTAAGCACAATCGGGCGTTGGAGTAGTAAATTTATCAGCAGGAATTCACAAAAAAACGATTTGGGATGGAATTGTGCTCTGATTGAACCTAGACGCAGCGAAAACTTTAAATTTGTTTTCGGTTTTCAGCATCATTGGTTGAAAAATAGAGGAGACGTGTGGAACCATTAATTAGTGTTGGGGTCATGTGCTTGCTTTCCGCGAAAAACGTAGACATATCGCTTACCGTATTCCTTTCATGTTCTTTTCCCCAAAATATCCGCAGTACATACACAGAAAGGGCCCCTTTATGAGTACCACCATGTTCTTAGTATCAGCTTCACAAAATAACACATCTTTAGCCTAATGCATTTTTAAACATCATGGCTTCGCAAAACAGATCCTTTATCTCTGTTGTACGTTGTCTGCATCTCGAGACAAGCACATAATACAAAGCGCAGAACAAGATGTTATTCCCTGATTAACATTAAAATAAATGTTTATTTTGTGGCCATTCGATTTAGCCGGAGACAGTTCACATACCAAATTCATCATATGGATCCGTTAGTCTGAAATTGACTTCCACACATCCACTGGGGCTAAACGTGGTGGGGGGAGAGGGGGAGGGTACTCATTGAGCACAATCGGGCGCTGGTGTAGTAAATTTATCAGCAGGAATTCACACAAAAACGATTTGGGATGGAATTGTGCTCTGATTGAACCTAGACGCAGCAAAAACTTTAAATTTGTTTTCGGTTTTCAGCATCATTGGTTGAAAAGAAGCGGAGACGTGTGGAACCATTAATTAGTGTTGGGGTCATGTGCTTGCTTTCCGCGAAAAACGTAGACATATCGCTTACCGTATTCCTTTCGTGTTTTTTTCCCCAAAATATCCGCACTACATACACAGAAAGGGCCCCTTTATCAGTACTACCATGTTCGTAGTATCAGCTTCACAAAATAACACATTTTTAGCCTAATACATTTTTAAACATCATGGCTTCGCAAAACAGATCCTTTATCTCTGTTGTACGTTTTCTGCACCTCGAGACAAGCACATAATACAAAGCGCTGAACAAGATGTTATTCCCTGATTAACATTAAAATAAATGTTTATTTTGTGGCCATTCGATTTAGCCGGAGACAGTTCAGATACCAAATTGATCATATGGATCCTTTAGTCAGGGGCACCCAACGAGGATATAGTTCAAAACCACTTAACATAGCATTGTTGAACGTATTTTAGTATTTAAACGGTAGATATAGGCATATTTTTATCCCCTAAAAACTTTTCATCTTGTCGGATTTCCTAGCTGAAAGTCTAGTGATCCGAAAATTATAGGGATCAAAACTTACCTTTTCAAAAATTTCAGCCAGGAAAAGGCTCCCGAAAATTCTAGGTGGCCTTTTTTAGGGTAAATATCCGTTTAAAATGGGTAATTATACCATTTTGTAGATGTTCGAAAATCCTAGGAGAGGCAGGCAAGCAAGAAATTTTACAACAAATGTTCCGAAAATTCTAGTTCTCAAATCGTCTTCCGAACAGATATTTTCCCGAAAATTGCCGTTGGGTGCCCCTGAAATTGACTTCCACAGCTCATCCACTGGGGCTAAACGTAAGCGGGAAGAGGGAGGGTATTCATTGAGCACAATCAGGCGCTGGTGTAGTAAATTTATCAGCAAGAATTCACACAAAAACGATTTGGGATGGAATTGTGCTCTGATTGAACCTAGACGCAGCGAAAACTTTAAATTTGTTTTCGGTTTTCAGCATCATTGGTTGAAAAGTAGCGGAGACGTGTGGAATCATTAATTAGTGTTGGGTTATGTGCATGCTTTCCACGAAAAACGTAGACATATCGCTTACCGTATTTCTTTCGTGTTTTTTTCCCCAAAATATCTGCACTAAATACATAGAAAGGGCGCCTTTATGAGTACTACCATGTTCTTAGTATCAGCTTCACAAAATAGCACATTTTTAGCCTAATGCATTTTTAAACATCATGGCTTCGCAAAACAGATCCTTTATCTCTGTTGTACGTTGTCTGCACCTCGAGACAAGCACATAATACAAAGCGCGGAACAAGATATTATTCCCTGATTAACTTTAAAATAAACGTTTATTTTGTGGCCATTCGGTTTAGCCGGAGACGGTTCAGATACCAAATATGGATCCTTTAGTGCTACTGCTAAAGCAAACATCAACCCCCCCCCCCCCCCCCGCCCCGATCTTCTGTTTGTGATATAATTTTAGGAACCAAATTGCACATACAGAACCGTGAAGTTCGATTCTGAAATGGCCGTCGCTAGACTACTTGTCTACTAATTGTACACTTACTTTTGGGTCGTCTAATAGTAGATAGTTGATTTTTTTTCCCGGAATTTCAGCTGAGGGCCATTAGAAAAAAGACGGACAGGCCACTTCGAGTCGAAAGTGAAAGCAATCTACGGCACTTTACCGTGCTGTGACGTCTTAAGTGTTTTGCATCTTAATTATATTATTACCGGGGCCTAGCCGAAGGCTGGCACCGGTCATAAAATGCAACGCGTTTCTGTGTTTTCAAAGTTACATTGTTAGGGATATATAGCTGACTGAGATATATCGCTGGCTCGTTACTTTTGGGAGTGTTCGCTGAGATATATCGCTGGTTCAGATATTTGAAGTAGGGAGCAACAACTGTAACCATGTAAATATCAATTCGATTAGTTTGCACACGGAACGGTTTAATGCGACTATATTTACCACTTATCAATAAATGAGATCCCTGTCAATTGCAAAATATTGTTACAGTATTCATCCTAGCGATGACAAAGCTTGGTGGACGTAGAACTGTGTACACTACGACAAAGCAAAAATCTTAACTTATTAAACTTGCATGCGCCAAGCTTTGTTTATGCGTTTCAATACCTTACAATTCGCAATCCCTACAGGAAACTTCGTCAAATATTTTTCGACAAACAATTAAAACTCATTAGGAGGAAGTCTATCACTGCTTTGACTTATGAAGCAACAAAACAAAATATTTTCAAATAACCTTTGTCACGCAATATTTACGTTAGCGAGATGCGCAAATTCTCAACTGTTCAAAATGCGGGATTCCCTAACATTTTGTCTTTTCACATTATTCATTAGACGTTGATGTACAATTTGTATGTTTTTCTCCTTGGTATTCTTAGCTACTTTGGATTTTTGTTGCTAAGAAATATCTTATTATTATGTAATCGATCTGAACACGTGAGAAAAACTGCGTAACTTGACAGCCTAGGATTGGGAGTTGACATTATTCATTACACCTTGTTTTCATCTCTAAAGAATATTTGCCATGAAAAAGATTTTCATGTCGCCCTACAAACTTGTTGATGAAAACGACCCTTCCAAGTGGGTTGCCAAGACAAAAGTGGCCCCGGTAAAATTCACGAAGTGATTCTTGTTTTTCGTCAAATATGTGCGTTGACCCCCGACATACTTTTTCCCTCACCGCCTACGCAAAAGTCATCGTGATTAATGCGTTCACTGTTTGCGATCAGACGTGACACGCCAGTAGACTCTAAAGTCTTTTATCATCCTGTTTTTGCTTTGAGTCAGTGCGCACAGAACATTGACCGACACAAATTTTTTCTCTTCACAACCCGTGCACCTCAAATTAATCTCGACTACAAATCTTAGACAGAATAGAATGGAACGGCAAACCCCCCATCCCAAATCAAGATCAATCAAGGACAAAACCGCCCAAAAGCCTAAACGGGCCATTTTTTCCATCCTTGGGGGGTAGGGGTAGGGTGGTAGCGGCGGCGTATACTCAGAGCTCTGTGACTAGTTATATAAATGAAACTGCCTCCCACCAGTAACTATACTGTATGCAAATGACATACACCAGGCCTCTGAAACATTGATCCGTTTCGCTTATTGATCCTGAAGAACTTAGAAGCTGACGACAAAACGCAGTATTTACTTCAAAACCCCTATATGCATGGCGTATTTACACTTCTTGTTGTCAACTGTATTCAAGTGCTTAAGTGCAGGATGACTCGCCCCCGTAACTCTGCACATTAATGTCTTGTAACAAAAATAAATATCACCATTTTAAAACTGATTCGTAACCCCATTTTTGAAGATCAATCATTTAAACGTATAGGGAATTTTAGAAGACTAATATCAACTTGCTAGGAAACTAATATAAACCGTGTAACATTGACAACATTCCAAACTGACTTCCACAGCTCATCCACTGGGGCTGAACGGGGAGGGGGAGGGTATTCATTGAGCACAAAAGGGCGCTGATGTAGTAAATTGTATTATGTGCTTGTTTCGATCTGTTTTGCGAAGCCATGATGTTTAAAAATGTATTAGGCTAAAAATGTGTTATTTTGTGAAGCTGATACTAAGAATATGGTAGTACTCATAAAGGGGCCCTTTCTGTGTATGTAGTGCGGATCCTTTCTCTGTTGTGCGTTGTCTGCACCTCGAGACAAGCACGTAATACAAAGCGCGGAACAAGATATTATCCCCTGATTAACATTAAAATAAATGTTTATTTTGTGGCCATTCGATTTAGCCGGAGACAGTTCAGATACCAAATTGATCATATGGATCCTTTAGTGCTACTGCTAAAGCAAACATCAACGTTCCCCCCCCCCCCCCCCCCAATCTTCTGTTTGTGATACAATTTCAGTAAGCAAATTGCACATACAGAACCGTTAAGTTCGATTCTGAAATGGCCGTCGCTAGACTAATTGTCTACTAATTGTACACTTACTTTTGGGTCTTCTAATTGTAGATTATTGATTTTTTTTTCCGCAATGAAATCAGTGAGATTTCAGCTGAGGGCAAGCAGAAAAGAGACGGACACGCCACTTCGAGTCGAAAGTGAAAGCAATCTACGGTACTTTACCGTGCTGTGACGTCTTTAGTGTTTTGCATCTTATTATAGTATTATTTTCGTCAAATCCGACATACTTTTTCTATCACCGCCTAGGCAAAGCTCATCGTGATTAATGCGTTTAGTGTTTGCGATCAGACGTCACGCCAGTAGACTCTGAAGTCTTTTATCATCCTTTTTTTGCTTTGGGTCAGTGCGCACAGATCATTGACCGACACAAATTTTTTCTCCTCACAACCCGTGCACCTCAAATTAATCTCGACTACAATCTTGGACAGAATAGAATGGAACGGCAAACCCCCCAACCCAAATCAAGATCAATCAAGGACGAAACCGCGCAAAAGCCCAAACGGGCCATTTTTTCCATCCTTGGGGGGTAGGGGTAGGGTGGTAGCGGCGGTGTATACTCAGAGCTCTGTAACTAGTTATATAAATAAAACTGCCTCCCACCAGTAACTATACTGTATGCAAATGACATACACCAGGCCTTTGAAACATTGATCCGTTTCGCTTATTGATCCTGAAGAACTTAGAAGCTGACGACAAAACGCAGTATTTACTTCAAAACCCCTATATGCATGGCGTATTTACACTTCTTGTTGTCAACTGTATTCAAGTGCTCAAGTGCAGGATGACTCGCCCCCGTAACTCTGCACATCAATGTCTTGTAACGAAAATAAATATGACCATTTTAAAATTGATTCGTAACCCCATTTTTAAAGAACAATCATTTGAATGTATGGGGAATTTTAGAAGACTAATATCAGCTTGCTAGGAAACTAAACCGTATAACATTCCAAATTGACTACCACAGCTGAACGGGGGGTGGGACGGGGGGGGGGGGGGGTATTCATTGAGCACAATCGGGCGCTGAAGTAGTAAATTTATCAGCAGGAATTCAGACAAAACGATTTGGGATGAAATTGTGCTCTGATTGAACCTAGACGCAGCAAAAACTTTAAATTTGTTTTCCTTTTTCAGCATTATTGGTTGAAAAATAGCGGAGACTCGTGGAACCATTAATTAGTGTTGAGGTCATGTGCATGCCTTCCGCGAAAAACGTAGACATGTCGCTTACCGTATTCCT
>OZ038003.1:16833717-16996217 GCA_964035705.1 Porites rus | reverse complement strand
GCCGTGAGAAATTAACGAGGGCGCAAGCCCAAGAAGGAAAAATAAGAGACTCCGTCTTTTCTCGTCTCGATCCCTATATAATAACATCGTGGCTTGCAGTCGCACTGGATGAGACCAAGAACTAGACAGATTTTAAGAGAAAAGGCGGACTGCAAGCAGTATAAAATCCAATCAATGTAATTGCAAAATCATAATTCTGTCTGCGATAGTTATTATGTACACATGACCTTTGTCTAACCCGTAGTGGAAGTTATTTTGGGGTACCAATACAAGCAAAAGTTTTTCATGTTTTAAAAGACAGTGAAAAAGAATAATACTGAATTCTGATTTCAATTTGCGAAGCTTAGTCTGTTGTAGTCCCGCAAAGATTAACGTACACTTCTCAAACTCATTAATAATTCATAAAGAAAATACCAGGGAAATTAATTTTTTTTTTAATGAGTGTTTGGAAATCAGATGAAAAACTGCTCATTTTTGCATCTTTAATTTCTCCTTCTAAAATCATTTTTTTTTGAGAAGTAATATCAAGAATTCGACAATGTTTCATCACCAGATGAAACACCTCGAAGTTCGTCAAAAATACTCCGTTGCGCGTCGTATTTTAAACTCTCTTCTGCTTGACATATTACGTCATCTGTTTAGCCTAGTTAGTTCTCTTTTGTACAACTTGGTTTTGGTGCTTCGACAGGATATCATTTCCACACTGATTGTTATGCATGTACTTTAAGACCAAGGTACAATCAACGTTATTTCTATAACAAGAATCGCAAAGGCCTAGGTAATGCAAACAAACATAGCCTAATAAAAAAGGTAAAACGATTACGTAATCTAACCTGCACCAGTCCGGGCACCAGTGTTGTTTTGGTCAACGTAAATTGCTCTCTCGACGTTTTCCTGATCCTGCCTTCCTTGATCTTGCCCAGCTTCACGTCTATTCGCAGCGTTTGGCTCTCCAAACCATTGCCTCTCAATTTCTTCAGCCCTCGCAAAGTTCACATTTCTAAATATTAATTCGATGAAAGCGACACGAAATTGTCTGATTCTGATACAGGATTTAGGATTTAGTAACGAGTTGAAAAACACTACCGTCGAAGCCAAAAAGATAATTATATAAAAGTTATTTAAGGAGGGTATGTAAAGTTGAAAAAGGACACTTCTACAAAAAATTAACGGTGTAGAACACAGTATAAGAACCCCAATTACAATAGATGTTACTTTGAAGGCCTTTCTGTCTTTTTCAAATCGTTTCCTGGCTTCCGTTGTAACTTGCTGCACTGCAATTTGGTGTTCGTGTCGTCGAGTTTCCAAGTACACTGAACAATGACAGAAAACAATTATAGCAGTGGACAGTCCGATGACTGTACTGTTAATGCTAAAAAATACAACAGCGTCAGCAGCAAGTAGAATGTGTACAGTCACAGATAGAACCCAAGCCAGTAGAGAGGCAACCAATAAACGAGCTTCTGTGACGATTAAAGTGTATTGAAAAGGGTGTTTTATGGCTACATAGCGTTCCCCACTAGCTAACCATTGCCAGAAATTAGGGACAAGATGGCGGTTGCGCGTGCGCACCAAGGCCACAATGGCTGCGAATTCGTATAAGAAAATGTATGGAGAAAAGAACACTTTTTCAAATATATCGATTATGAGCTCACGGGTGTTCGGTGCACGACTCGAAACATGTTAAGTGCTGTGCAACCTTCGCATCTGGGTTAAAAATAGCTATATAGAAGTAGGTTTACTTACTTCCCGAAGTGACCACTTTTATCTCTCGTTGTACGCTCCATTTCTCCATACATTGTCTTAAAATCTTGCCGAAGTCATGCGAAATACTCGTCGATTAGAGGATAAACCCTTCACTGAAGTAAATTTGCACGACTCGATATCACTTCTGCGATGGAAGATGTTTCCAAAACAGTCGTTAAAAGGACGATTTTTGCACTGGAAAATACTTCCAAAGGCGCATTTTTTCCCGCAGTTTTCCATCTGTAGTCCAGTAATGGACGCCATGGTTGCGAATGACTTATTTCGGTCGGACAAAGCTTCACAACTCCAAACCTCACCGAATCGCCATTTTGGTTGTTGCTACAACTCCAGAGATGCTTCACGGGATATAAACTAGGTTCCAGGCATTCAAAAATCCTCGATTAGCCTACCAGGCTTGGTTTTAAAACAAAATTGTCACGAAAATGTCACGAAAATGTCACGAAAGGTACAGCCGCGTACTGTTTTGTTGCTATCAGCCGCTCGGCCGAGTATAAACCTAACATTTCCTTGCAAGGTGTTTCATTCCCGCTTTTTTCTTCGTAAAACAGATCCACAGAGCTCAAATTATTGAAAAAATCGCAGGGGATACGCTTTCCCTGACTACGATCGTTTTTGTCCGCCATTTTGGAAATGAGATTCCGCTGACAATTAATCACGGGCGCGAAATGTCCACTATTTCTGGCAATGACTAGGTGAAGTAGCGAGCTAGTGAACAACGAGTTTGCAATAGCAAAAGACAAAATTTGCGTTACGCACGACAGCCCGTTGCTTTCCTGAAGTAAGATAGATATAATCCCCGCAATGAAGATGGGCTGAGCAAGAATTCCCACCAAAAAATCGGTCAATGCAAGTATGGCTAATACAACGTTCGACTTTTGGGCCCTCAATTGGGATTTTGTCTTTACGGCGATCATCACCAGCGCGCGCGTTCAAGACCACAGCGACAGGATCCATTATGATGTTGATGATTACGTACAAGATGAGAGAAAAGAAAAAGGAAGGCTGTTGAAGATTTTCAAAGTCGCTTTCAGCGGCCATGCAAAGCGAGGGGACGGACTCGTTTGTTGCTTTACTTGAATTCATCACTTCTTTCTGTTTGCTTTACCACTGCCAACTGTCTCCTTTCAATGTGTTGGTCTTTTTATATGCGTACTCATGCAACCATTCGCTATATAACATAAAAAAAGACAAAAAAACAACTGAGGTATTAAGCGTGTTTTGATTGGTGAAATAGCTCAAGGAATACTGTACAGTACCGCGAATGATCCCCAACCGTAAATGATCCCCAAAATGGACCGCAAATGATCCTCGACCGCAAGTGATCCCTAAAGTCGACCGCAAATGATCCCGTGAAAACTTGAGGAATGGAGTGGATTTTATGGGACCGATTACAAAAAAGGACTGATTATAAAAAACTTAAAGAATCCTTTTTCTCTCGCCTTTTAAAGAAAAAGGGAAGGAGGACGCTACATCTCAGGTCAATTTATACAAGGTGAAAAAAAAAAATTGAATAAATCTGAAAATTATGGTATTAACGGTATACTTTTTCCTTCGTCGATTGCTTCAATTTTTTTTGAAGAATATTTCGTCTTTTGACGTTACGCCGAAAAAACTCTATTATTTTAACGCCTAGAAGCTAAACTTTTCTGCTGAGGAATACGAAGCCGGGCACCCTCTACATAACAAGAGCTTTATTGACTTTACTGATCTTTTTGAAAGCGTGAAATTAATCAGCCAGAATATTTAATTTTGATTTTTCTCTTAAGTGTTAATTTTACGTGATAAAAAGCAAGACATTTGTTCGTAACTTAGGTGCCCGTTACGAAACAATGCATGATTTAACATAAACACAAAACAAAATGCCCCCGAACTTATCAATGTCCACAGGTTTCGGTTTATTTCGAAATAGCAACTTCCTTACAGCTCATGAACGTGTTGTGGATAGTTATATTGGCGCTTTTATGTATATTCATTTGTTAACCTTTGCTGACCCCCCCCCCCCCCCCCCCCCAGTTACCAGGAATCTAAACCTGGTAAGGAGAAACACAAAGCCAGGTGAGCGGTAGTTATCGCGTGACAAAACATCGTAGGAAACCATCAAATTCACGGACTAAAAGAAAGTCCCTTATGATTATTCGGATCCAGGAGGCACTTTGGAGAAAATTAAACAACCTAAAACCCTTATTTAGCGGCAATGAAGAGCTGACTGCATTTCAAAAGAGGTCAAAAGAAATGCTCTTGCATCAAAGGGCAAATCATGGCGACCAGAAACAACAATAATCGCAGAAAATGCATGACATGACCTCTCAGTATGAAACAAGCGGCAAAATCACATTTGCTTTGAATGATTTTTTCAATTTAGTTTTTAGTCATATATTTATTTGAGAAGTAAAATTTAGCTTTTAATCTGACTTACCCTAATGATAATAACATCGATACGATGGTCCGATAACTCGAGTCCAAGTCATTCCTATTTTTCTTTCGGGATCATTTGCGGTCGACTTTGAGGATCACTTGCGGTCGAGGATCATTTGCGGTCCATTTTGGGGATCATTTGCGGTCTCGGGATCATTTGCGGTTGGGGATCATTTGCGGTACAGTACAATACCTATTTAAATCATGGGTGGGGCACTTGGCTTTTGAGCTTAGTGGCTTAAGCCATTTTTAAGATCGGTTTCTCGGTTGTTGCTTTTTGAAATTTGCTATTTGCGAAAAGTATTAACTGAAGCGGTTCTTGTTGTTTGCAAAGTGAACTTTCGCTCAGTCTTAGGTTTTTATTAACAACCTAAGTACCCGGCTTGTTGGGTCTGCTTAGGTTTTTGCTGCGTTGGTTCATTTGTGAGAAGGTTCAACTTCTGCAAAGTTTAACTGAAATCAGATGTATGACCCTCCATGGGTTTCTTTTGAAAGATAGGGTGGGATTTGTGAATTTGCCTTTTTCGGTCTTCGAAGCCGCCTGCGATTTGTTTCGTTCTAATTATCGATTTTTACTGCTGGTTCATGTCGTTTTTGATCATCTTGTCCTCGCGGTTATGCGTTATCAGCAGGGCCGTATGGCCTCCTTTGTGTTTATATCTGTGAAAACACAGACAACTGAAAAAATTCATTTTAACGTTAATTTACTTTCTAAAATAACAGATCGGTTGTTAGTTTACCGGCGCAAAATTTAGACCCATTTTTGATAAAAGGAATCAATCACTCGCCTTCGACTTGTGTTGACCAGCATTTTTATGTTGTGAGTTTATTTAAACGCGGATACCCAAATGGAAAGTTCCACCTCTTACTTACTTGATAGCTAAAAAGACGGTGCGTTCACGCTTAACTCCACATTTACTTCTTTCAGATAGCTTTTTCAACCAAAATGCAGAGTTTTTCCCCTATTTCGCCACACGCCAAAAAGAAGTATTTAATTGCTGCTTGTAGATAACGACCAGGAGAGATCATGATTATCTGATCTCTTCATAGCAAACTGAAATACAATCAAGTCCGAGGTGAAAACGATTCGGGAGACGGTTTCGGGTTGATTTGGAGAAACGTGTGTAGCTCTAGACAAAAAACAATCAAGACATCCCTAATATTGTAAAGCACGTTGTTTTTAGTCGAAACCAGTTTTGCACAAATAGTTTAAATAAAAGGAAAACAGAAAATTAATTTTTGATCTTAAAATACTGCCTATGCAAATTTTAGACCTGATGTACTACTAAACATATTCAACAAATTTTATTTTCATTTAAAAAATTCCTCATTTAGCTGTTAAAAACAATCATAATCCACGAAAGGAATAATGCTTGATACTCCCTAATAGTGATTTCATCGTAAAAAGCCGTTTTATTTTTCATTAAGGTGGCCCGAACCGTATTTTTATGCGCGTTAGTTATCTTTTTAAATCGCGTTCTTCGGCAAGAACGATTTAACCGATTTCTATGATTTTTGGCATCCTTTATAAAGAATGGTGGAACTTGAAGAAAATGTCATTTACTTTCTTGTAGGTATAAATTCTTTTGAGATATCAGCATGCAAGAACAAGAAAAGAAGAATAAATGTCTTTTTTTTTTTTGAAAAGGCGACACGTAGTCCAAAGGGCTTGTTTTCTGACGAAAAAAATAAAACAACTACTACAAAAACGAAACACTACTTTACACAGAAAAGCCGGCGGTATTTTGTATAGTTTTTCCTGTTAGCTCCATTTTACACATCGTGGTAGCCACGTTGCAGCCCATTATAGCTCGACTGGGACGAAGTCGAAACAAAACGTAGCCTCCGGTACCATATCAAATTTTTTTGATAGAAACGACTACAAACGGTCATTATGTTTCTTGAAATAATGACAAAGAAAAAAACTAATCAATATAATAGCAAAATCATTTTATCTACAATACAGACTAAGTACATATTGCCAATTCTAGTTTACAGTTGATGCTCAGTGGCTCAAAAATGACAATACAAGACTAGTGCTTTATTGCAAACAAGCCGACATTATACTGATAATATTTGTTAATTTGTGGTACCAACGCAAGAAGGGAATTTGAAGGTCTAAATCTGGAAAGCGAAAAGAGAGAATACTGGATGATATCACCTGCAAAGCACTGCAGGAGTCTGTTGCAACCCCGTGGAGATAACTTACACATAAAATATCGATTTTAGTTGACATTTCATTTTTCCTTATTTTGTTATTCTGGCCTTCCTTGATCTTGCCCAGCTTCGCGTCTAACCACAACGTTTTGTGCTCCAAACCACTGCCTCTCCATTTCTTCAGCCCTCGCTAAGGTCACATTTCTAAATGTTAACTCAATGAATATGACACGAAATTGTCTGATTCTGATACAGTAAATCACAGGATTTAGTAAGGAGTTCAAATACACTACCGTGACAGCGAAAAAGCCAATTATATAAAATGTATTTAAGGTGGGTGTATAAATAGTTACAAGGAAAAGTCTACAAAACATTAACGGGGAATAACAAAGTAAAAGGACCCCAATTATAGTAGATGTTAATTTGAAGGCCTTTTTGTCTTTTTCAAATTGTTTCCTTGCTTCCTGTGTAACTTGCTGTGCTGCAACTTGGTTTTTGTGTCGGCGAGTTTCGATGTAAACTGAAAAATGACAGAAAATAATTACAGCAAAGGACAGTCCGATAACTATATTGTTAATTCTATAAAACAGAAACGTGTCAACAGCAAGTGCAACGTGCACCATCACAGCCAGAAGCCAGGTTAGTAGAGAAGAAACCAGTAAACGAGACTCTGTGACGATGGTAATGTGTTGGTATGGGTATTTAATGGCCACATAGCGTTCCCCACTTGCTAAGGCCAGGTGAAGTAGCGAGCTAGTGAACAAGCAGTTTGAAATAGCAAAAGACACAATTTCCGTTAGGCACGACTGGCCATTGCTTTCCTGAAGCAAGATAGATATCATTCCATCGATGAAGATGGGTTGAGCAAGTATTCCCACCAATAGATCGGTCAATGCAAGCATAGCTAATACAATGTTCGACTTTTGCGCCCTTAAACGGCATTTCGTCTTCACGGCGAGCATCACCAGTGCGTTCAAGACGGCAATAACGGGAACAGTGATGATGTTGATGATTATGTACAAGATAAGAACACCTTGAAAGAAAAAGGAAGGCGGCTGAAGATCTCCGAATAAACTTTCTTCGGCCGTGCATGGAGGGGGGACGGACTCGTTTGTTGCTTGACTTGAATTCATCACTTCTTCCAATTTTTCTTTGCCACGGAATTTGAAAAACGAAGGGGCGAATCCTTTTTGCACCTTTTAAGACTAAAACTTTCTTCTTTTTGTTACGAGCGAATTTACCACTCGCTATACATAACATCACAAACCAAATGCGTTCTCATTGGTCAAAACCTTATCTTTGTTTAGTGGGGCCGACTTGGATTTTCGTTTTGGCTTTATGCCATTTTTATTTCGGTTTTCTTTCTGTTTGCTCTGCCGATTTTTGGCTTAGTGTTCTTAGTGGATCGGTCTTTCGTTCTTAAAACGTTTGGTTTTTGGATTTTGTAGAAAAGAAAAGGCATAATCCTTGTGTAGTTCCTCTTAAATAAACTCTATTTAAAGTACATCTGTGATCGGACTTGTCTAAATTGCTTTAATTCTTAATTTCAGTTACTTCACTCGCAAAAACAAAACTGAATGATCCAGTTTCAGGAGATAACTTGATTTCTAGACCAACGAGAAAATAAAGTTGACTTTATAAACCAGTGAAATCTCATCGCAGGAAACAGGAAAAAAGATTGGTAGTTTAAAAGGCAAAACGGAAATCCAAATTTATTTAAAACAACCACAAACTCAGTTTAATACAGTTAATTCCTCGTGAAAGTTTGGTTTTTGGCTTTTGTAAAAAAGAAGAGCCGTAATCCTTGCATAGTTCTTCGTAAGAAAACTTTATTTAAATTACATCTGCGACTTGTTTCAATTGGTTTGAATTCTCAATTTTAGTTGCTTCAATCCCGGAAACGAAAATGATTTAGTTTCAGGGTATAATTTTCAAGACCAATTTCAATGCAAGAAACAGAAAAACATTGTGTAGTTTAAAAGGCAAAACGGAAGCCCAAATATCTAGAAAACAACAACAAACTCAGAGTTTTTTAACTTAATACTTACTTTTTAATTACAAGAAAGTCAACGATTCGGCAGACGGTTTAGGGTAGAAAACTGTGTGTAGCTCTAGACAGAAAAGCAATCAAGACAACCCTAATATTTCAAAGCACGTTGTTTTTAGTCGAAACCAGTTTTGCACAAATAGTTTAAATAAAACGAAAACAGAAAATTAATTTTTGATACTAAAATACTGCCTATGCAAATTTTAGACTTGATGAACCACTTAAGATATTCAATAACTGGAATTCTATTTTCATTTTAATAAATATTTTCTCATTTAGCTATTAAAAACAAACATAATCCACAGAAGGAATAATACTTATAGTGATTTCATCGTAAAAAGCCGCTCTATTTTCACATGGCATCTGTGAGTTGTTTAAAGCATACCCACTTTAACTTAGTGCAGTTGAAGTAACGAAGATATACCTGGTCCGGTTTTATAATACTCTCTGTAATGTACTGTTCTTGAATTCCAGAGAAATGAATTTTATTATTACAAAATATAATTACGAAGTACTGTACATTTTCTACATCGTTAAACTAATTGCCAGAAGCAACTGAACAAAGTTGAGCGTTAAACGAGGCGAAATCTCAAAAAAATCAGCTTAATTCAACCTGTAATTTACAAAAATGTCCCAATCATAATGAGCTCGCTAGTGGAAATGTACATTTCGAGGTCTCAAAATCATTTCGTTGCCAGTAGAAAACCTTTGTCGCTAGCGTTAAAACAGCGCTCGGACTTTGCATGTAAGAATTAACTGCTGTTATTTAAAACTACAGAGAGCCGACAAATAATTAAAATTTTATAATTTGACCGGCTTTTTAAGAAACATTTTTAATAATCCTTCTGGATTAGGAAGTGGAAATTAACCGTTGATATTAAACTTAATTCTAAATCTTTAAATAAAAATTGCGGAACTTTCACAGCAAATCGGCCAGAATGATTTTTCACACTCTACTTGACTGTCGGGGAGAAACTTTTTTGGTCAAAATACTGAGATATGAAGCAAATATATACTAAATCCAACAAGATACTGAGCAAAACTCTCTCCTCAAAGGTCATTAGCGGGGCTTCTAATTCAAAAATTTTAAACTTTTGGTTAAAAGAAAATTAATTGTTTCTTTTTCCCTAAAAAACTGAAGCGTGGGAGTACCATATGCAGGTGAAAATAGAGAGACATTCGCCATGTCGTAGTCATTAAGTGCAGTTCATGGCTTTGTTGTTTTTCATCTAGCTATGGGTCAAGCAAGATGCTATCAGACATTTCTTTTGGGACTGCCCTTATTCGAATTCATTCTGGAAATGTGTTGAATTATATTATTTTGGGCTGCGAAAACAACTAGTTCACCTAACATTAAAGGAAATTTGGATCGGCTTTTTAACTTCCGAATGCCCCTTGCTTAATTATCTTACACTTTGAGGGAAAATATATTTATGGAGTTGCAGAAGGAATGAAGTACTCCCAACAATAAACAGTTTTATGGTTAGAGTAAACGGTAAATATGAAATAGAGAAATATATTTGCACTAAGAATAAGAGTTTACAAAAATTAATGGACAAATGGACTTTGTAATCTAGTTAATTTTCTTCTTTTACTAAAATGATTAGTTTCTTCTTTTTTGAATAGCTCTTGTAATATAACAGTAGGCATACCTTGTGTGGTGATTGTGGAATTGCATGTGTGCTTAGGTGTGTAGTCCGTTTGTGCATGTATGCTTTGTGATAATAATTGTAATTGATATACTTTGGAATAACAAATGAAATTAAAAAAAAAACTTGTCTTTTCCAATTCGCAGATCCAACAGTAAAATTTAACTTTTCTTTCCGACCTTCGTCAGTTACGCTTGCCCTTTCTTGCTGTCTAAGTCTACTCCGTTTTGTGTTATGGAAAGCGATTGCTTCTAAGCTTGACTTCTAGTTAGTCGCTTTGGTCACACGAGATACAGTACGACAGAGCGAAAAGAAAAGAAAAACACTACTGCAACACACTCCACACTAAGGCCTTGGCCCGCCAGAATAGCTAGCAACGAAAGGAAAAAAAACTATTTAAAAATCTTTCAAAGTTTTGGTAAATTTATCAGGGATAGGGAATGATGTTAATCGGTAGTAACTGTTTCAGCGTACAAAAACTGAAAGATACTGAAGATTGAATCTACTGGACCTCTGTCGTAATTTTATTCCAACTGTCGAAACGGAATTTCAGACTGATTATTGGGTAACTTGATTTAAGATCCACAACACTTTGATAATGTTATGACGTCATTTTATATCACCAATAAGTCAAACTCGTACCCAGTCGCTATTTTTGTGTTTTTGGGATGAGAGAAGATTGGGGCTCAGGTTGAGGCGCGCGGGGTCTCATGGGAAGGTACGAAGGAAAAAAAACGACAAATCTTTCAATAAGTGGACAGACGATAAAAAACTGGCATCAATTTGTTAAAACAAGTCTAAAGATCTCTTCGGAGATTTTATTACTAGCCCTAAAGGAGAAAGTGAACTACAAAAGTCTCCATACAACAATTACATCCAATCTGGCTGTTTTACCGTTTAACAGTATGGAAATTTCTTTCATTAGGCGAAAAAAAAAAAGAATTTTCTTTTATGCATTTCAATATGCGTAGTCTACCTAAAAATCTAACATCGTTGGAAGAAATTATTTGGACTATAAAAGGGAGTCCGGAAATTATAGCCACATCCGAAACAAAACTACAAAGAAAAAAGCATTAATAATATTAGCACATGGCCGGTTATGTTTTCCTGAAGAATAATTCACCAACAAGTCAGCTGACAAGTGCACTGGAGGCATAAAGGACGTCTGCCTGAGTTATTCGACAACATGTTTCAATATGCTAGTAATATCCTTTGCTACAAAACGGGATAAAGAGCTGAGGAAAATCTTTATAAGCCGAGCCTACGAACAAACATAGGCAAGAAATCAATCTCTTTTATGGCTGCGGACATTTAGAATGATCTTCGAACTCGTTTAAACAAACTCAAGTGTGTCTGCGTTTCCGAAGAAAATTATACGCTATCTACTGCCAGAACAACAAATGGAATGAATTTTCGTTTTGCTAATGAAGCAACATACTTCATGTAAATAAGTTCTTTCTTCTTTGTTTTTGTTTGTTTGTTTGTTTGTTTTATTTCTTTTGATTTTACCTGCTACCTAGAATAAATTGTTCAGGGAGCTAACAAGAAAACCAACTGGTTCACTTAGCTTCCTAGCTTGCCCATTATTCTCATTACATTTAACTTATCTTCTATTGTAAGTAAATTTACTTGATTGTAATATCAACCATGTACATCCACAAAAGCATAATAAAGATTCTTCTCCTTATTATTATTATTATTATTATTATTATTATTATTATTATTATTATTATTATTACTACTATTGTAGTCTGATGCATCCCCGTGAAGATTGCCTACAGATAAAATATTGATTTCAGCTGACATTTAATCTTTCCGTATTTTGTTGTTCTGGCCTTCCTTGATCTTGCCCAGTCTCGCGTCCAACCACAACATTTTTTGCTCCAAACCACTGCATCTCCATTTCTTCAGCCTTCGCTAACGTCACATTTCTAAATGTTAACTCAATCATTGCGACACGAAAGTGCCTGATTCTGATACAGTAAAAAACAGGATTTAGTAACGAGTTCAAAAACACTACCGTGAGAGCGAAAAAAACAATTATATAAAAGGTATTTAAGGAGGGTTTTAAAAAATTTAAAAGGACAGTTCTACTAAACATTAACGGAGAATAACAAAGTAAAAGAACCCCAATTATAGTAGATGTTAGTTTGAAGGCCTTTTTATCTTTTTCAAATTGTTTTCTGGCTTCCTCTGTAATTTGCTGCGCTGCGACTTGCTGTTCGTGTCGGCGAGTTTCGAGGAACACTGACAAATGACAGCAAACAATTACAGCAACAGACAGACCGATAACTGTATTGTTAATGCTAAAAAATACATCCGTGTTAATAGCAAGTGCAAAGTGCACCGTCACAGCCAGAAGCCACGTTAGAAGAGACGCAATCAGTAAACGAGACTCTGTGACGATGGTAATGTATTGGTATGGGTATTTAATGGCCACATAGCGCTCGCCGCTCGCTAACGCCAGGTGAAGTACTGAGCTAGTGAACAAGCAGTTTGCGAGAACTATGAAACCAATTTGAATGACACCTGACTGACAATCGCTTTCCTGAAGCAAGACAGATATCATCCCTGCAGTTAAGATGGGCTGCGCAAGTATTCCAACAAAAAAGTCAGTCAATGCAAGCATAGCTAATACAATGTTCGATTTTTGCGCCCTTAACCGGCATTTCGTTTTCACGGCGATCATCACCAGCGCGTTCAAGACAGCAGTGAAAGGAACAGTGATGATATTGATGATTATGTACAAGATAAGGACACCTTGAAAGAAAAAGGAAAGCTGCTGAAGATTTCCGAACATCCTTTCAGCGGCCAGGCAAGAAGAGGGGACGGACTCTTTTGTAGCTTGACTTGAATTCATCACTTCATTCAATTTTTTTCTTTGCCACGGAATTTGAAGAACGAAGAGCCGAATCGTTTTAGCACCGTTTAAGGCTGAAACCGTCTTTCCTATTTCTGTTACAAGCGAATTTACCACTCGCTGTATATAACATTACAAACCACGTGAGTTCTTATTGATCAAAACCTATTCTTTGTTTAGCGGGGCCGAATTGGATTTTCGTTTTGACTTCAAGGCATTTTTAATATCGGTTTTCTTTCTTTTTGCACTGTAGATTTTGGCTTAGTGTTCTTAGTGAATTGGTCTTTCGTTTGGTTTTCTGGCCTTTGTAAAAAAGAAAACGCATAATCCTTGTATAGTTTCTCTTAAATAAACTTTATTTTAATAACACATACACACACGCAGAAACGAATTTTAATACTCAACAATTAATTCCTCTTAAGTCCTGGTGTTTTTCCTTGAAAAAAAAAATCTTCATTTTAGTTATATCGATGACTTGTTTAAAACGCTTTTTCAATTTCAGTTACTTCACACCCAGAAACGAAAAGCTAGACCAAAGACAAAATAAGGTTGACGTGATAAACAAGTGAAATCCTAAGGAAAGAAACACGACAACATTGCTTTGTTTAAAAAGCAAAGAGAAGTCCAAAGATATGACAAACAACAAAACAAACTCAGAGGTTTAATACAGCTAATTCCTCGGGTTTAAATACTCAAATTGTGGTTTGCGTTGCAGTCGAAACAGCGCATTTCGCATGTAAAAAAAACATATGGAAAGTAACGCAGCTTGTTATGATGAAATCACTATAAAGGACTATTAAGCGTTGTGTCTTTGTGGATCACATTTGTTATCAAAAGCTAAAAACGAAAGCTTTTAAATGGAAACAAAATTTATTGTATTTGTACTGTAACATCCATAAAATTTGAAAAGGCAGCATTTCGGTATCAAAAATTAATTGTCCGTTGCTTTCTTTTTATTTAAGTATTTGTGCTTAACGGTTATAGCGACAAGAAAGGACGTGATTTGGAAAATGACTGATAATGTCTTCTATTTTAATAGCTGTCTGGAGAAGAATCACGATAAATTTTGAAGTTGTCGTAAGGGTGACCACACAGTGCATATCAAGAAAGCTTTGGGGAAATAAGTATTATATCGAACTTTATACGGGTTTTATCAGCGTAATAAATTCACAAGGGAAGTAGGAGAACATATTAAATAGGCTTCTTATAAAGAAGGAGTCGAAGGTGAGTGATTTTCAAACTAGTTCACTCAACATCAAAAGTGCAGTTTAATTAAAACAACCGATCTCTTTCTTTTATAAAATACACAAAAATACGAAAGTTTTTCATGTCCTTTTTTTTAAAAACAGAAATAGCAAAGAACGGAACATATGGGACTGTTTGTTAACGCAAAGTATCGGAAAGAAAAAATCGACGAAAACGCCAAGAAACAGCCATAACAAAATCCATAACAACGAAATGGCCAAACGCAGGCGTGAAATTTCAAGAATTCCAGCTTTATTCACTCTTTTTTTATAGCGTACGCTATTTTTCGGTGGGAGAGAAGCGACGACCGGAAATGCGTCTGCTGTTCGCAGGCTAATACTTTTCGAGATCCCAAAAATTATGGATCTTTTTCACATGACGTCACGGAGGCCATATTGGTGTTCCAAAGCAATGAAATCGCGGCCATGGTCGTGTTCCAAACAATTCCTGTGGGAGTTGAACTCTTTTCTCATATAAAACGTTTTCTTCCGTTCCAAAACAATTCCAAAGATGCTGTCCACTTGAGTGGAAACGCTCCATGGCGTTGAAAAAAAAAACAAAATGGAAGTTAAAATATACGCAAAATAAAAAAAAAAGTATATATCATATGTTAAACCAGGTTTGATAAAATTTACATAACCCCAGTTTAATTGGCCATTTGTAAGCCTATCTGCTAGTTTTGAAACAGCGCTCGGATTTTAGCATTCAAAAACCGACTTAAAACTGCTTTTCTTTTAAACGAGCCAAGAGCCGACAGATACTGCTTCTTTTTGTTCTTAAAACGAACCGTGTTAAAAAGCTCGACAGGTTCGTTTGAAAAAATGATATTACAATTGTTATAATGAAATATCGATTCTAGTTAACACTAGATCTTTCCATGTTTAGTTGTTCTGGAATTCATTAACCTTGCCCAGCTTCGCGTCGAATTACAACGTTTTGTGCTCCAAACCACTGCCGTTCAATTTCTTCAGCCCTCGCTAAGCTCACATTTCTAAATGTTAACTCAATTATTGCTACTCGAAACTGCCTGATTCTGATACAGTAAATTACAGGATTGAGTAACGAGTTCAAAAACACTACCGTGAGAGCGAAAAAAACAATTATATAAAAGGTATTTAAGGAGGGTTTTAAAAAATTTAAAAGGACAGTTCTACTAAACATTAACGGAGAATAACAAAGTAAAAGAACCCCAATTATAGTAGATGTTAGTTTGAAGGCCTTTTTATCTTTTTCAAATTGTTTTCTGGCTTCCTCTGTAATTTGCTGCGCTGCGACTTGCTGTTCGTGTCGGCGAGTTTCGAGGAACACTGACAAATGACAGAACACAATTACAGCAACAGACAGACCGATAACTGTATTGTTAATGCTAAAAAATACATCCGTGTTAATAGCAAGTGCAAAGTGCACCGTCACAGCTAGAAGCCACGTTAGAAGAGACGCGACCAGCAAACGAGACTCGGTGACGATGGTAATGACAGGCCCGTAACCAGGGGGGGTGCACAGGGTGCGTTCGCACCCCCCCCCCCCCCCCACAGGCCCTAAAGGTCCGCATTTTGATACTCAATATCCAAGTTAAGGAGTGCAGTCCGTTTAACTGAAGTTTCAAACTTAACAGTGATATTTAAACAAAATCAAAGAATGGAAAAAGCAGTAGTGTATTCACTGGGAAAATAAAACCAGCTGCACTCTAGTAGTCCGAGCCATTCAGAACATTTCAATGAGCGCACAGATGTCCGAGCTTATCTAAATGAATCAAAGAAAGACTATCGTCAACTCGTGGGTACGTTGTTTAGAAAATAATCAAGTAGTTATCGCCTCTGGTTTCCCCACAGTGAATTTTAGGAAATGATAGAAATTCAGATTACAAATATACTATCCTTGTTCTGGAAACACAATACTTTTCTTGCTGTTTATTGCACTTTAGTAACAGTTATTTAAGTATATATTTAAAAACAAAAAAAACAAAAAAAAACAGCAAAACAAATAGGCAAACAAGACAAAACAAAAAAGAAAAAAAAAGGGAAGAAAGGAAAAAGAAGTTCCTCAGCAGAATTTGAACCCGGTACCTTCGGGCTGACACCACCTCACATAGCCACTACGCCATTGAGGATGGTCACGTGATTTGGCGAAAAGTCTCAGTTTTAATGCCTTTTCCATGGAACTTCCGCCGGCAAACGACCGGGGCAAACGGTCGAGCCATACTTAACCGATTGAAAAAAGGACTCGAAGCAATCGGATGAAATTAAGGCTAATTGAAACCAGGCTACTGACAGTAAAAAACAATGTAAACGCATTTCATGGCAATGAAAGAACATAAGCGATACAAAGCCGACACAAATCCTCCGCGAAGTAGGATGCAAAACATTAGCTTATGTTTTCTTCTCTCGATTTCCGCTGTTATTTTAAAGGTAATGCTCAAACTCACATCCATTTCCCCCCGTGATCTTGGGGAGTCCTTAAGAAGAAGAAGAAAAAGAAGTGCCTTTATTTACTATACATTTCACCAGTCCATATTTTATAGTCCGTATTTTATACCCAGTCCGTAGTCCGTAGTCCGCAGTCCGTGTTTTATACTGACCGCCATAAATTCATTCATACACATAACCTACTACACTACTACAAGGTAGGAGATCAAGCCAGCGTCGAAGTTGAAGGAGTCGAAGAGAAAATGCTCATCTTCTCGTCAAGTTTAACGCCTGGACGGATCAAAGGCTTTTGAATCGTACTAATTTGAAAGATTCCTGTCTGTCTTAAATTTGGTAAGACCTCTATCCTAACCGTGCTGTAGCGCACGATGCACGCTTTCAGCGAGGAATTTGATGCTACCGAACTTCGGCGAGCGCGTGCTTCTTTGGAAACGATAGATCTTCGCGCTCTCGAGTTCGGACCCGATTAATTACGAAGTGTGTCTACTACGAGTGAGCGACTGACTCATTTGCATATCTCAGTCCCTGCAATAACTCGTGGTACGCTCGCGCGTACCCACGAGTTAAAAATGAAATTAACGTGCGCACGCTTTGCACGGGACATGCCAAATACAGCAGCCAAAGCTCTTAAGGAGTGCGATGATGATGTCTTTCCAAATATATATACGCTCCTCAAGATATGAGCCACAATCCCTGCAACGAGCTGTGAATGTGAAAGAAGTGCGAGTTCTTTAAGGCGGCTGCATACATATAATAGGGCATGCATGGGCCAGGAAAGGCTGTCGTCCCTCGCACTAATGCACATACATTATCAAGTTAAAATTGTTTCGGATGAGGTGGTAAATCTGTTTGCCACCAAACACCCACGGAGGCTGGAGCTCGGGACTATTCTCAGGGATTAGTTCCCTTTATAACTTAATTCAAACAGTTGTATTTGACAAATGTAACATTCAGTTCCTACCGTATACTTTTCCGTTACAATTTCTCAAGTATTGCTACTTTCTTAAATAAACGGATCAGACAATAGAAAATACATTTGGGTAGTTTGGTCCACTTTGGCCTCGTTAGCACCCCCCCACATAAAATCCTGGTTACGGGTCTGAGTAATGTGTTGGTATGGGTATTTAATGGTTACATAGCGCTCGCCACTCGCTAACGACAGGTGAAGTACTGAGCTAGTGAACAAGCAGTTTGCGAGAACTATGAAACCAATTTGAATGACACCTGACTGGCAATCGCTTTCCTGAAGCAAGACAGATATCATCCCTGCAGTTAAGATGGGCTGCGCAAGTATTCCAACAAAGAAATCAGTCAATGCAAGCATAGCTAATACAATGTTCGATTTTTGCGCCCTTAACCGGCATTTCGTTTTCACGGCGATCATCACCAGCGCGTTCAAGACAGCAGTGAAAGGAACAGTGATGATATTGATGATTATGTACAAGATAAGGACACCTTGAAAGAAAAAGGAAAGCTGCTGAAGATTTCCGAACATCCTTTCAGCGGCCAGGCAAGAAGAGGGGACGGACTCTTTTGTAGCTTGACTTGAATTCATCACTTCATTCAATTTTTTTCTTTGCCACGGAATTTGAAGAACGAAGAGCCGAATCGTTTTAGCACCGTTTAAGGCTGAAACCGTCTTTCCTATTTCTGTTACAAGCGAATTTACCACTCGCTGTATATAACATTACAAACCACGTGAGTTCTTATTGATCAAAACCTATTCTTTGTTTAGCGGGGCCGACTTGGATTTTCGTTTTGACTTCAAGGCATTTTTAATATCGGTTTTCTTTCTTTTTGCACTGTAGATTTTGGCTTAGTGTTCTTAGTGAATTGGTCTTTCGTTTGGTTTTCTGGCCTTTGTAAAAAAGAAAACGCATAATCCTTGTATAGTTTCTCTTAAATAAACTTTATTTTAATAACACATACACACACGCAGAAAAGAATTTTAATACTTAACATTTAATTCCTCATAAGCCCTGGTGTTGTTCCTTGTAAAAAAATCTTCATTTTAGTTATATCAATGACTTGTTTAAAACGCTTTTTCAATTTCAGTTACTTCACACCCAGAAACGAAAATGATACAGTTTCAGGAAGATAACTATAGCAAGCTTGGCCAACGACAAAATAAGGTTGACGTGATAAACAAATGAAATCCTAATGAAAGAAACACGACAACACTTTTTTGTTTAAAAAGCAAAAAGAAGTCCAAAGATATGACAAACAACAAAACAAACTCAGAGGTTTAATACAGCTAATTCCTCGGGTTTAAATACTCAAATTGTGGTTTGCGTTGCAGTCGAAACAGCGCATTTCGCATGTAAAAAAACCATATGGAAAGTAACGCAGCTTGTTATGATGAAATCACTATAAAGGACTATTAAGCGTTGTGTCTTTGTGGATCACATTTGTTATCAAAAGCTAAAAACGAAGGCTTTTAAATGGAAACAAAATTTATTGTATTTGTACTGTAACATCCATAAAATTTGAAAAGGCAGCATTTCGGTATCAAAAATTAATTTTCCATTGCTTCCTTTTTATTTGAAGTATTTGTGCTAAACGGTTATAGCGAGTACAAAGGACGTGATTTGGAAAATGACTGATATTGTCTTCTGTTTTAATAGCTGTCTGGAGAAGAATCACGATAAATTTTGAAGTTTGTCGTAAGGGTGACCACACAGTGCATACCAAGAAAGCTTTGGGGAAATAAGTATATTATATCGAACTTTATACGGGTTTTATCAGCGTTATAAATTCACAAGGGAAGTAGGAGAACATATTAAATGGGCTTCTTATAAAGAAGGAGTCGAAGGTGAGTGATTTTCAAACTAGTTCACTCAACATCAAAAGTGCAGTTTAATTAAAACAACCGATCTCTTTCTTTTATAAAATACACAAAAATACGAAAGTTTTTCATGTCTTTTTTTTTAAAAACAGAAATAGCAAAGAACGGAACATATGGGACTGTTTGTTACCGCAAAGTATCGGAAAGAAAAAATCGACGAAAACGCCAAGAAACAGCCATAACAAAATCCATAACAACGAAATGGCCAAACGCAGGCGTGAAATTTCAAGAATTCCAGCTTTATTCACTCTTTTTTTATAGCGTACGCTATTTTTCGGTGGGAGAGAAGCGACGACCGGAAATGCGTCTGCTGTTCGCAGGCTAATACTTTTCGAGATCCCAAAAATTATGGATCTTTTTCACATGACGTCACGGAGGCCATATTGGTGTTCCAAAGCAATGAAATCGCGGCCATCGTCGTGTTCCAAACAATTCCTGTGGGAGTTGAACTCTTTTCTCATATAAAACGTTTTCTTCCGTTCCAAAACAATTCCAAAGATGCTGTCCACTTGAGTGGAAACGCTCCATGGCGTTGAAAAAAAAAACAAAATGGAAGTTAAAATATACGCAAAATAAAAAAAAAAAGTATATATCATATGTTAAACCAGGTTTGATAAAATTTACATAACCCCAGTTTAATTGGCCATTTGTAAGCCTATCTGCTAGTTTTGAAACAGCGCTCGGATTTTAGCATTCAAAAACCGACTTAAAACTGCTTTTCTTTTAAACGAGCCAAGAGCCGACAGATACTGCTTCTTTTTGTTCTTAAAACGAACCGTGTTAAAAAGCTCGACAGGTTCGTTTGAAAAAATGATATTATAATTGTTATAATGAAATATCGATTCTAGATAAGGTGACTCGACCCAGCTTTTTTGGGGGGTACCATCCTACTTTGAAGCTCTCTGGTATCTCCACCTTTACTTTTATCGTAAGTCTAACACATAGAATGGATAACATATAGATCAATCTACAATATAACATAAAATTTTTGGCGATCGGAGTAAATGTCACGTGGTTATAATGCCACGCCCCTTTGAGGTCTGAGTCGAAAATCTGCTGTTGCAGGCATTTTTTCGTGAAAATCTCTCGGCTACACATAGCGCGCATTAGTGCCTTGCGCTGAACAGAGTTTCACCAAAATCGCAAAGAACCAATTCGAGAAATTCAGCGGTTTCCAAATTTAGGTCATAATTTATGCGAAAATGATAAGCAAACTTTACACGGATTATATCTAAAAAACTATGAGACTTATCCCTTTATTTTGGGCATCGTTATAACAGATGGGTCCTTGCAAGTCAGCAAAACGCTTTAGGGCCTTGTAAATGCGCGCGATTTCGAGCAAAGCAAACACATAGAAATTATAGTTTTCGCTATTTGTTGACGTTTGTCAGCGTTTAAGAGTCTTTCTCACGAAAAAAGCATTTTCTTAAAAATTCGTAGTTTTTTTTCCTTCAAATTTTTTCAGGGCCACAATTGATTAACTAACTACCCGGACTCTGAATTTCATGGTCATTGAAAAACTGTGACATTATCTTCTATAAGCCCAAACTTGAGTAAACATTGAAGATTTTTAGCGTTTTGGCTGAGTTTGTGCTTTGGGAGTTGTCTATTGTTTCTAGTCTGTCATTATACAGCATTCTTGTTCAGCACGCGTGCAATGACCACGCTTGGCTGACTTCCGAATGCCAAAAAAACTGGGTCGAGTCACCTTAACTCTAGATCTTTCCATGATTAGTTGTTCTGGAATTCATTAATCTTGCCCAGCTTCTCGTCCAATTACAACGTTTTGTGCTCCAAACCACTGCCTTTCAATTTCTTCAGCCCTCGCTAAGCTCACATTTCTAAATGTTAACTCAATTATTGCTACTCGAAACTGCCTGATTCTGATACAGTAAATTACAGGATTGAGTAACGAGTTCAAAAACACTACCGTGAGAGCGAAAAAAACAATTATATAAAAGGTATTTAAGGAGGGTTTTAAAAAATTTAAAAGGACAGTTCTACTAAACATTAACGGAGAATAACAAAGTAAAAGAACCCCAATTATAGTAGATGTTAGTTTGAAGGCCTTTTTATCTTTTTCAAATTGTTTTCTGGCTTCCTCTGTAATTTGCTGCGCTGCGACTTGCTGTTCGTGTCGGCGAGTTTCGAGGAACACTGACAAATGACAGAACACAATTACAGCAACAGACAGACCGATAACTGTATTGTTAATGCTAAAAAATACATCCGTGTTAATAGCAAGTGCAAAGTGCACCGTCACAGCCAGAAGCCACGTTAGAAGAGACGCGACCAGCAAACGAGACTCGGTGACGATGGTAATGTGTTGGTATGGGTATTTAATGGTTACATAGCGCTCGCCACTCGCTAACGCCAGGTGAAGTACCGAGCTAGTAAACAAGCAGTTTGCGAGAACTATGAAACCAATTTGAATGACACCTGACTGGCAATCACTTCCCTGAAGCAAGATAGAAATCGTCCCTGCAGTGAAGATGGGCTGAGCAAGTATTCCAACAAAAAAGTCAGTCAATGCAAGCATAGCTAATACAATGTTCGATTTTTGCGCCCTTAATCGGCATTTCGTTTTCACGGCGATCATCACCAGCGCGTTCAAGACGGCAGTGAAAGGAACAGTGATGATATTGATGATTATGTACAAGATAAGGACACCTTGAAAGAAAAACGAAGGCTGCTGAAGATTTCCGAACATCCTTTCAGCGGCCAGGCAAGAAGAGGGGACGGACTCTTTTGTAGCTTGACTTGAATTCATCACTTCATTCAATTTTTCTTTGTCACGGAATTTGTAAACGAAGAGGCGGTTTTAAGGCTGAAACTCTCTTCTTTTTGTTACGAGCGAATTTACCACTCGCTTTATATAACATTACAAACCACATGAGTTCTTATTGGTCAAAACCTATTCTTTGCTTAGTGGGGCCGACTTGGATTTTCGTTTTGACTTTAAGCCATTTTTAATATCGGTTTTCTTTCTTTTAGTTTGCACTGCAGATTTTGGCTTAGTGTTCTTAGTGGATTTTTAAACCTTTGTAAAAAAGAAAACGCATAATCCTTGTATAGTTTCTCTAAAATAAACTTTACTTTAATAACACACGACTTGTTTCAATTGCTTTCGCATTTTCAATTACTTCACACGCAGAAACAAAAATGATATTCGGTTTTAGGAAATACTAGACTTGCTATCTTGACCAACGAGAAAATAAAGTTGACCTGATAAACGAACGAAATCTCAACGCAATAAACAAAAAAACATTGCGTTTTTTAAAAGACGAAACAGAGGTCCAAATATATGTAAAACAATTAAAAAAAACAAACTCAAATAGAGGTTTAACACAATTAATTCCACGTGAAAGTTTGGTTTTTAGTTTTTGTCAAAAAAAGGCAATAATCCTTGTGTAGTTCCTCGTAAAGAAACTTCATTGAAATTACATCTGTTACTTCTTGAAACTGTTTTTTCAATTTCAGTTACTTTACTGGCGCAGAAACGGAAATGATCTATAGTTGTAGGAGATAACAGCTTTCTAGACCAACGAGAAAACAAAATCGGCCTGACCATAGTTAGTCCCCCTCTACTAACTATGACCTGACAAACAAGTGAAATCTCAACTCAAGAAACAGGAAAATATTGCGTTCTTTAAAAGACAAAACGGAAGTTTAAATCTATGTTAAACAACAAAAGAAAACTCAGAGGTTTAATACAGTTAACTCCTTAGGTCTAAATACCCACATTGTCGTTTGCGTTACAGATGAAACAGCGCATTTCGCATGTAAAAAATGACTATTTAAATTCCTATTCATCTATTTATTTATTTATTTTTATGTATGTACGTATATGTATTTATAAACTTATTTATTTATGTTTTAGAAACCAAATGGAAAGTAGAGTGGCTTTTAACGATGAAATCACTATGAAAGACTCATTACATATTATGCCTTTGCGGATTATATTTGTTATTAAAAGCTAAAAAAGAAAGTTTTAAAATGGAATTCAAAAACTCACTGATGAGTGTCTTTATATCTGATAAAGACACGGCTAAAGTTTACGTCCAATTTTTTGAACCAAAATAATCCTAAATAAATATTAGTGCTGAAGAATGAGTTGATCTATATAAGAGATTTTGAAGCCGTGCAAAAATACTCGCAGTCGTATTTTATCAGGTGTACAAACTCAGAAGTAACGACCACGGTAATGGCAACTGCAACGTCAAAAAAGCAATAGGTTCAATACGCAAAACAACAAACTCTGCACGTGCAACGCTTTTTTGGTGCATTTCTTTGCTGTCACTGAGGCCCCGTCCCCACGTTTCCGGGGGGGAGGATTTTGGGCTAAACGAGGTGAAATTTAGGCGATCACCCCTTTGAATGTTACTTCACTGAAGTGATCCCCCTAATAACTTTTGATGACTTTCGCGACACCCCCCCCCCCCCCCTGGTCTTCATTTTCTAAGCAAATTCGAGTGGTCCCCCCTCTGAATCCTTCCAAAGTTTTCAGCGATCTCCCCTTTTGGGTTCTCAGTTACGACTGATGTCCCCGTTTGTTCTCCGAAAAATCAAGTGATCCCTCCTAAAATGACCGGTCCCTAGCGGGTAAGGACGGTCACCGAAAACGCATCTTTTCAAAAACGCTCTCCAGAGTGGAGATTTTTGAAAACGGCGGCTTTTCGTTTTCGAATACGATGATGTCATTCATTAAAAATACCTCATCGCATGACGCATGCTCAATAAGGTACGCTATCGTATTTCCATTTTTTTTAGCGTTTTCGTATGGACGGGCGGAAACGATTCGAATACGTTACGCTTAGATGCGTATTTTTTGGAAAACGGAGAAAAAATCTCCGTTCTTTCTCAAAAATATCCGAAATCGTGTGGACGTGGCCTGAAATTCTCCCACGGTGAGAAAACACACCTCGACGAATCTATACTAAACTTGGATTCCGTCCCCAAGAATTTCAATCCCAGGGAAAGTTACATGCATTTGACATTTTAAGAGAGTTGAAATGATCGCGAAAACCTTTCTTCAAAAACGCCAAAACTTTAGTACTACTGACGTTTTCGCTGCCGTCGCGTCGTCGTTGCTAAAGCTCCCTAACCACTTTTTTTGCAGTGTGGAAATTGCACAGCAGCAATTTGTTGAGGCGAAAGACGACAAGCCATAAAATATTCGATTAAAACAACTTTGACAACACTTAGATTCTTCACGTGGCGATCGATAAAAACTGCAGTACGACATCATTATTACATGTAGAGGGTAGATTTTCAGAGAGTAAACCAGAAGGAAAGTATAACGAAAACTGCAGCTAAAAAACCGAGGTTTTTACCCGTTGACCTCGTGCTCGCCGTTCTGAAAGACCACCTACACGCATCCTCGAAGCTACATGCACAGGGCATCCTGCTGCGGCACAGGGCACCCATCGTCTTGAGGGAAACTGTCTCAACATTGACCGCGGCAGGATTAGCTCAGTCGGAGAAGTGTTGAGCCGGTCACGGTCACAACAATTTTCGGAAGGTGACCAGACACGTTGACTAGCCGAAGAAAATCTTTGCTCGGTCAAGCCCCGTTTCTGACCGGTCAAAATTTAAAGTGTAATATCCAAACTATCATTTACTTGTTCTAGTCGTCGCTAGATCTTTTAAAAGTGACTTTACGAAAGGATAGTCATCTTGTTTTGCTAAACAACAACGCGGGAGACTCAAAGATGGCATTTAGAGAAACAAGATGACTAGAATGCCAAAGCAATATGCTGCCCAACAGTGACTCACCGTCACGGTCATGCAGGTCTTGTGAGGTCAAAGATTCTTTCGTTTAGTTTCGTGTCGTCGAGTACAAGAAGCCGTGACCGGTCAACAAGATCGGCAAGTGACTTTTAGGCCGTTCAAGTCGCCATTCTGATGGGACATTGTCCTTTGACATGCCGTTATTTTGAGCCCTGTCTGCACATCGGGAGGTCGCGGGTTCGATTATTTCCCGAAACCGGTACTGCCTTTGCCTTGCAAATGGCTCCACCTTGGCGTGATTCGAATGGCAACAGTCCCGTCTTCTAGTAGGAGACTTCAAGAGACTGTCCTTAATTATTAGATGCCCGATAAATAGATTGACGCTTGTCCTTCATCGTACAAGCATGACATATGTACTAAACAAATCTTTTCGAACCGAAGAGAAATTTACTACTGGTTCATGAGTCAGCGTGCGTATGTCGAGATATGAAGCACGCAGGAAGTTTGGAGAGCACGAAAGAGGCGTAAGAGTTGCTCGAGTCGCGGCCAACTCTACTAATGATAATAAAAATTATACAAAAGTCGAACTTACCAACTTCAAAATATGCCATAACCATGCCAGTCAGCGTCCAAATTAATCAAAATGGTCATGACTTGAGACACGCGGGAAGTTGCAACTTGAGTATCGGTTCAACGTTTAATTAACGTTTTATTTACATCGTAAGTCGTATCAACTACAGATTACTTTCATCAGCTCCTTTCAACATTTAAGTACGCATAGTGTTTGACTTTTCCAACCTTGCATTAAACCATGCACTAGGTAACTTCCTCAAACAACTTGAGATGATCGTTCTCGAAGCTCATTGTTTGAACATTGCCTTGTCCCTAACAGCGTCTTTCCAGGCCTCCTGGGCCAATGAATTTCGGTGACGTATCCGAGACGAACGGCCAGGTCAAAAATTCGCTCGGACCACGTGACTCGAAATGCACAAGCCGTGCGGAATAATGAGGGCTAGGAACTAGGCAAGGGTAGACACTCATACGTTCTGAGAGTCTCCAAATAATCTTAAATGTTAATGGAAAAAGCTTCTTAGAAAATCACGCTCCAAAGCAGTCCAATCTCAAGTCATTTTTAATTCTCCATTTTCAAACCTTGGTAAAACCGGCAGGATGAGATTTCCGTAAGCTGAGTCTTGCGAGATAAAATATCCAGAAGACGTTGTGTTTGCGTGCTAAAAAAACAAAAGAAAACGTTCCCTAAAAGTCTAAACATAGCTCGCGTTAGTCCCTTATTAAGGAAAGTTTACTGTCTTTTATTATATAGACACGAGTGTTTTACTGGAAAATATACCACTCGTAGAATTCATAAAAACTACATCCGGGACCTGAGTGGTTTATTTTCCATAATCTCACACGTGAGTTTATCGATGACGTAATTTCGGTAATTTCCCTCCAAAATTTGTAGGCGTATTGCGTCCTTTGAATTTTAATTACACATTTTTCAAAGCTTTGCTTATATTTTGTCATTGTAGAACCCTTTTCAGCTCAGTGTTAATTCTCAAGATTATTGTAAGCAATTTCTTATATTGCTTTACTGTAAATTTGAGCGGTCACAATTACTTTTCGGCGAATAAAAATCTATTATTTTATCGATGTCTTTTTGTCTATATAATAAAAAGAACATTACACGGCGGCTTGAAGATATGAACTTTATTTTCTAGTGGCAAAAACAATATTTTACGAACGAGCGCAGCGAGTGAGTAAAATATTGTTTTGCCACTCGAAAATAAAATTCATATCTTCGCGCCACCGTGTAATATCCTCTACGTATTGTCGTTTACTTAACACTTAAGTACGAAAAGAATTGAGACAGTCAAAAATAAAACTGTTCCAGTAGTTCTGAGATAGGATACCATTAACCTGCAGTGCAGGGATATTTAGCAGTCGAGCGCGCGATCAGTAGGTCTAGAAGTCGCTATCGATCATTTTGAAAGCAGAAGATTGGGAGAGAAGAAATACAATCTACAGGGTAGGCATAGGAAGGGTCGGTATACTAGCAAGCAGACAGTCAACGTTGGATGTATATTATCAAGACTCAAATGGACAAATGGACCAATCAAAAGTCAGGAATGGATGGGATGTCTTAGGCCTCTTACACAGACATCCTTTAAGCTTGTCACGCTTGTCACGCAATTCTCCCCAGCTAACACTGCAGAAGAGTGCGATGAGCCAAAGGGCGTCTGCGTAGGAGGGTAACTCCCTGGGACATGAAACTGTTTCTATTGGTTAGCAGCTGTATTTTGTAAGCATTCAATAGTTGGATTCCATAAGCACGAGATAGCAGTTCTTCACAGTAAAACTAAGGGAGTGGGGCTACTGTAGAACACCTTACAAGAACACTCCATACCGGGGAGGCGAGTGGTATCTTTCTGGACCGGAAGCCCTTAGAAGAGTGTAAAGGTTGACGATGAGCGATCTACATTAGTTTATGGCTCCAACAATTTTTTTGCTACAATCCCGGAAAAATACTACTTGAGAACGTTTTCCTCTTAATGCGTATCGTATACATATCGTACGCAACAAAACTATTTCCAAAACAACTGACTTGAGGAACCAAATCCCCTTCTCGCAGGTCAAAGTTGCTTCCTACAAACGTCCAATGATCAGGTTGCTTCAGAACACACAACAACATTGCTTCCAAGGGGAGAGGGGAAGGGGAGAATTGGTACAGCTACGATGTTGAGAAAAATGCTCTCGAAATGTGCAATTTTCTCAAGAGTTTTGTCCAAGATTGTAGGCTGAAAAAATGGCAACTTAATTCTGTATGGAGAGTGAAATGAAACAGGGTAATAAAATTAGGTCTCTTCCGGTCTTAAACGAGGCATCGAAATGAACATGTCGTCTCATGTCAACAAAACACATTCAAATGTAGTTCAATTAACGTGAACAAAACATGTTATCATGTAGTTCACTTGTCGAGTCATTTTTCTGAACAACTCCAGAAAAAGAAATATGCTTTTGATGTTTATGTGAAGGTAACAAACCTCGCTTTCATGCAGTGTTGATCACGTCATCAGTATTTAGTACTTAAGTCTTTGGATATGTATTAGATTGACTATATTAAAGATTTCTGGTATTTTTGTGGAAATTTATTGTAGTTAATTGTATTTACACGCCATTTTATATTCGAGCGTTGATTCCATGTTGAGCCATATATGTCTAAAAATAGACCCCCAATAGCGGCTGGCGATGCAGGTTACAAAATTGCCGACAACATTGTTCGTGTTCCTTAGGGTCCCCTTAACACATCTAGGTAGGTGGTTTGCTTTCACCATAAAAATCACATGGGATTACATATGCTCCCTGACTACAGGGTTTGAAGGACTTCGCAGCACACCTCTACCCAGACTTTGTTGGAGTGACACCCATCCCTCCCCCGCCCCCAACATTGAATCATTACAGAGCTTTAGATTCTGAGACAAGAAGGAATGAGAACGAGGATTTTCTCAATACTGAGTATTGCTCAGGCGTGAACCAGCGTCATTTTTGTGGGAAACATGATAGCCGTCATTCTACTACGAGTATTAGCGAGAATGTCTTTGTGGTGGGAATAAGTCATCAACTGTAAGAAGTTTTATCATTTTGCTATCGGGAGAGGGCTTAACCTCCTTCAATATAAATAACCATACTAAAATGATGCTTTATGGGGTGTCTTTTTTTGAGAAAACGCGCAAAACTTCAAGTTACATTTGTAAATCTCGTACTTATACTCGTTTCCGTCCTCAAATCTAAAGCTCTCTATTTGACAGGTCAGTGCAACACATTGTCATGGATACGATCATGTCAGTCATTCAGGAAATCATGATGCACGAGGCAATCATTGGTAGTGCTATAATGAGTTCCTTTAAATTTTTGTGTTGTTATTTTTCCAGGTCCATGACAATCTGGCATTGACTTAGAATGCAATTTTTTTTGCTCAAAATTGGCTTTGAAGGGTGTGAAGCGCCGGCATAACATTTTCACACTAAGTGGGTGGGCCACACACGCCCGTTTCTGATAACAACCCGTCTCGCTATGTCCTAGTTCGCAACAAATTCGCTACATATTACTTTCTGTAAGCTTTCTGTAAACCACTGAAAATATTCCCCTAATCGATCTAGAAAAAGATCTTTTGAAATATAATATTTCGCATTCTTTTAAGCTTGCCCCTTCAAGGGAGGGTGCAAGTTTTGGACTTTGCCAATAGGCAGCAAGAAGAATATGTAGGTAGCGAACTCGAACATAGCGAAACCATTGTAAAGCCCGTGTCTCACTCTTCGTTTTTACCCTCAATCCAAACCTCTCCTTTGAGAGTGCAGGCGTCCTGAATCTAGGCAAAATTATGGGCTGTTTTACAGTCCATCATTGTCTAAATCATTAAAACCATTTCATAATGAGATGATATGTGGGAGGAAAGAATGTGACATAAAGTATTTTGATGAAATGTTACAAGACACAAAGCATCTGATTAAGAAGCTATAATTACTTTTGACAGAGTGAGTGGTTTTTATACTACTAATGTAAATCTTTTAACCCTTTAAACCCTAAGATCAAAATTGGAATTCTCATTTGTTGCCCCTCTTCATTTCCTACAGAAGTAGTGGGGAGAAGTTGATAAAATATTAAGCTAATTCATCCTGTGTGATCATGTCCGTAATTCTCATGACCACTCTGTTTAACAAAGCCTTGTTATTACAAGGAGAAATTCTTATGCTGATCATTCTTAGGGCTTAAAGGGTTAAGTGATGCAAACCAACCTCTAATGCCTGTCGCTGGCTCAATGCCATGTCTGCTGGGTTACGAATAACCTAAAAGCAAAAGAGCATTTTACAGAGGTTTATTTAAATGTTTCTCCACCATTGACGTGGAATACTGTAAAATTCGGAAAATAAGCCCTTGGGGCTTATATTTTCAAAAGACCATTTTTGAGGGGCTTATTTTTTGAAGGGCTTATATTCGGAGGGACTTATGGATGGAGGGAAATTTGCATTTAAAAATCGATTGGGCTAGCCTTCTTCTTGGAAGAAAATTTACCGTTTTTCTTTGTTTTACTTTGTATTTGACGGACATTTCCAAGTACAAGTCCCCTGCGGGGCTTATATTTTGGGGGGCGATTTAACGGAGGGTTTTTTGCGTTACCAGCTCGGGGGGCTTATATTTGGAGGAGCTTATACATGGAGGGACTTATTTTCGGAATTTTACGGTATTCTGTTCTGACCCAAAATGAAATAATCGTGGAGTCATACTGACGCAAAAAATGTTACTTCATATATAAGAACTTCCGAAGCAGCTGGTAATAATACAAGTAATTTAAAAAAAGAAAGTGCGCTTACTAGCCTGAAATGAGCACACAGAATGACTATCATTCAATTTCAGACTTCGTTCTTATGATTAGTTTTCACATCAGGCATTCCTCTCAATTCTGAGAGAGACTGGAGTGTACATTTGAACGCTCTGCATGCAGCGGTACGTTGCTTTGCCGATTGATTTGCGCTTCGTTTGTTGACTTCATTCTTTCGTTTTCGTTCCATTATGAAACGGCAACAAAAGCTAAGTTCACTTTTTACAAAAAAGAGAATGGCAGGTGAATCTGAAAAGCATGAAGATTTCCATTAGAGTTGTTCAAAGTTTCAATATCATAGTAGACCTTTTCTGAAATGACCCAATTTAAAATGCCATGTGGGACATACATGGGTATAACCCACTTTGACCAACTTCTAGATTGATCACTGAACAGTTCCAAATTCCACATTGGCCCTACTTGTTCAAAAGGAGAAAAGCATGATCCACTCAACAAATTCTATTCAGTGGATAACACAAATTGGCCTTACTTTTCCTAATCTTAAGTGAACATGTATCCATTAGATAGGGATTTATCCAGCAGATATTGTTTATCCAATTTTGAAAAAGCAGGTCTGCTTTTTTAAAACTCTGAAGAAGCGACCATACAAAGTGCACAAGTTAACCACAAAACTTGAAGCCTAATTATGTATAACTTGGCAGCTAGTCTACATAGATGGCCAGTTTTTTTGTGTATATGCCCGTGGATCATATGGACACCCATAGCTGTCACAGATTATAGTATTTTTGCTCTTTTCTAAATAATTATTTTTCAATAAGCTGTTATTAAGAAGTCTAGTCACAAACTTGTCAACTCATTATTACAATTCAGTCATGCACCAATGCAGAAAATTCAGGTGAATATTGAATTACATTGACTCCACACAAACTCAGACATTAACTGCACTTATTACTTACCGGGGCTTCATGTGTAACTTTTACAATGGGAACAGATGCCTCTGCACCTCCCATACTCCTTTGCCTGAGAAGTAAAAACATTAAACAGTCATATCATGAACATTGTTATTCTGATAACACTCGACTCTCTCTTAATCCTTTAAGCCCTGATATCCACTTACAAATTCTCATTACTGATCTTTATACATTTCCCTTAAGAATTAGTTGAGCGAATTTGACGAAAGATCAAGGTATTTTCGTTTTGGTGATCATTTTGTTAATTCTCATAACCTTTTCCTTTGACAGTGAATGGGTATTGTTAACAGAAAATTGATGTTGGTCACCATTGCAGTGGCAGATCCAGGGGAGGGGCCCAGGGGGCCCAGGCAAATAGTGATAATGCTAAATTTTTCATAGCAAAATACCATGGAATACAAAATAATGTAAAAAAATGACACAATAAGGGAAAGTTCATTTAATATGACAAGGGGGGGGGATGAAGATATTGAAACTCGAAGCTTGAAATTTTAGCAGCCCCCCTCGCTAACGGTTCAATTTTTTAGGAGCCCCCTCCTTGGTAGTCGAAAAAATTTCAGAGCCCCCCCCCCTCCTCCTTCAATTTCTTTGCTCCCCTGAAAAAAGATCGCTAGACTGTATTAAATATATTTAACGTTATTGTCTTCAATGGTTTATACTATGACAAACTTGAGATACAGTTGTGATACAATTTTCTAAAGCATTTTTGGGATGAACAAGAGTGTAATAATTACTGACACTACATTTGTTATATCTGTAAACCACGTGATATAGCTGAGTTGCACAGGTCATTAAATTGTTGAGTTGAAAACCATCCGATCTGTATGATGATGTCATGTGTTGGTTTTGAAGTATACAAATTTTCAGAGCCCCCCCCCGCTAGCTCAACAATTTTTTCAGAGCCCCCCCTTCGGGTGTCTAAAAATTTTCGGAGCCCCCCCTCAATATCTTCACCCCCCCCCCCCCCGGTCATATTAAATGAACTTTCCCTAACTTATGAAAATACAACGAAACTGCTATATTCACCTAAATTCTCATAATTTGTTTTGTTGCTATGGGCAATATAATAATAAATTTGTTAAGAAAGATTATACAACACATATGTTTTTGCTTCTGTATTTCTCATAAAATCGGTACACTTAAAGCTAACAAAGAGCATTGAATGCAGCAGAATGTGATAAGGCGTTTAACTAACTACTCACATAATGTCAAACTTTCCATTTGTTTCTCTGGAAAAATACGAGGTAACTTGAAAGGGAAGACTAAGAGTTTATCATAAGTCTCATGGGACTTTAATCCAAGTAACCCTTTCATTTTGGAAATGCTTGGGAAAAGAAAATTTGTCTATTCATGCAAAGCATTGTGACATGCTGTAAGACATCATGTGACAGTCTGTACAAAGGCTGTTTTGTCCTTGATTGAGCAAATCTTTTAATAATTGGTGGTGGTGTAATCCTGTATGGTGCAACTACATGTAATTTACGCTACTGCTTCCTTGCATTGATCAAGCATTAATCTAGAAGTGGTGAGTGACTTGAATTTACTAAACGAAGCTTCACAAACTCTATGTGACAACAACATGCTATTTTGTGTAAGTAACGAGGAAAGAAATTGTTCAACCGAGAGGGATGCCAAATTTACCGTCCAAATCATAGCTCAAACAATAAAAATTACTTTTAAGGTACCCCTTGTAGAACTAGACATATGCAAAACCTATGTTCATGCTATTTATTAACTATGTTGACCTATGTTTAAGCCATGTTATGTTCACTTCTGCCTATGTATTACCTGTGTAACATACCACATAACAAAGTACAAAGTATGAAAAATCTATGTTGAAACTATGTTAGTAAGCTTATTTCTGTCAGCTTAAAACTGTATTTTCTAGCATCTCTCACAATCAGCTCACAATTAAGGTCAAAGATCACTTCGACTCACCCCACATTTCCTACCCCACCTTGGCCTTGATTTAAAAGCATCTGGCGTTTTTGTTGAAGATCCTGTAGAATCCTCCGATTCTGTGTTTCTGCCAAAAGAAAGCGAAGGCAAGCCGTGATCATATGATCATTTTGACGCGAACTATGTACTCTAGCCTCGATCCAGCAATACAGCAAGCAATATCTGCAAGACTTGCTTGTTTTCATACGTCGATAATGCAAAAAATAATAACCTTGTCCGCCTTGTGACTGAAATGACATCTTACTTCCTCGAGCTCAATAAACTTCACCTTATTTTTGCTTTTTCAATCCAATCACTCCGCCATTTTCCGCCATCTTGATTAGGACTTTGCCCCAGTCTCTTTATTCCTCTTTGGAAATCCGCTGGACCGCTGGACTATAATTTATTGCAACTTTTCCGCGTGCGTGTTGACAATGTGTGGAGGTATGCGTGACAGAATGCGTATTTTCAGATGATTGCAAGTTATTTTTGTTGCTTGCGCAGGTATTCTATTGCCATTTATTTACCAGCATTACATTCTAGCATAATACAACGGGATCTGGGTTGAAATCCAAATGCAGTTGTGCAGATGTTTTTAATATTAATTCTCAAGCTTTATATTTACAGTGTATAAATTTAGAAACTAATGAAGAACCCCCCCGAAGATGTCGAACAAGCTATTTATTTTTGTTGGACTTTATTTCTCTACGATTAGTGCAGGTAAGATGAATTTTAAATTATACAAAACTATGCTTATAAAAGCTCATTCAGTCCTGTTCTCCCACAACCCTACCGCATTGCTGTGAAACCGACAACACTTGAAATATTTCAGGAATGTTTATTGTGTTACGACCAATCACAGCAAAGATCAGGACATGCCAGCTTGCCACATAACCACAAACTAATTAAGGTTGCTTGTGGACTAGTTTCTCATGCCTGATTCGCTTTTTTCGGACAACATAATAACATTTCCGGAATGTTTCCGATGTTCAAGGTCTCATCGGTTTGACAGTAATAATCATCATCATCATCATCATCATCATCATCATTTTCAGAAAAGGACAGTTTTATCCCTAATGTGTTCATCACTAGGACTGTATACTATAGCTCCCTGGCCCCAGTTGTTTGAAAGGTGAATAGCGCTATTCACTGGATAAAATAATCCAGTGGATAGTGCAATTGGTTTTCGTAATACCTTTCCACTGGATAACAGTCATTTATCTGGTGAATAGCGTTACCCAACTTTTGAACAACCTGGGTCTGGTGGGTAATGTAAGGGCTGTAAAATCCCAGTTGTCCATGATCTAAAGAAACAAACACTACGTGCTTGTCATGTTTAGACTCTTCAACAAACCAGAGCACATGTACAGTTAAGTCTCCATAATAACAGCAGACATACACTTACAATGGCACAGATTCTGCAACTGTCAAAGATCTTATTTTTGCAACCATATGGAAATTGTCAATAGGAGAAGTTGGAACTGAGACAAAGAAATCACAAAGTCTCACAATTAATAAAGACCTTAGGTCAACTGTTTAGAAGGGTTGCAACCTTCCTTCCCTAACATGAATGAAGTAGCCGCATGCAGTGCTATGATGCATATGACCAACACCAGGTTAGCTCAACTGCCGCCCGGTTAGCTCAGTTTGATAAGCAAAGGTCCACTGAGTGGTAGGATGGCGGTTCAAGCCCTGGCTGGACTAATGCTTAGGGTCTTTTAATAACTAAGGAGGAAGTGCTGCTTTTATTTTATAAAGACATCTAGCCGTATACAGTTAGACTTTCTAGTCTTCTTGAATGAGGACGAGAAAACTGTAGACCCTGTCTCACAACCCTTGCACATAATGAATTTCATTCACTGTTCATAAAGAGTAGAGGGAAGTCACCATGGTGTTGAGGTCTATCTCTCTTGAGCAGAGGGACTGTTATGGGCCTGTAGTTAAATTGGCGCCATGCACTGTTGCAGTGACCCGGCCAAGAATTGGTGAACTTTAGTAAATCATACTTGACAATACTTGTCATGTAGAGGCACTGTGGAGAATGGTCAGTGCATCAGAATGGAAATGTGCAACTGGCTTTGAGTCCTGGTCCAACCACTATAATGTAGCTGGATTTGCTTCTCAGTCATTGCAATTCAAATTTTTGCCACCCTTGTAAATAGCCACTCTGGTTTTCCTCCTGCCAGTCTTGATCTTATGTATATTTTACCACAAATTTCCTCGGACAAGCACCCAATCTTTCAAATAAGCATCCTCCCCCCCCCCCCCCCCTCAAAATAAGTTCCCACCCACTAAGCCAAAATATCAAACAAGCACTCCCCTTAACTCCCCCGTCACTTTCTTTTATTGTAGGAATACAAGGAAATCCTGTTTCTATTACCACTTCACTAATAACCCTGTGTGAATTTTAGAAATGGGACTAACCTACACTTTATTACCAAAATGAGAACTTATTAAGTGCCCCGTTCTAAGCACCCTTCTTCCAATAAGGGCCCAACCTTTAGGCTGAAATTTTACATTACCTAGATGCTTATTTGAGGATATATGGTATCAGCTGCTAGATTATTTGTTAGTAAACTAGCTGGAAAGCCAAGTGCAATTCCACAAATTATTAACAAACCTTTACCCATATTATAACTTGCAAAAAAAAATTGTTAAAGATTTCATTTATCTTTTGTTTTAGAAGAACTGTCACTTCAACAAGCAGTGGTAATATCACGCCATGGAAGCCGCACCCTCCTTACCAAAGATCACAAGACATTTGAGGAAGCAAGTGACAGCCAGTTGACTGTGAGAGGAATGGATCAAATGTTTAGAGCCGGAGAGTTTGTTCATAGTCATTTCCATGAAATGAACTTCAACTTCTCTGATTTGTATAGTAAATCTCCACAAGAAATTTATGTACGGTCTAGTGACTATTCCAGAACTCTCAACAGGTGAGAACTACATTTATACCTTAGTCTTCTTTCCCTGTGTTTTTTTTTTTTTTTTTTTTTTGTCGTCATGCAGTTAATGCTGCTCTGCATCACACCACAAAAATATGGATGCATAGGAGACTAGAATTACCTGGGTCTCTGTGATGTCTTGTGTTTTCTCAATAGCAGTTAAAGTTGTGTTCGACAGTGGTTGTACAGCAAGTCAACGTGGATGTCATTTCTTTGTCTTGACTTTTTTTTAAGTGCACTGAGTTTTCTTCTTGGATTATACCCACCAAGGAACCAAACGCTTAATGTTTCTTATGTTGACCAAGTTTTCCGTGCTCCATATGACATTCAACAGGTCAGTGTTACTGTCATAGTTTCTTCTTTTGACTTTTATCTAGGGGCCGGGTATGCTAAGGTTAAGAATTCCTTGGTGGCCAGAGGCAAACCAGTTGGCTATTTACAAGTGTGACCGAGAAGTTCAACCCGGGACTTAACTGAAAACAAATTCAGCTAGCAGTTGGGGTGGGGATCTAACTAAGGGCCTCCAGATTACAAAAATTCCAGCACTCTTACTCAAGTGCTTGGTTAAGAAGAAAGAGGAAAGACAGCCATGCTAGCCCATGACTGAAGACTGCCATGAACCAACTCTAGGAGATGCTGGTTACCAGTGTTAGCCCATTTTTAAGCTTGCTATTCCCTCATGCACTTCAAACCTGCAGTTAGCTTAATGAGCTAACTGGGTGGTGCTTTTTGTTCTGGTGATACATGTAGTAAGTTGCCTTTTCAGACTTGCTTTCATATAATAATGCAGGAAACCCTCTATAACCTCTATAGAATGAACACATCTCGTTATTCTGACGGTTGTTTTGGTCCTAAAGAAACCAAAATTCAGTGCCTCAGTTAAAATTAATGCAACTATCCCTGTTGTGTGGGCACTTGGCTTTGCTCTCTTTGGTGTCCACATCAGTGAGGTCTGACTGTATTTACATTTAATTGGCAGGTTCCAATTCACACTGTTGCTGTCGAGAATGATCAGCTCCTAAGAGGGTGGCTTTCATGTCCAGAGCTGACGAAAAAAGTCACTGCTTTCTATGAAAGTAAAACATTTCAAGAGAGAGAGGCAGAAAGTGCCAGTCTTAGACAAACACTGGCAAATGTATTGGGGGTTGAGAAAATTGAACTTAAAGACTTCTACAATGTGTAAGTAAGAGCATTATATTTCTGATCGGTCAAAAACCACAAAACCATGTTATTTTATACTGTAAATCAAACCAGAGGTGTGTGTTTTAAGTTTAAAAAAAAGTCCCTTGACATTTTACTCTTTTTAGGTATGACTACATTAATCTTCATCGCGTGTACAACCACACTGTTGGTCTTAACATCACTGAAAAGGAGTGGGATAAGATTGAGTCGTTGGCAGATTGGGTGGAATATAACAAATACAGCAAAGGAATTATCGGTGATATCGGCGCAGGACTTTTGGCCAATGAGATTGCCATGAGCTTCAAAAATGTTACAGAAAAACAAAGTAAACTGAAGGTTTGTTTGTTTGTTTTTCAAGCCATCCTTTACCCATCTAAGTCTTAACTGCTTTTTATAAGACCACTTCATACCTTCAATTTTATGGGCGCTCCTCTTATTTTTTCCGAGAAAACCACTGTTGATCGATCGTGTCGACGGCTTCCTCGTGACAACTGATGGCTCGAGGACGCATACTGGCACAAACACCGATTAGAGGTTCAAGAAAAAGGTTCCGTGTATCAGAAGCCACCTTTACCTTTATCCTTGGTGGTATTCAATACGATTTACAACTGATACTGTCATCTTCTCATCACCATCATCATCATCATCATCATCATCATCACTGTCGTCATTATCATCGACAAAAATCACACATTTCAGTGTTCATCAATCAATAATAAGAACTAAGTTATTTATTTATTTAATGATGGAGTGCATTTATTTATTTTCTTATTTTCTTTTCAGTTGCGGTATTACTCAGCTCACTATCCTACCATGTTATCATTGTTTACTTCACTTGGGTTAATCAAAGATTCTCAGAGTCCTTTGAGTAAAATCCCGAATTATGCGTCTCTTGTGTTCATTGAACTACTGAGGGATTCTAAAAACAAATACTTCGTTCAATTTTCTTTCAAGAATAGTTCATGGGAGGTAAGTTTTTTCCCTTTACGTTTATGGCAGCCATGCATTTTCCTTAGAGTGAATGTACAATCAAACAAGGCCCATAATTCGTTTTAGTATATACTAAAACAGTGGATAGTGTTTTTCGCGCGCTCTGATTGGCTACTCAATCAGTGAATATCCTGCACTTTTCACTGATTCACCTCCAGTTCCTCCGAGCGAGCGACGCCAAACTCGCGTAGGTTGCGAGCAAAATGTTTTCCCGGTTTGCTGCCGTAACAAACTAAGAAATTTCACAACTAATCAAGCAAGCTATTTCCGAAATACATGAAGAAGGTGACGAAGTTCGGTTTGGAAGCTTTAACAGGTAAAGCTTTGTCTTTTTGACTCGAATTTATCGATAAAACCGGTGAAAAAGTTGTTTGTTTACAAATGCAAATTAAGCTTAAGTCTTGCGTTACTTTATTTAGTTGATTTGTTCATAAATAAGCTTAAAACTAAATTTAATAATCTTTTTTACAGAATTATTTTAAATGCAAACAGAATTCACAACTCCTTTTGAAGAAACTTCCCCGCAAGAGCTAAACAAACGCCTTCAAAAGTTTTATTTGTCGCTAAGAAAAAGCGACGACCGCGGCCGTTCGGTCATCGCGCGCCAAAATTGTAATCGTTGGCAACAGTAAATGAGTTAAAAATCATCATTTTGTGCTCAATTATCTCACTGTTTTAGTATATACTAAAACAATTATTCACCTCAGTGTCGGTGGCTAGTATTGGATAATTACCTCGCCGCTTCGCGGCCTCGGTAAATTTCCAATACTAGCCACCTCCACTTCGGTGAATAATTGTCATATATATTTCTTGTAGGCTATTTTCTGTTTTAGAAGAGGCGTTTGATGAATTAGAAAATACGTAGAACGTGGCCTGGTTTTTTAAGTTTCAATACTGAAAAACAACAGTCTTGTTCTAAAACAATTCACGGTCACAACATCACTAGCAATATTTCCAAGCTCAAATCGCCAGAATAGTAGCATTTACGGGCTGCAAGAGATTTCAGGTCAGTACGTAAGTAGCCTAGAAAAAACAGCCGACATTTCGCGACGCCATCGCTGGTTTCCCCACAAAATGACGGCTGAGAAACGAGTGCAGAAATTTCATACTGATGTTTCTGATTGGTTGAAGCAAATTTCCTACGCGGCACGACCAATCAGAAGCATCACCCAGGACTGGGTAGTGACACGTCATCAGTATGGGATTTCTGCACTCGTTTCTCAGACGTCATTTCGCGTGAAAACCAGCGGTGGCGTCGAGAAAGGTCGGCTGTTTTCTCAGGCTAGTAGGTAAGTAATACAGCTGTTCTTACTTTCTAGCCTACCTACGCCCCTTCTTCCTTCTACTCTCTCTCTCTCCTTCTCTCGCTTACTTACTACCCTGAAATCAGAGTAAAATGCGCCAAATTCTGCTAGTGGCTCGAGCCTTTAGAACTAGCGTTTCGAAAAAAGCTCGTGTTTTGTTGCTTTTTTGTTTTTCGTGGATCCGCGACTGAAGGTATTCTCTATTCCTTCCATGTCTTCTCCTGCCTACACATACCTTCATCAAGTTCGTCACGCAATCATATTAATTTCTGAAGTGCGTGACAAAGCGAACACGGCTTTCATGCACAGGAAGCTATAGAGTGACATATAATCTGCTGATCAGGCGCAGGCTAGGTGATATACTATTGAGGATAGCCTTGTGATGGACTAGCGTCCTACCAAGGTTGGGGGGTGGGGGGAGGAGTAAAACGTTTAAATGCTTTCGGCCTTAGAAACGTAACAAAATGTTGTGGGTAACTTTCTGATGAGCTAGCATCATACCAGATTGGTGGTGGGGAGGGTGCATTGTACGACTCCTATTGCTCATGCTACAGAGAACTCTACAAATGCAACAGTAGCTACAATGTTAGCTAATCACAGGTGTATCCTTTGATATACATGCACTGAAATTCTAATAAGGCTCCAGCCGAGTAGTTTTCGTGTGACGTGCGTGCGTCTTTCTGATCTACCTTTATCGTTTTTTTTCCCTAGGAAACTGTAGTAAAATACAACATTCCCCGATGCGACGATCCATGCCTCCTGGACCAGTTTGTGAAAATTGTGACATCTCTTACAGTGCGTGATGTCACTTCGTGGTGCCACGCATGTAAAAATACCAAATTATCGCAGTGTAAACCCTCAGGAGAAAATGGTCAAAAGACCGTGTGCCCCGCTGTGAAAAAACCTAAATTATCTGGAACCGGTGGCTTTTTTCTCGGTGTGTTTGTCACGCTCCTAGTGGTGATTTTTATAACTGCAGTATGGCACTTTTGGTTGCGGAGACGCTGTCTACCTGGAGGAAGTGGCGGGCGACCGAGGATTGGACTAGCTGATTTGGAAAATGTCCCTTCTACTGGGGTGATATGACTGGAATGACAATTGACAGAGCCACGTCTGGCCACAATTTTGTCCAGGCTCGATGTTTGTATTGCAAAACTACAAAATACAGTCTTCTGAAACTGAACCGCGTTTACTCTTGCAAGGACTTGTGGGATCGTTACGGGGGACACGGAAGACCTTAGATAACAATGACCTCAACCAGATTGTGGCGTCCAGCGGTTTTAGTGAAAACAAGGGTTTGACTGGGGTGTTCAGTCTCGCGGGCTCATAAAACCTGGTCTCGGCCATTCTTATCTAAGGATTTTCCTCGGGACACTTTGGTCAGCTATCGGCCATTTTTTTTTCTGTTCCCAGTGACAGTCCCAGAAGACTTTGCGAAAGTTAACACAGCCCTGTTTCCTTTTTGGCGAATGGCGAATGGGGTGAAGTTGCAATCCCAAAAATTTTAAAGAAATTCTGAATAAAAGTCCTCGAAAGCTTCACGCTACACACGGAGTTTCAGGAAATCAGCTAAAATCCTCCCTCCACAGACTATTTTTTAAGTAACTGCAGTGTAGTAGACTTTCCTCTTTTCTTACATCTTTTTTCGATCGAAGGTTCACCCCATACGAACATTGTATTTTGCAGTATTGTGATATAAATATTTAGCCTGGGTAACCTGTGGTCAGACACAGAATAGGTGGTTTTCATGCAGTCTCGGGAGACACAAATAACAATGGTGAAATGAACAAATGCTGGTGGACAAACAAAGCGAGCTAATGAGCGATCTTTTTTTACCGTCCACCAGCAGGGCGGCGATGACGTAACGTGAAAACCACCTATAGATGGCTGATCGTAGCCGCGCGCGCAAAGTTAATCGTGGGATCGCTTCAGGATGGCGGACATCAAACTTGAAATTTTTTTCGTTCGCAAACCTACCTTACGTTAAGAAGCTTACTGTATGTTCACTGTGCTAAGCTGTACTTTGAAGAAGGTGTACAAGTGAAACTGTTTTTTCAAACATTGTACTTGTTTTCTAGATTTTTCTTTTATTTAACGTAGAAGGGAGTACCCGAGAGATGACAGCTATTGGTGCTCATTTTTATTAAAGGCCCTCCCAATTTGTTGTTTTAAAGGTTCATGAATTTTAATTGTCTGCGAAGACGAAAGTTTGCGGAGAAGGCTGTAATAAACTAGCCTGCTAGCAAATTCTCTGGGAGCTTGCGAGCGAGCTGAAACAAACAAAGAAATGAAATATAATGAAATGGTGAATAAATGTATTTACATATTTAATAGCCCACGTTTGATATATTAAAATTTTAACTTGACTCTGAGGCTTTCTGGTAATTTTTCTATATTTGGTTTGGTTTTCTTTGAGCTCAATAGGCCATTTGCACGATGGCGTCATTTTAATACTACGACGACAATCCTTTTCGTTTTTCTTTTCATATTTAAATTTTGAAATCCCAGCGAGGTCTAAATGACAAAAGGCCTAATTTGCACAAGAAAGCAAAGCCCTGAAGGATTCTGGTCGTAGCAGTAAAATGACGTCATCATGCAAATTGCCTATTGCGAGACAATAAAGTCGTGGAAAATTTCCAATTTTAACCCTGATGCCTCGAAGTCATGTTAGAATTTTAATATATCGAACGTGGGCTATTTGAACGGCGGGATGAAGAAATAAATGCAGAGAGGATCATAGCGGCAAAATATGCAACTTTATATGCAGTTGCAAAAAGAAAGCCTGAAAAAAAATTCAGGCTTGCGGGGATTCGATCCCTGACCTCTGTGATACCGGTGCAGCGCACAAACCAATTGAGTTAGCCAGCCAGCCGGTAGCTGGTCATTAAATTGGTTCGTAATTTTCCCGGGAAAGATGAGATGATGAACGTATGAATTTCATATACTATGCGGGATGAAGAAATAAATGCAAAGAAGAGATCAGAAGATCATCACAGTTAAATACTAACTTGTGCAAATGTAGCCTGCGAACAGCAGACGCATTTCCGGTCATCGCTTCTCTCCCTCCGAAAAATAGAGAGAAGCGACAACGGGAAATACGTCTGCTGTTCGCAGGCTAATGCAATTGCGAAAAAAAAAGCCTGAAAAAATTCAGGCTTGCCGGGATTTTAACCCTGACTTCTACCGTCATCGGTGCAGCGCTCTAACCATGTCCAGTTGAGCTAGCAAGCGTCTTAATCAACAGAGTGGAGCCATTTCTATCCATTTAAGTTGGACTTATTCGAATTAAGTTCGGCTCATGAAAAGAGTTTCGGGCGGAGCCTGAAACGGGCCTAACTCTTGCAACTCACACAGGACCTGATATCCTTGACATCTTGTCCGGTTCGATAAAATGACCAAGGCCATATATGAAATGTCCGCTGTTTTCTCAGGCTAGTAGGTAGGTAATAAAGCTGTTCTTGCTTTCTAACCTACCTACGTCCCTTCTTCCTTCTACTTTCTCTCCTTCTCTCGCTTACTTACTACCCTGAAATCAGAGTGAAATGCGCCAAATTCTGCTGGAGGCTCGAGCCTCTAGAACTAGCGTTTCGAAAAACGGTCGTGTTTTGCTCCTTTTTTGTTTTTCGTGGATCTGCTAGTGAAGATATTCTCTATTCCTTCCATTTCTTCTCCTGCCTACTCATACCTTCATCAAGTTCGTCATGCAATCATATTTCTGAAGTGCGTGACAAAGCGAACACGGCTTTCATGCACAGGAGACCATAGAGTGACATATAATCTCCTGATCAGGCGCAGGCTAGGTGATATACTATTGAGGATAGCCTTGTGATGGACTAGCGTCCTACCAAGGTTGGGTGGGGGGGGGAGGGGGAGGAGTAAAACGGTAAAATGCTCTCGGCCTTAGAAACGTAACAAAATGTTGTGAGTAACTTTGTGATGAACTAGCATCATACCAGATGGGGTGGGGTGGGGGTAGGGAGGGGCATCGTAATCATCCTATTGCTTATTCTACAGAGAATTCTAAAAATGCAACAGTAGCTACAAGGTTAGCCAATCACAGGGGTGTCCTTTGATGGACATGCATCCTTTCTAGGCTAGAGTACCTTTCACGTCACTGAGATTCAGATAAGGCTCCGGCCGAGTAGATTTCGTGTGACGTGCGTGCGTCTTTCTGATCTACCTTTATCGTTTTTTTTCCCTAGGAAACTGTAGTAAAATACAACATTCCCCGATGCGACGATCCATGCCCCCTGGACCAGTTTGTGAAAATTGTGACATCTCTTACAGTGCGTGATGTCACTTCGTGGTGCCACGCATGTAAAAATACCAAATTATCGCAGTGTAAACCCTCAGGAGAAAATGGTCAAAAGACCGTGTGCCCCGCTGTGAAAAAAACCTAAATTATCTGGAACCGGTGGCTTTTTTCTCGGTGTGTGTTTGTCACGCTTCTAGTGGTGATTTTTATAACTGCAGTATGGCACTTTTGGTTGCGGAGACGCTGTCTACCTGGAGGAAGTGGCAGGCGACCTAGGATTGGTCTAGCTGATTTGGAAAATGTCCCTTCTACCGGGGTTATATGATTGGAATAGTAATTGACAGAGCCACGTCTGGCCACAGTTTTTTCCAGTCTCGGTGTTTGTATCGCAAAACTGCAAAATACAGTGTTCTGAAACTGGACCGCGTTTACTCTTGCAAAGACTTTTGGGATCGTTACGGGGGACACGGAAGACCTTAGATAACAATGACCTCGACCAGATTGTGGCGTCCAGCGGTTTTAGTGAAAACAAGGGTTTGACTGGGGTGCTCAGTCTCGCGGGCTCAAAAAACCTGGTCTCGGTCATTCTTATTTAAGGATTTTCCTCGGGACACTTCGGTCAGCTTTCGGCCATTTTTTAATTTCGCTGTCCCCAGTAACATTCCCAGAAGACTTTGCGAAAGTTAACACCTCCTTGTTTCCTTTTTGGCGAATGGCGAATGGCGAATGGGGTGAAGTTGCAATCCCAAAAATTTTAAAGAAATTCTGAATAAAAGTCCTCGAAACCTTCACGCTACACACGGAGTTTCAGGAAATCAGCTAAAATCCTCTCTGCACAGATTATTTTCTAACTGACTTCAGGGTAATGGATTTTCATTTTTTCTTGCATCTTCTTTCGATCGAAACAGCACCCCATACAAACACTGTATTTTGCAGTATTGTGATACAAATATTTAGCCTGGGCCACCTGTGGTCCAACGCTGAAAAGATGGCTGATCGTGGCCGAGCGCGCAAATAAATTTTGGGATCGCTAAGTCAAGATGGCGAAGATGAGACCTGCAATTGTTTAGTCAGCGAAACTTCCTTATAAGTTAATAAGCTTACTATATGTTCACATTTCCTAAGCTATACTTTGAAGAGGGTCTAAGAATGAAACTAACTTTCAAACAATAAGGTTGTATCCGTGGCAGTTGATTTTTGCGTCTCATTAAACTTGTTTTCTAGATTATTCTTTTACTTAAAGTACAAGGGAGGGCCAGAATTGACAGCTCTTGGTGCTCATTTTTATTAAAGACTTTTCCAAAAAGTTGTGTTTTTAAGTTGTTCGATTTTCATTTTTTTCTCGCATTAAGAGGGCAAAACACTTTTTGCTTCAATTGAACTCACCTCAAATTAGTTTTGACGTCATACCTCGTGTTCATAGCAACCTACATGTATTGCCTCCACAGTTTGTCAAAATATGTGTTAGGAATAAATAACTGGCTAGTAAAGAAATCGAGGTTTCTCTGCGTGTATTGCATTTTATTTAATTTCGTTAGAAATAAAGAGACTTCTATGACCTAACTCGTAAACCGTTCAAACTGTTTGTTTTATGTTTTGTTTTTTCTTGGAAATAAAATTAAGGGTGAAAATAAACAAAAAAAGAGCCTTGATGAACCTGACTCAGTTTTTCAAGAGACCCAAATCGCGCCTGATAAAGCTTTTTTTTTTTTGCGCTGTGTTTTATATTCTATATTTTTTTAAAATCCGAGTCAAGTTTTGAGTACAGTCGGTGGAAAAGCGATATCGTTGAATTGAAAATCTCTCCTTTAAAACTCGATACTCAGCATGGGATGTTTTCCCTGAAAAAACTGAATAATTTCATTATCCCATTGCCCGCGAAATTCGCTTTCAAATAGTCGAAACTAGAATTGCGGCGATAAACTAGCAGCTGGAACATTAAAGGTGCCCGAGTGCGGCACTCGCTGGGCACTTATGTGAAAGTACACACCTTTTTTAAAGGTCGAGACCTTGTCCACGAGCAATAAAAAGGGCACCGGTGGGGGTCCCTGGCGCACACCGGTTTTGTTAGCTCCGGGTCAATCCTGACCAATGCTTTGTATTCTCTGGTAAGCTCAAGTTTTAAATATGCACACAGGTACATATCGGCAGGGTACTCAAGGTGTGAACTCAACACCATTTTGTGCCAGTAATCCAGATACTAGCTCTCGAGCACCAAGCGTGGACAGCCTGTTAGTTTCTGAAAAACTGACATGTATTTAGCGATTCCGGTCACCTTCCTTGCCAACGAATTGATTTTTATCGTCTTTCCCTTTATCAAACGGTCACCTTATAAAGATGTACTCGCTGGTATGTGTGTGTGTGTGTGTGTGTCTTGGGGGGGGGGGGGGGTGGTCAAAAAAGTTTTATACGGGAAGGCTACGCCGCGAGGTCCAACCCCTTACCCTTTTATGAACCATTTTTGACAGATTGACAGAAAAAGTACCCCTTTTGTATACCTTCTATCATACCCAGTTTAGAACGTTTCATCCCTTTCAACTGCTGTGGATTAAATGCACTTTCTTAAAAAAAAAAAAAAAAAAATCACAAAATGAGAAAGCGAGTTTCTCGAATTTTTCTCAGCCATAAAATGAATCTGTTAGCCTTTTTGAGCCTTTTTACCAACCAAAAAGGACAGATTTCCCTATTCTTTCATAAGTGAAATCCCTACCCTTTCACAAATTCATGTTGCTGAAGTCAGAAAAAGTTACCCCTTTCGGTCGGAGCCTCCTCGTATATGTCATTTTAAGGAGTATCCCCATCGGGATGTACTATACTTAGTGCAATAGATATACCATGTTTGTTTTTTTTTTTTATTATTGTTATTTTATTTATTTATTTATTTTTTTTACTTCATTTCTTTTGGAATAACAAGAGATATGGGAAACACCTTGAGGTCAATTTGTTGTGTGATGAATGTGTCCTTTTGCTACCATCTTCATTTTCTTGCATTTCAATTTCTTTATGTTTGTAACACCTGTAAATAGGAGCCTTTTACAGGCTCCTGCTGTAAACTAGATCCACGGATCTCGAATATGAATATCGGTATTCTAAAACCCATCGTAATCAAGAGGCATACTTCAAAGATCTTAATGCTGATCTAAATCTTTATCTTAAGTGTCTATGAGGGCATGGACTGATTATGTATTGGGAAGGAAGAAAGGAGTTATAGTTAGGGGGTGTTATCAGTCCGGTCCATAACCTTTTCTGGATATCGGTTTCGTGCCTTGTGAAATACACTTGGCCGAGCCTATACTGGAAATAGGTAGAAGTTCAACAATTTTTTTGATGGCAGCCAGTAATAAAAACTGCACGGAAAGACAGCATAAAAATAATTCATTTATTTGAAACATTCAGCATACAAGTCTTGACATTCCCGCACTCTGAAAGAGTGAAACGGATTCTTCACAGTACAAATTCATCATTTGATCGTCTTGTTCTTCCACCCGCGGAGCCAAAGAAAATGCTTAAACTGCATCGCACCAGAGATCAAATCCTGCAATTAAATGAACAAAACCCCACGAAATTATTATTATGCAGGAAATTGGTCAGCTTCATGACCTCCCAACGTGAAACCAGCGGCAAAATTACCCCGGTCCCGGAGGTTTTTCTTGAAATTTTTCTTCGCGAAAGAAAGAGCAAGCCACGGAGCGGCGAGGTACGGTGGCCCATAAGGGTCATGCATAGTACCATTTGTTTTTTTCGTAAGTCGAAAACTTACGACTTACAAAAGACTACTCTGACATGTTTGTGTCCCAAGCAAGTCAAAAACACAACGCACGCGGTTCCCCGTTTTCGGTGTGCGCATACGTAAGTCAGCCAGGGCCAAGTGGGATCCCCACAGGTTTCAATGTTACAACACATCCAGTGACCGCGCTTTTCGATCGTTGTACCAATCAAGGTCTTCTCACGTTTTCTCGCAATGGCTGAGGTTGATTTCTGATGCATACATGCTGGAGGTAAACAAACACGCAAACAGACGGATACAGCTTTGACTAAACGTGACCGACCACAAATGCGGTATCGGTATTGCGTCGATTTTTGACTCGGTATTTCAATATTTGCCAATTTTCTTACTGTATTGCGGTATTGGGAACTCCCCGATGTCCCCCTCAGAAAGGACAAGGCTACACATTCCAGTTCGGAATGCCCGATGCGAGAGGCGAAAAAATCCTTTGATTAAAATGTCCAAGCAGCCACAAATCCAACGCCCAATCCAAGCCAATATGTCCTTGTTTCATTTCACCTCATTAGCCAAGCAATCCGGCCACTGCAACCGACGCCTTTGTTTTCAAAAATCCAAGCAAAAAGATGTAGAAGAGCCCTGTACCAGTACATTCCCACCACGACACACCACCGTTAAAAACCCGCTTGCGTAACCCTGCCTCGTGTAATTCGTTATTTGTCTTATCAGCTAATGGATAAAAAGATCAAAACATGGACTCCTCGTTTTCCTGTCAAAGAAAACCCTTAAAGAGCGTTTTCACATGACGTCACGGCGGTCATATTGGTGTTCCAAAACACTGAAATGACGGTCATGTTGGTGTCCGAAACCAGTCCTGTGGGAGTTGAACTCTTTTCTTATGTAAACGCGTTGTTTTGTTCCAATAAATTTGTATAGATGCTGGCCACGTGAGTGAAAACGCTCTATATGGAGAAGGCCTAGTTCGATAGGCCAATCGTGTTGCAGTATTTGCCTGGTCCCTAGGCTAGCCTGTGTACATCCGCCCCTTCCCTAAAAAAGGGAAGGGGCGGCTGTACACAGGCTATCCCTAGGCCTCATTATTATGCGCGGCTGATGCGTTTCGGGTCACGTGGTCCGAGAAAGTTTTTGAGGCCTAGACAAACTCGGAGAAGTATTTTGTCTTACTTTGGGCGGAGTTTTCGGAAGCGGGCGAGCTGTAAATAACTTTTCCGCGGTAATGAAAGATGTCCAGCAGCCATGGAGAGTAGAGAGGACAAAGAGGTTAACCGAACATTTTTATTCTATGCACGTTTTCATTGTTGAAAGTCCTTTGGCCTTTCCTTTTCATTTATCTCATTAAACTAATTTGAACTTTATTTCATCGCAAAAACTATTTGTAGGCTAAGAAAAACAGCGTCGCAAAACAATTATTTGATCAAGGATCGGATGGTAAGCTAAAGAAACAAGTTTATGTTTTATTCTTGGATATGAAAAGCTATCTTTCGTTTCTCTATTTTCGCTTGCTCCTATAAATTTCTCGTTATCATTTCACTTCGAAATACATTGTAATCCTGATTGTAATTTAATTTTTGGATTTGGAAGCTTATCAAACTAATCGGTCAGGCTGTTGAATTTGGCCGCTATATTTGGTAGAATGTCAACAAACTACTGTTGCAAATCTTTTTATCAATAAAGAAATATCATTTTAATGGTTCATTTGAAAATAAACTAAAAGAGAAATTACTTGCACGTTATTCAGTAGTATTCTTTCCGATCAGAAATCAGGTTAGTTATGGGTTAGTTATTTTAAGCGAATGATATTCACACGCAAAGTTATTTATAGATTATTTCAGTTGATCGTGTGAACTTTTCAAAAAATGCAAAAATGCTCACGCATGCGCACTCTAAGACTGTCTAGTCGTCTCCCGGCCGTTCGTCTTGGATACGTCACTGAAATGCATTGACCGAGAGGGCCTGGAAAGACGCCGTATAGGGACTAGACAATTGCAGTATGACGTCAAAGCGAAGTATCGATTGATTTCTAGGAAGTTCTCGGACATGAAGTTTTTTCACCCGAGGGTTCGCTAAACCAATCAAATCGCTCTATTTCCGTTCGTTTGTTGTTTCTGTTTTGTTCGCGCCTTTTCATTTCAAGGTCATAAGGAAATCGCTCTACCACACCATCACCTGTTATCGATTAAAATGATCTCATCGACAATTTTTGTTTCGAACCCCGGCTTCCCTCGGGTCGATTCGACAAGAAATCATTGCGAAAAAGTTTAAATTTGACCTTACAATCGATTACAATTGAAGAGGAAAAATATAAACGTTTTAAATACCCAGCCGATTTTTTGTCCTCTGCCATTAGCCTTTGCTATCTGCGGGTGTTTTACAGGTGCCTGGCGGGTCTTCTTGGTCATAGGAAAAGTACACCAGTTTAGTAAAATTACTACAACCCAGCTATAGTCACAAGATTTTGAGTGACCAATCATTAAGCGACAAGTTTAGAGCGTAGCAATTCTTTGAGTGCTGGGAGAACTAGGGTAATGCGCAGTTTAGTCTTTGCAAGCAGGCAAGCACTGCTATCTTGCAAGAGGTGGTTTAGGTGTTGCGTAAATTCTTATAAAAGTTTCAAAGTTTCATTCCCTTAGTCTGCTTGAGATCCAGCGGAAAAATCAAGCGTGGTATTCATTTTGATACATGGCTTCTGCCGAACAACCGTCGGCACGATATGACCAAGAAACAAAGAGAGAATCTAGACGTATGGTCATTGAATACGCGGTGAAAAACCTCACAACAGAAAGGGAAACATCAGCCTGTGTGCAACGAGATCATGTCAAGCGGGTTTGGCAGCAACTTCACGAATCTGGTGAGGCCCAACATTTCTTCACATCGGAAGAAAGAGAAGAGATAAGCAAAGAAATAACAGAATGGGAACGTTTTCATGACAGCCAAATTCAAGAAAGAAAGCCATCTGATCTGCGAGTATGTTACCTTTGTGGAAATAACCCTATCAATGATCTGGAGGTCTTTGTTAAAAATGGCGTCCTCTGTCAGAATATCTGGGCCATCGAAAAGGATAGCAAAACTCTGGAAAACGCGTGGAAAGAGATCAACCGTTCAAATTTGAGAAATGTTAGACTCTTCAAGGGCGATATCCTAACCTTTCTGAAAGATTTCAAAGGACAGTTCGACATCATTTACTATGACGCGTGCGGATCGCTTCCAGCGAAGAAACAAAACACTCTGAAGGTTATAGGCAACGTCTTTTTTCACGACAAACTGTCATCACCCGGTGCCCTTATCACCAACTTTTCGTTTCCGCCTAGGCAACACGAAAAACCTGAGGATGGTGCAAATTTTCAGGCTTCTGATGAAGAAAGAAACAAAATTAACTTTTTGACGCGGAAATATTTAACATATAGGCTGGTTAACACCTTACGTGAAGATAATTACCCTGAGAACAATGAATTATTTCTTAACAAAAGGACAGATGAGGAAAATTATAGTGATTACATCACTTATCAAGTGATAGATTCAGCCTGTTTGTATGTTCCTGCTTTTAGATTGCTTTTATCACCAAACCAATCCTTGTGGGATCAAATATTTTCGAGCAAAACTGATTTTCTTAAAGAAATGAAATCGTATTTTGTGCCAGATAATCTAAGCTCAAGCAAAGACAAGGACAGCCATGGCAAAGAACAACATGATCTGATCTGTTTTAAGTAAGTTATTGCGCCTCCACTACACTGCAAAGAAGAGGCAAATGTTCTTAGATGTTTTCATATTTGACAAATGTCGATATATCTACGAACAATTTCCGACTGTTTATTGTGCATGCTTTGCCATAGATGAACCAAAACAGCAGATGGTTTTTCGGATGGCTGTGGATGGTTTGAGAAAGCATTTGAGAGCTATTTTTCAAGATGTCTTTCCATTTTGTAATGTTGCAAGTATAAATCAAGTGACAGAAGGTGGGGTTAGTTTTCCAGACAGCTGGTTGTCCTTTCCTAAGAGGAAGATGGTGCTTCAGGAGAAAGGAAAGAATTTGGTACAGAAAAGACAGTTCAAGGAAGCAATTGAAGTGTACGATAAATGCCTTGTTGACTGTCCAAATAATGCAGTGCTTTTTGCTAATAAAGCCCAGTGCTATCTGAAGTTAAATCAACCACAAGATGCTGCAGCCAGCTGCAATGAGGCTCTTAAGTTGGATCTAGACAGAACCACCTATGTAAAGGTACTCTACAGAAGAGGTATGGCATTCAAAATGATGAAAGAGTATTCCAAGGCTGAACTGGATCTGAAAAAGGCCTTCAAAATGGATATAGATGACGACAAAGACATAGCAAGACAACTTTCTGAATGTAGAAAACTTGCAGGTAGTTCTACTTGTTTTTAAAACCAGTAAAATAATTTGCTATTTGTAACTTATGATGTGCAAGATTCTTATGACGCCCAGAAGAACGAACATGAAGGGAATTTCTTTGTACACCTTTGTGTCACTTCTCCTAGAGCGAACAAACGATTCATTTTCAGTTTCTTTTTCAACGGTTTTACACTTAAAGTCACCTAGCTTATTTTACAGCCATATCAGTTCTATCAGGTAGTACATGTTTTTAATGGAACTGTCACCAACATTTTCTACATTTCCAGTTCTGGATGTAATAATATTTTTTTTTTTAGATTCACTGATCAGTTTAATTTCTCTTATGAGAAACTCTCATTTGGGAATTCCCTGATGAAGTTGAAAAAATACTACTTCTGAATATAATTGAAATACTACAGTATTATTACTTTTTGAGTCTAGACGTTTTGATAAACTCCTTAAACTATTTTGATACACCTAAATAATCTTTATTTCCAGTTAAATGAAACTTAATTTTTATGGTACCATTAATTGATGAAAAAAGAACACCTGTTAATATTAGCCTGATTTTGTAGTGTTACGTGCCGGAATAACCAAGAGATGTCCGCGAACAAGGCATAAGTGAAAAGAACACCCGAGTACGATAAATGGCACGCAACAAAAGTGTGACAACGAGCATTCATTTAACCACTGTTTATTTAGTTATACACTGTTATAGTTACTTAGGTTAAAGATTAAGGTAAGCAGTTCGAAAAGCAGGCAGGCTTACTGTCTTTCATGGCCATACAGGAACAACTCTCAATTCCACTGACTTGAGACATCAACGCTTGACTTTCTTGATTCACTGGATCCTTTCCACTCACTAGCTTTTCTGTGTTCACAAACTCGTACGGGGAACTTCATCATCAACTCTTTTATCTTCTTCTCTTTTCTGCTATCGTCTCTTTCTTCTCTCCAGATATAGCAATGTCAAAGTTTATAGCTCCTCCATAGTTATCGCAGTTGATTATAGCTTTCTCACAGTATAGCATCCATAGCTGATAAGTTCAATCACAGCTAGCCACGAGGGAAAGCCCTCGGGCACACACACCTCTGTTACTTGGAAGCCTGCTTTTATACTTTTTCTTTAAGCATCTAGAGCGTTCCGTTGCTATTTATAGTGTATTACAACATCTACTATTTGTGGAAACTGCGGAGTCACATTACAGATACTTCTGGAATATTACAGATTATAAGATAATTCTAGAAAAGTCTGGAATTGCAGGACAGATAAACTAAAAATAATTCTGATCGTCATAACAGTAAAGTGTATCATAGGGTTTCTACTTAATGAGAGTTTTATTCAAAATTCTGTTCTACTTAGCATCTGGACAAACGTCCCCCTCTGGTTCTTCACACCCTTCAACAACTCCATCGTCATATCCAACATCAGCATCTACAGCTGTCCCCACAGCGTCAGCACCAGCACCTCCAGAACTAACAAAGGTAAATCTACTTTCTAGTACTCTGCATCTGTCATGTGGGAAACTGTCCCCTCGGCACTGAAACAAGCCCAAAAATTTAACAAGTTCAAGAAACTTTATAAGGCCCACCTGAGCTCTTGTCAATCAAATAACATTGGTCCTGTTTAATAATCAAATGTATAGCTAACTATCTAATAATAACAATAGTCTTAAAAATAATAATAATTGTCTGCTTGTATTCATTTTGTCTTTGCTGTCGCTAGTGTTGATGTTGTTGTTGTTTTCTTTTCTTTTTCCTCTTTTTTTTTGGCTAGTTTGTTGTGAGTGGAACAAATGTTGGGTGCGGCATCACAGAGTGGTTGTTTCCCAACAATGTTAGCCAGTCAACGATCGACGGCAGAACAAGCAGCAATGCATGCACTTTTATTGCACTTTGTTTTGGTTCCAATTATCACCAGTCCAGTTTACCAACACCAACTGTTGGACAGCCCCTTAGCTTACTATGGCAGGAAGCTGTAATAGAAGCTATCAGGACTGGAAATCAGATGTATGATGAGATGTATGATGAGTCAATTGATTATGAAGGCAATGGCATTAAGATTCCTGTGGATGCTGCAGTTAATATTGCATGTGGTAGTCATGATCATGTCATTGAGATTTTACGCGAGTACATTGTGTTTGGTGAGGAGTCTGTGAGTCAGTTTGCTGAAGTGATAAACTCAATTCTTCAGCAGAAGGGATCATTCCATGTCTTAAGGGCTTACGGTAGGGCAATGATGATCATTGTGGATGATAATGGAACTCTGATTTTCATTGACTCTCACATGCATGGTGACAGTGGAGCTTTGGTTGCTCGAAGTGACCCTTATCAAGGCCAACAGGCTCAATCATTTTCAACTTGGGTCAATCAAATGCTGAACAAATGCCATGGTGTGGGTCTGTATATTAGCTCTCTGACCACAGTTACTTTTGAGCAGAAAGAAAATGTTGACACTATTTGAGTCAGAGCCCATTTCGCATGATTTCATGCACCCAAGTATGCAATTTACTTGTTCTGGCTCAATTTGATGCTTAATTAGTTTCAGTTCTATTTTCCTCTGTTTTATATTCTTTATTACTTATTTTACCATACCCAAATACAAAGTAAGATAAAAATTGAACTGCAACATAGCCATACTAGGGTCAGTTTAAGATTCAGTTTTATCCCTTGTTTATTTTTTTTGTAACTTTTTATAGTATGGTAATGCGATAATGAATGCAAAACAAAGGAAAATATAAAATTAGAAATTAGTTCAGAGTGGATTCATCGGTTCATCTGATCTAACATGATCCGAGTGATCTCGGATCACTGATCCTGATCTCGATTACCCCAAAGCAACGCACCGTTACTGTATGTTCACAATGCCAATCTGTACTTTGAAGAAAGTCTACAAATGAAACTTTTTTTCAAACAATCAGGTTGTACTAGTCCGAGATATATTTCTGCTTTGTACTTGTTTTCTAGATTTTTCTTTTATTTAACGTACAAGGAAGTGCCCGAGAGATGACAGCTATTGGTACTCATCTTTATTAAAGGCTTTTCCAAATTGTTGTTTTAAAAGTTCGTGAATTTTAATTGTGTGCGAAGACGAAAGTCTGCGGAAGAGGCTATAATAAACTAGCCTGCTAGCAAATTCTTCTGGGAGCTTGCGTGCGGGCTGCAAAAAAACAAAGAAATGACTGCATATATTGAAACGATGAATAAATGTATTTACATATTTAATAGCCCACGTTTGATATATCAAAATTCTAGCTTGACTCTGAGGCTTTCTGGTAATTTTTCTATATTTGGTTTGGTTTTCTTTGTGCTCAATTGCGAGACAATGGAGTCGTGAAAAATTTCAATTTTGACCCTAAAGCCTCGAAGTCATGTTAGAATTTTAATATACAGCCATTTCGAGAAAGGTTGTCGGAAAAAGTGCACGCGACAATCCCGAAAGGTATTATGGGTGATTTTGGGTTTATCCAAAGACATCGGCAAGAATGGCACGAGAGGCCATGGATGTATGTTTGCGAGTGTTAAAGGAAAGCAACTTAAGCAGGTTCACCAGTTACAGCATCAGGAATAGAGTATTGATCATATCCCATATTACCTTTCGGCATTCTTGCGTGCACATTTATTCCCACAACCTTTCTCGAAATAGCTTTATGGAACGTGAGCTATTGACCACTCCAGAAAATACCATAACGTACCATAATGCTCTTTGTTTGTCAGCCCAAAATTTTGCATATGCATTGTTTTCAGTTTATCCTCGGGCCATTTTAACTCCCAAGAGAAACTGAAAACAAAGCTTATGCAAAATTATGGTGTGACAAACAAAAAGTACTATGGTATGTTATGGTATTTTCTGGAGTGGTCAATTTGAACGGCGGGATGAAGAAATAAATGCAGAGAAGATCATCGCGGCAAAATATGCAACTTTATACGCAGTTGCGAATAGAAAGCCTAGAAAAAAAATTCAAGCTTGCCGGGATTGGAACCCTGGCCTCTGTGACACCGGTGCAGCGAACAAACCAATTGAGTTAGCCAACCAGCCGGTAGCTGGTCATTAAATTGGTTCGTAATTTTCATGGAAAGATGCAGATGAAATGATGAATATATCAATTTCGTTCACTATGCGGAATGAAGAAATAAATGCAAGGAAGATCATCACAGTTAAATACGCGACTTGTGCAATTGTAGCTTGCGAACAGCAGACGCATTTCCGGTCGTCGCTTCTCTCCCTCCGAAAAATAGAGAGAAACGACGACCGGAAATACGTCTGCTGTTCGCAGGCTAGTGCAATTGCGAAAAAAAAGCCTGAACAAATTCAGGCTTGCCGGGATTTTAACCCTGACCTTTACGATACCGGTGCAGCGCTCTAACCATGTCCAATTGAGCTAGCAAGCTCAATTGTCAATCAACTGATTAGTTTATAGTGTGACCAGCTCACAGCTGGAGTCCTAGCTCAATTGGTTAGATCACTGCACCGGTATCGTAAAAGTCAAGGTTTGAATCCCGCAACTGCATAAGTTGCGTATTTAACTGTGATAATCTAATATCTGCATTTATGAAATATGTCATCTTTTCGACAACTGAAGACCTGGGGGGACAGCCCTCGGCCCCACGCCTCCCTAAATAAGCCAAATTCAGACCCCGAACTTCTCATTAAATTAAGAACGTGAAACGATCATCATACGTATAACTTTTATAATAGCCGTTATAATTTTATTTCAAAACGTTTAGCGTCTTAATCAACACATTAAGTTGGGCTTATGAAAAGAGTTTCGTGCGGCGTCTGAAACGGGCCTAACTCTTGCAACTCACACAGCACCTGATATCCTTGACATCTTGTCCGGTTCGATAAAATGACCAAGGCGAGATATGACAACGAACTTGACCTAGGTCAGCAGAAATTATCATATTGTTAGTAGCCAAAACTTCATTTGCATGTAATTTAGTCTCGCAGTTTTTTCTTGTTTAGAAAAGGATGAAACATCTCCTTCATCAGTGTGAAACTTTGCAGTTCCCATAAAAAGCAAAAGGAGGGAAAGCTAAAATGTCACGATTATTTGGTCCGTTGTTTCTGGTTCTAATCTTGCGTTCCTTGGCAAGGCAAAGAAAATCCTCAAACAATGTAAGTTTTACAAATTTTAGCTTTGTCTCCGCTGTATAAAAAATCCTTAGGGATCGAAGGAAAAAAAAAGATAATGTTCTCAGTTATTGTATAAGACGCCTTAAAATTATACGCACCATGCCAGCGTTTCGCTCTTCAGGTTTCTACAAGTGGATCAAAACAAAACCACTGCGAAAGAAACTGGGGAGGCTGCTGCAAATGCTGCAATGGTAAGCTGATCACGATGAGTGAATCCTAATTGTTTTATTAGAACTCCTTCCGTTTTTTAGTCTTGCGCCGTCCCAGTTCGAATTATTTTGTTGGCTGAGACTGACTGAAAAGCATATTTGTTTTTATTGTAGGACGAGATGGAAGAGATGGTAAGAACGGTACCGAGAGAAATGATAAGATAGTGATTCTAATCGCGAGAGCAAAGAGGTGGTCAAGATTCAACCTCAAATAAAACGCAGAGAATGTTTTAGAATTAACATGAACCCGGTCTCTTTAAAAGCAACGACTTAAAGTTCAAAACTTATCCTAAGTTAATGTTCTAACACGGCAACGTGGCAATTGCCCAAAAGTCGATAATAAATATGAGAACTTCTGTTGCAAAAGGTAGGTCATTCACAAGTATGAAAATCGTCACGTAAATACAAAAATAACAATAATCAATAAACCGAAAAGAAGCTGAATGTCTCCTACGTTTATTTACAAGACGTTTTTCAATACTGATTTTTCTTTTAATGTGAGTTGCAGTCTAACGTCTTATCTGGACTTTTAAGTTGATTTAAGTGGAAAACTCTTCTCCTTACAGATAAGTTAGGCATAGTCGTAGTTTAAGTGACAGTCAAAGTAAAAAAATCTTGATAATGGCTCAGTCTCATAGTTTCTTATCATATATAATAACGAGGCATTGCTATTTCACACGCTGTTACATTTAAGGAAAAGATGGCCGAGATGGACGAGACGGGATCTTTGGGTACGGAATGAAGGTTGGTCCGTGGTGTAATCACAAAGCTTCTTCCGTTTTTAATCGTAATCGTTGTACTGCTATAATCACTATTAATGCGCTAGTTCGAAATTGATTTGCATGTTTAACACTGAGTCAGTTACTCTGCAGGCTTTCATTTCTCTGAAACTGTGGCCGCAGCAATTAGAAGCTGTGCGCAAACTAGCCATTTATTGTTCATGTTCTGCGTCAGTTCTTCGTCAGTTCATTTTCCCCCTTCTCTTTTTATCTGCTTGCAGTGTTAAAATCATCTGAAAGTGTAACTAAAACGTGAAACGAATTTGTTTAATCAGAAAAGAGTCTTATTGAACAAGGAAGCGCTCTGGCAAAGGTTCACATCAGTTCTTTTCTGTCCCCACTGGAAGCTAAAACTTAACGTCGAGTCAAATTGGTATTAGAAACAAAAAAATCTAATTTAAATTTGGTTTATTGTGAATTTATTTCCTTCATTTTCAGGGTGAGAAGGGAGAGCAAGGAATTAAGGGAAACGAGGGGTTAAAGGGATTGAAGGTTGGTTGCTACAGTGCCGGGCTCTAAACCACCATTTTTAAATGAGGGTCTGAATGGTAGCACCTTGATAACACTTCACAGATAATCTTTTGGCTTTGTAACATGAACAGTTAAATTTTGCGCATTTTAACACCAACAGTAAAAATTTAACTGTAACAGAAAATTTTTTTGCAGTAAGAAGCAAAAACTGCTCCAGAAAGGCCAATACTATTCAGTTGTTTAGTACATTCGTATGAAGGAATTTATGGCCATTTTCCGACAATTCCCGATTATCTCCGAAGATTTACGTAAACTATCGAAGACCGCCGAAGATTTCCGAAGACTATCGAAGATGTCCAAAGACTGTTACAACCCCTTTGAGGACATGCTCATAATTCATGAGTGATTTTATTACTGATTTTCCACAAGAGAGAATCTTGTTTTCGAGCGAGGTGATAAGAATTGACAATATTACAAGATTAAGGGTTTTTCATGAAAAGCCCTTCAAACGCTTAACAGTATTTTCTCAGTGGAAACAGTTAACATTAAAAAATTGGCCAATTTAACAACACACACTAAAAATAATGGGTAAATATCACTTAACACTTAACTCCATTCAGACCCTCTTATATCTTATCCACTATTTTAATAGTCATGGAAACTGAAGTAGGTAGACGCAATCACGAAAAAACCCTTCGCGATCGAGTATTCTCTTTCTTTAATTGTTTCCTCTTTTTGTTGTTTCTCAGGGACAAAAAGGGGAAAGCGGTTCCCCAAGAAAAGACGCCAGTGGTAAGATAAGGTTCGGCGAAACAGCTGAGAAGTGCAATGGGAGCATCGCTGGCACTGTTCGCTATAACAGTACTCAGAAAACCTTGCAACTATGCGATGGAAGTGCCTGGCTGCTACTGATGACTGCTGGGAAAGGTCACGTGTCAAATAATCCAGGCCGTCATTGTTTGGATATTTTAAATTCGGGTGAGTTTAAGGTCAGAATAAGAGTTCACGTGCACGTTGAAAATTGAAAATTAAAAATGGATCCATAAAACGAACGGCGAAAATATATTACGGTTAAAGAAAGGTTTATAGTTTTAGGCTTCTGTTTACGACCATTTATCAGGATAACTTTTTTATAGTCGTAGACGAACCTAGATGAAATCAAGATATTTTCAGATTGTCTTCCTTTTTTGATTTATGATCAGGTCAGAGCCAGGGTAGCGGGATATACTGGATCGATCCGAACGGCGGCTCAACAGATGACTCGTTCCAAGCTTTCTGCGACATGTAAACTGAGCGCGGAGGCTGGACCCTAGTTGCCACAAAGGTCTCCCCAAGCTTCCTCTTCATCAAGTCTGTTTTCTCACCAGTGGCCGCCAAAACTAAAAACACAGACGCCGCGAGTCATATCCATCCAAGCATGGGGGACTGGGACGAGATCATGTTCCGCTTTGCTGACGTCAATACTATCCGGGTTATTTACAACAGGAAGGCCGGTGCCCCAAATGTCAACAAGGCAGAATTCGACAAATTCTTGATGGGGAAAAGTCTGTATAGAAGAAAGGACATTTACGGATTTTACAAGTATAGCCCAAGTGATTCCAAAAGAAATCCGAAAGGAGGGTATTTCACCATTAAAGGATTGCACTTCGGATCAAACGCTGGGATCTCGGAAGGCCACGAAAGCTCAGACAAGTGGCTTAACCTGTGGAATCATGTGGATCCCCATGGAAACAACTATATCTACTCTGATAACAGCAAGGCACCGGGCGCAAAGTGTATCGCGGGCTACTGTTATCTCAACAAGCCAGTCTGGGTGATGGTGCGCTAATATGAAGAAGCATGCTACAGTGCACTTGAAATAAACCTCAGTAAAACTAGCTTTTAAAGACGCGTAATTTGGTTTTGACACAGCCTGGTGTAGGGACAAAGCAAATGCTGGTCTATTTTCGTAAATTTGAGCTATGTAAATCATTACGTCAGGTACCTTAACTTGTTCTAATTTTGTCAGCTTTTTAAGAGCCGGTCTTTTAGTGAACAGGCTGTAACTGCTTCTAAATAAACATCACAAGCTTCGACAGTTTAGTGGAAGGTGTGTTTTGTTCAGTCATATAAGGTTCGGAGACCTATATTTGTTTCTTCCTCGGGCTGACGCCTTAATTCGTGTCTCGTGTCTCGCGTCTCGCGGCGTCGCCGCTACCTACTTACTTTTCCTATTTACATTCATGACTATTTCGCGTAATTTTAACGTGCGTACGCACGTAAATTTTACGCCCGTAAATAAAATACAGGCTATGTATGGGGGGTCGCGCGTAAACACAAAAGGTGAACCTTGCTCAACTTTACATTTGCGCGCGGCCTTAAATACATTGCCTCTATTTTATTTACGCGCGTAATATTTACGTGCGTACGCAAGTAAAAATTACACTACAGTGGAAATCCAACCTAAGAGACAGGATGAGCAGCTCGAACTGTGAGCCTGACTGTTTATTGTCGTCCGAATAGCATACAAAGTTCAACATCGTAACTAAAGAATGATATATGAACACGCCTAAATAAAGTCACTCTGCCTTAATTAGTCATGTGCGCCGCCTGATATGAAAACCCAAAAACCCAATGAAAAAAAATTGGGACCGTATTCCCCAACCAGTCATGATAGCCATGATAGATGTAATATATTCCCTGTATTAAGTTACAGTAAGGCAAATGATACGTTTTGAATAGTCTTAGGAAGAACGACGTTGAAGCACAAGTTGAATTTACGTTAGTAGTCAGTTATTGAGAGGGATGGGGTCACCTATTATTGATGTATCACTTTTAAGTGAAGACATAAACCTCGTTATTTTTAACCTCAACTTGTCCTTCCAGGATATGTTTTTCACTATTCGCAGCATTCTTGTATAAGTTCCATCCAGGTTCTATGATATGAAGACTTTTAATATTTTGAAAGGCATCAAAATGAGCATTTCACTTTTTTTACATTCTACATTCAAGCCAATTAGAATCAGAATGCCCTAATTTATGTACTAAGACTTGTCAGTTTGATAATCCAACTCCTGTTCAATAAAGTCATGTAATTTACTAAAACTATACTTCACGTGTCCTACCTACTTTCAACTCTTGTCTCGCGGTTTCGCCGCCTGCAAATTTCCCTTTCGTAAACGGTCGCTGTCATTTTTGAGACACTTAGAAAATTTGACCTGTTATTGAGAGTGTTTCTATTAAAAAGGAAAAAAACCGCAACCCCAAGTCGAACCAGATCCTTTTGCATCCTACAGCTCTCCAAGAGAAAAAGGCGATGAGAGCAGGAGCAAATAAGCGGCTTCTGACAAGGGAAAATTTAACTTGCAAGTTTCCGGAAACTCCGTTCGGGAATTAAAGGCAATTTTCATGTTGTTTTTTTAATTCAGCATTTCTTACAAATTTTCGGATGCGTACAAAAACAAAACCCCATTCAAACACTGTAAATTTAAGTATTGTAATACTGTTACTGGGCCTGGGGTGGGTCACCTGGCGGTGGACCGACAGAATTTGACCTAGCTTAAGTGCAAACGTTTCGCCAGAATACTCTTGTGTGACACAGACTGCGACTTAAATATATGAGCACACAGATTCCGTTGGACCAATCAGAATCAGTTTAAACTTTGGCTAGAGCATGTTTTTTGTTGTGGATGGAACGGCTTTATCACGAGACAGGAGCCGATTAATAGGTTCTTGTCACGTGATAATCCAAACAAAGAGTAAGTCAAACCAATCAGCTTTATGATTGATGGGAATAGCCTTGAATGCGACGTTCAAAAGTTTCTGTTTCTGAAGCCTTCTCACAACACAGCTTCGATTTCGCTCTGAAAGGAGGTGGTCTCAATAACTGAGGTATTTTTTGAGGTAAGTTGTATTATTTTATAGGTAATAGCATGATTTGTAATGATATTTGGCATAAAGACCACGAGTGATATTTCGAAATTGTTATACGTAATTTCACGGGCCGTTAGGCGAGTGAAATTTGAGACAATTTTGAAATATCACAAGTGGTATTTATGCCAAAATATATCACGTACAAATCATGCTATTATTTGTTTATACTACTAGCCGCAAAAGGTTTTTAATTTTCACATGTAGTTATTTCAAATTAAGCTGAAATACCACCGCTCTAAGCCAATCAAATTGCAGAAATTTCCCATGTAGTAGTATAAATACCAGAAATCTCATATTATACAAAGATCCTTTTCCTTTTTCTCTCGGAGAGCTGCAAAGTCTAATTCGTTCGCACTAGCACTATTAATAATTCTTCAGCTACAGAATTCTTGCAGTGTTGTTCTTCAGCGCCTGGCTGTAGAGGCAGGTTCAAGGAAATCTTTCCCATATTCATCTGTGCTTTCCGCTTATACATTTGTTTCTTGCTGTCAAAGGAGAAAAGGAAAGCAGATAACCCGAGGCTTTATTTGCGAATTTCGCTAGTATTATTTTGATCAGAATGCGCGTTAATATCAACGTCCATAACACTCTGTTTGGTAAAGGTAAAGATCGCAGTTAATCGTTTTCATTTCACCGCCGAATTTCCAGTTTTCTTGAGGCAAATGTATTCTCTGAGACCAGTTTGTTGAGGAATTCGCCTGGTTGCCCAAACGTTTGGATGCCGCTTTTGCAAATTAAAATACTACAAAAGTATTGCAGCATCTGAAACCAAATTTTGTTTCGTTTAAATAAAAAAACACGTCTACAGACATAAGAAATTTAACTTAGGTCTTTAATACCGCATTGTATAAGACTGCCGAAATAGTTCAAAGAGGTGATGATAGGATTTTCGGTTTTTGTTCTTTTATGGTCGATTTTTTGCATTGGTAACTACTTTTTTTTTAGTTTTTATGTTTTTTTTTGTGAGTGTGTGTTTGCAGGTTGATTTTAGTTTCGGTCTTTTTTCGGCGAGTGCAGCCCAAGACTAGACAAAGAGGATTTAGACATTTTCTATGAAACCTGTGCCGAGACATCGCACAAATTTTGAATTTGTTCAATCTATTATGGATCCACTTACGTTCGAGAAAAATGTCTGAGTAAAATATCCTTTTTTTTCCCTTGACGCTTAAATTCGATATGCCCAAAATAATAATAATAATAATAATAATAATAATAATAATAATAATAATAATAATAATAATAATACACTTAATTTGGACATGCCCTGTTCACTCGTACAGCACAATCCTTACAACTGAGTTAAACTGCCAGAAAACTGACCTCTTTTTTCGCATCGAAAGTAAATTACTTATCCGGGAGCTGGCTGTAGATTAGTGGTGGAGCCGCGAGTTGGGGGCTTTTTTCTCAGGCTATGATTTTTTTGAGCGGTTTTCGATTTTCTGTAAACCCCAACACCTTGGACACCTTTTCTCATTAGAAAGGATCTTGGACTTTTGGAATTAATACAAAAACAAACAAATAAAACAGAACACAGACAAACGTAATTTTGTGGCATTTGGATTTGATTATTGCTAACCGTGTTGACTGGGCGTATTTTTTAGCGTAATAAACTCCCGCGAATTTCTCACTCCAACCTTTTCTCTGGTTACTTCGGTCCCGATCTTGTCGCGTCGTGTTTTTCCAACTGCTTTTTGCAGGATTTTCACCTCACAGGGGTTAATAGGAATTGAAGCCTTTTTATAACTGCGTCTATTTTTTTTTCTGTGACAGCGACTCCGTCGTTTAACGGGCAGCTTGCGGCTTATACTTCTACTTTTAATTGAATTATGGGATCAAGTTGTTCTATTCTGAACGATACTGAGTACGACGTCTGGATCACTGAAAGAATCAACTGGCAGGTTCTCGCGGTTTCCGTTGGTGCCACCGCCGCGTTGCTAAGTTTGGGAATTGCAGCTTTTCTCGCACTCGGCCCGATCGAAATAGGACTTGGAAGCGCGCTCAGTGGAATGGGTGGAGCAGCAGTCACGACCAAATTTAAAGAGTCTGCAGCAGCCGCTGTGCAAGCCGGTTTAAATCCTTCTCGATTGACGGTGGTACGCGAATTCTTAGAGTCGCCATTGAAACGTCTTGCTAAGGCGTTTAATATTACAGAAAAGCAAGCTGAAGATCTTCAAAAGTACGTTCGAGATTTCCAAGCTGAAGCTAAGTTAATCCGCCCAGGTGAGAAGTACACATGGTCAGGCACTCTATCTCTAACTAAGAGAGTGCATGTTATGAATGAAAAGCTTCAGTTCGATGACAAAACCTGTTTTACAGGTCCTACAGATGGTTCTGAAAAAGTTTATCGGATATCAGAACACTTTACAAAATTGGATGTTAAAAAGTGATCAGAGAATGTTAAAACCGTAACCGTGCATTTACAGAAAGTAATAAAGTTGAACCTCACCGGCCACAGCGGTCGCCTCGGGAACAGAAGAAAGTGACCGTTGTAGAGAGGTTTAAACACGAATCAATGTGTGGCCGACTGTCCAACAAAAGAGTGGCCGTTGTGGAGAGGTCGCTGTTAGTGAAGTTTTGACTGAATACCGATCATTCACTGTCCGCTGTTTACAAACGTTTTATAAACATTTAAAAGTAGATTATCACCATAATTATCTTGTAAAGAGATTATGTATATGCCTATTTTTTTTGTAAAAAATAAGATTAGTTTGCTGTGTGCATGTGTCGTTATTTGACCGTACCTTGACCTGTGAGTGAAAATAATAATGCCCTTATTAGAAATAAAGATTTAACAGAATACTACTGATAAGCACAATGAAAATAATTCCATTGTGGTTTGACTGTACTTCAAGTTAGACAACACAAGGCTAATCATTCTCGTCCCTGATGCCCGTCGTTTCTTTTGGTTACGTGGTCTTGAGCCAAGTGGCTCCGGGGATGAGCCTTTTGACGGGGCATGTGTATGGGTCAGTATTGAATTGCACGGTAGGAAGCTTAAGGTTTTGAGGAACAAACGTTAGAGACCTTTCATGGTGAGACGGGGACGAGGTTGAACTTTAAGTTTTTTCTTGTATTCTCAAAAAAGGCTTCATTGAACTTTTTTCAATGGAAAAGTTAACAAGGTTACTTTTATTGAAGGAGGTTACTGCCCTTTTCAAAAACACGTGAACTTTAAAGTTCAAAAGCCAACTGACGTTTGCTTTTTTCGCTGCCGTCAATCATCTTGACGGACCTCTTAGGAAACAGAAGTTTACTTCAACGGGTTCAAAAGGTCATGGTTTGTGATTTGTGATTGACGGATTTCGATCCGTTTTGTGTGTTTCTGTGTTTCAATGTTCGTTGCTTGTGATCGTAATTAAGATTGACGGCAGCGAAAAACGCAAATTTTGAATACACTACCCAGAAAGACACCCACACAAGAATAAATACAGGGGCGCGTTGGTCAGCAAGGACCTCAAAGCCAGTTTATTGCAATAGATCCGTATAGGTGCCGACAACTCGGGAGCAGAGGTACCCAAAAACTAGCTGGCAAAAAGCCACAAACAAATATAGCACCAATTGGCAAATAAAATATGAGTTAGGAGATCGAATGAATGCTGACCTAGACTGATTCAAATCGCAACGTTCAAATAAACATATGTCAAAAAGCTAGAAATATCTTGATCTACGGCGCTCTTAGTTGCCTCAAAATTCTCGCCCTCCAGATTGTACTTGGCGTCCTCCGGGGTATCAAGAACCTTCGATACCGCTTTGCACTAGCTCTTCGTTACGTTTCTTCATTACTGCTCTTTTCGTTACTTTTCTTTTTAAAAACCGGACGAGAATCTGCTGTTTTGATCCTCTTGATCTCAGTCTGATGATCGCAACCGAATCATCGGCGGGCCTTTTCACGGAAGCAGATACATGAGAGGAAATCAGGTCGGACATTTTCTTTAGAAGATCGTCGTTGTTAGCTTTTATGATCTGATGGACACGAGCTTCATCCATGGTGCGGTCTAAAAGTTAGGAGCTCAAGTAAATGCTGACCTAGACTGATTCAAATTGCAACGTACAAGTCAAAACATATCTAAAAAAGCTACCGACAATTCCTCCTGGCCGGCCCAGTCCTCTGGTCCCTGCCGGCAAAGTAGCTATTTCTCAACCTCGTCCCCAGGGCTTTTCCCTTAAAAAATGGGTGGGGCGGAAAAAGGCCCTGGCATCGGCTGGTCACGTGTCCACTCGTACACCCTAAATTCCTGGGTGTAATAAATTAGCGCTATGTGAAAAGCTAAAATTATGCGTAACCTCACAGCGCGCGATCTTGGGCGGCCTTTTATATCTCTTGACGAGTAACGAAAAGTTTACAAGATTTCTTTTTTGTCACAGATACTGGCTATGGTAATTTTTTGCTTTCCTCCGATTTCTATGAAGGAGACAGCGAGCGGTAACATTTGTAAAACTTCCTTTATAGAGCGATATAAATGACAAGCAAGCTATCGCACATGCATAAAGTTTGTACTGGCGTGGAAAAGTCCGTTTTCGCGACTCTTTTGACATTTTATTTATTTCTTGCGAAGTGGACCGCCGTACACAACCTAGTTCTATTCACCTTGACTCTCAGCCATTTGTAGCAACAGGCGTTGGTTTAGACTTATCTAGTATGACCTGTATTTTTAAAAAATTCATTGACCTCTGCGAGACTTGACCGAAACCGGAAACCGCGCATGAAAAGTTTCTGGCACTCAGGGTATCAAACGACTGGTATTAAAAACAAAGAAAGACTTGGGTCCATCTAAAATTGACAGAGCTGTAGTTGATTCCAATCGATCGGTCAATCTTCCCTTTAACATAAGGAAAATCCTTTCTACTTATCCTCGGAAGAGAAAAGATATAAGAGATCTTAAAATGCTTCAGATCGGCGACCTGTCATCGTTCCTGGCTGGAGAGCTGACTTGCATCCGGCGCGGAGATTTGTTTGTTTAATGGTCGGGTTGTAGAGAAGACCAGACTCCATAAAGCATTTTGATGAACAATTCTATTTCAATTAAGTTCAATTTGTTTAAATTCACTGCAGATCCTAGAGGCAAAGGCCCGCAATCACTTTCTGCTTGATCGTACAGTAATTCAACAGTCACGATGAATTTCAGTCGAAGTACTACTCTGGGAACGAGGTTGTCAACTCTGAAGCATTTGACATATTTTGTACGTGACAACGTAGAGCCGGTACGCCCTTTCATAAACTTGTAGCATTTGAATAATACGCAATTTAAAGATGGATCTTAAGCTTTTGAATCGCACAGACGCGAAAATATTGACATACAGTTCGCGATATCATTATTTTCCATTGTTGCTCCGTTCGACTTCTGTCAGCGCAAAACCAGCGGGTTGCATATAAATTAGCTTCTCATGAATATTTAGGCTGTGCACGTGACCAGCCGATGCCAGGGCCTTTTCCCGCCCCACCCATTTTTTAAGGGAAAAGCCCTGGGGACGAGGTTGGCTATTTCTGTCTCTTCCGTCATACTGCACTGTCAGAAATACCATTAGACCTTTTTACCAAAACGGCGGCCATATTGAATTTATTAGATTTAAGGATTATGGGATACCCAGGGGCATGAGCGCGATCCGATATACTCACTCAGTATATATACGCGCGCTTTTCGGGTCAATTTTTCTTCAAGTTTTCCTATAAAAAGATTGTAATGGGAAAAAAAGATCGTTGTGCCGTGTTTGGATGTAATAATGATCGCCTTTTTCCCGAGAAATTTTAAGTGAACTTCTCTTTTAGTCCGAAAAGCGCGCGTAAGTACTGAGCGAGTGCCCCCTGGGCATGTCATAATACTCCTTAAATCTAATAAATTCAATATGGCCGCCGTATCGGTAAAAAGGTCTATTGTGAAGGCAGCTTTTGAACTTAAGAGTTCGCGTGGTTGTGAAAAACGCAGTAAGGCCTCTCCGGATCGCAGAATTGGAAAACGTCTATTAATTAAAAGATTTGACGACTTGCTTCCGCCACTACGACAAAAAAAAAGAAACTCGTAGTAGAATGACGCTGCATGGTTTACGCGCGCGCACTACAAAGTATAATCAGGGCGATGAGACAACTTTTGAAGGATTTGTATGGAGTCATCAGAGCATAACTGGGCTAATATCTCAGATATCTCTTGGATGTTGTTCTTTTAGAATATCCTGACAAATCCGTTTATTTCCAAAAATTCATTTTTTGTGACGTCACATTAGAACTCTGTACAGCCATCTTAATCAGGATAGAATTTTCCACGACCGAACAAGAGGGAAAAAAAAGATTGAGCAAAGTGTTGCAAAATCTAACTGCAACGTCACATAATGGATATTGATAGTTTTTACGGAATTGCAAACTGGCAATTTTTTGAACGTCATTTCGGAGTCATCCCCTGTGAAATATTATACACTTCACGCACTATCTGTCTCCTCATTGGTTTAGAGCCTACAGTTAATTTTGCACATCAGTGCAACCTACAGTTATCGGTGCAGATAACTGACTTATCTGTGCATAGTTAGTAGTCCCCCTCTACTAACTATGATCTGTGGGATGCGCACGCAAAGTATGATTTTCAGTGACAAAATCAATTCAGGTTCCTTGCGACGGTGTTGCATCAGGAGTGGCAATTAAGAGTGAAATAATCGATTTCCTTCATCTATTTGTCCATAGATAGCTTTTTTTTACTACGTACTCCATAAAACGCGAAATTAGGCATTTTCACGTCGTAGTCGTGCAGAAAAGGGGAAAGAAATGTACAAACGAGCGGTGATGCACGTGCAAAGTTGTTGTGCTTATACAACCTATTGTTTTTTTACGTTCTCTTTGACGTCCGCATCGTTGGATCTTGATGTCCTTATTGTCACGCAGAGTCGCCGGTTGGTAGAAATGGCTAAAATCAACCCAGACAATCCAGGCTGTGAGGCAGTACGAAGTTTTGCAATGGATTTCAGCAAAGCGTTCGACTCAGTGAGGCTCGAGCTACGATCTAACAAACTAAAGTTACTGCCACTGAATGCCAGTCAAATGGTATCACAGTTTTCTTGATAATAGACTAAAGCGTATAGTCCACAACAACCACTTTTACGAGTGAAAAGGAGTGAATAAGGGGAAAAACACAGGGTAGTGTGAGCGGCCCCTATCTATTTAACGTGTTTCTGAATGACCTTGAAATTAAGCAAGGTTCCACTCTCACCCTTTTCAAGCCTGCAGATGACTCTGCTATTGTCGCACCAGCGTGGAAAGGGGGCAGAGATACGTCAAGTGGGTCAGGGGAGGAGTTTATGACCTGGGCGAACTGTAACTCTATAAAGTGTAACCCTAACAAGTGTAAAGAACTTTTCATAAAAAAGAAAGTGAACTCCACATCCTATCCTGTTACATGTAATATACCACAGCGTGACACTTTTGAATTGTTAAGTTTGACCTTTCAGAATGACTGTAAGTTCTCTGTACATGCAAAAGCTAAACTGTGCAAGGCCAACAAATGTCTACACGTACTAAGAGTATGCAGAAAACAGCGTTACAGCCAGACAGAAATTGAGTACCGTGCGCGTTTCTATAGCATTATCCGACACGAATCTTAATGTTTTCCAGCAATTTTTAGACCGATGCCATAAGTTACGTTTTATATGTGCGCCGTTAAACATTAGACGTCTACTCCACAAACAGGATAATGCGATTTTTAAGAAAGTTAAAAGTGTGATAACCACCCCCTGACGATCTGCTTGTCACAAGAGAAGACCAATGTAACATACGACCTAAGACGCAAAAGCTGCTATAGACCCAGGATAAATATGAAACGTTTTAAGAATACTGTTGTAAATAGATTAGTTTTTATAATGATGTTTTTAGGTATGGAGTTATGGTTTTATTTATGTGTTGTATTCTTCTCAAGTGTTTAATCATTTAATCGTTTTTATTGTAACACTAGATATGTATTTTTATCTAATGAACAATAAAAACGCATTATTATTATTATTATTATTATTATTATTATTATTATTATTATTATTATTATTATCATCATTATTATTATTATTGGCTTTTAAAACAATGCCACAAGATCTGATCGGCTGTTAGAATCACCGGAAGTTGAAAGTGCTTATTCCTCGCGAATGATCCGCCGTCAGCGGAGAGGGGAATTTTGCTCTCTTTTTAATTGTTTTACAGTCTTGTTGTAGGAAAACATGCCTTAATATATGCCATAGAAATTCAGAAAATAGTTGGTCCATATCTTCTCAAGATTTGTTTAATTTACGGAACTAATGTGAGTGTATCGCAAGGTTCAAGTCGCATTTCCCTTAGCAGGTTGTTAACCTCGAACAAGGTGTCTTTGCCATGTTAAAACTGGTTTCATTTTAAAGCCTTTTTAGCCGGGAATGACTTCTCTGAACGGGGTACGCAAGCTGAGGCTCACTGCGAAAGAAACCTTGATCGCCAGCTGTGAATTATTTAATACAGTCGAACCCCGCTTTACGGACACCCTCTTAATACGGACACCTCGTTATTACGGACAGTTTGCTTTGTCCCTGAGGAAGAAAAGTCCTTACATTTTCTCTAAATTCAACTCGCTTAATACGGACACCCCGTTAATACGGACAGTTTGCTTTGTCCCTGGGGAAAGAAAGCCCTTACATTCTCTCTAAATTCAACCCGCTTAATACGGACACCCCGTTAATACAGACAGTTTGCTTTGTCCCTGGGGAAGAAAAGTCCTTACATTCTCACTAAATTCCACCCGCTTAATACGGACACCTCGTTAATACAGACAGTTTTCTCTGTCCCTGGGGAAGAAAAGTCCTTACATTCTTTCTAAATTCAACCCGCTTAATACGGACACCCCGTTAATACAGACAGTTTGCTTTGTCCCTGGGGAAAGAAAGCCCTTACATTCTCACTTAATTCCACCCGCTTAATACGGACACCTCGTTAATACGGACAGTTTGTTTTGTCCCTGGGGAAGAAAAGTCCTTACATTCTTTCTAAATTCAACCTGCTTAATACAGACACCCCGTTAATCCGGACACTAAAGTCCCATCAGTGTCCGAGTGTCCGTATTAACGGGGTTTGACTGTAGACGATAAGATATCGCATCGCCGTTCAAGGAATTTTAATTGTAATCATTCTTTTAAAAGCTGGTTCTGCTAGTCTTACTGGGGTAACAGACTTGTTGTTTGCCTTCGCTTTTTGTAAAAAGATAAACCAGAAAAACTCAGTGTTTTCCTCGCTTGTTGGCTGTTTGTTTTAATAATTTCGATAATTGAGCGAAATTTAGCGAGCTTTTCAGACCTACATAATCATCTCATTGTCTTCAGGCCCTTTAAATTTTATACATAAGTTCGATGACGAAAAAAATTCGCAAAAAAATTGCGTTACTTCCGATTCCCCCCAAATTTGGCCCACAGGAAGTTAATAGATTTAGCCAATTATGTGCCTAGTTCCAGCCCCCGGGGAGTTTTGAGCTTCACGCAACGATTTGCAGCACATGTTATTGAAGCGCAATGAATAGACCTTGGCACGGTTTTCGACGCCATCTTGACGAGTAGGCAAACGCGTCAGAAATTTATACAGTGATTGTATGAGAATCTAATGTCGAATAATTTCCTTACAACGGCTGTTCTGAAAAAAAATATGAATTGTAAACTAAAGCTTCACTCCTAAGGATTCTCCTAAAAAATTTGAGGGCGTTACATGCACTAGAAGACCTAGAACCACTTTTGAAAATTTTCTACACATTTGTCTGTAAGAAAGTCCCGGGGAAATTACACACAAATATATGGAAAATCTAAAGAAAGCCTCTGGAGAAATTTAAGCACGCCCCCAAATTTTTTTAGGACAATCCTTTACTTTGTAGCTTTAGTTTACAAGTGATATTTTGTTCAGAACAGAAATTATCAGAAATTATTCGACATTAGATTCTCATACAAACACTGTACTTTCTCACGCGTTTGCCTACTTGTCAAGATGGCGTCGAAAACCGTGACAAGGTCCAGTATTACTTCCAGCTTGGCCTTCGCTTAGCTTTTTGCCGTCAAATCCTTGCTTATTTTGATGAATGATATCAAAAAATTCATGTTTGCTTGTCTTTAACTCGATAATTCGATGGAAACCTGGGAAAACAAAGCGTCTTTGTAAAATAAACACTTGACCACGAGGGACGCCGATGTATATCATTATGTAATCATTATGCTAATTATGATAATCCGACTAGCATAATCTGATAGCGCCTCAAAATAAATTTGTAGAAAATTCCAAGCCGCTCTACATTTTCTAACGATTTTCGGGTTGTTTTGCTTAGATCATGTATTGAAAAAAGAAACTTTGTTACTACCATATTACACACAATAGACACATTTCCTGGCAGATTGACATTCTTTATGAATTTGCGGAATATTATGGGTTTCCTGAGACCGAAATATTTTTTTTCTGAAAGTTTAATCCTTGCCCTTTCCAATGATCATGAGGTATAGCTTTATATGGAATTGTAAATAACAACAGAGATATAATTTTTTAAAGTTGCATGGTCAAAACTACTGTATATTGTGTTTCTTGTTTATAGGTCCGTTGAGCATGCAGTTTCAGTAGTGTCGTTTCGTCTATCCAAACTGGCAGAAAATATTTACCTGGATTTATAAAAAATATATATTTTCTTAGACCGTTGTTTCTAGTAAATTCGCAAATTGCATTAGTGTACTCAGGTGGGACTAAATTTGCACTTGAGAACTCCTTTGAAAAAGTTTGCGATATATTTGTCCAAGATTTTTAACGATCACTGCACTGAAAATCGGGGAAAAGTAAGGCAACAGGAAATTAGAAATTTCAGTATTTTAAAAATCGAGCGTGTCTAGCCAAAGTATTAAAACGAGAACATCGTATCGCCGTCTCTCGAAAACTTTTCACCTTCTACGCCAGCAAAAAAGCTTCAAGATCTGCTTCAATCTCGCAAGAAGTCAAGTGTGACTGTGAAGACTGTTTTATTTTTTTCTTAGTTGAACGATGAAAGCTATATCTGCATTTTTCCCATGATATATATATGAAAGTAATTTTGGTTGGCTGATTCGGTAAATGCCAATCAATCAAAAAACGTTTCGTAGAAAGCTTGTATCCCTGAGCCTGTCTTTTCGTGTCGCCTTGCCCGTCAGAATCGGTTATTTACAGAGGGGAACGAAAATAGAAGCTGATCTCAGGAGAGATTTCCTTCATTAACCCAAGCCAATTCCCAGGTACGTTTTAAATGAGTGTCTAAATGTGTGATTTAAATAGCATGAAGAAAATTTGGAGTTAAACCACATGTTTAATATTGCCTTCGCGTCGAAAATTGAGTACCCGAACTTAAGTTTTTCTTATCAAGTCCTGAAAACCTATCCCTCATTGTTGAATTATTTCAATGCGACAGGCGTCTCTATTACCCTGAAAGTATCTTCTAAGAAAAAAGATTTCTGTTCTTATTAAAAAGTGTCCAAATTTCTCCATGCGACTTCCTTTGCGAACGCGAGGAAAATTGAAAGTTGATGTCAGCCCGTGGCTTATAGGGGAAAACCGGCTTCCCAGAATCTAAAACATTGACTTCCCAGAATCCAAATCCCAAACACTTCGATTCCCAGAATCCAAAAACACGTCCCAGAGTCCAAAACACCTCCCAGAATCCGTGAACGTGAGTCGACATTCACTAAAACACTTTTAGAGTCAAGTCGTCGGAGTTGAAGACTGTTTCATAGAATCGCACGTGGCGGTTGCATCATCATCAATCACGAGGTTATCATCTACATCAATGATGAAAATCGTGATATTTCTTAGCTATTCGGTATTCGACGAGCATCATTATGTTAAGAAACCATGAAGAAACCTTGAAACCTTTGAGTCTTCCTCTAAGCAGCGTTTCGTGAGTTGATATTCAAAGTACTTTAACAATTTGTATATTTTGCAACAGATGTCGGAAGGAAAGACAAAGAAAAGTGAATCTACAGTATGAGGATCGACTCACTCAGCTGTGCGCAGTCGTTCGCGATTTCAGTCTCCAGCAATACCCAATTTTGCACAAAAGATAGTCTTAATTTAGGATTAAAACAGTAGATTGTTGATCCCTACAAGCCACCGTAAGTTAGCGAATTTTAGGTGAAAAATTAGGACAGTCTGAGACTCGGACGTCGAAAAACGATCGTCTTATTTTTCTCACAAGTAAAAGGCTTCTGGCAGGAACAATCTACATCAGGTGTTTTATCTACCTAATGTAAGCTATCTATGGACAGAACGTAAAAGAAATTGATTTTTCAAGTCTTACCACGAAATTAAGATTTTGTTCGATTTTTCCAGACCGTCGCTCTTAAGGATGTTTTGTTTCCTTTGTTTTACGTCAGGTGTGAGTTATAAATTATATTACACCGGAAATGAGCCAAATGAATCTGACGGACTGGTTTAGTGTTTTCTGGGTTACAAAACTTTGTATTTCGTTTTAGAATACGTTTTGATCCGGAAAATTTTTTGTTCGTTTTAAGGATTTTTCTGTCTTCGGCTAGATATTTTGTTACATTTTGGCTTTTTATTTTAATGATTTGCAATTAGGAAGAGGTTATTAAAAAATTTACAAAATTGTAAACGTTCATCCTAATCAGCATTCCGTTGTTTCAACCATTCAACCTTGTATTTCCCCTGAGGCAGAATTGAAAGCCCTCGCCTGACTTTTCAGTGAGCCGAGTCTTTACGGGTGTACGCCACTTCCACATTTCCCGTAATGCACCTTATTTATTTCCGGGTAACTTTTCTTGCTGAAACCTCGAAAGACTTGGAAATAATCCTCATAACTATTGTACGGAGTTTTACGAATAGTCTTTCACGTACTAGTCTTTATTTTAGCCTTAAGACAAGTTTCGTTTATTCAAACCTCTTCAGTTTGGCTAAAACTGTTACAATACGTTGTTACATTCAAACAAGCAAACGTGTACGCTCACTGTCAAGCGCGCGCCTTCTTGCACGCGCTTGACAGTGAGCGTACACGTTTGCTTGTTTGAATGTAACAACGTATTGTAACAGTTTTAGCCAAACTGAAGAGGTTTGAATAAACGAAACTTGTCTTGAGGCTAAAATAAAGACTAGTGCGTGAAAGACTATTCGTAAAACTCCGTACAATAGTTATGAGGATTACCTTATTTATTTGCCCGCCAAAATGTTGCATAAGTATTGTTTTCAATTTCTTTTGGGACGGCTGTATTACCCAGGAGAAACGAAAAACAAAGGTTATGAAAAATTTTGGGAAGCAAATAAGGTGCATTATGGGAAATGTGGAAGTGGCGTTAAGGTCCTCAGAAAACGTGATGAAATTGGTGAAGTGCGTGCGTCCCCTTCAGCCAATTTCTAACCTTAATTTGGTCCTGATCTTGCTCCACCGTACTTTCCCTCTGCAACTGATTTCCGCACAATTTTTACTGATCTCACAGGTTCACAGGAATTGAAGGCTGTTTACATCTCCGGTGCAACTCTGTTTTTGACTTTTCCTCTAACAAGCAGTTTGAAGCTTAAGCTCCGTCTTTAATCATGGGATCAAGTTGTTCTATTTTGAACGATACCGAGTACGAAGTCTGGGTCACGGACAGAATCAACTGGCCGGTTCTCATAGGAGTTTCTGCTGGCGTCGCCGCCCTGTTGCTAAGTGCAGGAGGAATTGCTGCTTTTCTAGTACTCGGTTCGGTAGAAGCTGGAGTTGGAGGCGCGCTTGGCGGCGGAGCAACAGCAATCGCCACAATCTATAGAGATATTTTCAGAGTTACTACAGATGCTTTTCGATCGCCTTTAGGGCGCGAAGTCTTGAATTTATCAATCGAACGCCTGGCTAGGGCTTTGAACATTACAGAAAGGCAAGCTGAACATCTTCAAAGGTACGTTCGAGAATTCCAAGCTGAAGCTAAGCTAACTCGACCCGGTGAGAAGTACACATGGTCAGGCACTCTATCTCTAACTAAGAGAGTGCATGTTATGAATGAATTGCTTCAGTTTGATGACAAAGCCTGTTTTACAGGTCCTACAGATGGTTCTGAAAACGTTTATCGGATATCAGAGCACTTCACAAGACTGGATGTCCGAAAAAGGTAATTCCTCGAATACTCATCTCTAAAACGTTTACCGTGCATTTGTAATAAACTTATGACTTATAATAAGCTTCATATACACTGATTACTCTTTCGCGAAGGTTTTGTAAGAGATTTAGAAATACTCTTTTTTAACTTTTAAGTTGTTTAAGAGTTTGTTATGATAAAGGGATGAGTGTAAAAGCGTTTTTTGTCAACCTAACGCTCCTTGCTAGGTTATTAACGTGATACATGACTGAGTAAATATATAAAAGACTTACTCCAATATTATGAAGGCTGGCTGCAAAGTATAGGCTTTGATAGATTATTTGATACAAAGCATTCATGGAAAAGAGGCCTAATTTAGTACACTAATTATGAGTAGTGTTAATAGTATTTTTACTGGAGAGACTTTTGTAGATACGTTATATTTGTACTTAGAAATTATATTGTAGTTGTATTTTAAGCTTATATTGTACCGAACTGATGAATTTTTACCGTGTTAAAATAAAGATTTGATTGATTGATTGATGCTAGCATAATTTTTGCTATAACTTGTCATTTCGAGCATGTGTAATTTTCAGGTATTTTCCGAAAAAAGCACTGCTAGAATAATATGCACTTTTGGCTAGTTTTGACGCCTAAGATTCTCTTTCAGATCGATCATGCAACCAATTCTTTTTGCCCAAGATCAGAGTTACAGGCAAATTTTTTCAGTCGAGTGTAGTTTGGAATAAATTAGCCCGAGTAAAATTTTCAAAGACTTACAAAATTAGTGGTTTTTAAAAATTTTACAAGTGCTCATTTATTCAAAATTGCTTAGGGAAAAACCTGCGATTACTTATTAATAATATACATGCAAAAAGTTCCACGAGCTTTTGTTTATTTCTTTTTATTTTTTTTGCCCTATGATCCACCTACATGTACTTAATTGGTTCCAAAATGACAAGCTTGACTGAGACATATATATTTGAAACGTAAACGTGTTAAAAATACATTCTCTCTAAAAATAGCAAGTGGTGTCCGTAAAACCAGGAACAGGCCCAGAACACTTCCGGAAGTCTCCGGAACATCCCCAGACGAACGGGAGCTCCCCCGGAACACTCTTAATTACGAAAATTAAGTAAAAAAAATACAAAACCAAAAACTCCTTAAATTTCATCAACGAATCAATAAATGTCTTTCATCTGTAACTAGAAAACCGAGATTGGGTTAGATTGACGAATTCACGACTGCTGAAGATTTTAGGAATTGTAGTCCGTTGCCTTTATATGAATACTTACTAGCCTTTTTGTCTGAAAGAGCGCTACTGAAGTCAACAAGGACGTTTCTCCGAACACCGTATGAAAAAAAAAAAAAAAACAGTTCTTAAAGCGTAGACAGGCTCATCTTTTATTTGAAGATCTAAAACTCTGGCCATTCTGTGTCTCATTGAGCTAAGCCATAACATTTTAGATCTTGTCCACGTTTATTTTCAGCCCTGAGTATTTTTCGAATCAGGAAAGCAAGCCAAGTCGAGGTCAAACATGAAAACGAGGGGAAGGGGGAGAGGACGCTCCCTTCTTCCCCTCGCCCCTCTCCCTCAAATTGTCGTTTGTCCCCGGTTCGTAGTCTGCTACACAGTCGTTTTTAGTGTCGTCACGCAACGCTCCTCCCCTCTAACTTAGTAGGGAGGAGCGTTGTGTGACGACACTGAAAACGGCTGTGTAGCAGATTACCGGTTCGCGGCCTTCTCTCTTACTTTACGAACAACAAACGAAAAACACACCAAACAAACGACCTATTACACAGGCTAAAATAATTTGATAACAGATCAAAACTTTTTACCTTTGGAGTAGCCTGAATTTCATCCGATTACTTCGAGTCGCTAGTCGTTACTGAGGGAGTAATAACGACTCGAATTCAGGCTACCTTTGCAGCTGCAAGATCTCTTTATAAATTCTCATAACTGAAAATTAATGTTGTTCACTCTTGGGATTTAAAGAGGTTAACCTGAGACGCTCCGTTTATTAATTTGTATCCTGCAATCTTGCTATTTACTATTTTCTTACAATAACGCCTAACTATTCAAAGTAAACACCATACACTATAGCAGCAGCAAACAACGATCCATTCTTGAACTGAAACGAAGCAAAAGTATCAACGTTCGTGTCCCACAGGCATCTGCTTCCAATTCGCATCGCTTGATTGCCCAACTGTCCAATATGCACGAGGCAAATAATTTTATAGCGCTGTATGTTAAGATGTTTAACGCGATCTTTGACCTCGTCCGAAATCGTCTTCGACAACTGTCGGCATTTTTCGGCATCATACTTCGCCTCGGCTAGCCTCTCCGTTAAAATTTCCTTGAGTATCCCACGAACATCGCCCTCTGGAAATTTCCGATCAGGTGCGGTTTTGTACGTGTTTTCCTTTACGACCTCAGGTCCGCGACGAACATCTTGCCTAGAAAACGAAGTTGCCATGGACTGAGAAACCGAAACGCTGCTCGGCGGTCTTGTTTTACTTACTCCTCCGGGCGCAAGTTCCGCTTTACCTTTAGTCGGCTTCAAATTTTTCGCTGCTTTTTCCGTTTTGGAGTCTTTAGGCGTCTCTGTGGCCTCTGATCTTGAAACTTCCGAGCTCATTTTCGCTTTGTGCAACCAAATTTCGTCGCCCCAATCCGATAAATCAGCTGCAACACTGACAGCAAAAACACTTGCTGTATTATATATTTCTTTTAAGTTGAATGAGATTCGCCTTCTGGATAATACTCCTCCCGCTGTTTCGATAAATTACGACCGCTTCAAATGACGATTTGTTTTCTCTTAGTTGTTATAGTGACCTGTTCAAATAATTACTTTATTTTAGCACAAGTACTAATGCGGTTTTACAAAACTCTTCCTTTGTTTAAAAACGCATAATCCAAACTGCCACTAGCCACCTATTGTTTGCTTTCCTCTAGGGCTTTAATTCTGATTTATATTTAAAAACAAAAACAAAGGCAGATTAAACGTATTTAAGCTTCGTGGTCTGGTGTAAATGAAAAACAAAATTATAACCGTAGACGGGTGTTGTTTAAAACAATAACTTGTCTACTCAACATAACGTTTTGAAATTTAAGAACATTGCATTTAAATTAGGGATGTAATGTGGATCCTTATTTCTCACCTTTCGTAATTATTGAGTCCGTTCGAATTACATTCTCTAACTTTCTGATAAAAACACATTTTAATTTCAGCTGTTTTAGCCATAATCGAGACTTCCAGAATCGACAACCCACCAAGCAGCCATATATACAACACCTACTTAGCGTGCGTCATTCGGCAAATAGTTTCGTTTTACACAATGAAGCTGCAATAAGAGAAAACGAGGAGCCAGCGAGGACATAACGCATCACGCATCATCACGCGTGATATATGACGCAAGTCCCACACCTGCACCTGCAAGAGAAATACCACAGGTATACCATCTATTTGTTGTGTTGCGGTATGTATGACCGCGGAAGTTTTGAGACAGTTATGAACAAAGCCTTTCGAAATGCCATTTACTGGGCAATACACTTCTTTTTAACAGAACTATATGGAATGAAAACTCCTTGAAACGTTAAAACGTTGTTTAACTTCGTGATCCGTAGAATCTATCCGGCAATTTCAAGCTCACGATAGGGGTTATAGAATTTAAAGTTTGATCTCATCTCAGAAAATAGAGAACTTACTCTATTCGTCATCTTTTCCCAACATTTTCAGTGGGTTGTTGCGCCAGTAAGCCAAAGGAAAGCTTGATTTAACGCTTTTATGAGTGAAATATCATTCAGAGAAACAAAGAGTTCTAGTTTTCTATTCAACGATTTTACCAAAGCGTTCATTAGCATTATCAAAAACAAAGGTGTTTTTTTTACAAAACCTCGTAGAAGGGTAAATGTTTGATTATAATCAAAGATGAAAGTTTAATTTTTAAATATATCTGGATAGTTTACTTGTTAATACACTAAAAGAAAAGGGTTAACTTAAAAGTAGAAAATTTTGTTTTCGTGAACGTCGATTTTCCTCAGTCTTTGTCAAAAATTTATGAGTAACCTTATTTTGGTATACGTACTGAGAGGTTTAATTTAAGAACGATCGTTCTGGTCAAAGACATGTCAGGGCGGCGTGTGTCCGACCTGTTCCGAAGCTATTCTGACGCAACTGTTTATAAATCCTCGGGAAGCAACGAGGCTGGGCCGCGGTGAAGTCGCGTTCGAACTTCACCGCGAAGGAGGTGTCGAACAAGAGGCCAAAATCTAGTTGATAACTTTTAAAGCCGATTGCGGCAACACGAGTTTTTTAATCTAACTTTCAAAGTGCATGCCAAAGTGTAGAACAAATTCAGAACAATTCTAAAGTCTTGTAACGTTGATGACACCTTTGTAGCTGCGGTTTCCAGGGTACTACAGCTTCTGTTAACGTGACAAAACTAAAGAATCTTTTGGATTGTCATCTTTCTTCCCGTTTCACTTGTTCCAAGGCTTCTTCATATGAAAGAGGTTTGGGTCGATTTTTCCTAATGAACTGGAAACAAAAGAGAAACAAGTTGTGTATAATTAGTGGAGACCGCGGTAAGTTCTGTGCCTTGGGTCCGTTTCAAACTTCGTGCTGCTGCCGTGACGAACTCAGTTGATCTTGTTGACTTCAACTTGTGCAGGGCATTAGTATGACGTATGAAGAACCAAGTCGTGCTACTACGGAACCGCGTACAGTAAATACAATATTAAAATATATATTCAAAAGTTGGCTTAACCAGTTTTTCCTATTCTCACGGTGGATTCCCCGCGAAATGACGGCTGAAAAAAGAGGGCAGAAATTCCATTCTGATGACGTGCCGTCACCCAGATCTGGGTAGTGCTTCTGATTGGTTGCGGCAAATTTTCCGCGCGCGATCAACCAGAAGCACTACCCAGATCTGGGTAGTGATACCTCGTCAGTATGGAATTTCTGCGCTCGTTCCTGGTGGCGTCGCAAAATGTCAACTAGTGGTCTATTATCAATGCTGCGTTCTGATTGGTTGAGCTACTACTAGGCTATATGTTATAGCCCACTAGTAGCGAAAAGCGCCGGCTTTTTGGCGACAAAAAAGGATTAAAGTCTAGCTTTAACTAGCTATAGTTGTTTCGTCTCGATATTTTTGACCAACTAGTTGAATTTTACTAAAACGATTATTCCTCTCGCCCTTCATGGTCTCTGAGTCAGTAGCCCATTCGGCCTTGGGCCTCATGGGCTATTGACTCGGAGCCCATTTGGGCTCGAGGAATAATTGTTAAACAGTATACCTGTTGTGTGTCCTCAAGAGTAGTGTATCGGTAGCTATTGTTGAGGCCGCTTGAATAAGACTCGTACATTCTTTGATTGATCTCCACAAACTGCTCCACCAATCGGATCTGTTCCCGCAGCATGTTATTTAATACCACAATAGCTGGATTATATGCGGTCATCGCTAAAAACCAAGAGATACAGAAAAATGAATATCATTTTAGTGCTGGGGGGGGGGGGGGGGTCATTTTCAAAATCCTGATTGGTTTTGGGGTTCATTTTTAATGTAATAAAAGCCAAAAACTGTAAACATTTATCCCACAAACACTACTGAAGATAAAGTTAGCATGTGGTGAACTTCGGCACGATTTGTGGCTAAGAATAAGAATCTTAGTAGTTTCTACAGCAATTGGGTGGGGGGTCACTTTCACAAAAAGTAAAATCTATGGGGGGTCATTTCTGAAAAGCTAGGATGAATGGAAATCTTCTAAGTTATCTCAAAATGGCTGTTCCCCCATCCTCACAGGTAATAAATGACCAGCCCCTTAAGAATGGAGAAGAGTAGACTGTGAGCAGTCTCTTATTTTTCTTTGCAAAGTTACTGCACTAGAAAGCCAAGCAAGCGAACGGTCGTGGTTAGCAATCGTACTGGCTGAGATAAGAACTAGACGGATTTTAAGAGAAAAGGAGAACTGCCAGCAGTCTAGGAAAAGAGTTACATTGTATTATTCCTTCATCCTAAGGTCTTCCAGAGAAACAAAATACTGAAATCAAATATTCCTTACCCTCCATGGCTTCCGGTGAAACAGTATGTGTTACAACTGGGGAAGGATCCACATACTGCATGCCGAACCGTGGGCCACTTGTTGCCATGCCAACACCAAGACCTGATCATGGGAGAAATGGAAAGAACACAATAATCAGTGAGTATTAAAGGAAGCTAGAAATTTAGTTAGGCCATCAGTTACAAATTCATGTATTGGTCCATTCATTTAATTTCACACAGGAGGCTTCACGCATTTCCGAATTAGCACATTAAATAATTTATTTTTGTACTTTTGTACTTAATGCAATACTTGTAGTCATATCTACGGATCGTTTCATTAGTTGATTGGTTTAAGCTTTTTGCAACCTGTCCCTGGAGGGGTGGGGGTGAGGTACTCCCTTATATAAGCTATATAGGAATGTGCCACCCCATCGGTTAGGGTTTTTGAGCCATTTTGGTCTGAAAACAGGTATACACTTTACCCATTTTGGTCTGGAATCGAGTATGGTTTTCGAGGGTCAACTGTGGGAGTGTATGAATGTATTTATTGTTTCAATTCCAATGGATTAAGAAAGAAAGAGAACTATGCAAATTCGAAATGGATTGAAGAATTGTTTTGTTTGCGCTCTGGTAATGATAATATAATTTCTGCCTAAAGGCCAGGTCTGAAAACGGGTATGGATTGTAGAGGTCTGGTCTGAAAACGGATCACTATTTGCGACAAAATCACTGCATGTACAGTCATGTACAGGTACCTGGAGGTATTGTAAACTGGTCCACTGCAGGTGCTGTTTGGACTCCAACATCACACTTGTACTTGTTTCCCCTATCTTTATTCTGAAATTCAAATGATAATACATCAAAAATAACTAAATATAAAGATAATAATAAAAATAATTACAGCAATAACAATAAATGATAATAATAATAATAATAATAATAATAATAATAATAATAATAATAATAATAATAATAATAATAATAATAACAATAATAATAATATGGGGCTAGGTAAATTCATTATTTAGAGTATTAGTCAAGGTTGATTCTTTATCTTATATGATGAGAAAAAAAAAATTAAAATCAACCTTTCAAAGTCAATGATCTCAAGTAACAATCACTTTACTCCAAAACTGGAGACTTCAAACAATGAGGGGGGATAGTTAGTTTTAAGATTCTACTTGGCAGATGCATATTTCTGTTAAGGCTTGTATCAAAGGCTTGCAAGAATTTCTTAGGTAATCAAAGATACAAATTCCAGAAATGTAAAAGAGATCATGTTTTACCACTCAGTCACAGCCTAAAGGCCTGTTTTATAAAGGTTCGACTAGTGTGTGAGATTTTCAACAATTTATTTAATAGTGACAAATTGCCATGAAAATTCTGATGGTTTGTATGAACAATAATTATTTTGAAATGATGTGTAAAACAGAAGCCCATAAATAAAGGGAAGTGCACAAAAGCATAATAAAAGCCACCCCTAATAGAATCTTGACACATAAAAAGTAAAGGTACCTTGCTTTTGCTAAAATCTGTTGAGCTCTCTTTTGACCTTGACCTTTCATGTGACCTTGAACTTCTAGATGACCTTGAAGTACGAGATGACCTAGACCTCCTTGATGACCTGGAATCTCTAGAAGACCTGGAACTTCTAGATGACTTAGAAGTTCTTGATGATCTTGAAGTGTTCTGTTCACTACCAGTATAAGAATGTGGAGGGCTATTTTGTGTCCTAACTTCACTTTCAGAAGAGAAGTCAGCTGTGTACGATTGCTGTGACCTTGTGCGATTTTTTTCTTGCTTACTCACAGTCCTAATTTCAGCATCACTTACACTTCTTGGGGAAGATAAATTATTTCTTGCTGAAAAGTCCTTATTTCTGCTGTTTGATCTATTTCTGTTTTTAGTGTTTTCAGCAGTTTCATCTTCGATAACATCTTCCTCGATCTCTTCCTCAACCTCATCCTCAGTTAACACTTCAGCTGCTTCTGACAAATCATTGACAACTGATCTAACATCTTTACCAGAGACAGTTAAGCTCTTTAGTTTATCTTCTAGTCTGTTATTAGCTAACACATCATCTGATTGGTCACATCACTAAAGGCAAACTCAGCCATTTGCAATCCTTTCATGGGGTTGATAGAGCTGTCAGATGAGTTGTCCTTTGTTGGTGTTGGTGATCGAGAAAACATTTGAATGTTCACCTTAAAATCATCAACATCGTCAACGTCTTCCAACTTTTCTGAATAAAGCTCTTCATCTGTAGAGTTGTGTAAAATAAAGTGAATAGTTAATAGCAGCTTTGCAATCACAATGGTATAACACCAATTACAGAAAAATCAAGGATGGTGTTTAACTGTGCTTGTATCTAATTACTTTACACAGGGCTTCTGATATTTCGCGCGGTCGCGGACCCGCGAAATTCCCCCAAAAATGCGAAATACCGCGAAATCCACCAGAAATATTTTCAAATACTTGTCGGCAAAACATATTTAATACTTATCTTGTCCATTAGACCTGTTTTATTCACCCCAAATGTCCAAATTTATCTTGAAACTTCATCACTGCAACGAATAAACAATGTCCCAAACCTACCAGGCATTCTTAGATTAAAGTTGCGTAAAACTGGGCCCTAACCATAATGTTAATAGCTTTAGCATTTGCTCATTTCTCAAGCAAACTGTTGTTGAAAGAGCAAATGATTATCCCTGTTAAAAAAACAACATTAAACAACGCTGGTCATATCGACGCAGAATTGATCGATTTTAGCGAAATTTGCTAAAAGAAATCCAGCGAAATCGGCTGTTTTTTACTGATTGTTTCTTGGCGAAGTTTCCCCCCGAAATTTCCCGTGAAATTGGCCGATTTTTCTAAGAATTTGCCCCTGAAAATCCTTCCAAATTTGACTTTTTTCTGCTAGAATCCTGCGAAATCAAACAATTTTCCGGCGAATTTTGACTTTTCTCCAGCGAAAATCCCTTGAAATCGGCCGATTTTTCTGCGAATTTGCTCCTGAAAATCCCGCGAAATTTTGCTTTTTTTTCCGCGAAATATCAGAAGCCCTGTTTATATGAGCAGTTACTTCTTTTATTGTTACCTGAATTGTATGATGTGTTTCTTGTATCAATAAACCACGTGTCTGTGCCATCTATTCTGAGAACCTGCTCTTAGTCAGTGAGCAAGCTCTCCGGGGTGGGAAAAGAAAGGCGAGCTTGCAACTACAGTGAAACCTGTATTAAGCAGACACTGTATTAAGCGGACACCCTCTATTGAGCGGACAGTAGCTGAAGTCCCAAAATTTATTTCCCTTATTTGCTTTAAATGAACCCTTTATTAAGCAGACACCTCTATTAAGCGGATGCGGACACCTAAAAAGTACCTGAAATGGTCATTTCTATTGTTACCAACCTGTATTAAACAGACACTTGTAATCTACTGCCACCACCCAACATGCTAGACACCGGAAATGCAAAGATTGCCTCGAATTGCCAGCCACAAATTTTTCTATTTTTACAGTAAAAAACGTGACTTGACGAACATATTTGATTAGTTTCACAGTACAGTATTGTTTTCTTTTTCGTTTTGTTTGTGTAGAGCTTGTTTCACTCATCTGATGTCTTCAAATTTGAGTTGAAATCTATGTTTATGGTATTATGATCAACTTACTGGTCCACTTTGATAAAGAAATTAATGCAAACGTATATCGTCAAAATCTCTGGGAGTATTCTTAACCTTCCCACTGTTCATTTAAATGGCATTTGACACCTCACATGGTGCTATCTGTCGAAACCTGTATTAAGCGGACACTACAGCATTCCCCGAGGGTGTCCGCGTAATACAGGTTTCACTGTACGTCTCTGGAATTTGAATATCTGCATTGAAAAAGTCGATCTGAAAGGCTGATTGGCAGCAATGACATTAGTAATGATGTCATTACCCTTGGCATGTGTTTTTCAATGTTTGTTTACATTTGCATTCATACCCGCTTCATGTTGATTGGCGGAAATCTGACAGCTCAGTTGATGGGGAGCCATGGTGACACAGCCTCTTTCTTACACATAAGCTTATTTTCATTTCACTACTGTAATTTATTTTCATTGTTGACAATGAGTGCTTTAAAGTACTATAAGCTCTAAGCAATGACTTTTTTGGAAGTATATAACACCAGTTTTACTTCATGGGCCCCTGCTTTAAGAGTTATATACCTTATTAACTTGTCTGGCTTGAAACAATACGTGACCGAGCTAAAATGAATTTGGCTGGTCACCATGTCCAGAGACTCTCCGCAAACTATTTCAAGTCCTGTCAGTGATGATCTGTATTTATAATCTTTAAATTTAAGCTTAAATCGACCGTTATCAGGCTCTTAGCAGACTGGTGATGAGTGTGTGATGTCAATGTGCTAAACCTAAGTTTGTTAAATCACTCACAACTTCTTGTTGCCTCATTTCGGAGCTACATAAGAAGTCAAGACCACAAAAAACACAATCTGAAATGAAGAAATAAGAAGTGTTGAGTGATTTAATCTTTCTGTCAAACTCAGATTGTGCGCATTGATGTCACGTACTCGTCACCAGGCTGCTAGGGGTTCTCCAAGATGGCGTCCGCCGATCTCGATTTTCGGGCTACTTTAGACGAGAATTTCATTGAGTTGGAAAGCTCTTTGGAAGCTGAAATTTCGATGAGTAGCCTACCTTTGTGTAACCTTTTTTTTCGGCGAAAAGAAAAAAAAAGGTGTCATTTTGGAATGAACTTCTCCTATAACCTTAAATTTTTTTTTACCCACAGTGTATGCTATAGATTATTAAGCTTGGGGTGGACGTCGAGGAAAAATATCATGAAGGCTCACCTATTTCGTCATCCATGCTAGAGATTGAAATATCTGGAGTTTTATCCTCCTCGTCACGGACTACCCTATCAAAACTCTCTCCTTTCCATAGAGATTTGATGCCAGACTTTTTCTTCAGCGTCTCAAGGTATTCGGCAAGTTCGTTAGCAGAAGTTTCCTCTCCCAATACGCTGCTCTTACGCGAGTCTGTGAGTGATTCTCTTGACATTCTCCTCGCCTTCTCTGCTGAACCCTTCCACTTTTGCCTTTTAGAGGCCATTTTTGTATAGTTTTGTGTTTTGTCGGTGAGTGGCTCACAGTAGAAGCATTATGATGCTTCTAGCACAGACAACGTTTTCAAATTAACGGATAATGGATCGATGATGAATCGGAATGTCTCGGCTATTCTCGGGACCCAGTTTGGGATTTGGAAGGAAAGGTTACTAAGTCGAAAAACTATTAAAAACACCATGGCGGAACTACTGCGGATGAAAATGAAATCGAAAAGTTTGGGTTAAGTTTTGTTTACAAGCTTAGTTGAAGACGATCCTTGGGAAAAATAACTTCAGATAAGATATATTGCCTCAAAAAAGCTGTTGAGCCTAAGGTTTGGTTTCCAACGTTGTACTTGTAAAATGGATGCCTGCAACAAGTTGCATCACACACTCGAGTTTTTGTGAGACTTTTGATGTGATTCCCTGAACATTCTTTTTGATAAAATGACCACTGTTTCACCAGCGTCTCTTGAAAAAACTTGCCTGCATTTTATCTGTACAAGAATCGAGGATCTGTGTCATGAAGAGCGAGATCGTGTCGAGGAATGTTTTGTTCCCCTTGGAAAACTTGTTTTCAATTCCCCGGTTTTCTTACACGAGCAGCTTGCAGAGAATATCATGAAGGGTCTTACGAGCACTGGACAGCTAAACAGAAGAACATTATCGTTATTTAGTGACTCCATGTTTTGCAGGATAAGGAAATTCGATCTCCGGTGGACCAACAGTATAAATTATGAAGTCTTGAAACATCTTTTAGCCCAACACAAAGTTTTTAAAATAGATTTCCAAGGAACATCAATGCCAGAGCATTGTGTTTTTGAACTTCTTAAGTTGGTGTCAGCGACTTTGAGGGAACTCAGTTTGAGTCGTACCACTAACTATTTGTATTTTTCTTCTCTGCATCAACTAAGCTGCCTTACTCATCTGGACATTAGCAATACAAAAATACAAGACGAGGAATTCAAACTTGCTTGTCGACATTTGAAATGTTTAGAATATGTCAACATTTCAAATACTAAAATAAGTGGTACGATCTCATTTGGGAATTTAAGAGGTCAGCTGAAGACATTACTGGCTTATAATACACCCGTAGCATGGAATAACCCTGTGGAATTTCGAGATTTTAATTCTCTTCAGATGCTTGACATTTCTAGAAATCCTGATAACATGAATGGATATGACTGGCCGTCACATTCTGAGAAGATAGAGGAACTTCTAGGAGATCAGCAAGCGATGCCTGATCTTGTGTATTTAGATGTGTCTGGAACTCCAAGAATTTTGGATAATCCTTTACAGTTGTTTCTTAATTCTCATCCCAAGCTGCAATTTCTTGGACTTTGTAAGACTGGATTAACATCACATGCAAAGTGGCTTCCTACAAACATTCAGGTAATTCAGTAAAGGGGGAGCCACCCTGCGAGCAGAGCATCTTTTTGCAGGGCTGTCAACCCCCGACGTATTCAAATATTGAGAATTGATAGGAGAGGGATGGTAGATGATGTCATACCGCAAGGCACATGACATCATTTCTGCTTAAAATTCTCTCCGATCGTCACAAATTTGTGGTGACACAAAACACGGGAAAAAGATGTTTTAGCCTCTTTCAAAAAGGAACGTTTACTCATAAACAGCTCCGGTATGCCATGATAATAATGTGCAATTTATTTTAATGTTAACATCAAACGTTTCCTCATAAATGGCTCCGGTATGCAATGATAATAATGTGATTGGTGGGAAGTAAACCAATCAGGTCATCCCACCAATCACATTATTATCATGGCATACCAGAGCCGTTTATGAGAAAATGTTCGATGTAAACATTGAAATTGCTCAAAGAGTCGGAAAGTTAATTCTACTGAAGAAATGGCAAACTTCGGCGATTATCTGGGAGATTTCATACTCTAATCTGGAGACCGGGAGATACGCTCCAAAATGTGGAGTCTCCCAGATTATCCGGGAGAGTTGACAGCTCTGCTTTTGTGACTCCTTCTTGATGGAGAAAGAGAAAGCTCGAGGCTCTACTGGAATTCTCTCAAATCCTTTGAAGTCCCCACAAAGGAATTTCCATACTAGTCAATCTCATTTCCTCCTGTCAAATTAGTGTTTTGATTCGAGCATTCGTCCAATAGTCATAGATGAGCCCACTGTACCACGTACTCATGGCTAAAAGGCCTCAGGATTCAAAACTGTATCCAAGCAACATGAAAGGATTTTTATCAAAGATCTTCCTTGATTCATGCAGAATGGCTCTAGTGGAGCAACCTGTTGACTCAAAGATGGGTTGAATTCTGGTTCTTTAAACTGTGAAATGACCCACTACACTGTATTTGAAATTCAGACTAGTTAGGATATATGTACCCTGCCTAAGAGGGCCTCAGCTGAACATGTATTATTACGAACTTTTTCAGATCACTGGTGAAGGAAGTGAACGGCAGATTCTCTCTGCACTGCAAGCATATCCAGAAAGAGCATCTTACATGACAGAAGCCTTACGAGGATTATTTCTAGTCAGTAAGAACTGGACTGAAAGAAAACCGGAAGTGCTTCAGGTATTCATGTCACATCAGTATGGAAATGCCAACAGTAATAATTATTATAAGTAAAATTTTCTTTTGTGTGTTTTTTGAAAGCACTAATGATCATTATGCTGCATGACAATTTGTATCTGGAATGGTTGTTGATGGATGCGGATAGTCGTCTTATTATTGTGTGCAAATTAACCTTGTTTATGTTACTACAAGCTTAATTCGGGGACCTTGGGTAAAGTTTCATTGACTCAAATATTAAATAAAATGTTTTAACACCTTTTTTTTTTAAAGTATAAGATACTAAGGGATTTAAATGTTTAGCAACTGGAAATCTTTTTTGGTTTGCTTCTTAGCTTGTTCTCTCTCCAATGGAAAAGCATCCCAGTGATTTGCGTGTTCAAATGGCTGCAACGTAGGTCTTTTTTTTCTGTTTAGTTTTCATTAATGAAGTGTTTTTTTTCAATATTAAGTTATTGGTAATTATTAACAACTTTGATACATGTATGTTTCATACTTTTCTCAGAAAGTTGTGAACAGTGAATCACTGGTCTGTAATTAATTGAAGACATTCAACCTTCCCCACACTGTTCCCAAACATTTTTATACTAGAAGTGAGGCGAATTTTATAATATTTGTTATAAATTCAAGGCATTTTCACTCTGAGAAAACTGCAACGTGACCTGTTTGAAACGCGACGTTCTTGTAATAATTTTGGTACAGATATCTTTGTTACTTGTGTTCATTCAGAGCTTGCGTTTTTAACATCATCCGAGGTCCAGGAGGGACTGGAGAGACTGAGGTTCATGCTACATACCTCAGGTATGTAGAATTGTTTTTCCCACTATCATTTCCAACTTATTTTCTCCTTCCTCATTTTACTTGTCTTGGCCTTTAAGCCTAATGGTCATTTTTTTAGAATTACTTCCTGCATAAGAGTAAGAGTAATAAAAATAATTCAGCTCGTTTATGCTTCACTATATTTTAATTAATTTTGTTTGTTTTTTTCCTCAGTAAAATTGCACTGTTGGTTATTTCAGCAATGAGTATCTTTTCTGACAAAAATGAAGTGAGGCTAAGTTTTTTTATTTATATTAGTAAATTATTTTGCTGCTCCATTATCAATTTATAATAATAATTATTAAAACTCCTTATTAAATTCAATTATGTTCTGTTTGTGCTGCATTTCCTTATTTGACATAAATTCCATGTAGGATATAGGGATGTTGAATTTCTTGACAAAAAAATAATTAATAGCTTCTAAAAAAATAATGTCCCAATTAACAATTTTTTGTGTCAGTGGAATGGCCTGAAGTATCGTTTTATGAATTTTGTATATCTTGAATTCATATTTGAATCTTAGTTCAATCAATGTCATTTTTGGGCCATGTACTCACAATATTTTTGCTTTTGTCACTAGCTTCTTAGAAATTGCCTTTTAATTCTGGAAACACGTCAACTTTTCAGGAAAGCAGTAAGTTATTCCTTCTTCTAATGTACAAAATTTTAGCAGAGGCTATTCACCAGTAGACTATGAACAAACATGTGTCAAACCCTTTATGATACAATACGTGAGGTTACATGTACTGGACACTTTTACCATGGTAAATGACCCTTTTACCAAGAGAAATAGGTATGGTGCCTGTGACCGGGCTTTCCGGAGATAAATTTACCATGAGAAATATCCGTGCATCAAAAAGAAGAAACAAACCCCGCATGACATTAACATAGTAGACTGCAAGCGGTCCTTCTTCTTTCCTCAGAACGACGTGTGGTGAGCAAAAAAGTGAGATTATGCAAGTCAGACTCAAAAGAAAAATAAGAGACTGCCTGTAGTCTATTAATGTGGTAGAATACGGTGTTTCAATACCCAAGGCAAAACATCAAGGATTCTTCATTAGACACCAACAGGAAACCCCAAGAAAATTGTCTATTTTAGCGATTTCTTGCGCCAGTGTTGTGTGCTGTTTCGTGAAAGATAGATTTTGACATGGCAGATTTCACTGGAATTTTAAGGTTAGATTTCAGCTGGTTTGTTGGGCCAGATATAGGAAAGATATCTACCAAAAATATGTTCTATTCCTGACAGACAGGCCTAGATTTTAAAACAAACTGGCTTAATAATATCTTTGCTAATTTATCAGGACTAACATAGCAGATGATATGTTGCTTAAATTAGTAAATTTTCTACATTACATAAAATCCTGCCGTGATCGACGGCGAGTATTACCACAATAACATGAATGAGGCCATAGGGTTGGCTTCTTTTACCTCCCAGCCGGCATTTCATTTATGTGTAACCAAATGTTACTGCAGTAAACTAAACCCATGTTAAGTCTACCATGCCACATTTAACATGTTGTGTATGACTGCACCTGTTACATGATCATATCCCCCAAAATATAATAATTTAAACCAAATAACATCAAAACAAAACTTAAATTTTTCAAAAAGATACAGTTGAACTTAGCCCCATGTAATGGAATCCGGATTCCTTAGTCCAGCAAATTTTGCTGTGGAATCCTGGGCTTTGGAATCCAAAATAAAGCTCAAGGAATCCGGAATCCTACTAACGATTGGAATCCAGAATCCAAGTTCTACTGACAAAGAGTCTGGAATTTAGTGCCTGGAATCCAGAATCCATGTCATGGAATCCAAAATCCAAGACTGTCCTGGATTCCCTTTCATGGGGTGATGAACCTATGAAAGGCACCCTTGGGGAAATACGGACAAACATACCATGTAGAGGTCTAGCACGTAACCGTTTGATAATTATAGAGCTTCTACATGTATTTACAATGATTTATTGACAATTTTGTTTGACATGACTCAGGTAACTGTCGCTGAATATATGGAGGGTGGCTGCCTTAAAGGAGGCCACTTAATATAGGTTTTACTGCAATATTATCCGATGATTATCCCGGTTTTAATGTGGATTTTATTTTTTTCCGTGTTTCCTGAATAGAAATTCAACTGCTTTGAGGCGGCCAGTCTTGCATTGGATGCTTTATGCCGTTTCTCAACTGATCAAACCATTCTACAACTGTCAATCAAAGTTTGTGCTATCTTGTCATCTAAGGTATTGTCAGTGTATTAAAAAATTATCTGTCAAGAGAATGTAGTTGTAATGCCTAGTTTGGAGCTGAAATTTCCACAGGTCGGATAAATTCTGATAAACTAGTGATTCAGCAGCATGTAAATTCTCATCATCATTCTTGAACACTCCCTCTATTTCTGGCACTGAAATTTGAGGGCAATACTTCAGGAAGTCCTGTGGTATGTACTACCACAAATTCACAACGATTTTAAGTCCGTCTGAATATATTAAAGCCTCCTGTCATAAGCTCTCTCCTTTGTAATATAACCTCCTTATTATAAGATTCCCGCGGTTTTTCAGTCCAACCTCTCACCCCCTTGTCTCATCTCATTTCGAAGAGATGTGAATTGGTGTTACTTTGTTCTTGTCCAGATTTCTACACCAGAGACTGTGGACCTTGGCTCTGAACGAAACATCTTGGCCTTGTTTGCCATTGCTCAAGGGAAAATAAGTTCCAGTGAGGTGAGTGTAAAACTAAATGCTGAGGGAACCGTGATCAGGTCAACAGATTCATCCTTTACGTTTGTTGCCCCACATTATGTTTAGTCTCTTTTCAATGAAGTAACAAGGGGGCTATTTACATGAAACCAGAGTGACTTTCATTCTGGAACAACTGAGTTTATTCCATCTCCAGTTATTACTTTGTATCTGTTCGCCTGATATCCAGACGAAATTTTGTTCCCATTCTAGTCGTTGCAGTTTTGATTCCGAATGAAATTCTCGTCCTGGTACGAAATTTCATTGTGGTATCATGTAAATTGAAAACGAACTTTTTTCCACATTGAAAATGCAAATCGCGTTGTCTGGAGCAAGTGGTGCATACGAATGTGCTCTGGCGCGAAAATCATGCGCGCGAAAGTTAATGTGAATGGGGGTGCATAGTTAATAGTTAGATAGCTGATTAACTTTTTGTCCCAGAAAAGAAAATCTCCTGAGAGACAATTTAGTTAGATACAAACTTCTAAGGTTTTTAATGAACGTCTGTCACACCATTATGTTTCCTTCGGTGTGAGTTAGAAATCGTTTCTGCTGTTTATTTTCAGGCAGACTTCATCTTGAGTCTTACTCTAAGTGTTCTCTGGAACGTAACTGGTATGTTCAACTGATTGCACTGTAACAAGGTGAAAAAAATAAACGACGATGCCTACTTTGTTTCTTTTATAGCTCTGTATATCTGAGTTCAAAGTGAAAGAAATACCAACCTATGCGCCCTCAAAAATAACATAGTGATACTGCCTCTTTTCCTTTCCTACTGGGATGCTAGTCCACCGTATAGCGAAGGAAAAGTGTCGTATCTCATAAAGAACTTGATTGCAGTCGTAGCACTACGCTTACGTATTTACTCATAGCTTGAGGTTGAGCCATTTTTACATGTGAGATAGACAAAATTAATTAATTAGACAAAATTAATTTTATTTTATCAATAAGTTGTGTCTTATTTTGATCTTTTAGATGAGGCGCCCAGTACTTGTTTTAAATTCGTTCATAAAGGCGGAGTGCAAATGGCTGCACAAGGACTCAAGGTATTTTTGACAAAAGTGTGTGCAAGCTTTGAAACATGCTTGATGTACTTATAATTTGTGCCTTACACTACCTGGAAATCAGGGATGAAATTCAGCGTTTTTTGGCCAGATTCAAGGACACTTATAGATAGATGTGTTGATTGTCCGTTATAAATCTTCTTTGAGTTTCGGATTAAATTAACACAGGTTTTAACAAGCTAGCCCTTGCCTTAACTCTATAAATGTCCAACTTTCTAATTTAAACAGTGAAGTAACTACGAGTTTTTGGTTACATGAACAGTTTTAGAAGGAATTCAGTTCCCTCCTAGATGCAATCACCTTCAGGACAATCATGATTGAGTCGTTTTCAGTCAAGCATTCACGACAAATTCAACGTTCGACTTGTTCGTAAAAGAGTGAAACAGAGGCATATGATTAAGATTGCCTGCATGTCTCGCAGAAATTTCTGGAAGAAACTGAAAGTAACTTCCGCCAGTGATATGTAGGAAAGACATACAACTGCCTTGAGAACCCAGCTTTAGTGTTTGTAAAGCATTTTGTGTGGTTCTGCGTCAACAGACCTTTAAGGAGGAAACCCAAGAAAAACACATCATAATCAAAAAGAAGATTCTGGGAACACTGGTAAGAAGTATTAGAATCTATCACACCTCCCCCTGCCAATTTTTTTTTTGTAGGGACAAAATCTTCAAACTCTTATTTTACCTTATTGATCATAAGTCACCATGTGTGCGTTAAAAGTTTCTTAAATTTTATTGTGAACTGTACCAGCAGACTCTTTCGCGAAAGGGGCACCTTCCTTTAATTGCCAATCAAGGAAATTTTTTGTAGCAATGCTAGGACTTTTAGTCAAGGGTAACTGTGGCAATCTTTGAATCTTCTTTGAATGTCTTACGATAGTTTAACAGGATGGGTATGAAAGAAATATGGAAACAAGAAAATCCAGAGTTATATGATTATGAATATCTATAAAGGGCACATTTTTATTAGCAATGCAAGTATTGTCATGTACTTGACGAGCATAGTATTCTGAGCTGGGCTAACTTTTTGTTTTGCTGCAGAATAATATTGCTGAGGTTCCAGAGCTGAGGAAACATCTTATCACAAACGAGTTCATTGATCTCATTGGGTAAGTTTTATACTCGGCGTCTTTGAAAACTGCGAAGCGAAATGTGTAGACCGAGGGGCAGTAGTCCCGACTAAAATTTTAGTCATTTTGTGAAATGCTAAAAAACAAATATTACTTCGCTCAGGTACTGATAAGGAGGTTTCAATCGAATGGGCACATCATAGGTTCTTGTGCTCAATTCAAGAGTCATTCAAATATTTCATTACGTGTTATCGTATCATAGTTGACTCTGACTGAAAGAGCCTTGACTGATGAAACCTGTACTGTTTCAGTGAGGGAGTATTGCAATCTTGAACTCGCACAAATTGGTTGCCTTTGGTTATAAAGAAGGTTTATTCGTCCACTCCGCCCTTCTACAGTTCGAACAGCGCATGCCTTTATTCATATGTAATAGTTAGCAATTATTTGTTGATTTTGAGTTTGATCAATCGGCTAAGGCGGATAACACCCTCTGATAACTGTATAATTCTTCAGATCGTGCGAAATCCGAATATCCAATCATTTTTAGTATTCATTTAAAATAATTCCTCCCCTAAAACCAGGCTAAAACATGCTTCCGCAATTCGAAAACGTCTTCCAAATTTGGTGAACGCTAGCTGGTTAGGAAGAAGTAACCGCGGGTGTTAAGCCAATCAGAAACGGAGAAATATTATGAATGAATGACAATCAGGAAAACCATGCACTAAGTTCATAGTTTGTACGGATCCTGCGTCCTGCTTCCATCAGCAATGTTGAATGTATGTATGAATGTATGGTGAAGTTATTGTCAATTCCCTTCATTCCTACAGGTGTCTTTTAGAAGACAAATTGGTTCAGCTCTCATATTTTGCCGGAGGGATTCTGTCCAACATTCTACTTGATTGGACCGATGAAGACCTCTTACCAATGTCTTTGAAACTCTTGATGCTGGTCAAACTGGTAAGAACACCCGAGGGGGGCCATTAACAAAGTTTTATACGGGGACGCTCCGCCTCGAGGTCCAAACACTTGTTTTTATCAGTGGCGGAGGGGCCTGGAGATCCCGGGTCCTTCCTTATTTTTAGGCCAAACTGAGGCCCGAGGGCCGAAAAAAATTTTTGGAGACCGAACTCCCCCCCCCCCCCCCTTACCTCAGGGTCTGGGTGGTCTGAAAAAGGTACCCCTATCGGGCGGAGCCTCCCCCTATAGGCCGTTATAGGGAGTACCCCCCCCCCCCCCCCGGTAAGAACATCACTTAATAGACATTGAGGGCTTAAGTTCTGGTCTCTCTCCCAGTAATTAAAAATAAAAGTCAAAACTGAGCATTTTTTAATGTAAGACAGAGATTGTCGTTTCATAGCACACATTTTAAAAACAGTAGAAAAACTAGATTCTATGTTACCGTGCGTCTGTTCAGTAATAGATCACAGACGTGAAAATATGGTGAAAACATTCGCGCCACTTTTGTGTTCGTACTTTATTTTGACGTCATCCTTGTTCTAGTATGAGCAGACGCACGGCAACATGGAATCAATTTTTTTTACAAACAACCCATTGAACTGCTTATTTCTGGTTTGTCGATCGTAGAAGTATTTCCGGTCGTTGCTTCTCTCCGTTGAATGTAAGTATGTCTGCTTTCGCAGACTTACTTTGCACTTTCAATTTATTACGTCATCGTTTTTCTCTGCTTCTTTGTGTTTGTGTTCTTGATCTAATGATCACCGTAAAAGGTACGAAATGAAAATAAAAACTTGATAGTCTCTGTTTGATTCCTGGGGAGATACCAGCTTCGTCTTCCCGCTTCCTAAGAGGATTTCCGACAAGAAAAGGGTTCTCTCAGCAGCCTGGAATTAAGAGGTCACTCGCTGACGAAATTCTGTTCGGGCAAAAAAATACAAAATGTCATCTCTCTCTTTTTTTTTTTGACAGGAGCAAGCAGTGAAGAGTTGGGATTTGCCATCAGAGGAACTTGTTGCATATCGGTACGAGAATGTCACACCGTTCTGTTTTTTCCTTCACACCTGCCTTGTTATAATATATAGATTTAGCCAGGGCTAAAAGCGAAGCTCTCAATAATATTTAGAGTTTGCTCAAACAAAGTATAAAATCGTGTAATGCTAAGCGGCGAAGGCAACGTCGGAGAAAGCAAAAAAGCCACTTTGCACGTGCAGCACACTTTTTTTGTACATTTCTTTGCCGTTGTTTTGCACGACTACAACGTGAAACTTCCAGAAACTTCTTGGTTACTCGTTTTATGGAGGAAATGTCGTACGTTTTCTTGTTCAGTTTTTTTTTCACTGCGGCTCATTTTCACCTTGCATTGCTGGCCGCTACAAAATTTTTATGTTGTTCTTCCAACACTAAAAAAAAATGTCTCCTTTGTTTTTTATCTCTCGCTCTAGATCTCTGTCGCCCTCTGCCGCCCACTTTTCTTTTTCTCGGTCTTTCTCCTGCTCTATATTCCTAATTTGTGGACATGACAATTAATCTAAGTTTAATACCTTAGAAAACACGGATAGAGAGACTATTTCCGCTTTCCGTTTTCGCCTTCATTGACTCCTTAGTTTTGTCTCTGCTTCACAAGACGCGGGTAGCTATGCGACCTCCCAACAAAATTACCTCGAGTTGCATTTGGGCTGCCATACCTGTTGATTGAGTTATTTTACATTGGTATGCCTGTGGTGCGGACGGACGGATGGGTAGTTTCCCGGATGGGTAGTTTACCACATTTTCATACCCATGGTGCTCCGCTGCTAGTGTTCCGGGAGCATATACACAGTTACTACAGTAGCTACTATAGGAGTAAAATCAAGAATCAGGCGTGACGTTACCCGTGCACATGGGTTGTAATTTCCTGCGCTTGGCCTAAGTTGCATGCAAGTGGCGTGCGCTGATTACGTGTTCTGTGGTTTGTTTCCAGGTCGTTCACGCCATTTATACAGCTTCTTCATTGTTCAATGCCCGCTGTACAGATGTGGGCTTTATGGGGAATGCTTCATGTTTGCCATAGAAATGGTATGCAAGTTTCTATAGTTACAAAGTATAACCCACAAGTCTCACTTGAATTACAATGTGGGGTAGTACCTTTGGAGACATTTCAGTCTTACGGAAACAAAACGCGCGGGTCTCCACTGAATTAGAGTTACTTCTATCCACGCCTGTGAACGTATAACTTCTTTCTGGAATTTTTTCATAGTACCAGAAGTAAGTGCTGCTCAGTTGCTTTCATTTAAATGGTCGCGCTGTAGGCTTATTGTAGGAAGCAGCAGTGGCGGATCCAGACCTCTAGAAGGGGGGGGGGGCGGTCATCCAGATCCTGAGATAAGGGGGGTCCGATCCCCCAAGAAATTTTTTTCGGCCCTTCAGCTTGTTCTAAAAATAAGAGGTGGGGGCCCAGGCCCCTTTGCTAGATCCGTCACTGGGAAGTGAAGTGAAAAGCCACCCGGAAAAACGTGGAAAAATAGTGCTGAGTATTAAAAGAACAGTAGCACAAGGGAAGTATTGCTAATTAACTTTCAATCAATGGTCACACCTAATAACCACAGGGAATCAGTGGCTTTCATTCGAATGGTCACAATTGAGGATTTCGTCCAGACTTTGAACTATCTTGTACAATAAACAGTACCACAGAAAGTATTGCTCGTTAGTTTTCATTTGAGAGGTCACACTTGAGGATTTCATCCATTCCAGACTCTAAACTTTGAACCACCTTGCACAGCATAAACCGTAACACAGGAAAATAATGCTCAGTAGAGTAGCTTCCATCTGAATGGTCACACATGAGGATTTCATTCACAGACTCAAAACTTCAAACCATCTTGTGCAACAAAACAAACAGTATCACCGGAAAGTATTGCTCAGTAACTTTCATTTGAATTGGTAACACTAGACCCAAAAGTTAAAAGTCCCCATCTTCAACATGATAAACAGCACCATAGGAAGTTCGCTCCTTGTTATATGCACATAGGTGTAAATATCCAGCGCTTTAATCACGATCTATTCTATGATTCTTCTACAGCTGCGCGGTACATCCCCCTTCTTCTCGATGAGGGCATGACAGAAAGCGTGGAACAAACAGTCGACCCTTCAAATGATGGCGTGAACCAACTTGCAAAGAAACTTCTTGATGCTGTCGCGGATTTTAAACGTTTATAATCATAGTAACCCTGTTTGACCTGACTGAGTTTAAGGAGACAAGGTCATGGTAGTGTCAATGATTTTGCCTCATTCGTAAACTGCAAATTGATGAAAAAAAGCCTCATATTTATTTCTCCACGTAACAGAAGTAAATGGTCCCACTCAAGTCTTATCTTCATACAGAAACAAACGTGAAGAATTATGGGCTGCTCAGTTCTGTTTCAGGTTGCAAGAATACAGTCCGCTCTTGCTTTCTTCAGATTCGCTTATTTTTCTTATGTTCTTGTGCATGTCAGAGAGGTAGCAGTGTTATTTCAGTCAGGTCTGTCATAGTTTAATAGTAGAGGAGACTGGTTAGCAAAGCCGGCAAACATCAATGTTGAAAACAATGGTGCTGTAGGTTATGTTAGAAGCTCCCTGACCGTGCACAATCCTTCGGTTTGTGTTCACAAGACAGAATAAATTAATGCGATGTTTCTATTGGTCAGTAAGCCCAAAATGATAGGAATGTTATTGAACGTTGTGCATGGTCAGTTCCAAAAAAGCTAACAAAAACATAGAGCAAAGGGTTTCCTAATCATTTCACTTTATTTAACTATGGTTCTGTCAAGTGCTGAAATTGCCAAAATTAATCTGAGCAAGACCATAAGTTTGCTATTTTCGGTGTCTCTTGAAATGTTGTGGTGTCAGGATCTGGGATTGTAACAATCATAGCCCCTAGTTTCGAAAATTGAAAGAAACTAACGTTTTTAGATCACATCAGCGCTGTATATATTCCAAAACGAATCAGACAATTGTAATATTTTATTGGAAAAGTGTATACATTTTCTAGAATCAGACCATTTGCCACTTTAGAAACGAAAAGAAAACTGGGCCGGTTCATGTTCGCAAAGACTTCTGGGACTTTTACTAGAGACAAGGAAAAAAGTGGCCAATAACAGCTAACCGGCGCGTCTCTAGTTACGATCCCAGGAGCATTTGCGGGGCAAATTATGGCCCCAGTTCTCGTTTCAAGTCTTAGTTATACCCATCAGTTTATCAGTAAACGTATGCTGGCTCTCGAAAAACCAGTTTGTCCATAAAGAACAAGATTGACCAGTCCAGAAGTTTGAGTTTCGGCGACTTCAAAGGCTTGACGCAATTCAGGCAGAGCCTTCCTTCCTTTTCCTCACTCAAGAAGATAAAAATAGGCTTTACTCGCAGGGTAGGTTAAAATAACAAAAGCGTTAATTTGCAAAAGAAACCAGAGAAGTAGTAAAACTATGTCATCGTATAGATGGCCTATCATGCAGATGTATGGGGAAATAACTTTTGCAGACGATGTCGGTCATGTATGGATTGATAGAATGTCACAGAGAAAATAAAGAAATAATCCCTAGCGTTGTATGTCGTGTATACGAACCCCTGTATGAGAAAGAACCTGGTAAACTACAACGACGCATGGTAGAAGTGTCCGTCATCTACACGCTGTTGCAGAACACGTTTGTCAAAACAATTTTGGCAGCTTCTTGAGTCTCATTATGTCTAAGATATGTGAGTCGTTCTCATCCTTATTGGTGGGCTCCGGAGTACAGGGCGGGGCTGTACACCCCTGTGACGTCACAGAGGAATGGGATCTTTCACTCCTATTACTCACTTCTGTCCTTTTCTTTTCTGCAGTCTCTTTACGACTTTCGACACCATCGCCAGGTTGTGTTGGACCTAAACAATATTTCCCCAAATAATCTCTGGTGGCCATGGACAAGTTATTCCAAGTGTAATCCGTGGCTGAGAGAGAACTTAGATCAACCGATCCTTTCCTTAGCGAAGTACTCCTGGTTTCTTCTAGAACACTAAATGTTACTGCTCTGTCACGGCTGTGCTTCTTGTGGTGACTGCTCATGTGTTGAAGCTCTTGTAGTTGAGTGTCAGTGAGGTATTTTAGGTAGGTTTCACTGAAGACCTCATCAAGTGTCTCGTCAACGGAGAACGACACGTAATTGATGTGGGGATGGTCTGGTATTGCACTTAGTGACGCTGATTTGTGTAGCGGCCATTGTCTAGTGGTTGAAGTGTACGGAAGCCTGTAGATAAAAAAAGGTAGGAGTTAATTTGTTAGTATCTTGCCGATGACTCGGACGATGAGTGGATTGCTTTTTAGCTACTGTGCACGCGTTGCGAGTTTTCCGAATGTAGGTTGGTAAGTAACAAAGAAATACTATCGGACCCAATCAGAACTCAAGAGTATCTCAGTCGGTTAAGATTCGGACCTGCCGAAACTAATCAACACCAACTCGGAATTGATTGGAAAACGGTCCGTGCCTTGTGGTTACTAGGATACTGCGAATGGTGGCTGTCTACCTGACGATCCGGCAACGGCGACGCCAATGAAAACGTTGCTGAAAAATAGACTTCGCGTCCTTTGAAACTTTTTCTCCTTTTACCAAGTCATCCAGTTACTTGAAAGAAAGGAAATTAGGTTGGAACTGAACAGAGGGGACCGCGTCCGAGTTCAGACAGAGAGAGTAAAATTCATCGCCTTGCCGTTCCCGTTCTCAAGTCAACTAAAAAGTCATTTCACGTCGCAGTTGTGCAAAGACGGCTAAGATATGTACAAAAAAGCGTGATTCACGTCCAGAGTTATTGTTTTGCTCAAATAAACCTAATGAGTTTTAGACGTTCCCGTTGCCGTCGTAGTTTCGTAAGGTCTCTAATATGGAGCTCGTGACGACAGGCGAGAACGCTCTATCTATTACAAAATGAACTAATGCAACTCAGGGGCAGATCCACGATTTTTCTTAGGAGGAGTGCACCACTAAGGAATGGCGTAACTGACTGATGACGTAAACAAATTCTAAAAGCGAATACGACGAAGAAGGCTGTTGACAAGGCAATAACATAATGTGAACTTCTGAGGATAGATATCATAGATATCTGCATATTTTGCGGAAGGCCGCAAAAGGTCATCTCGTGGGGGGCGGGGTGGGCACTCCCTACATCCTCCCCCCAGATCCGCCCCTACACCTCCTCAACATACTAAACTTTAAGTAAATTTTCCCTTACTTTGAAGGTTCTGCGTTGTCCATATCTCCAGTTTCACCATAAGAAGTTTGGATCTTCTGTAATTCTTTCATCGTTGCCACGACCACTTCCACGCGTGTTGGCTCGTGCACAGTAACTCGTTCCTTCTCTACAGATTTCTCTGATTCCTTGTCTGAATGAGATTCATCTTCGGCTTGTTGATCAAGGATGGTCTTAACTTGATTCTGAAAATGACACACCAAGATGGGTAACATTCTTCAATGGATGTTGAACTTTTCTCTGCCTACTCTGTGTTCCCTTATAAATAGAAACCTTTAGAATCTAAGACGGGGACGACTACGAGTATGAGATTTTCTCAATAGTAAGTATTGCTCGCGCGTGAACCAGCATCATTTTGGCGGGAAAATATGATAGCCTTCGTAATTCCATTACGAGTTTTAGCGAGAATGTCATAGTGGCGGAAACAACTTATCAAAAGAAAGAAGTTTTATCATTTTGCTATCGGGAGAGGGCTTAACCTCCTTCAGTTTAAATAACCGTGCTAACATTATTGATGAAAAAAAGCAATCTTCTCGTCCTCTTCCTCAAATCTAAGGCCCTTTAATGTCCTAGTGGCGAAAATCAGTTATCATTCTCAAAACTTTTCTCACTTTGCGATCGAGAAAGAGCTTATCCTCCTTCAATAAAACATAACCGCGCGAACAATTCAGGTCAAAAAGTACTTTGAAGCTTTTCCATTTAATCTCGGCGTCGTAGTCGTCCTTGTTGTCTGATCTAAATGTCTCTAATCACAGGGTAAGGAACAACGTGCGTCTACAAATAAATATAGAAAGGGGCAGAATAATGGAATTTCAGTGAAGGTTGGGCCGGGTTAGGGGATGCACTCAGTTAAATCGAGGCATCCAAACGTCCACGCTGTTACACATTTTCTTGTAGCAAACTTCATGTAGGCTCTTAAAATCTAGCTTTTCGGTGGAAAGCCAAAGGGTTAGGTACTGTTGACTGGTGCATTTTGCTTCTTACGGGCTGCAAGATAATAATGTGCAGAGATTGGCAAAACTGATGCCATAAACGCGCGGGGATTGTCGATAAACAGCAAACTGTCATTTCCACTCACCAGTAGATTGTCATAAAATTGACGCTCATTTCTCTCTAGCAAACTAACATGGTTTGACTTCAATCGTCTGCTTTCTTCCTTCTCGATAGCACGTCCATTCGCTTCGTCATTTAGGGCGTGTGGTTCGCTTCCATTCTGCCTTTTTTCCACAAGAAGACTTGCACTTTCGCCTGAGAAATGTATGACAACTCAAAATGTTAAGACCACAATGTTTTTCTTAGGTAAGAATACCCTTGCTAAGAGACGCGACCACACGGATATTCGCGCGACATGCGACCCGTGATGAAATCGAGAATATTGAGACTTAAGTACCATAGGCAAAACACGCGAGACCGCGCGGAAATTCGCGCGACATGCGACCCTTGTTGAGATCGAGAATAGCAAGGCAAAGGTAAGGGTCACTTAATATTCTTTCTCTTTTCAGTTGCACCACGCAGCACGAATCACAGCATGCATTTTACTTTCACTTTCGTGTATACTAAGTGTTACTCATCAAAGTGTTGCAAAAACAAATTAAACAAAAAACAACAACAACAACAGCAAAATTAACCTCTTTGAATTTGTGTTCATGTATTCAGGCCAGTTCTTCATAATTATTTTTGTTAATCTGATTTATCATAACAGCTTACCTAACACAGGACTGGATAAACTCGTTTCCATACGTCCTTGTTTAGCCCGATCAGCGGAACTGGGACTAGTCACACCAGAAGGGCTTTCAACAAAACTGGGAATATCAACTGCATGGAGGGATGAAGCCAGCGTCTGACTAGGGTCGTCAAGTTCTATCACTTGATTGGCTAATTCCTCAGGACTGACCGTTATGTCATGACATTCGGATTCTTTCTGATTGTATTGGCTTGTTTCTTTACTTGACGATGGCAAAGATCTACACATAGAAATAATGACCCAAACTTTCAGTCGACCCAACTCCTTCTTCATCAATTAACTATTAATCTGGGCCGGGTTGTTCGAAGCTGGGTTAAGATAACCCAGGGTTAGTGCGAAATTTGAATTCCCGATATGAAAGCTTAAAAGGCAAATTTAGTTTAATTCTTTTCCTCTACAATCCGATGATTCGATCCTTTAGGAAAAATGGGGAAAATTATCCGAGAAAATGCTTTTGGACAACAAAAAAAACCCGGATTAAAATTCAACCCGGGGTTAGCGCTAATCGGCCTTCGAACAACTGGGCCCTGGCACATTAAACAAGCGTCATGCACATTTTTGGGTTTTTGTATGAATTTTTCTTCGATTTTCCACAAAGTTCATATATGTTTTTCTTTCAATGCAACGCGGACAAAATTCCCACGAAATCTTGAAACAAGGTGCCAAAATTTAGTGCGCCACTAGCATTGTGTCCAAGTGAGAGGTTTATATTCCGGCTGCAGAAAGAGCATTTCAGTGTCCATGGAATATATGATCCTTATTTACAGTACAACCGTGACAGAGAAACGCCCAAAATTTGCGACACTGTCACTGCTTTCGCCAAAGAATAACGTCCGAAGAACGAGCGCAGAAATTCCACACTGATGACGTGGCACTACCCAAATCTGGGTAGCGCTTCTGATTGGTCGTGCCGCGGGCGAAATTTGCTTCAACCAATCAGAAGCACCATACCCAGATCTGACTAGTGACACGTCGTCAGTATGGAATTTCTGCCCTCGTTCCTCAGACCTCATTTCACTCGGAAACCAGTGATGGCGTCGCGAAATGTCAGCTGTTTTCACAGGCTACAGAGGTACAAATTGAAACATTACAAGCTGATTGTTTAAAAAACATTCACATCGCCTGCAGGGAACCTTCCTAGTCATTCAATTAGAAATTTGTGCCCAAACCTGCTGTTATTCATGTCCTTTTCTTTCATGGGTGACGTAGCAGCTGATCTCTTTCCATTTGGCTTCACTGGAGTTCCAAGCAACAGACTTGCGCCTGTGTTTGTGCATACTGTCACCATGGAAACAGGGGAGTTATCTGTGGGCTTACTGTTACCATGGGAACATTCATTGTGGGGAGTTCTTGGAGGTGTCAGCAAGGGGTTTGCTGTGGGGAGTTGTGCATTTTGCTGTTGTAGTAACAACTTGATCTGCAATGTAAAGGGACTGTTGAGTAGGTCAAAGGCTCTTTCCTAGAAAGAATATGAAGGAGCCCATTACGCTAAAAGCTGGGAGGTTGCAGGCCCATGCTGTGAACATTAAGATACCTTGATGTTTCGCATGCATGCAGCTGAGCTAACAATAACTTCAAATTACCACATAAATCATCATCATCATCACCATCATCATCATGCACCCAAGGTGCAAAATGGCCTTACCAGTTTCAAATTTGCACTTTATGTACATCTGTGTATATGAACATTAAGGTCATTTAAATTCATCCGGCAGCCATTCACTTACTACAAACATTACCTGCTCTTGTAGTTGCCTCAATTGTGCATCCTGTCTCATGAGAAGCTCATAAGGATCTGGCCGAGTCATTTCTGCTGAACACTTCTGGGTTGCCTGTCTTGTCACAACGTCTGCTGTCTCCTTGTTTTCTGGCAGTTTTTCCGCATGGTCTCTGTCAAAAGTGTGTCTATCCGTAACTTTAAATTCCTGTGTTGTTTCACTACAGGCCTGATCCATTCTGCTGTTAGAAGCAGAAACAGTACTGCAGCCCGGCATCTCCTTATGACTGTCTTGTCTACAGATTATAGGCTGGTTTATCCTATCCTCCATGTTTTCAAGATTCCCTCGCCTAGAAACAGATCCCTCTTTTCTTTGTTGCTCCATACATTGAAAAACAACATTTTGTTTTCCATCTTGATCGAAAATTAAACCAGGGTTTCCATTTTTGTCAGGATCTCTGCCTACATCACTTGCGACCCTTTGAGCTTGTTGCAAAGCTTCTTGAGCTTGCATTGTTTCACCGAGCTGAAATTCTAATTCTGTTTTATTCATACTTTTGTTCAGTGTTCCATCTGGTGTATCACCTTCAAAAACTGTTTCCAATACAGGTCTTTGCACTTGGTTGACTGGTAGAGGGCAGCTGTTATGATGTAACTCTTGGCCATCTGAATGTCCAAGAAATTGCCGCTGATCAACATGTCTTTGCCTAGTATTTCCTGCTGGTTGGTTTGGAGGAACAACTTGTTCACTTGAAAAGTCGGAAATTACTTTGTCATTCCTACCTTCGTGACTCTGAGGACTACTTTGCATTATCTGAAATTTATGTCCATTTGTTTGCTGGTTGTTTCTAACATCAGTATGATGCAAAGCATGGGGTCCCTTTGCTGATAGCTGTTTCCCATTCACTTTCGATCTGGAATTACTGTCACTTATGAAAGATTTTGGTGACCTCCCTTTCACATCATTACCAAGAGCATTCCCTCTTTTTAAAGGAGCTTTCTGAACACCAGAAGAACCTTGCATGGGAAGCGGCCTCTTGGAGACCTGTTGTTGGTCCATAACTTTGATATCAGCATGATTCGGAGCTAAAATTTGTTTCAAGGGTTCCCTCGATGGTGAATCCTGCCAACCACCATTAGTCCTAAACTGCTTTCCATTTTGCTTTTCCTTTGGAAAACCTGGTGACCTTTTCCCTTGATTTCTCACTAAATTATTTTCTTGATTATGTTGAACTCGTTTCAGTGACTGTTTATGAGGCTTTGTTTGTAGCTTCTTTGGATTTGGCTGTGGAAAAATCTGTTGATTTACATATCCCTGCTCTGAAAACTCTCCTGGAGTGTGTTCTTCAAAGCTGAGGGACAAGGACGTTTCTGGTACATCTGGTATGAGAAACTGTGAACATGGAAGAAATCATGAATTAATAAATTCAATCCTGATGTTTGTTGTGCCCAGTGTGAGATAAGGGACCATATGAAGCTACGACGGTGACGGCAACATGAGTCAGTGTCAAAACAGCAATAGATTTAATGAGCAAAACAATAACTCTGCAGCTCATTATGCCCTTTTGTGAATTTCTTTGCTGCCTTGTTCACAAATGAGACGTGAAATGGCCAAATTTTAAGTTTACTTGAGAACGGGAACAGCAAGGCGATAAATTATACCATCTCTATTTGAACTTGGGTGTGGTTCCCCCTCTCCACCTCCAATATAAATTCCCTTCTTTTAAGTAACAAGGCGAATTGGGATAATTGCCAAAATGTGTCAAAGGATATGAAGTTTATTTTTCAAGGACATTGTCGTGGATTTCGCCATAGTCGTATTGTAACCTCCCTAAGCACACTGCAAAACCAGGATATATGCGTTATTGACCAAGGTTCGGTCATCAGCTTAAAAATGCTTCTGCCACATAAAGTCTTCTCGATCCCTAGCCTTACCTGTAAGTTTTGTGGATGGGGAGATGGAGAGGGCCTAGGTTCGGGACTTGGTTCTTCTTCACCCGGACCCTGGGCTGATGAAGTCATTACTTGCTTTTGAAATGAGGAAATTCCACCTTGATATAATCTGAGATAAGACAATTTATTTTCCTGTCAGTTACATTTTTTCCCCAGAAGAAATCAGAGTTTGAATACTTACAGATATTGCAGTGACTGAAACTAATAAATATAATATTCCAATATTAGGCTTCTTTGAATACAGCAGCTACAATCAAGTTTTGCCAGAAAGCATCTTAAACCTCAGCAAAGATAAATTACGATTGTTTGACTGAAATTATATCCCAATACAACAGACTCTCACTATTAAGGTTGCTATCTTGCAGTGCTGAGGGTGTCTGTTATCAGTCAGTTGACTCTTTATATAAAAATATAAATCCAACTTGATAACAAGAGAGGGCATGACATATGAGATGAACAAAAGATTTATTATTAATATTTCCTTGAAGGAGTGAAAGGGGGGGTTGCATGATACAGAATTAAGGGTTTTTAATTCCTGTGAAAGGTGAAAATTAGAAATTACTGTATACTGTTTGTATACTGTCCCTCCAGGGCCATCTATGAAGTTGAATCAAGAGGTGCCCATAACCCTCTCTGTTAAAACACTGTACAAAGGAAATCTGACACAAAGTAAAGAAAAAGCTGATGGCAGGTTACCTTAGTGGTTTATTGTCCATTTCCCACGTCTCCATGGCCCGCTCAAAAAGACTCCTTCCCATTCCTTCAGGAGCCGGGAACAGCTCAAAGCAAAGTGGATCAGAGGAACTGGGACCAGGTGGCTACAATATTAAAGTGATGCAGATCGTATTTAAACTAGTCTTATTCCAAAAGTCACAGTTTTATATTTACTGCAAATTTCAAAGGAGCTTTATCAATGATTAAATTGAACAGTTTTAGCGCTTTTTTTCCCTCCAGTCCTCTATCTATAAGCTGTGGTGGTTTTTGTAACTGTAAATTAATATTAATTTTGGGCTCTATTAATAATGATTGGTACAATGCTGCCTGCAAAATTAAAAAGAAACAAGAAAAAAGTGCTACTTTGATCTCAAGAAGCACAGATTATCATTGTCATCATCAATATATAACTGTGCACTTATTATTTTGGTATAATTACTTACAATTTCCAAGTGCAGGTTTTCGTAACAGCTGTAGAAGTTGAACAGTTTCTCTTCAGGTTGCCCCTGCAACATAGGACAATACTGTCATCCAAGAAAATTCAACCATCAATCTCTGATTTTTATTATTATTATTATTCTAAGGGTGGTGTGGTTTGGGGATTGCAAATACAGAGACATGTGTAAACAGGGCTCAGACAAGTCCTGTCTAGTAGTCCAGCATTAGTAGATTTTATTGCTGAGCAAGTAACTTTTAAAGTTCGCTTGCCCAAAGGGCAAGAGTAAGAGTGCAGGCGAGTCATCCTCTAACTATATTGCTAACAAGATGAGCCAGAAGTGACCCTGGGCAAGCGAAATGTGAGATTCGCTTGCGTAAAGGACAAGCTGGAATTCAAGTTTTTAACGAGCCCTGAATGCTATATGAAGTTTCTTAGTTACCCAAAGGGTTTTGAAAGTCACTGACTGTGGTAATGAAGCTTTTTCGACATATTTTTATTCACAAAACTATCATAGTTTGGTGCCTATGAAATGAGAGATGTCTACTCTGTGAGGTAAATGGAATATCCCCAATGATAGTTACCAAGTCAATGCAGCACTCCCAGAATTCAGGTGTTGGTTTTACAGGAGAGTACAGGAGAAGCAAAAATGAATTTGGAGGAGCAAACACTCTGTAAAAGAAAAAAGCAGAGCAGCCCTATCATTAACCTGTGCAGGAAGGTCAGGGAGAAAGCAAAATTATGTTAAAAAATAGACTTTACAGAATGTAATTAATAACAAAGCTTATTAAGACTCTGGCAAACTGCCGACATGTACTCCACCCTCCCAAAGCCCCAAAAGAGAATTTGGTGTTCAAATTAAGTTAGGGGGGAGGGATAGGAGCACATTAAAGAGTTTTCCATCATCTTAAACCAATCATGTTAAAAGGGATTTAAAACTGCACTTCCATTTAACTTGCCTTAAGTTTATGTAATAACTAACACATTTTTCGTTGTTTGGTAAGAGCCTCAGCATGTAAAGAAAGTCGTGTCCGATAGCCTGGGGCTAGTGGATTTTGCTATTGGGCTAGTGATTTTTGTTCTTAACTTGCCCAAGGGGCAAGTGCTGTTTTGGGGGAAATTTAAATTACAGAAGGATTGTAATCAATCCTGCTAATCAAAAAGGGTTTGGGGGCTAGTTGAAATGACTTGTGGGCTAGTACATGCTAGCTACAGCTTGCCCGAATGGCAGGCTGTAAAACTAAGTTTCTTTGCACCCTGGAGTCTGTACTATGAATAAAAGACTCCTTTTGTTTTGCTTAAATTATATCAGCCATCTCCAAAGTATAGGCATGTTAAGTGTTTTTTTCCATAAGGCAAATTTAATTCCTTGAATCATATGGTACATACCTTTGCTGGATGGCAGTTGAAAAGATGAAGCGCAGGCAGCAAGCCCATATGAAAGGATGATGAATGCTGTAAGTTCCACTCACCCAACTAAAAGAGAAAGTATGTGAGAAAAAAAATCTGAATCATTATACGTTTCTGGGAAACTGCCCACCTACCCCTCCCCTAAGCCAACATTTTGCCCTTACTGCTCACTTAGGGCAAATGTTGGCTTAGGGGAGGGGTTAGTGGGTAGCTGTTTCTCAGAAACGTATAACAATCCAAAAATCTAATAGAGTAATTATGCTTATTTAATCTATTTGCCATATTCAATTTCACTTTTTCATTCCAAATAGAGCGTAAAATTGTTACTCACTACTCTTACATCAATTGAGAAAATCAGTCACGACAATTATACAACAAAAGTTGAGCAAGTTTGCTGTTAATTAGTTTACCATGGTGCTAATCCTTTTGTTAACAAAATAACCTTTTTTCATCATTCTATCTCCATTAAAAGTGTAGAAAGTGCAATATAAATCCTTTGCCTCGTGAACCCCCCTCCCTCCACTCAAATTCCCAAAATTAATTACCATTGTCGTTGTTATTAATATTATTGTTATAAGTAGTAGTTGTGGTGGTGGTGGTGGTGGTGGTAGTAGTAGTGGTAGCAGTAGTAGTGGTGGTAGCAGACTTCTTCAAATTGAAACTTTAAAAAAAAAAATACAAAGTAAAAACTGTGGTAGGGTGTTACGTACATTCCAAGAAGAGGCAAAGAGAAAGCCTTTGGATCTGATTCTAACAGCAACAGCAACTTCCGAGTGTGATCCATTGTTAAGTATCTACAATGTAATCCGGAGCGAGTAGCTAAGTTAAAGAACGCTTATAAACCATGAAATAAAACCTTGCGTGTAAAAATTACATTAAAGTGGAACATAAAAAAGGGACACATACTTTATACTCACCCATTTTTTGGCATTCCCTGCACCTCACTTAGTCTCAAGGGACCTGATAGATTCCTGGCAAGTGCTGTGGGAATGACGGGAACAGGTGCTACAGGAATGGCTTGAATTTGTGTTGCCATAGTGATAATGCCACCTTAAAATAATCAAAAAGGATAGGCAGACACATGTTAACACAACATGGAAAAACAATTTTCTTTCAAAGACTGTGCAAGTCTTAAAGCAAACAGGCTACAGGGAAGAACAACAAGCCATGTAAACAGGATTCTCCTCTCCAGAAAATTTATAACGAAGAAGAATAAAAAATTCAGGCAGGCAACAACAAAAGGTGTCCCAGGGTGTTGGGGGTAGAAATAGGCAATTTCTCCCTTCCAGACTTGCAGCTTTTCATAATTATGTTAGCTCTATTCTAATATGTCTTTTTGGTTGTTGTTGTTGTTGAGGAACAAAGCAACAGATTTATTACCCAGAGGGTTCATTAAGGTTTTGAACAGAAGGGCAACTGAGTTTGACACCCGGGCAAAGAATTGGCAAGGCCCAGAGGGCCTTGCCCCCTAGGGGGGTCCGGGGGCATGTTCCCCTGGAAAATTTTGAAATTCTATAGTTGCAGGGATGTGTTTTCCTGCATTTTGAAGCCGCAGACAATGACTTTCAACGACAAAAAAAGATAACTTTTGTAGACAATTTAATCATGATTTGATACCAATACCCACCACACAAATTGGACTTTTTGGTTCTCTTTTAATAGCTCTGCTCATAATAATCTTTACTCAAAGTCACTGTCAGCATCTGAGCCGTAATCAGAGTCAGGGTCAGAGTCTACATCTTATCTTTAAAATTTCAATGACTAGACGGGAGGAGCGTTGTTTTAACGTGAACACACTAAAAATTAATTTATTGGCGTAAACCATAAGACGAATAAAAAATCACGCTTCGCTTCAGTGAACATGATGATTAAGCCATTCAGCAAGTAAAAGGTTAAATCACAAAGAAGTCTACTCACCTCTTGGCCTTTTCTCTACTGGAGGCCCTTTGGTTGAAGCCGAAAAATAATCCGCTATCGAATGCGTTCTTTTCTAGGCCGCCATGCTCACGTGCTCGCAACACTGATACATTTCAGGTGGTCGCTTATGAAGCACAGTTCTTTTTGCAATGTGTTATGGGGCGATTCTTGTTTTAAACACATTTAACGAACAAGGGGATTTCATTTCCCGCGTAATAAAGTGGAAATTGCCGGCAAAGTATGTTTTACACTCTATAAGACTCAAGAAAAGGGTACGATTGTAACTTAAAACTGTTTTTGATCGTTCCTTGTATTAAAAAGAAGTTCTTTGAGATGTAAAGCAGCTGGGCAAAGTCGTGTTCACAGCTGGTCAATTTGCGCGGTGCCCGGCCCTTAATGAACCCCCTGATTATTTACCCTCCTTAATTTTGTTTCTTTGAGTAGCCACAGTGCTTTAGTGATTACTACAGACAATAGTTGACTTGTCAGCAGTTGTACTGGTACTTACAGTTCACATTGATTATGATCTCATCATCATTTCCATGAGAATGACAAGACACTTTCAGGCTCACAAGATGAGATAAGTTGACAGGTTCCTGGCTACTTATTCTTCCAAAAAGAACCTGAAAGGCTTTGTAAAATTCATCTTCTGTGTGCGTCACCGCATTGTCTGCTCCACTTAGCCCTTGAATGAACTATAAAGCAACAACAAGGGCAACAGGGTTAAAGATCAAAATTTAAACTCTCCCTTGTCACCACTATTCATTTACTGTAGAAGTAGTGGGGAGAAGTTGATAAAATATTAAGCAAATACACCTTGTGTGATCATGTCCTTTAATTCTCATGACCACTTTGTTTTACAAAGCATTGCTATTACAAGGAGAAATTTGATGCTGATCACACTTAGGGTTTAAAGGGTTAATTAATAAACTATTTTTTCAAGTACACTTTTTAAATCTATTAGTGACTCAAGTTTGCCATGAACTAGAAGTGTGGTGATACAGTTTCAAAAATAACAAATAAAATATAACTTACAGATATGGGTACAATATGATCTCCTGGGACAACTGTTGTTGGGACTTTTCTCTTGACTTTTCGTGAACCTAGAATGATTTCAAATGGAAGCTTTTAAGGCATGTCACATACATGTACACTGTACATGAATAGGGTGCTATCACAGATTAAACAAAACCTTCAGTAAGTGAAAACATTTCAAAATAACCATTAATATTATTACAGAAAATCAGTGTTGCAGTGACAAACTGTTTCATGTACCCATACCTATTATTTCCATGTTGTTAAGCGACACAGTGTATGCAAGTTACAATGTACCTTAAACTGTTATCATAAATTTTAATAGTAAGTTTATACTGAACAAAATAACCACAACAAAAATCCTTACCACTGTTTACCAGCACTTCCCTTCCTGGATCAAATCTGTCAACAGTAACATCAACACAGTCTTCTCCTGAAGAGCAATGATTTGCCTTTTAAACACAACATTTATAAATTCATACATGTAGCTGTAATATCAATGGATTTTCTTGCTGAGCAAGTAACTTTTAAAGCTCACTTAGCTTGTCCAATGCCCAGGCAGATGCAAGTCATTCTTAACAAATTGTAGTAAAGAGGAGCAAGAAGTGGACCCAGGCAAGCAAAATGTCACTGTGAGAAATGCTTGCCCATCGGATTCACATTTTTTTATTACATGCCTGGGTACGAGTAATGATGACAATAGGTGTGTATAACGTGGACCTTTACAAACCTTCTGCCCAGATGCCATGAAGTGTATATAAAATAGCTTTAAAAGTTGTTTTCTCATGAAACAGGCCAGTCACTTGAAACATGAACAGCAAACATGCACTCAACACTATCCCAGTTTAGCAATTCAGGAATCAAGGGTTCAGTATTGAGTGTATGAGAAACTTTCTTTAGTTAATACTTACCTGAGTCAACAGAGATGCTTCCAACCAAAAAGCACTCAAACGAAGACTTGGTTTGACTGACGTGCCTTTGGGCCAGCCGTAAAGTTTTTTCATTGATATATAGTCTCACATTTCTAGAAAAACAAGTTACCAGAAGTAAAATTAATAAAAAGTTCACTAGCAATGCATTAGAGAGGTCATGAGTAGTCTGTGTGAATAAATCAATTAACCTATCAGAAAAGTTTATTGGCTAGGATTTCCTTATCGATATACTTCAGATTTAATTGACATTTTCTGGCCATTCAGCATATTCTGCATATTGTATTTTGGGGCTAATTTATTTATATGCAAAATGGAATGCCACACAAATGGGTTAAGATTCATGCATAAATGTGATAGTAAAGGCTGGTTTTCACTAGCAATGGAGTTGGAGTTTGAGTCGTAACCGGAGTTGTAAAAGGGTTATGACCTGGTGAAAATCAGAAGTCGGAGCTGTAAGCAAAGTCATAAGCATGACGGAATCGGAGTCAGAAGAATCAGAACATTTCTTTTTCTTCCGACTCTGCTTATGACTCTGTCACTTACGTTTTTTATGATCTAGTGAAAATCAGATTGTTGGTGTCGGAAGTAGTAGCGGAAGGATGAACCAATCACAATGCACGTTCCCATGCTTTGTGATTGGTTTAGTTCTTCCGCTTCTGCTTCCAACTCAAACCATCTGCTTGTCACTACATCATAAGCGGACCTTAAGCAACAGAGTCGTAAACAGAATCAAAACGCTGTTTTCACTAGACCATAACTTATACGCTTCTGAGTACAATTAGTGAAAACCAGCCTTAATAGTCTAATGAATTTGATGAGGTGTCACATGTAGTGGTGATCTGTATAAGTAACTTTTGTACTTATTCATCTTTTACACTCACTTACCAGCTGAGCAATCAGGCCCAGAAAAACTGTAAACTGAGAGAGGTACACAAACTGCCTGAGACCTGACTATCAATAATGATGTAGCACTAACCTCTTTGTTGTCAAATGGAGTGTTTCAGACTCCCCTTGGGCAGTTCTGTTCCTGATAAAAATCAATAAAAGTATTTATTATATAAACTGCAGTGTTTTACAAGGATTTCTACCACCGAGAAATGTGGTATCTGAACACACGTAAAAATACGATATTTTTACATGTGAAGATATCGATAATTTCACTGACATCAGGTTTGTCTCTTAAATTGTACTTAAATTCGTTGGTGTATCATCGAAACATCTTCGGGTCTTCCTCGAAAGTGCTCGGCAATCTTCGGAAATTTTCGGAAATTCTCGGAAAATGTTCGGGAACGTTCGTCTGGTCTTCGGGACAATTTGAAAAATCTTCGGAAATCTTCGGAAGGTGGTCGGAAATCTTCGGAAAATCATCAAAAACGCCGTCATCAGTATGTTTATATGATAAACAGAATAATGCATGGACGCTTGGAGATATGGAATTTATCTTCTCGTGTTCACATTCGATATCTCACTCGTTCGCTGCGCTCACTCGTTCGATATCGATGTGAACACTCGAAGATAAATTCCATATCTCCGTGCGACCATGTATTATTCTCTATTTATTTAATACAGGTCACACACTTTACTGATTTTCAAACTGTTTCCTCTCCATCTATTATGGATAGTCACTAAGGCTATCAAGTAACTTGTCCATCCCAAACTACTGGATGGGACTTTTTTCGAGCCCTGTTACATGTACATCTTTCTTGCATTATTTTTTCCATTCTTACAGCAATGACAACAAGCTCTGACAAAGATTACATATTACTTTAAATGCATCTTTATGGTTCATTATCAGTAATATTTACCAAAGTACTGATGGAGTTGCTGGAAAATTTAAAGGTTCTAGAGTGATGCCATTTCTTTGAATTCTGAAAAAAAAAAAATTCAATTAAATTTTGTTGTTTTATGACACATGGCAGGGTTAGATTGGGCTAGAACGTGACCTTGCAAGTTCTTCATGTTCTGGGCTTGTACCACCCTGCACACAGAGCCTTTTTTGTATTCTTCTTAATCAAGAAGGAGAGAAAAGTAGGCACTACCTGAATCACCTTTGAAGCCAATGCAGCCCAAACTTCTGGACCAATCAATCTTGTTCTCTCTCATAAAACTGTTTTTGTAGTGTGAGCATCTGTTTATTGATAAATCGATGGTCATAACTGAGCCTGCTGTATCAAACACACAGTTAACAGGCCTGGTTTCAAAATTATTAACCTAGAAACATGTTGTGCTTGCTCAACAAAGATCTTACTCTATTCTGCATGAGTCTTTATCCAGTACGCCAAAATCCAGCAAGTACAATATAGAAGAAAGGCTCTGCTGGCAGGGTAGACTTGCACCTGCATTGGTCCCCTTTTTCCTTCCCTTTCAAATACAGTGGCACCTCCATGTGCGACCACCTACCCAAAACATCAAACTTTTCCCAGACAAAGCCTTAAATTTGAAGCCTCTAGTAAATGACCATTTCCTGTAAGCGAGCGCAACCACTTTTGAGGCCTGGGAGTTTAATGATTTTCCATTGTTTTTAACCTCTTGTTGGTGACCACCTTATGCATTCTCTGATCTCCATGTTTGCTGTGCACTATGCTACTTAGAATATGTGAAGAACTTAAGTAACAACATGGAACTACACATGGCGTAGCTTAGAAATTGCGTGCAATAAATAATATTATCTTCCACAAAGTCAGGATGTTCCCAAACCTCTTCTCAGAAGAGACCCTTGTGGTATGATTCTTGTAAGTGACCACCTCCACTAAGCGACCACTAAGTCGTTTCAATACAAGCTTGTTCAAGCGAGTGGTAAATAGTTTCTCATACTTGGCTTAAAGAACAAAGGATATTCACCCAAAATGTTATTCTTGTTCATGCACAAACTACAGCTGAAATGATCAAAATTTTTGTGACATTTCATCGCCTGAGCTCGTATCAAAACGATCGGTCTCCACTTTTTTATTGTTTTATGAAAGACATTAAAACAATGTTGAAGGTGAAAATTATATTCATGTCAAAATGCTTTTGACCAAGGTTTATTCTGCTGTTTATTAGATAGTCACCGTAAATATTCTTGATCTTCTGATGAAGTTGCTACATCTTTTTTGCCAGCAAAAAAAGATGACAATTGGCCTGCTGGTACTTGTCTGTTGACACACGTCATTTCTTAACAAAATCAAAATGAAAAGGAAAAGGTAAAGAGAAAAATTATTGGTTACAGAGAGAAAAAAAGGGGAACCACACAGAAATAATATTATAATATATTCTGAACTTCTTATAACAACTGATCCCTCTGGATCTCCAGAATTTTCATTTGAATTGAAGTACAGTAGACTCTTGTCTGATCTGAGATTATAAAAGTCACGGATCGAGAGTAGAATTTTGCCCAGATTTTGAGTGTACAGTAAAATGACACGATTTGAGAAAACCTTCATTCAAGACTGTATTAGACAGCTTCTATATAAACGTAACTTTAATAAGCCTAACTACATGAAAGCAGGTACTTCTATGTAAAGCTCGCTTGCGCATGGATCCGAAATCGGCATGATCCATGCAACACGAGATTCGAGATTGTGTGTACGATGGCAGCGCAAACAACATGATCAAGGGAATATTGGAGTCGTTATTTAGTTATCGTAACACTCATTAACTATTTACACCGTTGTCTACATTACAGAGAGGTCTTTTTCTGTTTTTGTGGGTAATAACGTAAACTTGCATGTTGATTTCCAGGCATCACGATCAAAACAATCGTCAATCGTGATCGTAGCTCAACAATACCATGCGTTGCTATAGCCCTGTGCTAGCAGGGAACAACCCTGTCTAAGCGGTTGTTTAAACTCTTCTGCAACCCTATAACTTACTTTTACAGAAGTGGATTCATCCTAGCTTTAAATCAGCGGAGAATTTGAACAGCATCTTCGAACTGTTGATGTTGAGAGATGCCGCGCGAATTTTCATAAAAAATGTGTCGAGTGTTTTCATTGGTGGTCTGATGCCCAATCAACGGTTAGTTTGCATTTTCATCCCGTCCTTCACCATATGACGTCACTGGTGCTATCTTTGCGAGCTTTCAAGGAATCACATGCAGGTTTTCCTTTATTAAAAATGGTTTATTGCAGCGCCTTCAATTGCAACAACGATGGAAAAAAGATGAAGCAACTGAGCTTTTTTCAGTTTCCTTCTGATGAGAAATATCGTCAAATCTGGAAAGAGAAAGTGAGACGCTTGAATTGGGAACCAAACAAAAATTCAAGGTTGTGCTCAGCGCATTTTGAGCCACACTGTTATGCCACTCACCCGAAAGTTTTCGAGTCTCTGGGCATACCAAAGCCGAAAAAGGTATTATTGAAGCACGATGCTATTCCAACGATCTTTGATTACGAAGACAGGTCGACGAAACCGAAAAGCGAAGCTTGTGAACGGAAGCACGAGGAATCGAAGAAATCAGCGTCTAACAAGGGACGGAAAATGTTGGAGGTACAAATGTAGTAGTATGTAGATGTTTGCAGTTAAGAAGTGTCGCGTTATAGCGGTTTTTCGCGCATTTTTGCACAATTTATTGCTTTCAGCTATTTCAACGAGTATAAAGACGTTTTTTGTTCATTTTTGCACGCTTGGTCTCTTGTCGTAGTGTGGACCACATCACCTGGTCGATCTCTATCGATCTCTATCTCTATATTATAAAACTTCTGAAATACATTTCATATAGCTTTCCATGTCCAATGATCTCTTCGTTAAAGAGGCAAATCAATGTTTTATGTTGCCACCAATAAACTGTACTACTCACCCTTGACGGGCAGAAATCTTGTACGTATTTTTTTCGACAAACATTTTCCAGTCGACTACGAGTTTTTGCCACTATAAATAGCATTAGCTACGTCATACGCCTATTGAGCCCATACATAGATACTGGCTTAAGATTAGCTATATTAGTGTAATGAGAAGTTGATCCAAATCATGACTTTGGTGACCACTTTCTCACAATGCTGTTATGAAGCAGTTGCATTTGAAGAAATGTAAGATTGACTGTAATATTTTTTCCCCCGCAGGTAATAGACTTCAATTCTCTCTTGGATGATTATTTAAAGGGTCTTCAATCTGAGGAAGACCTGAGCTCATCTTGTGCTAAAAAAGGTGCTTTGTATATGTCTTTGGTACCTTTAAATTCCCTTGTTTAGGTCCCTCCTCCCCATCTGCAAATTAAGGAGAAAGCTACTACTCTCGGAGGGGGTACTCGATATCCTTGGGTGGGGAGGTGCGGCCGGGCCCCTCATACTCTGACCCTGTTTAAGACAAAAATCGCTGATTTTCCTACCCTGTTTAAGATGGAATTCCGATTTTTTTAACCCGAAACCATACCCTGTGTAAGACAGTGATGAATAGCGAAACTCTTTCTTATTTAATCCATTGGCAATCACAAAACTATTTTAAAAGACACCCTGTTTAAGACCAAAATTGATAAAATCGATACCCTGTTTAAGACAAAAAATGATAAAATCGATACCCCATTTAAGACAAAAATTCCAAAAAACATACCCTGACTGGCTGCACGTCCCCATTAAGCCCTTATAAGGGAGTAACTCCCCCCCCCCCCCCTGCCACCGGGCTACTAATACAACGGCCACTTTGTGGGCAGCAAAAAGTGGCCATTGTAGAGAGGCTCAAACAAGAGTCAATGTATGGACTGTCCGCCCCCTAAAAAAGTGGCCACTGTAGAGAGTTTGTTGTTTTGGAGAGGTGGTCATTAGTGCAGGTTCGACTGTAAATCCTCATCTCTTGCAATATGGTCTTTAACTTGAGGAAACCTGTAAAAACTGAAACATAATTAATTTTCAGAATGTTTGTGAAGGTACATTTTTTGATGTACTCATCACTTTTAGTTCTGATAAGAGCTTGTATTCATACACATGTAATAAGGGAGTATTTAAAATGATTAACATGTTCAACCAGGTTTTAAAACTGACGTCCAAAGTTATTTTTATTTTTTATTTTTGCAGGTTCTGATGAGCTTGTGAATGAAATCTTTCCAAGTTCTTCTCCATGTGAGGTAATGAAGAAGTGTTGTAACAAGAAAAGTTTGCTGAAGTTCTGTTAGGATAATTCCAACAAGCGAGGGCTCCTTAAACTAGTAATAATAAGTTATGGAGTGTGGGCGACAACAATCGAAGGTCAAAAATGCTTTTGCTCTAACGCTGTACCTTGTGCAAGTTTCACATGACGGATGGTCAAAACATGCGTGATCGGATTACGAGTGACTCAGACAGGAGGCCCAAACACGAGTGATCAAATTGCATTCTGTGCATTCTATTCATTCCTAGTGGAAGTCCAAACGAATGCTGGCTACATATGTGTGACGCATGTGTAATATGAAATAACACCTGGAGATTAGGATAGTAGGTTCCTCTGGTCACCCACAAACATCGTCATACACAAAGGACAGCTCGCCTGCGCAGCAGGTGCTATGAAAGAGTGAGGGGACTTCCTCTCCCTTCACATGTCTCCCCTTCAATTCCGTAGTCATTGCTTTAAGTCCCTATTTTCAAGACAGTACGGAACTTTTAATTAATCAGCATTACTTTGCATGAAATGTCCCAGAATTTTTTATCAATATTTTTATGGAGCATATTTTTGTAAAATTTATTTTATTTTCTGTAAATATTATTCTTATATTTAGTAGTTAGATTGGTAGTATTTTAATGTCCCCTATATAAATTAGTTCCTATGAGGTCAGCTAGAAGACTACAGACACCTAAATTAATAAAGTCCATCATCATCATCATACTTGCACGCCTGTACTTTCTTGTACCAATTATGTCGTAGCTCTATGCAAGCTATAATTATGTTTTTACCATTAAACCATGAGTAAATTTGTCTCTTAGGGTGGTGATAAATTTGTCCTGCTTCTCAACAAGCCTTTACCAGAAGAAATTGATGAAATTGAGCGTTCTCTGTTGTGTGTCCGTTTTGGCATTGCACATGTTGTCCCTGTTACCCTATGGAAAGAACAAGTTATCAGAGGGGAACACATACCAAGTAAGTGATGCACGAAGGTTTCCTGGATTTTTTAAAGCTGGGGTCAATTTATTAAAACTTTTACAACTGTAATTTGAAAGTATATCCATTGTTTTAGAGCCTGAAATCAATAGCCACACTTGTAAATTACACTTGTAAAGCCAAAGGGTTTGTTAAATATTTACCCTGTGCTTTTATTTTTGTCAGTCATTTCTCTGATGCACATAAAAAAAATGTTTTGCAATTTCCTTGTGTACAAATACTCCCCCATGCAAGTCGGTCTTGACCTCTAGAGTCTCTTAGTGCTCTGAACCTGTGAAATCTGGCATGCCCAACGGGAATTACTGAACCACATGTATCTTTTCCTCAAAAATATCTGTGTCAAGAAGCAAAGTTGCTCAAAATAAATCTTTCCTGTATTTCAGGAAGTGAAACACCTGGTTTAGTGACTGTTCAACTTGAAACCAATGATGGTAGAGTTCTTGGAAGCACACAGTTTACATACAAGGAAGAGATCTGTTCTGGATTTCAAAAGATTGTATGCAGTGCAAATTATCGAGGAAAATTCATGAAGGCATTCTCCAGTAATGGACCCAGCAAAGACTCATTGACCACAGAACGAAATGAAACAGAAACAGGTAAAATAATAACCATATAAAGACCAGTCTGTTCACTTTTTATCAATTTTTGCTGCAAGCCCCAGGTGAGTGGCACATAAAACCTTGGGTTCCCTGTTGTTTCTTGGGCATCCCGGCACTATATGGGCATTACAATCTGGACATTTTTGTCAGGATGGTTTTTAGCGGAAATGGACAGTGGTAATTAATTATTAAATAAATTGATTTGAAATAGTAACACACCTTAATTGTAGTTTTGTATATTGTGGCAAACGCAAACAGTTTCAAACTGGCCAATAATGACCCAGGCACAAAGAACTCATAATTTTAGGACACCCTTGTAGCGGGCTTTATCTCTCAATAAAAGGGTCTGTTATTAGCAAAATGTGTACTCCAGTTCATCATTCCTCTGACGATATTTTACTGCCCAGCATCTGCTCCCATCATTATACTTACAATTTGTAACCTCTAGTATAAAATTGTAACTTTTTTATCTCTATAGATGTGGCTGTCATGACACCATCAGATTCAAGCCTCACACTCACCAGTATATTGAAGTTGATGCTTTACATAGCAGCTAAGAGTCAAGTCAGTGACTTTGTGAAGGATCTTTTCAAAACGGAAACTGGAAATGCACTTATAAAGTCTTTTAGGGAAAAGGATCCTATTCAAGAGCCAGAGACAGATCTCAAACCTACTTTGAAGCAAAGGCTGACAACTTATCTTGAACAAATCTCATCAAGGTAAACATAGCTTTAATCCTTTAAGCCCCGACATCAACATGCATCTTCTCCACACTGTTCGTCATGCATTCCTTATGGTACCGCTTGAGAGAATATGTTCTAATATCACAACATTTCATCTTTGGTGATCATTTTATTCATTCTCATGACCTGTATGTTTGATCAGGCAGTGTTATTGTTTGGAGAAATTGGGTGTGGGTCACTATTGGGGCTAAAAGGGTTAATCCACATATTGTAATGGAAGTGACTCATCTGCAGTCGTTCATGTATTCTTACGTGTATCTCTAAGGTCTGGAATGGAGGGATCCGATCCCACATTCTCACTCCTTTGTAACGAGAATCCTGCTTCTCGAACTTCTGTCGTTGCTATCCCGAATAATGTTTTCTTCCTAAAGCGCGCAGTCAAATCCCGTATCCCGTCGACGTTTCCCAAATCCCGCATTCTATTTTGGTCAAACCCTGGATCCGGGAAATACTCTTCCAGACCCTGTATCTCATGGAACATGCAGCCAGTGATCGGTCAGTACTGTATCAACGGCTACTCTGGTGGTTAACAGTGATCGAACGTTGTAATATGTCAGTTGTCTCAATCGAGCAAAATAGTGAATTTCCCAGTCTTTGTGGCAAAGTTAAAAATGGTCTTCAAGGAGAAGGAAATAATTTGGTAACCTCTATAAAGCTACTGGACACGTAGAAAGGCCATATGAGTGTCTTCAACACTTTATAAATTTTACCAAATCACTTTTTTTCAGGTTAACTACTGAAGAAGAGGAGCAAAAGGCAAGAGATCTTCAGCATGTCAAAACTGAAGGGGAAAGGAAACCCAAACTTGTTAAAATTCCAGGTGAAAAGTCATTTTAATTTGCCCCGTAAATGTTCCTTAGTCTTGTGTCGATAGAAAGGCATCTTCTCCTAAAACTACATTGCAAGTGATAATGCTTTATTAAGAAGTTACAAGGTTCACGTTCTCCACAAAACGTGAAATTACATGTAGGCTGTTTCAAGTTGTAGACGTGCAGTGTCGTTCTCGTTGCCGTCGCTGTCGTCATTGCTTAAGCTCCTTATTATGTTGACGATGGTGTTGATGATGATGATGATGACGATGATGATGATGACGATGATGATGATTGAGTATGATGATGATGAAAGTGATGTTTAAGCAATAGAAAACGTTTCCCGTGTTTGCATAGCCTGATATAAACACGAGAGGGGTTGGAAGAATTCGAGACAGTTATGCAAACCCGACACGAAGTTTTCTATTGCTTTTATAAAATAAATTTCCCGAGGAGAAACGCAAAACTCTTTATATGGCACTGATTAAAAGAAAAATTCTTACCAGTTGCACAGTCTTGTCCACGAAGTGTTGCACGCGTAATCAGTTCTTGTTTTGCCAAAAGGTGCTTTCCAAAATACGGACTTTTCTCGCTTAAAATGTCAGCTTTAAAGCGAAAAAAAAAAATACACACTTTCTTTGTAACGATTTTCCAAGATTCAGCCGACGAAGGAATGGGTAAATAAGGTAAACTTGTCGAGTTTTGAACTTGAAAACGTTTTCAAATTCGTGCTTGCGTGATTAGCGCGCGAAAAGCAAAACATCTTGACGCCACAACCATGTTTACATACTCTCATGCAAACACTCCTCTCGGCCAATCAGAGCGCGCGTACTATCTTAGTTATTTTATAAATGGCATTACAAAGGGACTTTAGCTTGCGAATTGTTTATGACGGTTTTTTTTTTCATCAGAGCTCAATAAAAGACGAAACCTAAAAGAAATCAAAACAAAGCAATTCAGCAAACTTCCAAAAGCTAAAAGGGCATCTACAAAGAAACCGATCAACACAAGTAGTGTACTATCTGAATGCGTTGGTGAGTATCATTATGAACTCCATATTGAAGCCTGGTTCTCATATGTCTGGAAGATCGGGTATTTCACCGTTCCCCCGATCGTCCGAGATTGTACTGAGATATGTGTCAGGAAAATCAGGCCAGGGTCTTGACCAAGCAAAAATTAACGATCGCCTATCGATCCCCGATATCCCCAACAGTTTTTTTTTAGTTTCCTCATGTTGGAAATGATCGCTGAGCATCGCAGCAATCTGGGATTTGTCCGGAAAATAGAACACTCTCGATTCTTGTGATTTTTCCCCCCGCCATCCCATACTAACGGCGATATCTACTGTATGGTTTGGAGTTTTCATTAGTCGGCAAAATCTGGGATGATGGAGAAACAGTAACATTCCCCGATCGTCTGGGATTTTCTCAACACATGAAAATCAGACTTGAGCAATCTCGTATTGAGCGTACACAAGTGTCTGTGAGACCGATACTGTTCTTCCCATTTTGCTTTGTAAAACCAACTTGGACATTTCCTCACTCTCAGAATTAGCCAAAATAAAAGTTAAGCAAATCTTCCCAACTTTATGTGAAAAAAATGCATCATGCAAAGCAACAAAAAGTACCAAGTGAAAGTTCTGCGAGAAATTGAATGACAATTGAATGGTCACACTATAGGATTTGCTCCACAGATTCAAAAGTTAGAACTACACACTAAATAAATAGTACCACGTGAAAGTACTGCTGAAGAGGTTTCATTTGAATGGTCACACCATAGGATTTTATCCACAGACTCAAAAGTTAAGAACTACACACTAAATAAATAGTATTACGTGAAAGTACTGCTGAAGAGGTTTCATTTGAATGGTAACACAATAGGATTTCATCCACAGACTCAAAAGTTAGAACTGCACACTAAATAAATAGTATTACGTGAAAGTACTGCTGAAGAGGTTTCATTTGAATGGTAACACTATAGGATTTCATCCACACACTCAAACGTTAGAACTACATACTAAATAAATAGTGCCATGTGAAAGTACTGCTGAAGAGGTTCGTTTGAATGGTTACACCATAGGATTTCATCCACAGACTCAAAAGTTAGAACTACATACTAAATAAAAAGTACGAAGTGAAAGTACTGCTGAAGAGGTTTCATTTGAATGGTTACACCATAGGATTTCATCCACAGACTCAAACGTTAGAACTACATACTAAATAAATAGTGCCATGTGAAAGTACTGCTGAAGAGGTTCGTTTGAATGGTTACACCATAGGATTTCATCCACAGATTCAAAAGTTAGAACTACATACTAAATAAATAGCACCATGTGAAAGTGCTGCTGAAGAGATTTCGTTTGAATGGTCAAACCATAGGATTTCATCCACAGACAGAAAAGCTAAAACTACCTAACTCCATCATTCAGTTTGGAAGTGAAAGATATGAAGTATATACGTAAAGGAAATTGAGGCACTTGCTTAATGCTTTCTGTTTTCAGATATGAACTCCAAGACAAATTCCCTGCTCTTATTATCTGACGTAGCATTGAGACGGTTAAGAGACTATGAGAATGATAACAGTGCGACCCTTTCGTTGAGTAGAACACCAAGCAACTCTACAGTGATCGCTAAGAAAGAGAAGAAGCCACAGCAAGTCCGCAACGGCTTCAAATTCACAAGGAAGAGTTGTTCTTCTGCCTCGTGGCTGTACACGTCTACCACCTTTCGGTGAGCTGTTGAAAATCAAATCGACTACTGCTGTCAACAGTGGAACTGTTGATTTAGAGAAAGATATGACAGCAGACGCTGTTCTTAAACAAGTACGAACTGTCCTAAGTACACTCGGGAAGAAAAGGTAAGAATTTGTTAATTTTTCTGTTATTTTACTGTTGTGACGTCACAAGCGTAAAATAACAGAAAAGTTACTGGACCATTGACGTCATGCAGAGACAGCCACCCGGCAGTTCGGTTTCGGGGTAGGAATGGGACATTCCAAAAGTAGTGATGGTGGAAATGTCTGGAGAAAATTTTATGCTAACAGAAAGGAAACAAAGAAACGTAGTCTCCCACACTAGCTAGAAAGTGTGACATTTTACATTGGCTTCCATGTGGTGCAGACGGCGGACGTACAGTCACGTGATTACCAAAATGGATAGCTATGCGCGCGTGTAGATCTCTGCTAAAACTATCCCGTGGTAAAACATTTGTGGGACGTTTTGTGTTTGTCGATTCACCTTAACGCAGGGCTAACGTTCAACGTTCAGCCTTCCAATCTCTTTTACACTTGCTTATTTACCTTATGATTAAACCCAGTTGTATTTCCCTCTCCCAACCTGATAAAGGACCACAGTTTCTGTAGAAAAGGAAGTCTTTTTTTCGTAGGGTATTAATGATCAACCATACGAAATGGCCTATGTTAGAATTATTGATGACTCGGCTCTGTACCCTCTAAACGTTGTTGCCTCTTAAACGCAATCTGTTTTACAATCTGTATGTCTCTTTGTGTAGTAAGGGAGGTAAGAGATTTACCGATGTCAATTTTATATGCAGTATAATGAACTGTTTAATACTCCATTATGATATTACAGAATTCGACTCGCCGCAGCAGATGCTAGAGGCCAGTTGGAATTTTTTAAAGCTACAAAATGGACCGGAGGAAACATTCGGCAACGAATTAAGTCAAACTCGATGTTGTACGTCGTCCCCTCGGTAAGTTAACCTGTGATTTACCGTCGGTTGCATCTAAGCGTGGACACGAGACAAAAAGACATGTTCTAATAGGGTGCCAGAAATGACGTGTTTTGCCGCCAAACATTTGAAGTTTGACAGCCGTTAAAGCAAACTGTCACGCCAAAGGTGAGTTGTTTATATGTTTTTGATCAGCAAGTTCTGCTCATATTTCATTTTTCTCAACTTTCAGTCATATTTGTCGCCAAGAAACAGCACACTTGCCTCCAGAAATTATTCTTAACGTCTAAAAATTGTTGCAAACAATATTTTGATGAGCGAAAACAAATCAAGTCGACAACAGCCGCCTACTCCAAACTTCAAATGTTTGGCGGCAAAACATGTCATGTTTGGACCCAATCAGTAGAACATTATTTTTCCTCACGTGTAAACGCTTACATGCAACCGACAGTAGTTCTGCTTGCAATCTCTCGACGTCGAGGTCTAGAAGGTAGAGCAGGGAATGGAAACTTCACTTCCTCCCCAACGCTCAAATCTCTGAGTAAAGAGGTCGCATGTTACCTAGAAACACGCAACAACGGCGACCGAGTGTCGTCGTTAAAGTACACAACGAGTACACACTTTTCAAGTGCCAAACCTTATTCATAAAGTTATTATAATGTATTTTGCAAGCAGTTTAACCGAAATGGACATTCTTCTCCTTTTAAATTTAGTTAGGCTAGAATTAAGATTGGCGTCTGAATCAATTCAGCCGGTCTGTTCCACTAAATAGTTTGAGTCGGCCCTACTTCGGCTGATGTATAGATCGGCGTTACTGGTGTCGCGTTAAGTTTAATTCAAATTGAAACGAAGTTTCAGTTTTCTCCGAGAAACTCAGTGTTTTCCTAGCTGGAGCGGAAGGAAAAAACTTAAAGACGCTTTGTCAAGAAGATTTTTTCTTTTTTTGGTCAATTCTATGCTAAAGTCACTACTACGCGCATAATCCTGATTATTATGACGAAGTTATCAAACAAATTTCATCAGTGAGCACTAACCATAATCATTTTTGAATCATTATACGTACCTGGGAAACTGCCCACCTACCCCTCCCCTAAGCCAACATTAACACTTACTTCTCAATTAGGGCATAATGTTGGCTTAGGGGAGGGGTAGGTGGGCAGTTTCCCAGAAACGTACAGTGATGCTAATTTTTTGGGTGATTTTCGCAGGCATAGTATTATTAAGTTGGCCCATCTTTTTCAAGCTTCAATCCATGTCCATCTTTGTCATCCGTTGCAACAGGCGACTGGAAACAGTTTCAATGCCTACATATAGTCCTAAATAAAAAAAACTGGACCAATATTTTCGGAATTCAATTGATGCGAAGACATGTTTTAGCTTTTCAAAAAGGTAGCAAATACTGCGACGTAGCCCCAGCCTTGGACTGGTTTCTCGATTCCTGATAATCACTAATGAATCTGCCTTTTTTTCCCTTTCGATGAAAGTAATCAAAACAACCCAAGCGGCAGAGGAAACACAGAAGAGAGTTGACCTGTTTTGTCACGGGACAATTGACGCTGATGCGTTTTATTCAAGAACAGAGGGAGAAAATGGCCTCATCCATTTATGTGGGGTGTACTTTGCTGCTCTTTTTTTATATGTCATTTTCGTCGAGACATTTTCAATCTAATTCCTGTAAATATTAAAAAGTTTTTAATCCTCAAATAAAAAGTTGGTGATTACCTATATATATGTCTTGTTTCTCTTCGTGAATGACGAGTTTTACGCCCTTGATTACGATTTGTCATATCTGTTATACTATGAGCAATATTTTTAAAGTTAAAATCCGTGGAGTTGAGTTATTGGGGATCGTACTCAAGTTCAGAAAGATAAAGAAAAAATCGTCCTTGCTTGGTTACGTTCATTTCCATAAAACGTGAAATTAACCATTTTCACGACGTAGTCGTGTAGTGAAGGCAAAGAAATGCAAAGTTGTTATTTTGCAAATTAAACTTTGTTACATTTTTGCTGTTCTCGTTGCCGTCGCTTCGTCGTTGCTAAAGCTCCCAATTTCGGCGAGAGAGAATGACAATTTGACTAACAATAGACGACTGTTAAACTGTGACAATAGACGGATCGAAACGTACCAGTTACTGATTACGAGTCTTCATAGCCAATAACATCACGGCTTAACTGACAGAAGACCAATAACATCGCGACGTAATTGACTAATCAGATCAATAACCAGAGTACAATACCATGAATCGAAAGAGCCATTAGGTTTATTTTCGCTGTTTCAGCCGAGTACCGATAGATATAAACATAGCCACGTTTAACGTGCATGAGCTATTTTCAATGCTTCAGTGTATTCGTATCAACAATCTACCGTTATAATCCTAAATTAAGACTATTTTTTGTGCGAAATTTGGTATTGCAGTACATTAACAACATTGTGAAAGGTTTGAAACCAGGAGTCATTTCAAAAGTAGGTTGAGTTTGATCGTCCGGGTGAACGTAGTCCTGAATAGGACTGTTGTTGTTGACAGTGACTGATGTTTCGACAACCTGTGCGGTAGTCATCTTCAGAGTCAAAGTGAGTTGTATCACGTCAGTTGATGGTATAAGACTCTGGTTATTGATTTGATTGGTCAATTACGTCGCGATGTTATTGGTCAACTGTCAGTTAAGCCGTGATGTTATTGGCTATGAAGACTTGTAATCAGTAATTGGTGCGTTTCGATCCGTCTATTGTCACAGTTAAACAGTCGTCTATTGTAAGTCAGATTGTCATTCTCTCGTAGTTAGTTTTGCTTGATCTCGTCAATAAGTCGTTTGTACTGCGCTGGTAACTGTTGGCTACGATTCAGTGGCGTTTGTTCTAAGTTAGTAAACCAGCTTTCTAAAGTAAGACGTTGATAGTAGTCTGTAGAATACGTTATACATGTCGCAGAGTCCCAGTCAATTTGATGTTTCGTCTCTAAATGGTGCTCAGCAATGTTAGTGAATGAGAAATTTCTGCAATTTGATTGGTTTAGAGCAGTGGTATTTCAGCTTAATTTGAAATACCGACATGTGAAAATTACAAACCTTTTGCGGGTAGTAGTATAAACAAATAAAAGCATGATTTGTACGTGATATTTGGCATAATTATCAATCGTGATATTTCAAAATTGTCTCAAATTTCACTCGCCTTACGGCTCGTGAAATTACGTATAACAATATTGAATTATCACTCGTGGTATTTGTGCCAAATATCACTACGAATCATACTATTACCTATACTAATTTCTAGAGTTTATACTACTACATTAGAAAATTCTGCAATTTGATTGGCTTAGAGCAGTGGTATTTCAGCTTAATTTGAAATATCTACATGTGAAAGTTGCAAAACTATTGCGGGTAGTAGTATAAACAAATAATAGCATGATTTGTACGTGCTATTTGGCATAAATACCACTCGTGATATTTCACAATTGTCTCAAATTTCACTCGCCTAATGGCTTGTATAACAATTTCGAAGTGTCACTCGTGGTCGTTATGCCAAATATCACTACAAATCATGGTATTACCTATACTAATTTCTAGAGTTCTACATGAGAAATTTCTGCAATTTGATTGGCTTAGAGTTGTGGTATTTCAGCTTAATCTGAAATACTATTTCATTTCATTTCATTAAATTTCATGATATATACTTGATACAACTAGGCTTATTCATGTACTCCTATCAAAACCATACTCTACCTTTAAAATTTCATTGTAAATTTACCTTACAAAGTCAAATTCATTCGTATAATACAAGAAACTCGTGTAAATTTCGTCTGCCTTTCTGTCGTACTCGAACCAAACAATTTGCCGTTTTTTATCAGGGGACCGTTCATTTTTTACGAGGTAGGGGGGGCTGGTGGAATTTTTTGAACCCCCATTACGAATTACCATGGCCCCCCCACTCAGCCCTCATTTTTTCTCATGCCCCCCCCCCCCCAAAGACCGTTATTTATGGGGGGTGACCCCCCCTTTCAAAAGAGACATTATCGTAATTAAACCTGACATGCAAATATTTTGCAGTGTACAATATGATTTGTATTTTCTCTTCAATGTAAAGCTGTTGACATGGTTGACAACTCATTCTACAGATGTAGCAGCCACTTCTGTTAATTCAAAAAATAAATTCTGTCGATTTGCTAAGGCGCTTCTTCACAATTTTTCAAAGTCAAAAAGTCAATTTCCGATCTTCCGTTTATAGATCTTCCAGAGCGTGTCGTTGCTGACCTCTCAACTTCTTCCTCGTCATCGATAAAGGCAAGGATGACATCTTCACCCCCAGAGTTGATGGAATAGACCTTGTCACGGTTTTCGACGCCATCTTGACGAGTAGGCAAACGCGTGAGAAATTACAGTGTTTTTTTATGAGAATCTAATGTCGAATAATTTCCGTAAAACGGCTGTTCTGAAAAAAATATCAATTGTAAACTAAAGCTACAAGGCAAAGGATTGTCCTAAAAAATTTGGGGGGCGTACCTGTGCTTAAATTTCTCCAGAGGCTTGCTTTAGATTTTCCATATATTTGTCTGTAATTTTCCCGGGACTTTCTCACAGACAAATGTATAGAAAATTTTAAAAAGTGGTTCTAGGTCTTCTAGTGCATGTAACGCCCTCAATTTTTTTCAGGAGAATCCTTAGGAGTGAAGCTTTAGTTTACAAATCATATTTTTTTCAGAACAGCCGTTCCACTGAACTTATTCGACATTAGATTCTCATACAACACTGTAATTTCTCACGCGTTTGCCTACTCGTCAAGATGGCGTCGAAAACCGTGACAAGGTCTATTAAAAACTTGCAAGAGGTGACAGGTCGCACATCTTCACCGGCGTGAAACCTTTGAAAACCTTGTACATATTGCTCCATTGAGGAGAACTCTTTCAGGGATCTTACAGTTTAAAATTTGAACGATGATATAGCTTTTATATAGCGGACTAAGATACGGCTCGGTACAGTTTATCTTCAGCAAAAGAAAATTGTGTAAGTTGAGCAGAACCTTTAAAATGTACAACAGACAATTTATTCAGTTCGCGCGTATTCCTGTTGAATTTGTAGCCCGTTTAATGAGATTCAGTTGTCTACTCAAAAATATAATAATTTTTCCATAGCTGCTGTAATCTTAGGGTATCTGCTTTTATTATCTCCGTAAAGTTTAGGTTTACGCGATCTCAGAGAACAATGTTCAGCTGTACACAGCACGTAGTCTTTAAATATATCCAGATCTGACACAGGTTTTGTGTATTTATCACGTCTTTAGTAGAAGCATGATTTAAATACATTATGATGCTGTGTCCTTTGAATGTCGCTTTGAAACTCAATCGCTTTGTAAATGTGACTAGTAGTTTTAATATCAGAGGAGAGTATTTTAAAGCTCGATATTTTTCAATACCATTAGCATGTTGTTTTGTTACCAATCAGTTGACTGGCTTCTTTGTGCCACTACATAATGTCTGCAGTTAAATATAAGTTTACACGCAAGACCGGCGGTTTCGAATTTTACGATTCTCATCAGTTGCTACGTGGTGGGATGGTTTAGGTGAATTCTGAACCATTCCGTATTGCTTGATTTGGTAAGCGTTTATGATCCACCCTGGTTTGTTTGGAGGATCGAAAATGGTGCGGTTTGATTGGTTCCTTGCAAAAAAAAACAATCAAAATGAGAAAGAATGGCGAAAGCGACCAGTCTTTCAAGAATAGGTTCACTGCCGAAAGATCGCGGCAATTTGATCTTTTGCAATCAAAAGAGGTTGCGTCCAAAATGCAGACGGCTGCTCGAAAAGAGCATGTGAATTTCTCAAGCCAGGATATAATCAGTTTAAGCCCACTGATGGCAGGAGATTGAACTCTTCCATTAAAGGGCACCAAAGTATGCTTGGAAAGCTGAAAAACATAGTAAAAGCCTTGAAAGAACATGATTCTACGCTTTTCCAGTCTAATGGACTTATCTTGAAGCAAGGAGAAGAATTTGCTCACGGCTTAAGGTGCAAAAGGTAACGCGGGATACAGAGACACTAGAAGAAAGTAAAGACAGTTTTCGTAGCATTTTCAAGGGCCTACATAGAGACCGCATCAGCAAGGGAAGAAGAAAAAAAAACGGTCGAAAATCGAATGCAAGAAAAAAGAAAAGGTTTGAAAACAACGTCCAACGAGTGTATAGTATTTGTGTTGGAAACCCGCTAGGTAATGATCTTCTGAAATGTCTTCTGTATCCTCCTTGCCTTGCTGTCCCTGAAGGGTGCATCGACGTTGAGAAAGTTTCCGAATTGCTTTTTGATCGAGATGTGGCATACATTGCACAGCTCTTGCAAGGAAACCATTTCAGCAACGCCGCAGGAAGCAGAATTATCACAAACCTTAAGCCGGAGGTTAGAGATAACGTGTACTGCCTCATGTACCCTGAAGAGTATGCTACGACTGAAAACGACGAAAGCGACTCTAGCAGCAGCACGAGCGATGAGGAAGGGCTTGGCAATGATGACGAAGAGGAACATGAGCAGAGAGACGTTGCACAGCACTAACCTGATAAAGAATCTTTTAATGATAGTTTCCTAGCTTTGAAGATTGTTGTCGTGGAACTGAATGCTGTCATGTAAACGAAGAACAAAAGTTTTTGATACATTCATATACCTTTTGCTTGTTTCTGTATATGTAGTTTTCTTAGTAATAAAACATCATGTCAACTCTACATGAACTAAAGTATTTCGCGTGACCCCCCCTTCCCTCCGTTATTTTTAGGATGGCCCCCCCTTTTAAGCTGTTTTTTTGGGGGGTGACCACCCCCCAAATCCCACCAGCCCCCCCTACCTCGTAAAAAATGAACGGTCCCCAGGGACCTAAATTTTACAACACCTTAAACACCAACATCATCAACGCTTCCTCGCCTTTCTCCTTTAAAAGAGCACTTAAGGCATTTGTTTGTTATAATTATTGGTATACTCCAACAAAAATCTTGGGAAAAAGGCCTCCTCATATGAGAAATTTTAGCCCGGTTTCCGAGATGAGAAAAGGTCAAAGATCCTGGGTACGAGTTCTGGCGCCAAATTTGGGAAACAAAGCAAACACAGCGAAACACAAAAATTTTAACTTTCGGGCCTATCTTAGCATCGGTAACTCTTAAAGCTGTATCACTGCAGTTAAATGGGATACTTATGATGTGGAAAACACAGCAGACAATGCAAGACGATGCCATCCGAACCGCCAGAATTCATCCCACCGTTCATCCCGGTAACCGGGATGAAGTGTTCATATGGCAAAATTTCCAGCCCGCTTACCGAGATCTCGGTTGGAAAAATCGAGATCTCGGGAACCGAGCCAGCCCACCCTCTCATATGAACACATCGAAAATTTTACAAAGGATTTAGAGGTGAGGCGAGATCTCGGAAACCGGGCCAGCCCGGTCAACCGGGCTCATATGAACAGGCCCTCAGTGAAGTTATCCGATTTGCGACAGTTGAACTTCAACTTCGATAAGACATTGACTCTTAGCGAGTCAGCCGACTTCAAAAGAATACTGCACTGTTTTTCTTTGAGAAATATTTAATATTATATTGTATTTTCCTGTGGACTGTCTTTTTCATGTAAAAACCATTACTCTTGAAACGGCTAACGTAACGAATTGTCACGTCATCGCCACTGACATACTATTTTTATCTTCCAATCACAGGTTGGTGCAATTCCTGTATTTAGCTGCTAGTGCATGGAAGGACGATGAGTTTTTGCTCAGTTTTAAGTTTCCCGCCTACAAATATCAAGAAAAGGTTTCTATGAACTTTTTTAATGGAGCTTTTGGACATCAGGAGCCGTGATATATGAACAGTTCATGGGTGACTTCACTTAACGTGATTCGGGATCTCGGCAAGTTCAGTTATTTTTAAGCTTCGTGAATTTTCGAGCGACCATCTTGCTCCATCTCTTATATTTTTCCACTTACGTACAGTGGTTTTAAGACTCTCCTCCTTATCTTAAACATATGCTACGCGCACAATATATTGGTATGAGTCTTGCAACAGTCATATGCGAATGTTCATTAAACCACTGATTTTCTACTTCGCTGTTCGTAAGTTTGTTTGTGTACACCGTGAGGCAAAACAAATATTTATGGGCGTAAATACAGAATACACGGCCAATTTAGTAAAAACCAGGGTAAATGTTCCAATCACTTTGCTTCACATATACTGGGTCTGTCAGTATAAGCTATTTTTTAATATCAGAAGGCTGGGAGGGGTTTACTGAACCTTCAAAACCTTCACTGAATTGATAATCAATAAATTTTCAACCGCAATAACGTATTTAGTAGTTTTGTATTAGATAGTGACTTCGGTTTCAAGTATTTCCTTGAAATTGTTGGTACAAAAATTACCCTTTAGTTATGAATTATACTTGAAATGATTATAGTGGTTTAGTGTAAGAACAAGAGGCTAATTCAGTTGCTAATAAGAGTGAGTACATCAGGAAGGGTATGCATTGAGAAAATCCCTCAAAGGACTGAAGTACAAGAAACAGAAAAAAGAAAACTGAACGTTTTGCAAAGTTTATAAAGAGAATCAGAACGGGCTTGAAAAATATACAACTTAAGTTTATTGTTTGTGTAAGTTATGAATCTGATTTACAACTAAATTATACAAGGTAAAATTGATTTTTTATCAACCATCAAAAGAAGCTATTTTTGGGCTTGAGCCCTATCCTCTCAGCAGTTCTTCCTACTATACTACCCTTGGCTTATTTGGCCTAGATGGGTATGTGCTGCTGATTTAGGGTGGTGACCATTTCACTCTTTAGAGTTTTGAACAGGTGTCTGTTTGGGTTGTGAAGGTTGAAGAAGAAGTGATCTATAGAGTACAGTCTATTGGTACCACCATCCCCCCCCCCACCAAGTTTTGCCATGTTTCTAAGGTTAAAAGGTACCTTAATTCTATATGTCAAAGGAAATGAATCAGGATTATAAAATAAGGTCTCTTGGCTTAAAAAGGGTAGGGAAATGCACAATGTGTCCTACTACCCATACTCTCTTTCAGTGTAAGCCCAGGGAGGTGATCTCACATTTTAATTCCCTTTTACCACTTGTTGTAACAGCAAAGTCAGTGAAGGTTTATGGTCTCTGAAAAATATTTTTGCCGGCCTCAACACAAGTTTCTAACTGTTATTGTTGACTGCAAATAATATTATCTTAATAATCATTTTACATATTTTTCCAAGGCATCCTATGGTGTTTTCAATATCCACTAGTACAAGGCAATTTTTAAGTTGAGAGCGTTTACTTTGATTTCATCAACAGTAAACTACATTTTTACACAGACACAAACTAACCTGGCAGGTTGATGTCCAAAGGTGTAAAACATTACATGCAACTATATGGCAAAAACTGATCTCAGTGGCCAAAGGAAAGGCAAAAATAGAAATGTCACCATTTTTTTAATTTTATAAATTCCCTTTGAAACATATTTAGCCAGATGTAGTCCCTGTCAAAACATGCAAACTTGAACATTTATTTCCTGACCTTAGCCAATCTTTTTTAAACCAAACGCTTGTTCCAGTAGGTAGTGTAGATTTTGGAATGAAATATTTATAATTTCTCCCTCTTTGTTTGCAACAAAACAAAAAACAATTGAACGAGGACTCAAACTGAAGGCAGTGTAGTAACTGCTGTCATGAAAAGAGAATTCCAAACACACAAAATAATTACCCTCTCATTTGCCCATATTCATTTCTTAGAAACTACGGTAAAGTTTAAATAAAATCACACGAAGATAAGAACTTAAGCATATCAAGAGTGAATGATCTCTTGGCAAAATTTATTTAACCAATTATTTATTTAAACAACTCTGACAACTCTTCTACTTGACCACGGCCACCGCGCTTTTTTTAAAATCACAAAGGATTAATTTTCGGCCTTTCACTTGAAAATATAAACTCTTCCGACATACGCATTGGAGAGTTGGCCCTTCTTCTAGTCTTGTGGGTCTTCTAAACAGAAACACAGCTTGAAAGCCTGTAGTGAGCCAAAAGGTCGGGCATCGAGGAACATGTACAATGACTGTTCACTGGTCTCGTTCTTAGCGTAGTAAACCGCATGTAATGGCAAACGCAAGACCAGAAGATAGGAAAACGTAAGCTCCACATTACTGCGGAAAAAATCGGTTACCGCAAAGAAAGCAATGACTAACAGGACCAAAAGCGAATTCACTTCACACTGTCGAATCGCTGCGAAGACGAACTCCTTGGTGTTGTTGTTCCCAGCCCGTTTCGCGCATGCTCGCTACAGTTCTCGAATGATTGACAGATTTCTTAACTGGGGCGATCATGGAAAGCCGAAAAGCGGCAAGATCAAAGGCCGTTGCCAGCTTCCCCTGATGAGGATGTCAGACGCGTTGTTTATTATTTATTAATGGCAATTGTTTCACTCATTTTGTGTACGATCAACTTGGACATAAACACAATGATGCGACATAGTCAGGAGATGTGGGTGTTCTTTCAAAAGCAGCCAAACTAAAGACTGAGAACGTCGCTTCTGCATTGAAAAAAGATGGAAGACCCAGTAATTCACAGAAATTACTTCTTCCTTTTGTGGATCTTTGTCACCTTTGTGACTGATTCTCGAGGTACATGGACTCTGCTTTATCTTATATTTCCTTTACTGTAATTAATTTTGACATGAAAAAAGAAAGTGAGAATCTCACTTTTTTCCTTTTTCTTTTTTATCCAAAAAGCTTTCAGCCAAGGATCAATTGACAACGTTTTCTATGCCAACTTCGTGATCAGTGAATTTTCTTACCTGAATATCCCAAGTATTGGACGGGTACTTACTCAAGGCGAAAACGTTTGTGGCCTCGCCTGTCTAGAAATTCCCTCATGTTTTTCTTACAACGTGGCGGCCTTCCCTGATGTCAACGGCAAACTTCTGTGCGAACTCCTCCCATCGGACAAGTTTAACAACTCAGACAAGTTCAACGCCAGCAGAGAGTTTCATCACGTCTCCATTGCAGTGAGTTTACATCTAATTTATCACAATAGATTGTTTTTACGACGAAATTTAAGAGCTACGCTACTACTCGCGCAAATTTCGAAAGTTAGCATAACGTCATGATCTCTTTGCTGGGAAAATTTTAGAGCATTCGACTATTGATTTTGGGTTCAAGCCTTTTGAAAGGTCACAACTTAGTTTTCTAACTCTTAACATCTACCATCTACCGATGTTCAGACATACCTGATTCATACTCAACCTACTTATACCTGGTTCAATCGAAATTTGTCTTCGAATGTCCTAATTACGTTTATACACTGGCTATAGATACTTCTGTTTTAGACTAATCTGCCGGTTAAAACCTCAAAGCTAAGTCAACTGAGCAAACCCAGTTTGGCGTGCAAAAAGGATCTTTGTTAGCAGATAAAAATATATATTGTTTGCCGCCCTCAATCTTAAAAGTGACAAGCAAGAGGCCTGTGACGTCACCAAACGTCGCGATCTTGGCCGTTATCTTTTTACCCAACCTCGTCCCCAGGGCTTTTTCCTCATCCATTTTTTGAGGGAAAAGCCCCGGGGACGAGGTTGCTTTTTACCAAGAATTAGAAATCAGTTAAAAACGGCGTGAATTGGTATTTTTTTATGCTCGAAGTGTAAAATAACACGTAAATAGGTACTTTGCATCATTTTATCCACAAGCATTACTTTTATTTTGAAAAAAATTTTAAAAAAATGCATTTTTACTGAAAAATGGCTTGACCACCTGCTTCTTATGACGCCATATCTCATAACCATAGTATCTGACCATTACTTAACTTGTCTCAAAATGCGGGCGAGGGGTAAACAAAGACCTACTGAAAAAAAAAAACGTGTGGTGCTGATGCTTTATTCTCTAGGAAAAAACTCAGAAAAACCTAAGAGGTGGGTGGGGGAGGGGGGGGAGGGGGGGAGGGGGGGTGGCAACCAATGCCACCTCACCTCCCGCAACTTTCTCCCTCAACTTTCCAACTTTCCAGTGTTTTTCTTGTTCTGTTTGGATATTACTAACTAAAATTGAACTGAGAGAATTCGTATTCATTAACGTTCCAGGCAATAAATGAATTAAACCGAGTAAATTGCCTTGTTAAAACAATTTTTATTGAACCCAGTTCTTCTTTCTTTTTCACATAAGCAAACCACCTAACTCCTATAATGTTTGCCTGTTTCGATAGGATGCCCATCGTTGTTATGGGATGCCATACCAACGCAGATTGAAAGATAGAACTGCCACCTGTAACTATTAATTAATTGAAACCGTTCGTGTTTCGTTATTTTCAAAAATAGCTGTTGTTATTGAGAATCAGTCGCGAAGGTGACAAAGATCCACAAAAGGAAGAAGTAATTTCTGTGAATTACTGGGTCATCCATCCTTTTTCTTAAATGCAGAAGTGAAGTTCTCAGTCTTTAGTTTGGCTGCTTTTGAAAGAACACCCACATCTCCTGACTATGTCTCTTAAGTGTGTTTATGTATAAGTTGATCGTACACAAAATGAGCGAGACAATTTCCATTAATAAATAATAAACAACTCGTCTGACATCCTCACTCTAGAAAAATTGTTGTTTTAAAATGCATACGAGAACTTGATGAGTTTTGATGTAGAGAGAAAGAACAGTGGTTTCATCTTTTCAAGTGATTAACTCCAGAAATTAAGTGGAAAACCCTTTTTCAAATACTTTACTCTCTACAAACAATTTCCGCACTATTTCCCCAACTTACTTCATATTTGCAAACTACTCTGTGTTGAGAATAGATACTCCTGTTTTGTTTTCATACCATATTATGCTGAAACAAAGTTAGCAATGAAGGTTTTAAAATGTTAGTTCAATTGTCGTTGCCTCTACAGTGTATATCAAGATGTGTCCACTCAAAACGAAAACAATCTTCATGTTAAGACTACAGCGTTGGCGGACTTTGAGAAGTCTGGCAAATTATCAACAGGTTTAATTGTCCAAACGTGGCTTCAACTGAATAAGTTATCTTGAAACTAGATGTAAAAATCTCTGACAGTGATCTAGGCTTAAAGTCTCAGAAAATGATTGCTCAAAAAATCGACCTTAGTGAACTTTGAAGCAGTCTTGTTTTCAATATAATATAGTATCAATAACTTCCACAATTTTCTTGTATGGATAAATGTGCGGGGAAAATTGATTACCATTGAGACTACTGTTGCTATGACCCATGATAAGGTTGGGTTAAATTACCTTGCATAATTAGAAGATTAAGAAAAATGTGGAGATTCTGAGTGGGCTTTACTTAATAATTTCGATACAATTTATTGGAGACCATAGCAATATTTTTCAGTGGCCTTAAAAGTTATATTAACCTCAATCCAATTGCCATAAATTATCACTACTAACTGTCCTTGGACTGAAGTTTTCCAAAATGCAGTTTTTAGTGAGTAGAAACAATTGGGGGAGCGTTGCGTGGCATCCAAAAAACGGCTGCGAGGGAGACTAGCAACAAGGCTGCACTTTTGACGTCATCGGTTCAATACGACAAAATTCTTTCCAAATTTGGTCAACAGCAGCTGGTTATGGTGAATAATGCGTGTGGTTTTAACCAATCAGAAACGGGGAAATATTTTAAATGAATAATATTTTGTGTTAAATGCTACTAAACTAAACTTGAGGCTCAACTTGGTAAGCGAAAGTCGATTGTTGAATTTCCGTCTGTATTTTTTTTTAACGGGCATGGGACATTAACCCCGTGACCTAACTTCTAAAGGGCCAGGCGTTGCAATTTGTCTTCCCCTTTTACCAAAACTCTGCCGAGCACTCATATGAATCCACCAGGGACCAAGGTCCAAACCAGGATCATCAGGGCACAGAACTCTCCTTATCACGTTAAGTCGCAACTCTTGGGAAGGGATGAAGAAGTGTTATAAGTCACGTTAATTCTCAATGATATTTTGACTTTGCTATTCAATGGTCGTTACTTACAGCTATATGCTTTCCCCTGTGTAGTCTTTGTGCGACAGTTCGCCCTGTAAGAACGCTGGTAAATGCATTTCGTTGTACCAGGAAAATGGATACAAGTGTATCTGCGCGGGAGGATTCACCGGAAAAAACTGCGAAACGAGTAAGAAATACTTGGTTGAAACAATGTTGCCGCTAATTGACAAATGACAAAGCCTTGACTGTGTGCTCTGTTCTGTTGTAAAGCACGCAGGAAGCGGCTACAACACGAAAGAATTGTTAGGGGGAAACATGAGATGTATTTTTTTCTAGTTCTTGAGTGCTCTAGCCGCTTCCTAGGTACTTTATTAAAACTAAACAGGGTAACAAAAAATGCACTTCATTTCAGCGTCAGTACATTCTTAAAACTGTTTGTGCCCGCAAATGTTCTGTTATGTCTCAATATTGAATAGGGGGGATAAGGGTATCTAGAAAAAGACAAACCTTGTTTTTTGTTTGGAACATTTAAGTGAACTGCAGTTCAGTTGTACTGACGACCCCCCCCCCCCCCCTCCCCCCACATTGTTCGGGGCTGTTCACTAATCACTGAGTATGAAGCTTTTCATTTGTAATTTTAATTTTAACTTTTATTGGCTGCTAACTACAGTTACGGTTCAAAATGGAAAACTTCGATATTTGATCGATAAGTATTTCTCTGAAAAGTCGCTCAAACGGTTTTATTTCTTTTGCACAGGCACACCATTTACGTCTTGCAGAGAAATTTACCTCAAAGACAAGTAAGTTAGTATATTAGCAAACTTGACAAGACGTTTCTAGGCTTATTAAAAAAACACCTAAAAATGTCGGGAAAATACGAAAAGATCCGCGTCCTTTTACTTTGGCGTTTGTGCTTGTACAAAAAATGAAAAGAATAGAATTGGTTCAATTTAAAATATAAAATAATTTTGAAAAGTTTTTAATAATACAACGGCACTCTACTTCAGACATGTTGATAACACGTATGACCGAAGGCTAAATTAAAATATCAAAATCCAGGTATTGTTTTTCGTAAAAATAGGCTTCTACTTCTTCTATTAATTTTGGAACAATTAAGTCCTATGGGTAAAAAACAACAACAACAACAACAACAAACAAAAAAAGGAAGGGAAGTTTAAAGTTGACAATGCGAATCCGCGCCGTTACCTTTCAGAAAATGTTCCTGTTTGGTATATGCAGAGAAAAAAAATGAAAACGGCGTAAAACAAGACAAATTCATGTGTTTATTGCGACGCAGTAAAACGAAATTTTGAGCATGTAGGTTTCGTTCGTTAATTAATTTCGGAGAGGTCAGATTCGTGTTTTATTGATTAACTTTTCTGCCACCGTAAGACTCTTAGGACTTTGGACTTACCATGACTCATCACTTCATCAGGTCTAAAGTAAACGACGCCTACTTTCTGCAAATTGAATCAGGAAAAATCCCTGTGTACTGTCACATGAATAACTATAGTATCGAAGCATGTGGGGGCGGAGGATGGACAATGGTTATGAAAATCGACGGAAATAAGGTAGTGCACGATTATGATTAACATTATGTTTTACCCGCGCAAGGTTACAAGAAAATATGATAAAAAATGATGGCGATAATGATTTACCACATCCTGTAGCATGGCCTGGTTGAACAAATATTTGCCGCTTTGATATCATTTTACTCAGTGCAAATATAACAGAGTCGTGTTAAATGTAGCCTGCGAACGGAGACGTATTTGGTCGACACTTCTAGATCCACCCGAAAAGTTACTTCTCGGGTAGAGAGAAGGAACGCTCGGAAATACGTGCGTATAATTAGGACAGTCTAAGTTAAATGCCTCGTTTCTTTTTAATTCATTTATTTATTCATTCATTTTTCGTAGTCAACTTTCCACTACGACTCAAAATTTTGGAACAATAAAACCGAGTTCAATCTTCCAGGAGGGGAGACGGGATTTGACCATAAGGAGACCAAGTTGCCGACTTACTGGAATCTTCCCTTCTCTCAAATCTGTCTCGTGATGAAAATGGGCCAACAGAACAGATCTATTGTCATGAACAAGCACGCCTATTCCTTGTACTCTCTTATCGCAGACAATCGCTACAGGAACACGTTTCTGGGTCGTGATATGTGGAAGACGTTGATTGGCCCGGAAGCTTCTCTCCAGTCCTCTTGTAACAAAGAAGGGTTCAATGTGGTTAGTGACAACCCTAAGCTGGCCAAAGCAAGAATCGGTATCATTAGCAACCAGGAAAACGAATGCAAGTCATGCGACTCTAGAATTGGATTCGGTACTGGAGGTCTCTATGATGACTCCAACTCGTGTGGCAATGAAGCTACACACTCGCGAGAGGGTAACAAGCATATTAAGACCATGGGATATATATTGGTCAAATAGAAGAGAAAACCATGCCAGGCATGCATTGTAACAGAAAAGAAACTACAGATCTTAGGTAGTTTAAGAACAGGGAGAAATTAAAGCCTCCTTTGGTTTCTTGTTTGTTGTAGTAAAGAAAAATAAAACTTGGTGACGGGAACTTGTGTCATTTTTTATGTACTTGGGTCGCTATACAAAGGAAAATAATAACCCTTAAGCCACAGGGATACTAATATGATAACCAAAGGTGTCTCAGACGACCACTATTTAGTACTTAAGACGGGGCAGGAGGGAGGGTATAAGGAACCATTCTGTACCCCCTATACCGCATTAGTAAAATCCAACTAGTGGATTTATTATCAATGCTGCCATCTGATTGGTTGAGCTACTACCAGGCTATATGTTACAGCCCACTGGTAGCGAAGAGCAGGGGCTTTTTGGCGGCAAAAAAGGCTTAAAGTCTAGCTTTAACTAGATAAAAAATTTTTATTCTCGATATTTTTGACCAACTAGTTGGATTTTACAAAAGTAATTATTCCTCTCGCCCCCATGGCCTCTGAGTCAATAGCCCATTCGACCTTCGGCCTCATGGGCTATTGACTCAGAGCCCATTCCGGCTCGAGGAATAATTGTTAAATATTCTTTAAACCTACGTCTGGGTGGTTCTTCACTGCATGTAAGCCTGAATTTGGCATTACGCTCTTTTTTTATTTAAGGATATTGTTTCTCTCTCCCCCCCCCCCCCCCCCGCGACCCCTTCGATTTGAATTCAATTCAATTCAATCAACTTTATTTAAACACGGTAAATGGCTCAGCAAGCTGGTTTTCAGACATGCCGTGTGATAACTACAATTTATAAAAATATCTATTTAAAAAATATTTAAGGCTGTAAAGATTATTGTATTATTCTTAAGTTAAAGCTTAGGACATTCACTGTCCATAAGTATGACACGTACCCTTCATCGAACTGTTATTAGTATTGAACTTTTCGCTCTAGTTAGTGGTGTGTTTTTTCGTCTTGTTGGCCAGTTTTGCCTTTTAGAGAAAGGAATGATTTTATCAGTTAAGTTAAAAACATATATTAATTGTATTTTACTAACCGGATTTTCAACACCAAAAATTATATCCTTTTCAAAACCTCAGCCTTGGTTTTAATCTTAAATTATTCTTAAAATTTTTCAGCCTCATTGTTCTTATAAAATATATTCTTATAGAAAAAAAAAGAGTGTATGTCTTATTCTTTGTATGAACTGCACTTACAGTCTACGGACATTATCAAGAAGCTGATGTTGCATGTGCAAATCGTGCAAAAGAAAAAAAAAACGATTTTGCAAAAGTCGAATTCATATGAAGCACCACCAAAACAGGAATTTAAAGCCTAGTATTACGGTATTTTCAGCTTTGGCCAATATGGAGAAGAAAGCCCACACTGTTATATAACAATGGGTTTTTCTGCCTTACAAATGGTTAGTCGCCAAAGACCTTTAAGGTCGGTACACACTAGGCGACAAGTTCCAGCAACTTGTCGCGGCGACACGTTGCAGCGACAAATCGCTTCGTGTGTACTGGAGAATTTTTGTGAAAATCTTTGTCGCTGCAACAAAATTTGTCGCCGCAACAAGTCGTGCAGATTCAGTCTGATTTGATTTTTTGCGACTTGTTGCAGCGACAAAATTATGTTGCGGAGACAAAGATTTTTACAAAAATTCTCCAGTACACACGAAGCGATGTGTCGCTGCGACGTGTCGCCTCACCTTGTTGCTGCAACTAGTCGCCCGACCTGTACACACAGAGTGATCTGTCGCCGCGACGTGTTGCAGCAACTTGTCGCCTAGTGTGTACCGACCTTTACTAACAAATTATTTGAAATGTTAATTACATTTCAAGTCCCAAATGCCATAAGGTGTAGGTGGTAAACAACCCTTGTTCTTGCTACATAGACACGTGCAGTAAGAAAATCCAATCAGAAATAATTATTCAAATTGCGAAACGTTGCTCCGCGCTACATTCAAAACTTAATAGCTTCAGTTGCGAAGGCTGCTCCCGAAAGAGAAACAAGACGCTATAATTCACAGAAAGCTGGCTAGAACCCCTCTTTCTCAGCCTCACTACAAGAAAGCTTACAATGAAAGCAGTCTTGGATGTCAAAACCAGCGCCTGAGGTAAAATTTCTTGTTAAAGTTACCTTCAATTCGGTAGAAATTTGTCATTCTGGCCAGTCCAACTTAAAATTAAATTACTTCATTGTCGAATATTCTTGTTTTAGATTAAGCTAATTTGTTGTCTGAAAGGAACGTAACAGTGGAAATGAAAGTAAATGCTAAAGCAAGATTTCAGAAGGACTTGGAAATCCCTGCCGTAGAGTTCGTACACGTGCATGCGGCAGTCACTAAATTACGAGCGAAGCTCAGTGAAAACATCATTGACCACAAAGAAAACCAAAAAATCTTGTCTCGCTTTTCTTCCAATTCATATTGGTGATCCAGAGACGAATTATTTTACAAAAATGACAAAATTAACCACTTTCTTTCCCGCCAGGTTATATTTTACAGGCGAGATTTTGACGGAGTTAACCTCACAAAATGAGGTCATCATACTTTTAAATGAGGTGGATCTAGGCTATTACTACCCTGGTCCCAGAGGTTTTTCTTGATTTTTCTTCGCGAAAGAGATCAAGAGGAAGGCGCGAAGCGGCGACAACGAGTCGCGAAAGCGACGAGGAGAGAGAGAAAAACCTCTGGTTACCTTGGCCTCGAATCTCACTTTCATGCAGACGACAGGGTCAGGATCTGACCCTCGGGCGTTGATTGGTTAATAGTTTTTCAAGCACGCAAACCAATTTGATTGGCTCGTTTAATTGTAACTACCGAGGGGACGCTGAGGATTTTCACACTTCATTTTGCCTCTCTCTACTAGGGAAGAAAATTGTTTGTATGCTGCACTCGCAATAACATTTGCACGGGACCAAGGCACGTAAAGGCACGCCATATTTCGAGATTTTGACATAGATGTTGTTCCTGAAAGAATATTCGAAGAAATTTTGACCTCGGTACTTAATGAGCGCTTTCCTGAGTCTCACTGAACAACAAAAGAAAGCTTTGTTCGCTCCGTTGAGTAGAAAGGATGTGTTCACCATTTTATCAACCGGACATGGAAAGTATATTTTCTGTTACAATACTGTCATTCCATTAAATAAACTAACTTGTTTCGGGCAGCAAAATAAAAAATCTCCGAATACGGAATGAAAGTTTCTTTGTAGGAAAAAAGACATACAACTTTGTACAAGTACGTAATCATTTTCGGTGCAGCTTGATTTTCCTGCGACGCCCAAAAAAGATCTAACCAACGTTATTTTTGGCATAGACCTATTCGGCTAACTCAATGTTGTACCCAATTCAAATCTCCCGGGGATAAGATTCTTTGTGTATTGCATTTGCATTACAATATGGCATTCACATTTAAATGATATGGAAATTCCTGAAACAAAACGTTTTATTCCCAAAGGGTTTGAATTGGGTACAACATTGAGTTAGCCGAATAGGTCTATTGGGTCAACAAAAACCTGTGAAAGTACATTCCGAACATTAAGGGTTTGTTGTGCTGCATGACTCTTCCTAGCGTCGTTGTTCCACAAAAAAAGGAAATGGAGCCGCCAAACCAAAATATTACTATTTTGAAGGGAATGCCCGCGAATCGACGCGAACGGTGCGCCCCGCAGAAGTAAACAATGCAATAAGCGCGATTGATAGACTCTTGCAAACTTTACAACTTCCCGCTGGCACACTGCCGACAGAACAGATGACAATGTTTGTGAAAAATCCTTGTTATTATACCCAAAAAAGTTGATTTTAGACCGGCCACTTACTTTTACATAAATTCTGCAAATCCTGCAGCAGTCGTTTGGAACAATGTCGGTTTCTTTATAAAGTGGTCTTCTTATTCCTGGACTCTTGTCGCCCATCGTTAACACATGCTTTAGCTTGACCCCGATTAACAAATCACTCTTTACCACCCAAGTGGAGATGGTTTGTTCATAACATAATTTCCCCAGGTCTACCCCCACTTAAAAAAATAGCGGCTGATAAGCACGTGTTTGCTAAGTTGCCATTGGTCACTCCTTTAATTAGCAATTTGACGCGTTTGACAGCTGTCGTCTGCATGAAAGTGAGATTCGAGGCCAAGGTAACCAGAGGTTTTTCTCTCTCTCCTCGTCGCTTTTGTGACTCGTTGTCGCCGCTTTACGGCTTGCTGTTGATCTCTTTCGCGAAGAAAAATCAAGAAAAACCTCTGGGACCAGGGTAGGCTATTACCGAAAGCCTTGATTTTTTTGCTAGATGTTTTTGTGATTTTGAACTTATTTAAACAAAAACTTCTGTTAAACTGAATAGAGAAAAGTAAGATTTCCTTACAGCCCCATACATTTATTATGCATAGATGATTCGACTCTTCGTGAGATGGAAGTTGCTGCATGTACAATTGACTATTTTCCAATTGCCCATAATACACTCTGTTTGCCCCCCAAATTTTGCATAACTTATTGTCTTAAAATGCTCTTGGGAAAATGCAAAACTCCCAGGAGCATTTAAAAACAATGGTTTATGCAGAATTTGGGGGGCAAACAGAGTGTATTATGGGCAATTGGAAAATAGAGAATGAATGTGTGGAGTTGTACGGAAATCTTACCAATAAGAAATGGTGTTTGAATTCTCCTTCTTCTTTCATACACGAAACCTATCGTTAAAAATGATTGTAAACAGTTATAACTAATAATTAGACTAATTTTATATTAATGATTTGATTTTTAGATTAATGTTGAGTGCAAGAATGTATTAATTGCGATATAGTTGTGAAAATTTGATCAGTTTTCGCATTTTTCATATGGTTTCCATTATTTTTGGCCAGATTGCTGCTAAACTGTTCAGCAAAAAACAAACAAAACAATTTCAATATGGCAGCCATCTGCAATCAAACCTTGATATCACACCTCATATGGCGATAACAGCGCGCGACACGCGCGAACTCTCGCGCGAGTAGCTTGCAACAGAGCCTGGATTGTTACATGATATTGGGCATTGCAATTAATGATACGTGCTACAAATAATGGAAAATATTCGGCGCGGAAAGATCGTCAGCACAGCTGGCCCTGGATCACTATGAGTTTGTGTCATTGTAGCCTATTGCAAATGCGGGGAACGTGAAATTTTAAGTATTCCTTTTTTCCTCCAGTTCTCTTTATGTAGTTCTCTGGCGCGCTCATTTGAGCCATTTCACTACTATTACCTCATCTTTTTATCTTTCCAATTTTCAGCCCTTAAACCAGACCATCCTTTTCAGGCAGACCTTCAGATTAGACCACGGAACCAGACCACCACTGTACACCAGTGTGTAAGATCCACCCCACATCAGACCACCACAACAGATCTGATGGGGCCCGAGATCAGATCACCAAATCCGAGCACCATTCCAGACCATCAGACCCAACCGTTCACCAAGTCAGACTATCAGAGTAGACTGCCACCGCCACACCAGCCTACCAAATTAGATCAGCCATCCAGACTATCATCTTTGCCTACTCAGCTTCAAATTAGCACAGCACACCCAGCCTCCTGAAGTAGTACAGGTCAGGTGCATTCCTTGTGGGTTGGGACAAGGGGGTATATAGAGCTCTGGATGAACCTTGCAAAGCATACTATCCACACACTTTCGGCCTAAAGCATCCGGACGGTTTATTCGGCTTAACTTAACAGTAGTTAGATTAGCTAGTGGGCTCCCCGGGCTGGTAAGGGCCTCCCCTGCCCTTTTTCATAAGTTGGGTTCCTTTGCAGGTGTTCGGTCAGCGACAAGAGTTCGGCTTTTAGGATTCGGTTTGGCATTTAGGAATCGCTTCGGCTCCGTCTTTCTGCACCTTTTTAACGTGGACTTCGCCCGCCACTTGCTGTCGTCGTCATCGTCTTCACTGCAGTCTCCCGCTTAGTTGCGCCAAATTCATTTTACCTATAACACTTCACTTGACAGTCTATGCGCTGGGCAAGTGAAGCTTTCAATCGTAAGGTTCAGCCAGATATTGATCATTTAAAGACATAACTTAGTAAACCAGAGACTTTAGATCATTAGGCTACAGTGAGAGGACCTTATTTGGCGACCACTTACGAGCTCAATGGTCTCTCTTGTTGCAGGTAGATAGTTAGTTTAGTCTCGCATATTCGAAGTCTGCTCCTACCCTGGCCAATTTGACTTTTCACGTTAAACAGTACGAATGTGAATCGAAAATGCTTAAGGTGCTTTGATTTTCAGACTTCGAACTTGTGAGGGTAGATCAGTTGACAGGTTTAGTCTTACAAAGAAGGTAATTTGCGACCAGGCGTTTCTTCCCGCGAAGAGTCAACGCTTTGTTGCAGGTTACCAGGGCAAAATGGGCCAATCCACACACCACAGGCTAGATCGTTTACAAATCGTAAGCGTAGGAAGTCTTCGAGACCAATCTACGACGCAGTTTCAACGTTGGAGGAGCCCGCACAAGCCGACAGGCTTTTATTAACGTTAGTAGCCTGCGAAGTTATTACGAGAATGCTACTAGACCGAGTATTTCTGGGACACACATGTGGAGGCCCACCATACCTCCATATGCGTGCCCCTGAATGGCATTCAGGTGAAAACCTCGCAGGTTTTAGATAGTTTTTCTGAGGCAACAGGAAAATAGGAGAGGATACTCTGGCCTAGCATCGTTGACACTAAGACGGTTTGGTTTGTCTTGTTGTTAATTTTGCTCTGCTGGAGGGTTTTCTTCTTAGGAAGCCCTGCATTGCACCACGCAGGCACAGACCGTCTACAAATGGTAGGCGTAGGTAGTCTTCACGTCGACCGTTCGTGGCTTTTTTATTCCTCCTGATCTCAGGGTGACCTGCAGTGTTCTATGATTGGGACTGAATCCTAAAGCAGCACACTATTTGTTTAACTTATTTCTGAATCTTGTAACGAGAAACATTTGCTTTTGGAAATGTGAATAAAATATATCTTATCGTACTTTATGGTATTTTATTGTAATGTATTGTATTTTGGGTCCTTGGCTACATCAAGGGAAGAGGCCGGCCGAAGAAAGAAGAACAAAGATTTTCCAGATGAATAGAAAGACAGTCCAGTTAATTAAGTAGCCAAAATATCTTCCTTTGCAGGACCAAGCCAGACAATGATGATGATGATGACCACGATGATGACGAACATGATGATGATAATGATGATCGTTTGCACTACGACTTAATTCTGCTTCTACTAAAGTTATTTTCGTTGCCGTCGGATTAGGGTCAAAATTGATTGAAAAAAAATTACGCTGAATGTAGATTAGATTGATTGATGTAAAAAAGTCGTTTTTAATCAAGTTTACGATCACATGGTTTCAAATGCTATTTTTCCTGCGCTTCAATCTTCTTACAGGCAATTCCATAGCACTGAAACTGCACTTATCAAGGTGATGAACGATATTTTGTTAAAGATGAACTCTCAACATGTCACTATGTTAATTTTATTGGATCTCAGTGCTGCCTTTGACACTGTTGATCATCGAATACTTTTAGAGAGGCTATCTGACGAGGTTGGCATACGTGGGACTGCTCTGAATTGGTTTAGATCGTACTTGTCTGATAGAAGTCAGCGCGTTTCTGTACATGGAGTTCTTTCTCGTCCTTTTGACTTGAACTGCGGGGTACCCCAAGGCTCATGTTTAGGGCCTTTGCTATTCATAATATATGCGTCCAAGCTGTTTAAGATCGTGGAACATTATCTTCCTGATGCTCACTGTTTCGCTGATGATACGCAGCTGTATCTGAGTTTTAAACCACTCGGCAACACTGCTCAAGCTGATGCTATACAAGCTATGGAAAAGTGCATTGACGCGGTGAGGAAATGATGATTCAAGATCGGTTGATGATCAATGATGATAAAACGGAGTTTTTGTTAGTCGGCACACGACAACAGCTTGATAAATTAGATTCGTGTTCCATAACTGTGGGCAATAATCGTATCAGTCCAAGCCCATGTGTTAGAAATCTTGGATCGTGGTTTGACAGCAACTTAAACATGACTGATCATATAAACAAGGCTTGTAATGCGGCATTTTATCATTTACATAACTTGAGACGTATTAAGAAATACCTGTCGAGAGATTCTTTAATTACTTTGGTTCATGCTTTTATAACCAGCCGTCTTGACTATTGTAATGGTTTATTGTTTGGCTTACCAAATGTGCAGATCGCTAAATTACAGCGTGTACAAAATGCAGCAGCAAGACTTATTCTTGGCATTGGAAAGTTTTCTCACATTACACCGGCGCTTTATGAGCTGCACTGGCTGCCAGTTTCTTTGCGTATTGACTATAAGATTTTACTTCTGACTTTCAAATGTATTTATGGCCTAGCGCCAACTTATCTTAGCGATCTTATTAGTATAAAATCGAATTCATTATATAATCTTAGGTCTACTGGTGAGCTCTTATTGGACCATCCCAAGGGAAAGATGCTTACAACATTGGGAGCAAGATCATTCTCAGCAGCAGCTCCGAAACTCTGGAATGAGCTACCTGTGGAGCTTCGTCAAGCAACATCACTTAACAGTTTTAAATCTCGACTTAAAACCTATCTTTTTAAGAAGTATTTTTATAGTTTGTAACTTAGCTTATTTTATTCTCACGGTAATGTATTTCCGTTTTCTTTTAAACATATGATTGTAAAGCGCTATTGATCAGCACATGTAAATACGCGCTATATAAATTGGTAAATTATTATTATTATTATTGGCAATTTTGCAAACAGAAGCCGATGACATCGTAGTGAAAACTACTTCATCATTAGGAAGGCAAGGTAAAGGCAGAGGAGACAGCATATAGCAATAACTTTAAAGGGAGCTGTCTTAACTAACGTTGATTTCTGTGAGGGCCCATATCTGTCTATCTCTTTCAATCATTCTTAAAAAAATGACTAATCACGATAATTCTGAAATTAGTTGAATTGTTGTTATCTCAGGTCCCCTGCTCCGCAGTTTTTGATGTCACGTAATTCAATTTTAGTTGAGACAGCTACTAATGTTTTATAGTTAAAAATTAATTGGCCGGCCGGACTTCACCTTTGGACAACTCCGCCATCATGGACTTCTACGACTTCTTTTTCTTTCCAATATCTACGCCTTGGTGTATTGGATTGTGAGTACCAGTCTCCTTGGTCCTTTGGTTGAGGAACATGACAGTGCACAGCAGCCCATATAAGGTAGGGCTGATTTATGCTGGTACAAAGTCTGCACAAAGCTGACTCACTTGGTCTGGAATAGCGTAATTAGCACATTAAATTTCCTCGGCGACGTTGTGTTTATATTAAAGCTAACGTTCGTAGCTTATGCAAACATTGCACCGCATCAATCAGCCCAAGTAATAATCCAAAGTGGCACGAGGTATGTGGAATTTTTTTCTTCTTTAAGCAATTTAATTTTCGGTTCGGTCCATTCGGCTTTTTCTGGTTTTCGATTCGACTTTCGATCTGGCTCCGGATTCGGTTTAAAAAAATGTAAAGGCTTAGTATCGACAATGTTGCGATAGCAAGCCGCCAAATATCCCTGCGTCCTCTGGGGGGACCCTGGTGTGTTTCATTCGAGGTGTCAAAGGTTTAATGGACACATGTCACACTCCTCGGTCTTGCTTGGATGTCAAATTCTTAGGAGCGCACCCCATCTGTGTAGAGTACGTAATTTCTTAAATTACGAACTCAATATAATAAAAACACTTGAACTAATGTGTTGTCTGTGTGATTCTTTCTTTTAGTTTAAAGCTAAATCTATAATAAAGTAGTTAATTGTAGGTACTAATGACGATTTGATTTGCAGAGATTACAAAATACTTGATGTAATAATGGTAATAAAAAATAAAACAGCCAAAAAACACTGACTGTGAGTGTGATGTCTTTTAATTACGCACAAACACAAAATCTAACTCACTTTGTTTAATTAATTATAGGTACTAATGACGATTTGAGTTGCAGGAATTACAAAATACTTGATGTAATATTAGCAATGAAAAATAAACAAGCCAAAAGGAAAACACTGAGTTGTGAGAGTGATGTCTTTTAATTAAGCACAAACAAAGAATCTAACTCACTTCATTTAATTAATTATAGGTACTAATGACGATTTGAGTTGCAGGGATTACAAAATACTTGATGTAATATTAGCAATGAAAAATAAACAAACCAAAAGAAAAACACTGAGTTGTGAGTGTGATGTCTTTTAATTACGCACAAACAAAGAATCTAACTCAATTCGTTTAATTAATTATTGGTACTAATGACGATATGATTTGCAGGGATTACAAAATACTTGATGTAATAATGGCAATAAAAAATAAAACAGCCAAAAAACACAAAGTTGTGAGTGTGATGTCTTTTATTACGCACAAACACAAAATCTAACTCAATTCGTTTAATTAATTATTGGTACTAATGACGATATGATTTGCAGGGATTACAAAATACTTGATGTAATAATGGCAATAAAAAATAAAACAGCCAAAAAACACAAAGTTGTGAGTGTGATGTCTTTTATGAAGCACAAACACAAAATCTAACTCACTTCAAGTAATTAATTAATTATAGGTAATAATGACGATTTGATTTGCAGGGATTACAAAATACTTGATGTAATATTAGCAATGAAAAATAAAAAAGCCAAAAGAAAAACACTGAGTTGTGAGTGTGATGTCTTTTAATTACGCACAAACACAAAATCTAACTAACTTCATTTGATTAATTATAGGTACTAATGACGATTTGATTTGCAGGGATTACAAAATACTTCATGTAATATTTGCAATGAAAAATAAAAAAGCGAAAAAAAAAAAACACTGAGTTGTGAGTGCGATGTCTTTTAAGTACGCACATTGAGCCATTGAGTGACATTTTTTGAGTGTCGAATTGGTGTGTTTGCTCTATGAAAACACAAAATCTAACTCACTTCATTTAATTAATTATAGGAACCAATGACGATTTGAGTTGCAGGGATTACAATATACTTGATGTAATAATGGCGATAAAAAATTTAAAAAAAACCCAAAACACTGAGTTGTAAGTGTGATGTCTTTTAATTAAGCAACATTGAGTGACATTTTTTGAGTGTCGCATCAGTTTGTTTGCAAGAAAAACACAAATAACTAACTCATTTCATTTCAGCTACGTCAGATATCATGAATTTCATCTTTTTTAGACTCACAATTTTTTTTGGGAGCGCCCCCTCAAGATGACCCGGTTTTTCTTTTCCTTTGTACTGCGTTTTGGATGCGTTCTTGAAGAAACGCATGGCACTACCGTACTTGGAGGTCGGAAGTGAAGTTCTGAATGCAGGAAGATATTTTTATATCAATGCTCTTGTAATTACATTGTACCAGTCTAATTAAAAGTTGTTGAAAAATAAAGTTTAACAAACAAAAGGTATATCATCAGCTTCTTTTGTTTTATTCTTTTCTTTTTTTTTCAATTAAACCTGCGCTAAATAGTCTAAATAAGTTAGTTTTTGTTGTAAAGGATTGCTTTTAAGGAAAGTACAATAAAGTTTGACCAACACATTGTCGCTTCACCAGTGTATTTTTTCTAATAAACCGACATTAAGTGATTTAAAAAGGTTTATGTCAGGAACTTCGTACGTCGTCTTTTTAAACACTTTTTTCGTACTAACGTCGTCTCCTCCAAGACGTCTTTTTGGGCGCGCCCTCTCAAGACCAAGCGCGCCAAACTGGTTGTTTGACGCATGCTCTCAAGAAGCGACGTTTTGGAAGTATTTCTTGCTGCGTTCCTAAAGAAACGCATGATGATAGTAATTTCGACTGAAAAACAACTCAAAGTTCTAGAGGTAAGGCATATGTTTGTTTACTTTTGATTTTCTAACTGTTAGATTATCTTTTTAGTTTCAGTTTTAGTGCGGGAAGTTAGCGTTTGCCAGCGCCTAAAAGGTAAGGAAGAATGACAGAGACCGCGAGTACATTAAATCTGTGATTGTGATGATACACGCACTTATCCCGAGATGATAGTAAAACGTATTCGTTAAGGCGTAAGTGGGATTCAAACCCTCGACATGTTTATTCACTGGTCCTCCTAGTCGAACAAAGAATTAAAATTTTAAGACGTAGGATTCCAAACGATGGACTGAATCTATTTGATGATAGCTGTCAGAGATTGATTGCCTGTCAGCAGTAGTCTAGTAGTCAATTCCAAGGCCCTTTTTAAAGTAGACGGAGTCTCCAATCAGTTTTCCCACTGCTTAAAAAAGCAGTGTTTTGACACTATATACTTACTCTGTTTTTAAGAAGTATTTCATTTAGTTCAGAGAAGTCCAGCCGTGATATGGCAGTTAAGAGGTCCTTTCAGCAGCGATGTGTAACTTGTACGTAAGTACCGAATATAACAAAGTCTTGGTCTTCAAGAGCATAAACATGCTAACCCGAACAGAGTCATTTACAGAAAGAGTTTAAAGTCAATTGTGCTCCTACTGCACCAAGTCGTAACTTTGTAAGTGAATCCTCAGTTCATGCTAACCTGAACAGTGTAATTCACAGAAAGAGTTTAAAGTCAATTGTGCTCCTGCTACACAAAGTGGTAACTTTTTTTAATTACAAGTGGGATTCCAACCCGTGAACTTTGCTTCATCAGTGAGCAAATCGATATGAAATTATTAATGAGATTCAACTGTAAAAGCGTCTGAAAGAACTCGCTGTACACTTTGAAGTAATTTTCAACTGTGATGGTAAACCTGTGCTTTGATTATTTGTTTTAAGAAGCTTTCCGTCAGGTCTGTGCAATTCCAGAAGTTGTTTCCAATCCGCAGCTGAGACGGCCCGTTGACATGGGGATTTGAACACGTGACCCTAGCTCCCAGATCCGAGGTAAGTACCGGAAAGGTAAAACGTACTTACCCAAATATTCTAAAAGGAAATGACATTAAGCCTTTGATTATCATTTCAAGCCATGACGTTCACTCCGATAATCATCATATTCGGAGCTCTACAGAGATGAATGTCGCGTTTAAATAGAATACAAATCCAAGAGGTCATATCCGAAACAGCGGTTTGGCTACGGGGAAAATACCGAAAAGTAATAAGAGCAATTATATTGTTTGTAAAAACCTTGGGAAAACTCTTGCTTGCCTTCTTAATCCATGTTCTTGAGAAACCTTGCATTTAGGTCGTAAAATTCCTGATAAAATCAGTGGGGAATACAAATCCAAGAGGTCATATCCGAAACAGCGTTTTGGCTACGGGGAAAATACCGAAAAGTAATAAGAGCAATTATATTGTTTGTAAAAACCTTGGGAAAACTCTTGCTTGCCTTCTTAATCCATGTTCTTGAGAAACCTTGCATTTAGGTCGTAAAATTCCTGATAAAATCAGTGGGGAAAAGCAACCAGGAAGTCTCTCTTCAACTGTTACATAGAAAGTGATTGTAACTATAGAAGAAAAATACGAACTCGTTTAAATCAACCTTACTATAAAGGTACCAGGAAAAAAACAGATAACAAAGGCAGCTCACCATGTGGCATTTGCTCAAGTTGTGAACCAACAGGGCATACACTTCTAAAACTGCATACTGCAAAACAAGCAGCTAGGAAGTTATGCTGGATACCTGTTGATGTTGATTGAATCACCCCGAGACAAATCGTAATGGCCCAGAGACAAATCATAATTTCAGTTGAATGTCCCTATATTGAACATTAAAACGCCTCCTCTCCTCAATAGACTTTTAACTGGTGGACGTTGCTTTCATTCATGAGCCTGGGCCTTCTAAAAGGAGCGAACTATGCAATAGGCTCTCAGTTGCCGAAGGACAAACATCCCTTTCATAAGCTCAATATTTTGTTCTTGAGATGTATTTTATTTAGCTCCAGAAGATTTCAGATGTCGCGCCTCGTCAGCTGGTCGCAGTCAGTGACTTGAAAATTATGTGAAGAAGCCTGCTTAACTCGACAGAGGTAAGTAAAAGAACAGTCTTGACTAGTATAGACTGAAAAGAAATCATAGTCTCTGATCTAAACCGTGCGGAAATTCTGACAGTTTTGTAAAGAATTGAATCGACTAAACATGTACCAAAACTGTAAATTTAATGGAGTAAAAGGGCGTAGCTAAACCTTTATTCCTTCCGAACTTTTACTAAATTTTCTTGCAGTCTTAAATTTTTGCTTTAGCGTGATTTAGGGGAAGGCTAACAAGGCACTGTCATGAGTAGAAGCCAGTAGAGGGCTAGATAAATAACAGACACCTATTGAATTAATTATGATGATTATCTTGCTGATGGCAATGACGGTAATGATGAAGACGAAGAAAATTATAATGATGATGTCAAACATCGACGGTGATGGTGATGCGGCCATGTCATTCTACAACAGGTGAAAACGTACATTGAAACTTTAGTAATTTAGGCGACATCCAAATCCAGCTATTTTAACTAAATCCATAGAACTGTAATGACGCAACAGCAAAGACAAAATAAACCGACTTGAACTTTTTTCTTCGGACGGCGTTGGCGTTCTTCTCGGAGGATTTGAGGCCAGTTGGGATAACACTTAAAACAATACAATGTTGTTGGACTAATTGGAAGCACAAAATTAAGGCAAAGAAAAAGGTCAAAAAAGGAAATAAATGTAGAAAAATGGAGCAATATGAACATAAAATGAGAGAAATGAATAAAAGAAAAGAAAAATATATAGATAAATAATAATAAAATAATGAATAATAAAGTATCCTATAATAATGAAACTAAATATGAATTTAAATGAATAATAATAAGGATAATAATGATCAAGATACTGATAAAAATAATAGAAAAGGAATTATCAAGCAGCTGCAAAAAAAAAAAAAAAAAAAAAAAAAATACTCGACTGATTTTTGAAAACGTAACTGCTAGCACTTTAAATCAGTCACGTTTCAAAAATCCAGCTAGAAGTATGAACGCTTTTCCTTTTCTATTAAAATCATTATACATAATCATCATTATCATTTATTTTATTACTTCTATTTATTGACTATTAGTTTAAAGTAAATTAATTTTTGTTAAATTTTTCAAATTTATTTACTTTTTTGACTTTTTTCTCTTCGTTATTTTGCGCGTAAGTCATCATTTTTAAAATTTATCCCAATGACCTGTATTATTTTTAGGTTTTAAGCAGTCGTATGAAATTTCCAACTTCGGTGCTTTCGTACTATATAAGCACGACCTAATTAACGAAAATATCTGGAAACGCAATGTAGCTTTTGTCTTTGCTGTTCTGTTATTATGGTTAATTAAACACATTTGACCCAGTGAAGGGGTGGGGGCTACTTAAGGTTTGATAATAAGTTCAGTTAAACGTTTGGTCTTGACTTCTTGAGAGATTTAGGAGTAGTGAACGTTGACGAGCAAGCCAGCCTGTTGATGTTTTGCGATGTGGAAAGAGCAAGACGACTGATGCTTGTTACATTGATGACGATGCTGATAATGATGATGCTGACCGACGTTGACAATGATGAAGATTGTGATGATGATGATGCTGATGAGCTGACAAAGACTGATGCACACGATGATGAGGATGATGATGATGACGATGATGATGATGAGAAACACTGGTGCTGAAAATGCTGACGATTACGTTGATGACGCTACAGTGACAACGATGACGCTGACAATGATGATAACGATGGTAATCATGATAATGACGATGAAGAAGAAGATGATGATGGTGCTGACAAAGACGGAAGCTAACGATTATGTTGATGACTCTAACGATGACGCTGACGAATTACGATGATGATGATGATGATGATGATGATGAAGCATTTATGAAAATAAGTAATTGTAGCTGTTACCTCAGTTTTTTTAGCAAACCCTATGGTGTCACCATGGAAATAAAACTTTTTCAGCAATACTTGCTCGTAGTAATTATCAATGTTTAGAAATTTACGAAATAGAAAGCAAGATCGGAAATAAACATTTATGAATAAGGATTGGTATTCTTAAGAGGCAATTAAAGCAAAAGGGTTGATAAGAATCCGTAGCTTATTTGTTCTAATCAGTATTAGTTTCTTGCTCGGTGAGCATGGAATAAAGTCATTATTCAAAAAATGTGAGAACCATGATGTAAAATGAGAAAGCTATTTTACAAATGGCAAGATATAGAGAGATGTAGAATTTATCAATTCGGCTACAAACGTAAGAGCGTAACTTGGAACTTCTGAATTCTTCTTAATTAATGCAAGTGACAGCTCTGATTTCATAGCTTGAGCAAGTAACATAACCAGCAATAACCTTCTAATGCATGAAGATTTTGAGAGGTTCCGAGGAAACGTTTTGTCTGATATGAATTTGTCTGAAGGAAAAATTATAGCGGCTATCTCCTAAGTGAAGGTACGGAATCATAGCTTTCACACCTTTACATTGGTTCAGTAAACACAATTTAATATTTTGCAGGCTTCAAATTATTGCGCGCTTAAAGCGCTTTGATATCTTTGCTTGAGCTTTTTGAAACGGCAACAGTCGTGAGGTGTCCAAGTCGCGCTATTCTAGGGTCAGCCTTGCCGACCGAACTCCAGTCAGCGAATAGCTTGAGAAAACAGCCGTTTTTTGTCTACTACAACAACACGATCACGCTCTTATGGTAGGGTAACATGATTTAATAATTTCCTGCTCTTTTTTGTTTTATGAAAGGGACGTTGATATGTGTCGTTTCAGGGACTTATTTGCTGCGCAGAACATTGTGTAGCTTCTCATGATCATAAGTGTGTGCTGTAGTTCAGTTTGTCCTTGATTTAGGGAGTGTTGATCTTCATTATTTATCCTTTGGGGAGCGGGCGAGGATTGGCAAAATAGGGCAGGGGGTGGGGGGCGGAAAAGTTTGAGGTGCTTCCTTATTGGGGAAGTCATTTGAGTTTCAAGATAGTTACTGTGTGTGTCATAATAATGAATTTTACAAAACTTGAGCATTTGAAGGCTGGAATTAAAGGTGAAGAACTATTCTTGTGATGGATGTGCCTATGAGCTGAAGGAACAGTGACAAGTTTGAGCTTTATATACTTCATATTTCTTGAAGATTGAAGCCTGCTGTTTATTGCCCAATAAATCTGGAAACTTGTGTACTCAATACCAGCAAACAAGCAAACAAACTAACCAGCTTTGTAAACAAATACAAAAAGAAAGAAAATTTTTTTTTTACTAAATCAACGCTTGTTTCTTCCGAAACAATAGAGCTTTTTACCGATACGACGGCTATATTTAAGGAGTATTATGGGATGACCAAAAGGCTTGAGCACGATCCAATGTACTCGCTTGGTATTTACGCGCGCTTTTCAGGCAATTTTTCTGAACATTTTCCTAGAATAAGATTGTAATGGGAAAAAAGATCGTTGTACCGTGCTTGAGGGTAATAATGATTGCCGTTTTCCTGGAAAATATATGGTGAAAGACCGTACCAGTTTCTTTGCGATCGGAGGTACATTTCTGCTCTTGCAAGGACCCAAGGCACTTGGCTACTTGGACGAAAAAACGGAAACTTTCCTGATCATAGCCATCATTAATCGGATTAAGCGATCATTAATCGGATTAACACGTAAGAGAAAGACTCCCATAGACAGGCTTCCAGTACAACCAAGTAGGACTAAAAAGGAGAAGTCAGATACTGAAAAAAGAAACAATATTGTGGACACTTCGAAGAAACTGTTATGATATTTCACTGTACTATTTCTCGGATAAAGGCGATCGTTATTACATTCAAACACGGTACAACGAATTTTTTCCCATTGCAATCCATCTTATTCTGGGAAAACTTTAAGAAAAATTGCCTCGAAAAGCGCGCATAAATACTGAGCGAGTATATCGGGTGGTATTCATGCCGCCCTGGGCATCCCACAATACTCCTTAAATCTAATTAATTCAACATGGCTCGTGAAGGGATCGAGTACTTGCACTGCAGAAAAATAATAAATATCATCGACTGTACAATTCGCATTTTCTTCGACCTCAAAAACGTTATGTTGATCCACGGAAATTTCTGATTAAATGACACTTCTTGTGCTTGTAATATTTTCTCTTCTGCTAAGGTTATGGGGTATCAAAACTTTTAGGAACCGTAAACACTTCAAAATGTTTCAAAGGACGAATTTGG